>OW240916.1:297953196-297986754 GCA_933207985.1 Pelobates cultripes | reverse complement strand
ACAGCACCCTCACCCACACACACAAAGCATACACTAACAGCACCCTTACACACACAGCACACTCCCACACACTAACAGCACCCTTACACATACACACACAGCACACGCTAACAGCACCCTTACACACACAGCGCCTTCACACACACAGCGTCCGCACACACACACACAGCGCCTTCACACACAGCGCCTGCACACACACAGCACCCTCACACACAGCACCCTCACACACACAGCAGTGTGTGTGTGTGAATGTATATATGTGTGTATATATAAATGTATATACACGCGGCGTGTGTGTTTCTGCTTTAGGGTGCACACCCTTATACAATAGGCTGCGCACGCCTATGGAAGTTATCATGGTACCTGGAGAAACCCTTTAAGTCCAAGATATTGTTTTTTAAAGTAACTCTTTAGACTTGCTTTCAGATTATGAAGACCTCTATCTACCCTGCTGATTATTAACAGGGTTTTGTTTAAAGTGGGCTGTACGTGATGTTTGCGTGTAGTAGAATGTTTACATAAAACTGTAACAGTTACAGCATTTTGTAGACTTCATCTATATATGCAATAAATAAAAAAAACTTCCAAAGAAGGTTAGTCACAAAGTATCTATATTTTGGCCACTTTCGGAGCTTCAGAAATTTTTTCCAAGCATCTAAAACAATAAGAAAACCTTCTAATGGTCGACCCACACCCCTTTTAGCTTTCAACTCAGCCTCGATTCATGGGAATATGGACTCTACATGCTATCAGAACGTTCCACATGTGTGCTGGCTGTGGCCCATGTTGACTCCACTCTTTCCCACGATTGTGCCAGTTTGGCTGCTAGTGTAGTATTGTGTTTAATGTCAGAACGCAGAGGCTTGGTGCGGTTAAGATCTGGAGATGTGGTTGCCGCCACAGTAAACTGAATAAATGGTCATGTTGGTCGAACCATCCCTGGCCAGAACTTGACCTATTGTCCTTCTGGAAACATCAATTAACATATGAACGATCTATATCTATGGAGGAAAGCTCTTTATTGGCAATGATGTTCTGGTATCACTACAAGAGATAGTTAGATGACTACCTGTAGCCCACCTGCCTCTAATCTCAGCTCGTGCCCTTCAGCCTCTTTTATCAATGACGTCTATTGATGGAATGCCTGTTTGGGAGGTTGTCCATCCTGCAGGACTGACATTACTGACGCACAAACTGCTGTGGTACTTCTAGTGATTCTTCACATTTTTCCAAACAAATCCGGACACCTTGGACGGATAATGCAGCAGTGAAACTTTTTTGTAAAATTTTGATGACAACAGAGCAGTCGACCTTGCAGTGCCAGAAGAGACAATTTGTTTGAAAATGGTTTGGCCCAAAAAATTTTTTTTAAATACCAGGGGCACATGAAAGACTCCTTGCACCACAATCACTGCAGTGAGCCGGAGTGTTTATAGTACTTAGAATGTCCCTTTAAAGGCTTAGAGTTCCTAAAATGTCTCATCCTCTACATCCACTCTGATTACAGAGGATTTAACCGTTGATAAGGGATTATGGCTTTCACCTGACTTCACCCTGTCAGTCTATTTCATGGTAAGACCGGCTGCTTTTATTAACAAGGAGGTGCTACAGATAATTTTACTGTCAGTTCGAACCTATATCCTTGTTTTTTGTTTTTTTCGATGAATAAACTTATTTTGAACCCTCATTAAATGGCAGATTTTCCATCTGTTGGGAGCGGTGAGCAAAAGATTTATGTCACTTCACACACTTGAAAAATATTTTTGTGAAATTTGGCAATAACATGTTTTCCAATGATTTGTGATAATAACAGGAAAACCCATTTTTATGGGAACCTGTATAAACCTTAATGTGCCGCTACACGTGGCGTTCATGCAGAATGCTGGCCTCGCGCAGCAGGGGAGCAACGAAAACAATGAGCCATTTCTCTTCTTTAGTTTTTCTTTCCTGTGAATTCTACAGAATTCCCTCAATCATTAGAGACAGAGGAGAAGCCCCCCTCCTTAATCCTAGTGATCTTACATAAACCGTACAAAGGGGTGCTGACAGGAGGGAATTATAGGCATCCACAAGGTATGTCAGGTACATCCGCAGGAACACTCCCCAAACCCTCTCCACCTGCGCAACAGTGCCAACTGCCTTGTACAGACACACCATGACATGTATACACAGCATGAGACAGTGTCAGCTACCTCTTCACACACACTATTACACCACGACATGTATACACAGCACGAGACAGTGTCAGCTACCTCTTCACACACACTATTACACCACGGCATGTATACACAGTGTAGCGGATGGCACTGGGCTGTCCTGAGAATTTCATGTATGTTAATGCATTCGTGTGAAAACAGCAAAGTTCTATGTATTTAATGTATTGCATTCGTCTGAATGTTCGGTAGTTTCATTCCCTTGGTTTGTTCGAATGAAACTACCGAACAGTCAGACCTCCTCTGTGTGAAGTGTGTCTTCAATTACCCGTTGCAACATTGTTGCGAACGGGTAATTGACAAGCTAAGTAGCCGTCCTTTGTTCTCGGGGGTGGCCGCCATTAGAAAAACGAACACATGGCGGCGGCCATTTTAAACCTCCCGGACAGCGGTGTTTTGCCGTCGAGTGTCTGGAACTCAAATCGGACACTCGACTAGGCGAACACCGCTGAAACCTCCACAAGCCCGGTCTGTTCGGTTTCCAACTACCGAACGGCCCCTCGTTCGGTAGATAGAAAGAACCGAACGAGGGGATTCAGGCGAACCCTCCCTAGCCTCTGTAACTAGAGGTTTTCATGTCGTTTATTCCCTGACTCCAGGACCGACCGCAGGGCCCATTCACATGGAACCTCATTCGGCTGTTTCACCCAGTGCGGTCGGTCATTTTATTCCCTCCATAAATTTCCCGAACCGCTGGTCTGATCTGGGTGATTTTTGGATATGTTGTTCACCCAGATCAGGGACTACCAGGGGATGTATGATTTAAAGTGGTACCCCTAAGTTTAGGGGTACATCCAGAAACGGGGGGAATTGGTGTGCTGGATAAGGGGATTATGATGCAGGCTGAGGGGAGGAGATGCGAGGGAGGTTACCAGGACAGGATTGGCTACTGTATGAATGAAAATCCCTCCCTTGCATGGGAGCAGGCTTTAAAAGGTCACTGTCTGAATAAAGCTTTAGTTCTGCTCCTGAAACTGTGTGTCGTCCAGTTATTGGGATTGCTGTTGGGATACTGCTTTATTTTGCCTGCTGGATACTTTGCCCTATGGATTTATAATTGCTTGTTCTTGAACCTCCCTGGGATTCAAAGTGGACATAGGCTGTGTAATACCAGCTCTCCGCTACACACAGCACGAGACAGTGTCAGCTACCTCCTCAAACACACTATTACACCACGGCATGTATACACAGCAGGAGACAGTGTCAGCTACCTCCTCAAACACACTATTACACCACGACATGTATACACAGCATGAGACAATGTCAGCTACCTCCTCACACACACTATTACACCACGACATGTATACACAGCATGACACAGTGTCAGCTACCTCCTCACACACACTATTACACCACGACATGTATACACAGTACGAGACAGTGTCAGCTACCTCCTCACACTATTACACCACGGCATGTATACACAGCATGAGACAGTGTCACCTACCTCCTCACACACACTATTACACCACGACATGTATACACAGCACGAGACAGTGTCAGCTACCTCCTCACACACACTATTACACCACGACATGTATACACAGCACGAGACAGTGTCAGCTACCTCCTCTCACACACTATTACACCACGACATGTATACACAGCACGTGACAGTGTCAGCTACCTCCTCTCACACACTATTACACCACGACATGTATATACAGCATGAGACAGTGTCACCTACCTCCTCACACACACTATTACACCACGACATGTATACACAGCACGAGACAGTGTCAGCTACCTCCTCACACACACTACTACACCACGACACCATGGCATGTATACACAGCGAGAGTACAGAGCAGACAGTGACAGTGTCAGTCTCCTTCTCACACACACTACTACACCACGACACCATGGCATGTATACACAGCACAGGTACAACACAGGCAGCATTTTTTATTTTGTTGTAGTTAAATTTAGCAAAATGCAGCCTAAATCGACTGTCCGTTCTGTGTAAAGATTACCAAGGCCGACTTTTGTGACTGTTAGTTAGAGTAGAATCGCCAGCTTTGATCAGTGAGAAATGAGAGCGAAAGGCCGTTGAAACAAAGAGTGTCAGGGCGCTTTGCGGGCAAAAAATAACTGGCAGCCAACGCCAGCAGTGGGAATCATGAAAATAACGAATGGCAATGTAAGACTGAAAAATGGAAATAATAAAACTGGAAATGTCTAAATACTGAGCAATGAATAATAGATCCAGTAATCTAACACAGACAGCATATAACACCATGCGTGCCGCCGACGTCACATGCGCACTGACAGCGGCAGACAGTCCATGTGCTTCCTATTAATACGTGTGAGGGGTTAATGAGAATACCACTTTCTATCTCATGACAGATTTTACCTTTTAGCTGAACACAATCAGGTGCATTGTTAGTGTAGGACCCACCTAGGAGTTTGGCTTTGACATGGCAGGTGAGCTTACACTTAAATAACTATTTAGGTACTTGGGAGAGTGCGCAGGTAACGATTTTGGTTTTTATTCCATGTTTGGGCTGATGAATACTGTAGCCATTGCCGCTGCCCAGGAGCAGTGGGAGTTTGAGCGCAGGGTTTAATTCTGTGCTTTCATAGTATAAACATAACCAGCATGAAGAAGGGGCAGTGCAAGAGGCTTGTAAGGGACACAAACAGATTATTTAAAGTGAGGAGACGGTGCCGCTTACTGTCAGAGAGAAGTCTTTCTTATCCTAATCCGCCCCCTAGTGATGTTTGTGGGTAATACAATTGGGGAAACATATTCCGTGTTATTTACGAAAGAGATAATTTTTTGCATATTTAAGTGAATTCAGAAACATTCTCTAAGCCTTCGGTTTGGCTATTTTGGCCTGAAATTTAAATTTGCTTTGAATTCCTGCAAATTCTCCCATTAGTGAATAATCCTGTTCATTTCACTATGACTGCTAAATCGAGCAGGAATATTGCAGTATCAGGTTTTTTACATTTATCTTTCCGGGTAACTTGGAATATGAAGTAAATCGAAACTATTCCTTAAACCCTAATTTGCCAATTCCATATTAAAAATCTAGTATTTAGTAATCTGTGAGTGGTGGCAGCCATCTGACCAGGTATAAAGTTAATAAGGGGGATTTATAAACCATAGCTGGATTCAGAGCCATGTTTCTCCCCCGAGTTCAGAGAATCTAAGAACTGCGAGCTAACTCGGAGCTAAATACCAGCTCAGGACAAACGACGACATCCAGAGTTACAGCGTGAGCTGACAAGCTTTCCTAAACACATGCCCCGTTTCTGGATATTTTTATACGCAGAGATTAAAATTTGTGAGAATTGTCAGCCTCTTTACTCAAAGAATTGCCTTAATTAAAATGTATACATTTCAGTTCCTTTGACGATTCACATTTTCAGCCACAGTTTTGTGTTTAAAGTTTCACTTTTTCTACCAAGCTTATTTCATATAGAAACATAGAATGTGACGGCAGATAAGAACAGTTTGGCCCATCTAGTCTGCCCAATTTTCTAAATTGACATAACGAGTTTGTTAATTGTGAAATGGATTAAATGACTGTTGATTAAGAGATGATAACGTTTTAGGAATAGTGTTCTTTAGAATAAAGGTCTCGTAATGGGGTTCTCCGTTTCATGTCACCACTGCCTTCTCCCACAAGGTGGATTGTCATTAAAGTTATGGCATCTGTGTTGCGTAATTTAATAAATGCTTTAACTACTGGAACTGGTTCTTGCTGGATACGTTTTGTGAGCTATTGGTTAACTGCTGCAAAGGACAAAACCTGTTTCATGATACAATCAGTTTCCAGTCTTTCTGGCTATAAATGGTTCCTTATCTTTCCGGTGACAAGCTTTTGACTGCAGTCAAGCTGGTCAACATGGGGTCCAATAAATGAACCTTACCATTGTAATCTGTCATTTGGTCATGTAGTAGGAAGGCTGACTCATGGCAATATGAATACAACCCTCTCTATAATGCCCTCTCTTTTGACAAAAAGTGCAGATTTAATAGAAATTGAAAATAGAAACTGTAGCGGAACGCCAATAATAAATCCACGAATTCCGCTGGTTCAGAAACGAATCCACAGTCAAGCGCTGAAACAACAAGGCAATATCCCCAACCTCCCAATAACCGGACGAGACACAGTTTTGGGAGTCAACTGAAATCCTTTTAATCGGCAAGACAATTTATACAAGTCCCCATGCAAGGGGTTTCCTGAGTCCCTCCCCAGGGGCACTCCCAGAGGGGACTACATGGGGGACTTACATGACAACATATTTCTCCCATCAGGCACCGCTGCACGAGAGGGGTCATCCTCCCAGAATGCACCGTTAAGGGGATTATCCCCTCGTGCAGCAGAACCGGCAATTCACATAAAAATCCATAACTTGTTAAATACACGGTGGATTTACACGAATGGACGTTCGGTAGATAGCTGGGGTCTGAGCGCATCATTCGTGAGATTACCGCTCAGATCCCAGCTAAAATAACCAAACGCCGCACAGAAAACACATTTCTTATAAAGCATACGAAAAGGACTGATTACTTCTAGCGAACACGATCCTGAAACTCCCGAACGTCCTGGAGGCTCAGCGGTGTTCGTGCCGTCGAATAGCTATTGGTAATACTATGCGTTCGACAACTCGGTCCTGCTGAGGAACAAAGGATCCAAGATGGCCGACCGCCGCATGGTCGGTAGTCGAACGACGGCCACCCAGGAGAGCCTCTAATAACCGATTGCAACAATGTTGCAATCGGTTAACTAGCGCCACACGCCTCCAAGTGTGTGGGCTATTAGGGGTTATCGCGTTCGGTTCACGAACGGCTTTCTAAAGTGCCGTTCGTGAAACGAAAGAAAATCCCCATACAAAACCGCCATTTGCATTCGGCGGAAACAGCAGTACAGGCAATACAGAAAATACATTAGCATATACATAAGTGTAAAGCGCATATCTCGCCAGACCTATTGGCAACCCTTAAAGGCACAGTCTCTAGTTATAGTCCAAGTGGCTAGGTTTGCCACAGAAACCTTGTTACACCGCTCTGGCTGTCAATGGAACAACCGGCCCTGTTACTTCCTGGTTTGGTTAGCTCAGTGGAGATAGACTCAAGAGGCAGCAATTGCCCAGAGCACCTGCCTTGCACACACTTCTCATTGAGCTGCATGGGGAAGTCTGTGATTGGATAGACACAAAGTCTGGGCGGGGTTAGAAGTGGAGGGCCTGCAAAGGCTGCAGACAAGAGATCTGCAGCTTTTGCAAGCTGCTTTTAGAAAGCATTAAATGCCTGCATCTTTTCATTTGTGGTATATATACTAAATGGTGATTTTAATTTTTTTTTTATTGTATTTTTGCAGAGGAGTGTCCCTTTACCGATGAATTTCACTTTAGCAATCTTTCGTGTCAGACAATAACTTTTCCTGCCTAGGTATATTACATTCAGGGTTCATGGCTTGTAGAGTGACGTCCTATTCTGTAATTAAGGGGGACAGCTTATCCTTCTTGGATGTCTCTCTAAACCAAATACATTGTCCTGCTGTAAATAATAGTGTTGTTGACTCTCTCCCAGAGTGACACGTTTAGAAGTTCAAAAGTGATGGATGCTCTTTAGGTACAAATTTAGTTGTTGCTGTTTTTTGTTAAATATATTATATTAATTCTAAAAATTAGATTTATTGACTTACAATCTTGCCCTGGGTAAAATATAACAAAAGAGCAGGACCAAAACCTGCTTAGACCCCAAATCGTTTTCATCCGGCTTATAAAGGGCAGATTAATATACGGTTTATAGTAATGGGAGCCGTGCGCAAATTGAAAGGGTTGATATCTTTATTTCCATAACGTGATAACGTGTAGCCCATTTTCTCACTCACATTTCATTTTCAGTTCTTCTTTTTGGGGCTAATCTTTACCTCAGTATTTACGTGAGTCTTGTTTAGAGTCATTTGCATCAATGAACAGCGATATTTACATCTTATTCTGAGAAATGACTCCTTGTACTATCACGTTTCATGTTTTTCTAAATGCTGTGAAAATTAATAATATTAAATACTGATATAATGTGAATTCTGCAGAGTGGTGTTTTCATTGGGTCTGTGATCATTTATTTCAAACTCGAATTTAATTGAACTTGGAAGACTGTATTTAAAGGGGAGCGGCCGCTAACCAGGATTTTTCATATTACATTTACTAATCCCTATATTGAACAAATCTATATTTGTGAGGGTGAAAAATAAAATTAAAGGGACACTGCAGGCACCCAGACCACTTCAGCTAATTGAAGTGGTCTGGGTGCTGTGTCCCTTCTGCACTCACGGACCTCCAGCGTCAGATTTTCCCCATAGGAAAGCATTGAATAACGGGGAGGTCTAATGAGCGCTCTGACTTCAGCTGGGGAGGAGCGTGGGTGGAGCCTGACCCAGCGACGAGGGACATCGGCGCTGGATTCAGGTAAGTAGCTGTAAGGGGTTTTAACCCCTTCAGCGACATGGGATGGGGGAGGGAGGGGGCATGCCAGGATTCTCTAGTGCCAGGAAAACGGGTTTGTAGCTATCGAGACTTCTATATCCTGTAACTGGCCATTTTAGCTCCCTGTCAATCATTGTTATAAGCTCCACCCATTGCAACTGGCAGTCAGCTTAGAAAGAACATACAGAAATGAAACAATGTGTCGATTTCTCCTCTTCTTTTGCCTGCACCGAACTGGTTCATAACGTCATTTGCTAAATCTTTCACATTTAAAAGAAAATGGAGCCTCTCATGAAAAAGGTTAACATGAGTTAAAATTAGGGATTATTCTAGCTTTCAGTGAACGAATAATCTGAATTTTATTAAAGACAGGAGGCGAATATTTGCTTATCTTTCTTTACTGTAACTCCCAGCAGCAAAGAAATGGTTAACAATGTTGTATGGAAAAATCAACCAATCATAACATATCTCAACTACAATATAGTGTCATCAGACTCCTCCCACTTCCTCTTTCTTGGTGTTGCCGGTCAGTAGCAAAGTCAACCCTGTAAACTGGAACTGGAACATTTCTCGAGGCTGTAACTCGCGATGAAGTCAACCATGTAAACGGAAAGGTGATCGAACAAACTTCAGATCTTCACACTAAAAGAGAAGAAGAGAGACTTTGTGAAAGTAAGGTTTCTCGGACAAGAGAAAATATATAGTTATACCCCCTATTTCCAATTATAGTTTAGACGAATTGGCAGAGTTAGAAAAGGACCTATCAGTATCCTGTGAGATAGATATATAATCGCAAAATGAACAAATCGTATATTGCAAACTTGGATGCAAGGAACGGTATCATGCATTAAACATTGGTTATGAGACTTACCTCGAGGGTGGGTTCCGGAGTGAACGAAGGGAGGGAAAATATTCGCCTCCTGTCTTTAATAAAATTCAGATTATTCGTTCACTGAAAGCTAGAATAATCCCTAATTTTATGGCAAGACAGGAGGCTTCATATTTGCTGTTTTAACGCTCTTGAATAATAGAAGAAGCTGCATGTGGTGTTGGTTTAAAATAAAAAGTTCAAAAGGTAGATTCCCTTGACCAATCTGCGCAGGACAAAATATCCGCCAGTGAACTGCCGGCATGGAAGGCAGAGGATGCGGCCGCCCCCCTAACGGAGTGGGCTCCGAATGAATGAATTCAATTCCCGCTTGGATAAGTAACCATCTTATCCAGCGAGCGATAGTGGGGGAAGAGACCGGTTTGTGAGGTCTGACGTAAGAGATGAAAAGGGGGCCGGTAGGGGAACGTAGGGTGGCAGTTGTCTCCGTGTAACAACGGGTACACAGCACCACACAGAGGGCCGGCCTGTCGGGAAAGTATGGGTAAAAAACAGACGAGAAGTTCGTCTTAGTGCGCCTAGTAATCATAAATCGGACACCTTCGGGTGAATCGAAAACTTGAACGTTAGAAACTCTGCGGAAGGACACCAGGCACAGTAGCAGGGCTAGTTTTGCAGAGAGTTGTCGAAGGGATAAGGCCTCGTTAGGGGGCCAGGACTCTAACAGTGCGAAAACTTGAGATATATCCCAGAACTCAGAATATTTGGCAGAGGGTGGCCTCGTCAAACGAATGCCTCGTAAAAGTCTGCACACAGAAGGGTGTTATCCAACTAAGAAATTATCAATAGGGTCATGGCCCGCCGAAATGGTGGAACTAAAAATATTAATCGACCGGTAGGATTTACCCTGATCGAAAAGTGATGATAAAAAATTTAGAATGGATGAAAGAGATGCTGAAACGGGATCGAAATCCCTCTCCAGACACCAGCTGACCCAAACTCGCCATGCGGCGAGGTAGGTTCGCCTGGTCCCTGGAGCCCATGAATCCCACAGGAGTGTTTGAGCAGTTCTTGAAAGTCCTGCGGCATGCCAAGCACCCCTGAAACTGTCCAGGCCACTAATTGAAGGTGGTCTTGTAAGGCGAGCGGGTGGTAGTCGTCCGTTGAGTTCTTGAGGACTCGATGTGAGCGAGGTAGGAGGATGGGATAATCCGTGGAAAGTTCCAGAAGGGTGGGGAACCACGTCTGGGCACGCCATAGAGTGGTAACTATCACAACTCTGACACCCTGTGATTTGACCTGGTGGAGAGTCCGTTGAATCATTGAGAAAGGAGGGAAGGCATAGGCTCCGCTACGTGGCCAAGGTTGGAGAAAGGCGTCGACAGCTAGAGATAGAGGGTCTGGTAACCAGCTGAAAAAATCGTCTGTCTGATGATTCAGCCAAGACGCGAAGAGGTCGAGGGTGAGCGGTCCCCGCAACAGGTGAATGCGGTGGAATAGGAGAGGATCTAATTGCCAGTCGCTGGCATCCCTCCAGTGACGTGAAAACCAATCCGCGACTAAGTTGTCGGGTCCCGGGAGATATTCTGCCCGAATAGATAGATTCCTGTCTAAGCAGAACTGATACAGATCCTTGGTGAGGTCTGACAGTAGTTTCGATTTGGACCCTCCGAGTCGGTTTACGTACCGTACTGCGGAGATGTTGTCCATCCGAAGTACCAGAGAGCAGTTGGAGGCTTCTTTGGCAAAGCTGCGGATCGCAAAGGATCCGGCAATGAGCTCGAGACAATTTATGTGAAGTGCCTGTTCTGAAGGGGACCAGAGACCCCCTGTGTATGTTTGGGCGCAAGTAGCACCCCAACCAAGTAGGCTGGCATCGGATTCTAGAATAAAATCTGGTTGAGATCCGAAAATCGCTTTCCCATTCCAGGCTTCCATATTGCGAAGCCACCAATGAAGTTCGATGAGAACTTCGTCTGTTAGGGAAATGAATTGTTCGTAAGAGGTTGAGCGATGTAAATAGGAGGTTTTCAGCCGTTGCATTGCTCTGTAATGTAAGGGCCCTGGAAAAATAGCCTGAATTGATGCGGATAGGAGACCTAGAACGTGTGCTAGGTCGCAGAGTTGAGGTCGTTGTGACCTGAGTAATTTTTGAATCTCTCGTTTTATGTTTTTGATTTTGGAGTAGGGTAACTGTAGAGTTGCCTGAACTGAATCTATCTGAAAAACCCAGAAACTGGACTATCTGAGAAAGCTCCAGATCTGACTTCTGGTAATTTATGACAAAACCCAAGTTTTGAAGGAGGGCAGAGGTCATGTGTGTGTGTTTGTGAAGTAATTGTTGGTCCTGGGCCATGATCAGGATATCGTCCAAATATATAATGGAACGTATGCCCTGAGAGCGAAGGAGCGCCATGACCGGTTTCATTAACTTGGTGAAACACCAAGGGGCGGAGCAAAGTCCGAAGGGGAGGCAGGTGAACTGCCAAATGTCTCCTTGCCATAGGAATTGGAGGAAAGCACGGTGACTCTGTGCGATTGGGACTGTCAGATAAGCATCCTTGAGGTCGAATCTGGAGAACCAGTCTCCCACGCAGAGCAAGTCTCTGAGAAGATGGATTCCTTCCATCTTGAAATGACGGTATGTGATAAAGCGATTCAACGCCTTGAGGTTGATAATGGGACGGTGGTCCCCCGTTTTTTTCCGAACAAGAAATATGTTGCTGAGGAAGGTGCAAGGGAAAGGCGAAGGTTCGATCGCCCCTTTGTGTACCAATTTTGTCAGTTCTGTGTTCAAGGTTAGAGTGTCTGCTTTTGACATCTTTAAGGATGTCGGAGGAGAGTGTTGTACTGGGTGTGTAAAAAAGTCTATCTTGAAACCTCTGACTGTATGAAGGATCCAAAGATCCTGAGAAAGGAGCTGCCACTGTTGGAAAAAGGAAGTTAAGCGACCTGCGAAAGATATATGTTTCAAATAAGCAAGGTCCATTACCTGAAGCAGTGCGTCCGCGCAGGGATGCAGAGCCACGTCCTCGTATCGAGCCTCTGGTGCTGAACAGTTGTCTGTGGTAGGGTCGTGTATATCCTGTGGACCAATAATCTGTGGGTCGGGGCCTGTAGCCTGTAAAGGCTGCTCTACTGGTAGCTCGGCCCCTGGAGCGACCAGCTCTCCCAGAAAAACGATGGTTATGGGAGCGGAAAACCCTACGTAGAGAGGACTGGGCTTTATTAAGTGTGGTAAAAACCGAGACATGCTTGGAGAGGTCTCGCATGAAACTGTTACCAAACAAAAAACCATCGGCCTCTGGGCCTAGTTCTTTGGTACTCAGGTCTACTAATTTGGCATCGATTTTATAAAGTGCCGCTCAATCGAAATTGCCACATTGGCATTGCCCAATAAACATAGGGCCCTCTGTGCCCATTCTCTAATGGTATGCGGATCAAGTTCACCGCTTGTGAGTGCCTCATCTGCCAGTATGAATATTTGAATTATAGGGCCTGAAATGTCTAATAATTTGTCTTGAGTCGCTTTCAAGCCCTGCCCAATACCCTTACGAGGGTCTTTACCTGATTTTGTCAAATAGGTGACCAGCATAGGGTCGAATTCAGGGGTAAAGGCAACTTTGCCTGGAATTGTAGGTCTCGGACATTCAGCCCTTAGTTTGTTTCTAATTTCTTTTTCGAGGGGCTTGCGAAGCCACAGTTTACAAAAATTAGCAATATGGTCCGGGGGAGCCCATTCTGCTGAGCGCGGATGACAAATCACCCTTGGGTTAAAAAGGGGATGGCCTGAGGCATCCAGGAGGGTGTCTGAGTCAGGCACTTTACTCTTGGGGTCCTGTCCCATAAAAGTTTATTTTACAAACTCTGATGTTGAGGAATCCTGGGGCGCATTCGCCATGGGATCCTCATCAGAGTAATTTGGATCATAGTCACTTAAAATATGGCCAGACAAACGTGAGGTGGAACCCTCCAGAGGGTCTGTGGCATCCTGCGTAACATATGGGTTAGAATGTTTAATGACCTTTGCAGGAGCTTTGCCTTTGCCCGCAGTAGCGCTATTCCCTTTCCTGGGTCTCTTGCGCGGGGCGTTGTCTTGGTCAGAGACATGAGAATCCTCCGAGTCAGAGGGTTGTTGAGTAGAGGGGTGTACCTCAGTGGTGCATTCATGGTAGGCTGCCAAGGCCTTAGGAATGGACTCCGCTATAGTGGAGAAAAGCCATTCTTTAAGTTCGGCAGAGATGGCAGGGTCTTGGCGGTCTGACATAATGGGATGCTTAATTAAATAGGCCACGTTAGGGTTGCAAATGAAGATGAGGTCACTCAAATTACAATATGAGAAGAGGTGGGGGTCACCCACGAGACGTCAAAACAGTGGGGTTTACCCACAAATGCTTGGCACAAGTAAAAAACCTGGTTGTAAAAACAAATAATAGGGGGTCACCCTATTGGGCAGTTTGGTGGATAAAATTATTGTACAGTGAAAAAGGTGGGGATCACCCACTAGGATTTAACTTTTTTTTTTATATATATATATATATATATATATACACATACATAGATAAATATGTACAGTGAGAAAATGGGGGTCACCCAGAAAATAAATCAGGTGGGGTCAGCCACACAGCTATTACACGCAGTGGTGTGCTCAGTAGGTGGTGTCAGCCACACAGATATTTCACACAGGAGTGTGCTCAGTAAGTGGTGTCAGCCACTCAAGTATTTACAGTTTGAGAATTTTATATGCAAGTGGGGTTCACCCACAATAGGGAAAATATAGTCAGCCACACAAGGTTGATAAAATATATATGTGTATATTACCCACACTAATAAAAAAAAAATATATATATACAAACAGATCAGGGGGAGGGGTTCACCCAAATTTCAGCAGTCTGGTCCTGTAGAGCAAACCTGCAAGCAGATGAGAAAAGATCAGTAAACTGATCGTATTGGAAATGAGATGCCCATATGAAAAAGGGTGGAGGAGGCAGAAAGCATAAACTTACCTGTCACAAGCCAGACAAGAGTGAAACACTATGTGCTGGAGTAACTGGATCCGCTGAAGGAGCAGTGGGCTGAAATATGGCCGCCGAGATCGCCGCTCATAAAAAGGGCGGGAAAAAACGGAGTTGAGGGAGACGCGAATGGGTGGGAAATAACGGCTGCCGCGGGCTCATGGGAAATGGAGTCCACGGCCGTAGCAAGTGACGAGAAAGGGCCGCGGCTCTACCTCTGAGGAGAGCCGCGGCCAGCTGACTGAAACAAAATAAAGAAGTAACGAACGGAGTGTCGGCAAATTTTTTAAAGGGGAAATCCCTGGATTGAAAATTAAGACACAATGAGGGATGAGACAAAAAGCACAATTGCTAAAAAAGGGAAAATCAGTAAGGATTAAATATATAAATGAAAAAAAATTAGGTTTTCAGTGGATAGAAAAAATAAGCCATTAAAATATATACAAATTTCTGTGGTAAAGTAGATATTGTTAAAGCTACAAATACCAATTAAATATATATATAACTGAAATCAGAAGGTAATATAATTGGAGCAGACTCACCTGGGAGGCAAGCAGCAAAGAAAGAGGAAGTGGGAGGAGTCTGATGACGCTATATTGTAGTTGAGATATGTTATGATTGGTTGATTTTTCCATACAACATTGTTAACCATTTCTTTGCTGCTGGGAGTTACAGTAAAGAAAGATAAGCAAATATTCGCCTCCTGTCTTTAATAAAATTGATTATCAATGTTTTATTCTATAGTGTAATTTTCAGAGAAGTGACTGTTCCGCTTTAAACATGCACCATGATAAGATCTTGGTAAGGAAACGACACGTCTTGCAATATGAAACATGTTTAATAATACGTCTAGTACCTTGCATTCTTTATATCATATCTCACAGCTACATCTGGACCTCGCCCTCGCTACCCATACATGTTCCTGTGTTGTAACCACTCAATACTCGACAAACAGAAGGCTATGAGTTCACAGATAAAAGGGACAACATCAAACATCAGAAGGTTAACTTACTAAATATTGAAAAGTACTTCATTAAAAACCAAACTGCAAAGTTCAGGCACAAATAGCTGATACAGAAACAAATCTAAGTGAGCAGGTAGTCAGAGCTTTCAGCCTAAATTATACAGTTTGGTTTTAGTTTACAAACGTTTGCTTTTTAATGAATACACCTTTTAAACAGTTTTATTACTCGATTAAAGAGAAATTATAAGGAACAGCCTGGAAAAAAACATAACTGGCTCTCCTTTAGAAACATAAACCATCAAAAAATCAATTTCTCAGTTAAAAACGAACAGCATCAAAAACTCCAATCTATAATATATATATTCTTGGTAATAAATTGCCACCTGCTGCTCATGTAACATATTGTGGGAGAATACAAAAAATGTTTCTCTGAGAAAAAAAAGTAGAATAACTGCAGCAATCAGAACACACGCACATTTGGATAAAAAGATTATTTAAAAAATAAAAAAACAAAACCCTTAGCAGCTGAAAATAGAAACATTATCAATTATTAGTCAAGAATGTCTCATGTAGTCATAGGCCTTGGGGTAATACTGTTCGTAACACTTTCAATATAATTCCATATATCAAGCCAGCTAGACTTCAAGTCTTTGGGAATCTATGTAGATAAATCATTTGGACATTTCTCCAACAGTATTGAATCATTAGGAAAGCTTATTAAATTGAGGCCATGGTGTGATGTTTTGATTACCACCTCGTTACAGATGCTAGATTTACCATGTACAATGTGTCACAAAGAAAGAATAACAAATGCCACCGTTAAATAAAATATCTGACATTGCGATCCATTCTGAGTAAATAAAGTCCATTTTGACATTTTATATAGACAGTACATGTCTCGAGCAGGAGGGGGAAAAAACCCAAAGGCAGTTTTTTTAAATACTTATAGATAGAGAGATGAAATCGAATACAATAGATTATAGACTGCATATATGGACATAACCATACAAGAGGAAAGGATAGATAAACTGGAATAGATAGACTGACAGACAGATGGATGGACAGAGAGATTGAGCCAGTAAAGTGCATTAGTTATTTGGAAAGAAACGATGGATAGATAAATAGGAGAGAGAGATAGCAGAGGTGAATAGACAGACAGTCTATTAATATCTTGCTTTCAAAGTTCTATGTAAATCCTGTTCGCACGGCCAGATTAAGAGTCCAGTGGGCGTGGTGCTGACAGTTTATGATGGGCCTAATTACAAAATCATATTGACCAAAAACACTAAAACAGTCCTACTTCCCAAGCGTCATGTGTCTGATGGAGATGGTGCTGGAGGGAAACTCATAGGATGCAGCTACGAGAAAACACATACCCTGTGCTAATCTCACACTTTCATCTTTCAAGTAAATCCATACCCCCTAACAGCAGTCCAGTAAAGCAGGAAGTCTATGGACGCGGTAAAAGGGTGGGCCACTGATACAAATCCCATAACCAGAACTGCCAAAAGGGGCATGTGTCCCCATGTCTCCAAGTCCCTCAGTGTCTGTGTCCCCATGTCACTAGGACACTAGGGGACATTGAGAGACATTGGGATACTGTGAGACATGGGGACACTGAGATACTAGGGAACACTGGTAGACCTGGGGACACTGAGACATTTGGGGACACTGAGAGACATGGGGACTGAGATACTAGGGAACACTGGTAGACCTGAGGACACTGAGACATTTGGGGACACTGGGAGACATGGGGACACTGGGTGACTTTGAGACATGAGGGGACACTGGGAGACATGGGGCACTGAGACACTGTAATACATAGGGGACACTGTGATATATAGGGAACACTGGAGACTTGATAAAGACCTGGGTACAGGTCAAAACGTTGCGGTGTCCAATAAACCTGCTTAAATCTATCACAGTGAGTGCCTGAGATTTTTTTCTTTTATACTAGTGGACACTGAGACACTCGGGGGCTGTAACGGACCGTTTTGCACACAAGGGGTAAAAACCGTTTAGGCGATCGTCCCCTTCTCAGAGATGCAGGCACAGCTATTGTAAAACACCAAACTCACGAACCGCCAATAAGGGAATGCTCCAAACTCCCGAACGGCATCCAGTATAGCACTCCAAACACACGAACTGGAACCATACGAATCGCTGCTAGCAGACGAATAGGAAAAGCATCCAAGCGGCTTACACTCCTAGCAATCAGTCTCTATCAGCGTTCAGTAAATCCCCCCAAAGACGAGACAAGACTCCGTGTTGAGGGTCAAGCAGTGGTCTGTTTAAACAGGGCTACCTGCCCAGTATTTATGCAGGTCTCCCACCTGGTGGACACTCCCCTAGGGGACCAAATGGGAGACTGTGACAAAAGACAGACAAGTAGACAAACAGGACACACAGTCACTGTAACGGATCGCCTGGCACCCCGACTGGGTACCTCCGTTGAAGGATGCTCCTAGCGCTTCCAGAGGACTCCAAGCACTGCAGCAGACACCACAACCACCGAATTGTAGGAGCATATGAATGCTCTCAAGCATATGAATGCTGTAGACAGTTGAATAGGAACCATACGAATAGGTTTACTCTCCTAGCAGTCCAACTGGAACAGCATACAATAAATCCTTCCCCCAATAATGAGACGACACTTCACTTTGAGGGTTAAGCAGGAACTCAAGTGCTGGCACACCCAGCCTGGTTTTTATTACAATCCACAAAACATAGTACTGCCCACAGGGTTTTGCAGAACCACCAATAAACACATTACAACACATACAATGCAAGTACAGCAGCCAATCAGGAGCTACAATAGGACAGTAAAACACACCCAGCATATTCCTCCCCTTTGTTTAGGAGATAAGGTCAATTACTGTATCCTCAATTATCTCCAGAAAGTTACTTTTTGTACATTTTATAACTTTGGGGAGTTAACATGGTACATACATAAAACTTACAATTTTCATAATCAATCCATTCAGGGGAACAACATAATAAAATATCACGAATCGAGACCAGGGTTCAAAAGTTAAGGAAAGTCCTTTGTGACCTTCATGGCTTTCTGGCTAAACCAGTTTCAGAGTCTTCTATCCTGGAGGTAATTCAATTATCTCCCAGGACCCTCAGTAAGCACATAGTTGCAAAAGACACAAAACACTTTAAAATACATAAAGTCACATTTACACATAACACACAGACATTTCACATATCCCCAGATAGCTGAGATCTGAGTGCACATTATTAGATGAATGGCACTCAGATCACACAAATAAGCCTTTCTGCAGGGGAAATAAACAGTTTAACCTGCAGGGCCATAGTCCAAAGGGAGCAGGCGAGCAACCAGGCTTCTCCAGTTCACAGTGGCGAGGTTGGTTTCGCCACACTTCTCCCCTTTACCAACTAGACTAACAGGGTATCTGACCTCCTGCCGGTCAGTGCCCTGGTTAGTCCAGCAACCCATCCCACAAAACAGAAACAGCAGTACAGCCCACCCACAATAACTGGTTACTACACCTGGGTAGAGGAGAACTTTGTCCATGTCCAGGTGCCTCACCACGACTGTGTGGGCAACTGTTAGGCTGCCTTGGGGGGTTGCTGAGTGGGCAGAGACCAGCGGTACTCTGCCCTGATGCCAGTGCTACCACGGAAGTAGCCTGGTGGGAGCCTGGTTGTGGGAGGGAGAGACCGACTGTCTCCCCTCTGGATACACCGCTCTGTGGCTGGGGAACAGGACCGACTGTCCCTATCCCTTGTGCTGCAAGTGCAGAGACTACAGTCCCATCTGCACTGTTGGGGGGTGTAACATCTCCCCTTGCTGGGTTAGGCTGCCGCTGGAGAGAGGGTGTAACAAGCCCCTCTCTCTGAACTGTAAACTGCCGCTGGGGAGAAGGGGTATCAGGCTCCTCTCCCTGACACTCTCTCTGCTGGTGGAGAGGGGGACCAGCTGTCTCCCCTTTCATTATTTTGTCCTGTGGTTGGGGTGCGAGACTGACGGTCTCTGCCCCCTGCAGGACACTCTGCCGCTGGGGAGGAAGGACGGCACCTTCAGCTCCCTGGGGTACACACTGCCGCTGGGGAGGAAGGACTGCACCTTCAGCCCCTGGGTACACACTGCTGCTGGGGAGAAGGACGCAACCCCTCTCAGCTCCCCTTGGGGTACACACTGCCGCTGGGGAGGAAGTAATGTACCTTCAGCTCCCCTGTGGGGACACACACTCACGCTGGGAGGAAGGACTGCACCTTCAGCTCCCTGGGATACATTAATTGCCGCTGGGGAGGAAGTGACTGCACCTTCAGCTCCCCTGGGATACACACTGCCTGGGAGGAAGGACTGAAGGACGGCACCTTCAGCTCCCTGGGACACACACTGCCGCTGGGGAGGAAGGACAACACCTTCTGCTCCCTGGGGTACACACTGCCGCTGGGAGGAAGGACGACACCTTTGGCTCCCTGGGACTCCTTTTTGGCCAAATCTACTAGAGATTGCAGGTATTCTCCTACTAGTTTCCTGGCGAGCTGCACGGCTCTCTCTGGGGGTTGGGTCCAAAGGTAGACAGCACCTCATTAACCTCTCTGTCAAACTCCTCCTGAGTGTAGTCATACGCCATGCTTGCTCTGCTGAAGTTAGTTCTTTTGTAGATAGGGTCGCTGTACGGGTACTAGCTTTGCCCTCAATTTGTAAATCCACGAACTGTGTCTCCGAGCTGCTTTACCTCGCACTAGGACGCCATCCCACCGCTTGCCACCAATGTAACGGATCACCTGGCACCCCGACTGGGTACCTCCGTTGAAAGATGCTCCTAGCGCTTCTAGAGGACTCCAAGCACTCCACCAGACACCATAAGCACCGCAGGCTGCAGCTATCTCCCTTCAGAACGAAGCAGGAACAAGCTCTTACAAGAGCTCAGTGATTATAGTAAGGGAATATGCCTAGCATAGCAATCCCTTGTAGCAGATTCCCCCAATAAGAGACAGGACTCAAGTTGAGGGTAAAAATAGAACTCTCTGGCTGCTAGCTTGCAGCCCTTTTTATTAGGTGCTCCCATGAAGGGGAGGGACACACACAGTAACGCACATTAACCAATCACACAATAGTTACATCCCACACATAGCCCTCCCCTCTACCTGTAAACTAATTATCTGTACACACAGGGAAATACAATTATCATAGGTAGGGAAAATACAGTTTTTACACAACATTCATATCTCCCAAAATATACATCACATTCGCATAAAAATACATATTCACAATCAATCCATTCAGGGGAACAACATATTAAAAAATGGCATGAATCAGACCAGGGGTTCAAAAGTTAGTAAAAGTATATTTTGTTCCCCCTGGCTCAAACAGTAAAAGTAAAACATCCCCACAATGCATCCTGGCTTCCTCCCTTCTGCCCTGGAGATAATTGGAGAAGGAATCTAATTATCTCCAAAGACAGAGCCAAACTCCATTACCCACATGGCAGACAAAAAAGACAGTAAAAGACATAAAATTACATACTGACACATTTAGTACATAAAACACACATTTCTACATATCCCCAGATAGCTTGGATCTGACTGCACATTATTAGATGAATGGCACTCAGATCACACGAATAAGCCCTTCTGCAGGGAAAATAAACAGTTTAACCTGCAGGGCCATAGTCCAAAGGCAAGAGGCGGGCAAGCAGCCCCCTCCAAGGACACGTGGCGAGGTCGGTTTTGCCACACTTACCTCCCCCTGGTACTCCGGCTGCTGCTGGGGGGGGAGGTCGATGCTCTCCACTTTCTGTAACTCCAGCTCTAGTTGGGGATCTGGGCCGGTTGCCCAGCATCCCTGTAGGGCCGGTGGAGAGATCTCGGTCCCATCTCCACCTGCCTGCAGGGGGTCCTCCCAGGACCAGTCTATGAGGTCCTCTACCTCGGGTACCTCTGGTTGCTGTTGGGGAGGGAGTCCGGTTGTCTCTTCCTCCAATAACACATTCTGCCGCTGGGGAGTGAGACCGACTGTCTCCCCTCCCTGTAAAACATACTGCCGCTGGGGATCTGGGCCGTGTGCCCAGCATCCCTGTAGGGTCGGTAGAGAGACCTCGGTCCCATCTCCACCGGCCACCTCGGTTTCTTCCTCGTCCCACTCTACCTGTGGCTGGAGTTTCTCCCAACGTGCCCACTGGCCTTCCCTCAACGCCCTGTGTTGTAGGTTCTGGGTCACCATGTCCCACACGAACCGCACGTATTTCTCCTCTGGATTGGGTCCGTAAAACTTCAGGTGCAACCCTACCATCGTGCCAAACTCTAGTACGGAGTAGCTATACACCATGCTTGCTGTAGCCACTGCTGGTTCCATTATGTTGCTGAAGATAAGGACGCTGCACAACTCCACACGTTACCGGTGTCTCCGAGCTGCTTCTCCTCGCACTAGGATGCCATCCCACCGCTGCCACCAATGTAACGGATCACCTGGCACCCCGACTGGGTACCTCCGTTGAAGGATGCTCCTAGCACTTCCTGAGGACTCCAAGCACTGCAGCAGACACCAAAACCACCGAACCGTAGGAGCATATGAATGCTCTCAAGCATGTGAATGCTGTAGACAGTTGAATAGGAACCATACGAATAGGTTTACTCTCCTAGCAGTCAAACTGGAACAGCATACAATAAATCCTTCCCCCAATAATGAGACGACACTTCACTTTGAGGGTTAAACAGGAACTCCCTGTACTGTCACATACAGTCTCTTTTATTCCCAAATCACAAACATAGTACAGCCCACAGGGCGTTACAAAACAACCAATCACATATCAGTTACATCCCACATATTCCCTCCCCTTATCCTGAGAGGAAACTCAATTACACATACAGTTAAAACATACTTTCTACCCAACTTTCATAACTCTCAAAACCATACATCACATTCACATAAAATTACATATTCACAATCAATCCATTCAGGGGAACAACATATTCAAAAATGGCACAAATCAGACAAGGGGTTCAAAAGTTAGTAAAAAGTCCTTTGTGACTAAATGAAGCATGGCTTTCTGGCCCAAACCAGTTTCAGAGTCTTCTATCCTGGAGATAAGTAATTCAATTATCTCCCAGGACAGACACAAGACTCCATTAAGCACATGGTTGCAAAAAGACACAAAACACTTTAAAATACATAAAGTCACATTTACACATAACACACAGACATTTCACATATCCCCAGATAGCTGGGATCTGAGTGCACATTATTAGATGAATGGCACTCAGATCACACAAATAAGCCTTTCTGCAGGGGAAATAAACGGTTTAACCTGCAGGGCCATAGTCCAAAGGGAGCAGGCGAGCAACCAGGCTTCTCCAGTTCACAGTGGCGAGGTTGGTTTCGCCACAGCCCAGCATTAATTTCTCGTTCCGGCTTGTAACGTTGCTCCATTAGGGTGATGTAGACCTCAAAAGTAGGCTGTGAATTCTAGGAGGTAAATCTGACACGGCAAATAAAAATAGTTAAACTGTAGGGGTCCACTGAGATTGCTCTTTAAGGGGGGTAAGAAACTTGTTGGACAGCTGTAGATTCCTAATTTTGTAAAAGGAACATTCAACCTAGCTTTCCCAACTCTAAACATCTTGGAACCTTGCAGAATACCCAGATTTATTGCTTAACATGATTTAAAATCATGATTTTATGCTATTCTCCCATCAGCAGCAAAGATTCAATGAGAAAAAAATACAAATTAAAGTGTTAACAAACTATGTCTAGAAACACATAAACCAATCACAAGTGAGCATAACCTATAAAATGCACACCCCAAACCAAGCAACCCCTTTTTCTTGCACAACCTAAAGACCATGCCAAGTCATAAATAGGTAAACCACAAAAAAGTCCAACATAGAGAAACTATTTCAACAAGGCGATCCAAACCAGAGGGAGACGTATAAAGCTGAAAAGAAGAGAGAAAATATGGTAATCATCAAGGCTATGTATGGCAAAAACATATATCTATATACTATGTCACATATAACTATCAAATTAGAAGAAACAAACAAAAATAAGATTATGGCACCTTGAAACCAAACAGAACATCACAATCAAAGGAAAACAGAGATATAAAGCGATCCAAATCATAGCAACAAACCAACTTACTAGGTCAAGAAAAACAAAACATGCCAATCGGAAAAAAGACAAACAAAGGGAATCGGATTGTGGGAATAATAGTCGCCTTTATGTCATTAATAAAATCATGACTTTACGTCATGTTAATAGTAAAATCGGGGAATTTTATTAAAACACTTATGCTTTCTTAAAGTCTTCGTGCAATGGGAGATATCAAACCAAACATTGTCCAAGACAAAAGAATGTGGAAAGTAGATAGCTTAAGATGCCACTCTGATTGTCTCAACAGTACCGTTAGCTGTCTCCTGGTTGCTCGTGTCCGGCATGTTGCTGTCCGAGTGGAGGGATTATTGAGAGGAGCTGGGGATGGCCTGGCCGCCATGGTCCTTATTGGCAACAATGACAAAGACAGAGTGAAATGGAGGGTCCTAAAGAATGAGCTCAGGGGATTAGGAAGTAAACTGATAAAAAGGATCCTGAAGGTAGTGTTTTCAGAAATATTACATGTGATGTGTGCTACGGTACAAAGGCAGCAGGAGATAAGGGAGATTAATGCATGGCTAAAGTCAATGTATAGGAAAGTGTTGGCTTCTTAGTGCACTGGGCTTATTTTGTGCATGGGTATAAGCCGTGATAGATTGCACTTAAATGGAAAAGAGGACAGAATGTCTAGAAGGTTGGGGGAGATTATAAACTAGCGGTGGCAGGTAGGGAAACAGAAATCTACAAAATGGAGATTGGCCAAAAAGGAGATGGGGTTGGGGGAAGGGCAAGATCAGAACAAGGAAGTATGTAATAGTAATACAAATTCACATAAAATACAAGTGACTTGATAATATTAAATGTAAGATAACTAATACAAGTAGCCTAAGTAACAAAATGGGAGAACTAGAAGCAAAAGCATCCACTAGACAACAATTCATAATAGGCATAAAAGAAATATGGTGGGATGAGAAGGAAACAGGATGTTTTTTGGGTAGATATCTGCTTGGGGCAAAAGAAGAGAAATCTGTTACTGGTTGGGGTATGGTATTAACCACCTAATGTTGACATTGATGAGGAAGAACAACTGTTAGAGCAGTGGTTCCCAACCCAGTCCTCAAGGCACCCTGACCAGTCCAGGGTTTAGGAATTACCCAGTTGTGTCTAAGGTGTTTTTACAAAGAAGAAAAAAAACACCTTACACACAACTTGGTAATCCTTAAATCCTGGACTGGTCGGGGTGCCTTGAGGACTGGGTTGGGAACCACTGTGTTAGAGCATTGAAAAAGATGCACATTTGGGTAATATGCTAATTATTACAGATTTTAATTAACCGGATATATATTGGGATAGAGGGATAGAGGGACTAGCAGTCCAGCAAGAAGTATAAGGAAAACCTCTTAAATGACACCTTCATCCTAGAACTGGTACAAGCACCAACTAGAAAGGGTGCTTGTCTGGATCTGGTTATAACAAGCAATGGTAATCACATTGTGGTGTATTTTGAAATAAACTCAAAAAACAAATGCATATAGGGTATACTGTATCAATAAGATGAGGTCAATAAGATGAGGTCAGCTGTACAACATATTGACTGGCATAATCTCTTTAGTGATGAAACCACAGGATAAATGGAATCTCGTCAAACAAATATTAGAAAGGTACATTTCTCAGTATGTACAACTGGGTAATAAATAAAAAAGAAACAAAATTAAACTACTGTAGCTTAGTGAGAAGGTACACCAAGAAATTAAAAATAAGAAAAGGTCATTTAAAGCGTTTAAATCCAACAAATCACATGCATCCTATATAAGATATAAAAAAGCTAACAGGGGCGGAGCCTGCGCCTGAACCGGAGCAGTCGCCATTAACACCAGCTCCGCAAATTTTAATCTAAAAACCCTCAAAAAATTTGCCAAAACACCCACACTCAAAAGCAACTCACCCGAAAGCACAGATGACGCAACCCTGACACGCCATATGCCGTTCTTCCAGGCGGCCAAAACGCCCAGGAAAAACCGGGGCCTACCACACCACTCAAAGCCTGGACCTGGTGGCACTGTTTGGCGCCTACACTCAACCGGGTACATCTGGAGAGAGGCCAGCAAAACAAGCTGCAACACCCGCCGAGATGGGACGTAAGTCCCCAAAATCACCCCCACAGACCACATCAGGGACACAGAACTCAGAGACTATGCCCCAGCGGCAGCCACCATCTAAAATGGCGCTGCCGGGAAACAACGGGGCCGCAGAGATCCCGGAGGGCCCCTCACCAACAAAGACACACTCACAGCCCGTCCGGCCACACACTGAGCTCACCATACCAGATGCAGGAGACGGCTCTGCTCCGGTCACCCAGCGGGACTTCCAAAACCTGGTGGGAGAGATCCAACAATTACTAGCGGCTAAAGTGGCAGCAATACAGGCAGACATACAGAAGGTCAATGACAGAGTGCAAACAGCAGAGGGGGATATTGCCGACCTCAAACAAGGTATGAACTTGGTACAAGAAACTATCTAACACCTACAAACCATGCAACAAGCACTCTCCCTGCACCAAGCCACACAAGATGACAGGTCCAGGAGGAATCATCTCAAAATAAGGGGCATACCAGACACAGTGACCCCAGAAGAACTCCCCCACTATGTGAGACGACTGGTGGCTACCATCCTACTAGCTGCACAAGCCAAAAAAGTCACCTTGGATGGGACATACCGCCTACCTAAATCCAACAGAGCCCCAGCAACGGCTGTATAGGATGCCATAGTCCGATTCTCACACTCCCACGACAAAATATCTATCTGGTCAGCACTGCAGGACAAGACCCCACTCATCTTCGAAGGCGCTAGCCTTACCTTCTATCAGGACCTCACAAGGTCCACCCTGCAGTGGCGGAGGTCCCTTCAACCTCTTACAAGCCAATTGAGAACAGCTGGCATCAAATACCACTGGCTGTCCCCCAGAATACTGGTGGTGAACCACTAAGGGACAGTACACAAAATTTCGTCGCTGGCAGACGCCCCGACCCTCCTCATGGCACTGGGCCTACCGTCCCAAGCGACAACAGATGACGGAAGGGCAAACACCCGCAGCTGGAACCCCTCCCGAGTGGTCCTGTTCGTACCAGCCGCCAGATCGGCAACGCATGCAGGGACCTGAACACCCAGGAAACTGTAAACCTGCTTGCTAAATGTTATACCAGAACTTGTTTTATGTTGCCCACAGTTATTACTTATATGATAAAGAATCACACACACGAGAGGCCTCCAAGGAGGACCCACTACCCCTCGACCCCCAATACAAGGAAATAGGGCACTGCAAGGCAGGTGCCCGGCTACACACCAGCCAGCTCTCCCTACCCCCCCGCCACCCCCTTGGTAAGGGGTAACACCTATGGAGGGCCAGTTCACTCACTCACCAGCAACAATCACTCTACACGCTATACGACGATAGCTCCACAAAGAACACTCCGACCTGGCCCATACTTCACACCACTCCAAATTAAGTACCACGCAACTCACTACTACAAACCTCACGCTCACATCTAATCCCAGTACCCATCCCAAACACACTACAACACACATGTTCAAACTGTTTTTAAAAAAAGTGCAAAACAATTATCGTTATATTTGTTTTATCCACACAAATGCTTAATGTTGGTCAACCCTGCTGTAGCTGTTGGGGCACAGCGGTATATTATGTTGGATGTAATCAAAAAATGAAAAAGAGATTTGGAAATTTGTATAGATAACAAACTAGGCAACGATGTGCAATGTCAATAACTAGTTGCTAGGGCCAGTAAAGTATTGTCATCTATAAAAAGAGGCATTAATTTTTCGGCTGAAAATATAATTTTGCCTCTTTATAAATGAATGGTAAGACAAAAGTAATAGGCTACAAAGGTAATAAAAAGAATGGAACATTTTAGTTATGAAAAAAGTTAAGAAATGCAAATCTGTTTATTTTAGAAAAACATAATCTCAGAGTGGATATTATAGTATTGTACAAATATATGTGTAGCCAATACAAATCATTGTCTGGAAATTTATTCATAGACAGGAGTATACATTGGACATGAAGTCACACATTTAGACTGGAAGAAAGGAGATTTAGTCTAAGGCAAAGGAAAGGGTTTTTTACAGTAAGAACAGTAACGATGTGGAATTCACTGACTAATGAAGTGTTTTTTTCAGAGTCTTTACAGGTGTTTAAATAACTAGTGGATGGATACTTGCAAAAACATAATATTTGGGGTATAATTTTTAATTTGTTGGGTACCAGCTTCTTGATCTAAGGAGAGTGTTTGGGTCAAGAAGGATTTTTTTCTTAGTTTGTTGCAAAATTGGAACTATGTAACATGCATAACAATCTAAAGCACGCACATCAGACACCCGTTAACAATAGACCAAACAAAGAAGCACAAGTTTAGCTGACAATTGTTTCAAACAGATATCCAAATTTGGACACCAAGAATCTATACATTTAGAACCATATTAAAATCCCAAAGGGCCAAATATCAAGAAGCTGGAAATCTAGAAAACTGAATGCCATTTAGACGTTGACATACAAAGAAGTGATGGCCAACTGGAGATCTATCAAGGTCCTTATGACTGGCCAAAATAGCCCACAGATAAAGATTACCATCCTATATGCTCTACCACACTGAAAGAGAGTAGTGAGGAATAAAAGTACTGTGTTTAAAGGAGCTGATACAGGACCCAAGTTCCTTCCTAGGCACCAACTAGGAAAGGCATGCCAACTTGAGCAGAAATATAATTTGGTGCCTGGGGCCTAAGCATCTGCAAGGAGTCAGAGTGTTGATTGTGGAACCAGGGTCCTCTTAAATCAGCCAAGCCTTTAGATGAAGAAGCCCTATATGAACCAACTTGAGCGAGCTCCCATCCGGATTTAGGAGGAGAGAAGGTATATTCGATACAAGTGACAAGTGAGGAAGATCTATTGACATCTCTAGAAGGTAAGGGCTTCTTCATCTGATGGTTGAGACTTCCAAAAAGGAGAGATCAGCACCAATGATTCCCATCATAGGATAAGGCAAAGGGCTCTTGAAATAAAACAGAACGCAGGAAACATGTAATGTCTCGCCGTGGACCAATCCTGTAGAAATGCATCTACTGCTAGAGCATCCAGATCCAGTCTCCCAGCTGAAAATTCATGGGAGATGAGAATTTAAGCGGGAAGCAAAGAGATCAATATCCAAAGGACCACAAAACAAAAACATATTGATGCAGTCCCCAGAATCTCTGAGGTAGTGCGAGTTCAAATCCACTGCTCTGTTGGTCAGACCTGGAATGTGTTCCACCATGATCGATATATTCCAAAAATCTTGAGCAATATTCTTGACCCGGTGCCTTCCTTGTGATTTATGTAATGGACTGCCAACATATTGTCCATATTAAAAAGGATGGAGCAAGAGGCATTGGCCATGGAGAGATTTCGAATGGCAAAAGACCATGCTTGAAGTTCCAGGTAATTGATGTGAAGGAAGAACTCTTGAAGTGAACATCTTCCACCTGTAGAAATGTTCCCATAATGCGCGCCCCAGCCATGCACACTGGCATCTGACTCTATGATCACATCTGGCCTTGAACAGACGCTGTCTCTCCCATCCCAAGCAGGGTTAAATCAGGGGGGGAAAAAAAAACTCCTTGCAGAATGGACACACAGGGGTCGCAGTGATAGAGACAGTCAATGACAAAGTAGCACTCTGAGTGACAAACTTCACTCTAAACAGTCTGCAAACAAGATTGAGAAACTCTGAGAACAGAACCACCTAAATATAAGATATAGGACTGATGAAGAGTACACACTCACAAAAAGAAGATCACATAAGGAAGGAGCCATTGGTCTGCCACCATAAAGAAACACAGAGAGAGGGTACCTTCAGCACCAGCCATTTCGTGCCAAAACGCAACCAAAGAAATCTGGCCAACACAAGCATCATCTCGCATGTGCACCAGCTGGAATGAATACGCCCATCGGGATTGGCAAATGCGCCTGTGCAGTGGCCTTGGTGGACCACAAACATGCCTTGGAAGACTGCGGTAATGCTCAAGAGAGTTAGAGATCGGGCAGACTCCTGGGGATAAGAGGAGAAGGCGGTTCCGTAGCTCCTGAAAAGCCGCAACCTCCTCAAGTCAAACAAAGGGAAATGGTATAGAGGAAAGACCACAATAAAATAAAGTACACTCCCACAGAATGACAGGCAGGGGAGACAAGCAATAAAGACAGAAATCACAGCAGAAATAGCAGAAAGATCAACAACAAAATCAAACACAATAAAGATATATGAGATAAATAGTGATACTCAGCTGGTCTGAGGGAGCAGCAAAGAAAGAGGGATTGCTGCGA
This sequence comes from Pelobates cultripes, assembly GCA_933207985.1. NCBI lineage: Eukaryota > Metazoa > Chordata > Amphibia > Anura > Pelobatidae > Pelobates > Pelobates cultripes. Next base: position 297,956,851 of record OW240916.1, on the reverse strand, counting down.
TTGGGCTGTGATTGGGGTGTGTCTTTTATAGGTTATGCTCACTTGTGATTTAGTTTATGTGTTTCCAAGCATATTTTGTTAAACCTTTCATATGTTTTGTTTCTCTCGTTGTTTCTTTGCTGCTGAGAAAATAAGTAAAAATAATAGCGTAATAGGAGCCTCTGTGTCTCAATAAAATGCGGCCACAGGAAATCAAAGGAAATACTTTAATGATTGCACTACTTTTACCAGCTCCTGGCCTGATAGGAGTTGTGCATATGATTTTTTTAAACTTTTATTTAATCAACTGTAATAAAACATACATAGAGCACTTTGTATCCATATTTTTTCTATAACTCATAATAACACAGGTAAAGTAAAGGACTGTAATAAAAAAACAGCAAATCAATTAAATGTCTACATATAGACTACTTGAGTGTTTCTATATTGTGTTTCTTAAAAGTTACAGTACATTATTTACGTTACCATATTTACGTTACCATATCTATTATTCTTGCTTCTTGTTTATGTGCCGATACGACCAGGGTTTCCTACAAATGACTGTAACTATTGCTTTCTCTGGGCAAGCAGCTTTTTATTTTGAAATGTCATGAGATTTACAACGTGTTGGCTTTAATCACCTTTCCCTAATTTTCAAAAAGTTATCTGATTTATTTTTCACATAAACTATTTGTACTTTATGAGTTTTTGATCGTACAGAAGATGTTTTGCAAGTTGTTTTAGAACCTTCATGTATTTAAAAATCAGTTCTCTGTAAAAGAACGTATAATTTTGATGACTTACAACACAAACTTAACTCACCTTTTGAGCTGCCTATAGAACACAAGCAAGCACACCATTATGGTATATGTCCTAAAACATACGAACAATCAAAGGTTCTCACCAGGATAACTCCCTAAGTGTAAAACACATTTATAAACCCTAAAAACAGTTAACATTCCGAAGAAGAAAGATGCTTACATTTGCAAAATGCGTAAGTACATTTTAGGTTGAAAGGCTGGAACGCAAGAAAACTGTCACTGTTGGAATATTTGTTGATCTTCAATGATTAAACAAAACATTTTAGCCTGTAGTAGAATGTCCATCTAGCACGGGATGATTTGCTCCCACTACAGGATCACAATTATGTTTATTGCTTAATGTTGCTTTTGGAATTTGGCAGGCTGTTCCACAGCTAGCCACTGCCAACCAAATGCATTTATCATTCCTTTTGGAAACCGTTATTTGAAAAAACTACTATCTGGCATCATACAGTCTAATATCTTGGAGCTCAATATGATAGCTTTGAAATAACCAGTTAAGTAACATACCACTATATGGCAGTATGTATGAACGCCAAGGAGATGGCCACCTGTACTTCTGAAAGCTAAACATGAGCATTATATTTTACCCAGAGCATTTAATTATTTTGTAGCAAAGTTTAACTCAATGTCTTTCTTCAATCTCGAAGACATTATTGTACACTGTCCTGCCAGCCATAAAGTTAACAATTTCAATATGCGTGGGTTTAGTATAATTTAAGAATAGAAACGACAATGAATACACTATAGGATAATAAGAGAGATTGTATCATTATGATACATATTTATGTGTTTGAACCCACCAAATGATTTAATGGGACACTATATCAGACCGTCGCTAGAGGTGATTACTAGTCCCATGATACATAATGTGCAGCACTGGCATTCAGCGTCTCTACCCCCTGCATGGAGATGTTGTATGTTCCCCACACGGATAAATGCATCTCTATGAGGAGATGCTGACTGACACAGTGCGGCGTTTTGCCGCGCATGTACAACAGACTTTCAGTGCTTCCCTATGGGAAAGCACCGGATTGTCTGAGATTATAAAATTTTTTAAATAAAAATCACTTTATGTGATCAGAGTTAGTAATACACTATAGTGTCAAGAGTACATGTAAGTGGATGATAATATGGATGCCAATACTAAATATTTATCTAACTATAAGGGTCATAATTAAGTATTACCATTACCAAATGCTCCAAAGAGACAGAACAGCCATCCACCAAATCATTTATTGACAGAGTCTGCAGTCTGAACCACATTCTTTACCACTACTCGCAGGAAAGTGAATATTTGGCCAGGAAACTAAACCTTGAAACATTTGGTGGAGACATTAAAAGAGACAATATAAGGCTTTTAGAAGTACATAGAGGTACTTTATGCAGTTTGGAAGGGCAGCAGTTTAAGACTATTTCCAGCTATTTAGAGGTGGTCTTCTTTAATTCGGGCCAATTACTACTGATATGTTAGATTTTTAAATTATTCCAAATGATTTTCTCCAAAATTTGCGCTTTTTAATTCATATCTTCTAATAAGAAATACACAATAGATGGGAAAAGGGCGCTATACACAAAATACTACAACTGGTGCAGCTTAAAAACACCTTGGTGTACAGTCACTTATTACACCAAATGAAAGATATAGTGAACAGAAAAAAAAAGGTGAAAGCGCACAAACAGTGGAATATTTTACCTTTCAAATCTTGTATAGGTCCTATTTTCAGCCACAGACAGTAACTGTGAACCCTATATATAATATATACAAGAAAACAACATTTATAATATGTGGAGAATAAAAAAGCTGCTGTGTCAGCCAATTCTGCTTTTATTATTTTATACCAAATAAATGTTTATTTTAACACTTCACCTTACCTAGTTCCAGAGTTCTTGCTAAGAAAAACTTATTACAAACATCTAAGAGGAGGATCAGATCCAGTGTCTCCCTTGGTGGATGAAATACCTTTACAGTCCAGTGCCTAACTTATGTGGCTCTGGAAAGTGTGAGTGAACCTTTTTTATTCTCAACATATTGTAAATAGGTTTCAACAGAATACACACATGTTGTTTTCTTGTAACACAGTTACTGTCTGTTGCTGAAAATAGGACCTATACAAGATTTTAAAGTTAAAATATTCTACTGTTTGTGCGCTTTCACCTTTTTTTTTTTCTGTTCACTATATCTTCTAATAACCCTGCAGGAGATAAAACCAATTTAAATAATAGCATCTAGTGCGATGCAAAAATCTAATCAGTCTTAAAAACATGATTAGCTAATGGTCACATTTGTGGAGTTTGAACATCTAATTAATATAAATGATTCTATAGAATCATTCTTCCAAGTGTATGCAAATGACAACGAAAACTTCTGGGACTCCAATTAAAATAACAAAAAAAAATGTACTCAATATATACAATATACAAAATATCTAATTAATTTGATATAGCAATTAAAATGGGAAACGTGGTAAATTTTGTCAACAGTAACGTTACTCTATTCCAGAGCCTCAGATGTTGTTGGACTAGAATTTATATAATTCTCTGCTCATCTGAATTCAAAGAATTATATGAATTGTAGTGCATCATCATCTGGAAGGGTTCATACACCAAACAAAATTATAAACGCAACACTTTTGTTTTTCCCCCATTTTTCATGTGCTGAACTCAAAGATCTAAGACTTTTTCCATGTACACAAAAGGTCTATTTCTCTCAAATATTGTTCACAAATCTGTCTAAATCTGTGTTAGTGAGCACTAGTCCTTTGCCAAGATAATCCATCCACCTCACAGGTGTGGCATATCAAGATGCTGATTAGACAGCATGATTATTGCACAGGTGTGCCTTAGGCTGGCCA
>OW240916.1:297933196-297948196 GCA_933207985.1 Pelobates cultripes | reverse complement strand
TATACATTGAACTTTTGGTTTTGAGTATTTTTTTTCTACTTATATTAGTATGTGCTATGTAATCTGGTATGTTGAAAAAACAGTTGTGTGATATGTTAGAAAATGATAGAAATCTCACTGTATTGTTCTTGTCAAAAAGCATTTATAAATTATTGAATCGTGTGGCAGAGTCTCTTCCAGTTTTCATTACTGAAATATCAGATAAACCGATCTTACTCAAGATCAAAGTGAATTATTTTCCACAATATGATGATCGCATGCATGACACACCTCTGTCTACATGATCTTCCAGTATAAGACGCAATCACAAAAATATGGAACAAAATGTATCAGCATACAACGTGCCAGAATTTGTGGTATATCACTAAATATTAACTAGATTATGATGTTGAAACACCAAAGCTAAGAAAACAGCATAGCCTTAATGACGTAATGAGAGTCATCAGAGTTGCATAAATGGCTGAACACATACCCATACGTCAAAAGCATGCATTGTATATACCCCATCAGAATCTTAGAGGATCAGACATCATGTATCAAGACCAAGAATGTTTCATAACTGACATTGAAATTTCAAATGGTAGGTCAAAATATCTGATTAAAAAGCTGACTGAGATTTTTTCCAGCTGAAGAGTCAGCCAAAATATTGAAGAGAAATGAAAGAAATTTTTTTTTAAGTAACATAAGATAGCAGAATTGTGTATAAAATACAAAGATGCCAATATAAATCTCAATTCAATTGGAAAATAAAAAATCCTGAATATTTTTAAGATCAACCTATTTTTCTATTCAGGTGATCTTAATCTTCAATTCCATTGACAATTTATCCACAATGCCCAGTTTAGTGGATCAAGCTCTACAGTGTGAAAAACAAGCATTGTTATGTTTATTGTCATGTTGCTAGGTATTGCACCTGGTAGTCAGATATTTTTGACCTACAGTGTCTTGTTTACGTTTCCATCTATTTGACCATTTCACATTATGTAATGTATCAACCTGGAATGAAAATAGATTTTTTTTTGTATTTTTATGATTTGTGAAACACAATAGTTGACATTTGATATTTGACAAAAAGAATAATTAAACAAAGCTAACAGATTTTTTCCGTTACACGCAGTGCTGTATCTTTAAAAAGGCTAAAAATGCCTTGTTAGCCTCTTTCATGGGAGACCCGAGAGCTGGCCAACTGGCCAGCTCAGGACCCCTTGAGGCGTTCAGCTGCTAATATTATGGGCGAGCGGCAAGGGAGCACTGTCCTCTGAGCTCTTCCTTCTCAGCCCCTCGTGCGTACTGCAGTGATGCCGGGAGCTGGAATATGACGTCACTCCGGCTCCCAGCATCACTAACGGGGGCAAGGGAGCTGAGCAGAAAGATCACAGTTCCCTCGCCTCTTGCATGTGCTGACTGACCGCCAGCCTGTGCCCGCCCAGCAGCCGTTAACACCACTGGACCCCAGGTAAGAATTCACTCTTACAAATCCACTTAATTTGTGTGTGAGTGTGAGTGTGTCAGTATCCAGGTGTCAGTGAGTGAGTGAGTGAATGTGTGTGTGTTTGTGTGTGTCTGTCAGTGTGTGTCTGTGAGTGAGTGAATGTGTGTGTCTGTCAGTGTTTGTGTGTGAGTGAACGTGTGTGTGTCTGTCAGTGTGTGTCTGTGAATGAATGTGTGTGTGTGTCTGCAAGTGTATGTCTGTGAGTGAATGTGTATCTGTTAGTGAGTGTATGTGTGCGTCTGTTAGTGAGTTAGTGTGCCTGTCAGTGTGTCTGTGAGTGAATGTGTGCCTCTGTCAGTGAGTGCCTGTGAGTGCATGTGTGCATCTGTCAGCGTGTGCCTGTTAGTGAATCTGTGTGTGTCTGGCGGTGTGTGCCTGTTAGTGAATGTGTGTGTGCGCCTGTTAGTGTATGTCTGTGAGTGTGTATCTGTTAGTGAGCGTATGTGTCTGTCAGATTAGGCCTGTGAGTGTGCATCTGTTAGTGAATGTGTGTGTTAGTGAATGTGTGTGTCTGTCAGTGAATGTTTGTCATTGTATGTGTATCTGAGAGTGTGTGCCTGTCAGTGGCTGTCTGTCAAACTGCGTGTTCATGTTAAACATGAAGAGGTGTGGCCTTGACAGGAAGGGGAAGGCAAAATTTCATTGGGGGGTTGCCCCAGTTTCATCACGCCTAGGACAGGACAAATCTAAAATATACCACTAGTCACTAGTTACACGTATTCTCCCCACTGCTAGAAAATTATACACTTATAGATTTATAAATTCTTAAATTGTTACTCCAACCACCATGTTCACCACTTTTGTGCCAGGGGCTGATTACACACCAGATTGGCTAATATGAATTATGTGCAAAAAATACATCCATACTCAGCGCTCACTGCATTCTGGCAATGGACATATAGAGCTTCTGCATGGAGAAGCGGTTTTCTTATTCCCAAAAAGCCCAGCAATGCTCATTTTTGTTTTTTGAAAAGTACATTTCCCACCTCTCTACCTGCTTACCCTTCCTCTCGCTGGCACAGTTTGCACGCATGCGCTCTGAGTCGGCAAAACAGTCCAATCATGGGGGACGGAGCCTAGCTGCTGCACGACATGGACGCGACTCTCCATTGCTCCTACGAAAAGGTGTAAAGTCCGCAACCATCTGCCACTTCAGTGGGTCCCAGGCATACACACAGGAGTGCCTTGTTACCCCGGCACCACAGGCTATATGCTGATGCCCTTTTTGTACATACAGAAGGGCATGAAAACCTGATGTAAAACCCGGGCCTACCTCACGCTCTCACCGGCGTAGATCATGACGCGATGCCTGGTACAGTACACGGAGCTTACACACGAGGTACAATCGACACCTGAGAGGCCCCTGTTCACCGACCACAACATGGTGAGGAATTCCCAAAAAACCCAGGATGGGTTCCCCAAAGAAACCTGGGACATAGGGACTTTATTGCAAAATGGTGGCCGGTCCAGACCTGACATCCTGTCTCCACCGCCCTGACCTGACTTCAGAGGGGCAGGGAAGCTCCCATCAACCTCAGCCACCTCTGGAACTACAGGATGAAGGGGAAGACCTAGCGCCTACCATAAAAGACCTAGCACTTACCAAGCAGCTAATAAGGGAGATGAAGCAAATGGTAGATGCTGACATGAACCTAGCTCGAACGGAGATACAGGCCGTGTCCCAAAGAGTCCAGGCCTCAGAGGAAGATATCATTGATATTCTACAGGAGCTGAAAACAATTGAAGATACCCTACACCAGCTACAATCCTCTGACTCTGCGTTCCAACTCAGACTTGATACTATGGAAGACCGCAACCGGTGGATGAACATCAAAATCTAGGGTATACCGGACTCTGCAGGCCCGGCAGAACTGTCTCATTACCTACGGAGGTTAACTGCTACACTGTTGCCTCACACCCAGGCCAAGAAATTTGAATTCGACGGACACTTCAGAATCAAAAAGGCTAAACAAGCACTGCCTGCATTCCCGCGGGATGTATAACATCTGTTTTGTTTCTTTTCTTACCTAATTGAATGTTACTTGTATACGTTAATGAAGAACCAAGTATTGTGCCTTCCTTAGTGTGAGGGAGCAGTTCCGCACCTGCAACGACTCACAATGTTTAACAACTACTGCCTGACTAGATCCCCCCCAGTGACCCCCATGGGTAAGGGGTCGTCACTCAACTTAGCTTCGGTGGGACGGAGCCCTACTACACGCCCCAAACACGTTCGCTAGGAGATGGACAGGGCATACACTACAGCAATAAACCACAACCCACACACTGCAACCCAAGTAGGGAGACGCTACCAGACGAATAACAGCACTTGACTTGACTTAATCAAAAAGTATTCCAGGAATGCAGTGCAGCACTGGAACATTTCATATAGAATGTTATTCGATCACATTGTTTTTACTACACTGAACAAAATTATAAACCCAACACTTTTGTTTTTGCCCCCATTTTTCATGAGCTGAACGTAAAGATCTAGGACTTTTTCTATGTACTCAAAAGGCCTATTTCTCTCAAATATTGTTCACAAATCTGTCTAAATCTGTTAGTGAGCACTTCTCCTTTGCCGAGATAATCCTTCGACCTCACAAGTGTGACATATCAAGATGCTGATTAGACAGCATGATTATTGCACAGGTGTGTCTTAGGCTGGCCACAATAAAAGGCCTCTCTAAAATGTGAAGATTTATCACACAGCACAATGCCACAGATGTCGCAAGTTTTGAGGGAGCGTGCAATGGACAACAAACACAGGTGCATTTTTTTGATGGCATCCTATAATGAGATCCTGAGGCCCATTGTTGTGCCATTCATCCACGACCATCACCTCATGTTGCAGCATGATAATACACGGCCCCATGTTGCAAGGATCTGTACACAATTCCTGCAAGCTGAAAACAGTTCTTGCATGGCCAGCATACTCACCGGACATGTCCCCCATTGGGCATGTTTGAGATGCTTTTGATCGGCGTATACGACAGCGTGTTCCAGGTCCTGCCAATATCCAGCAACTTCGCACAGCCATAGAAGAGGAGTGGACCAACATTCCACAGGCCACAATCAACAACCTGATCAACTCTATGTGAAGATGTGTTTCACTACGTGAGGCAAATGGTGGTCACACCAGATACAGACTGGTTTTTGGACCCACCCGGATCCCCCCTGGAACTCCTCAATACATTAAAACTGCACATTTTAGAGAGGCCTTTTATTGTGGCCAGCCTAAGGCACACTTTTGCAATAATAATAATTTTTTGGTCTAATCAGCATCTTGATATGCCACACCTGTGAGGTGGATGGATTATCTCAGCAAAGGAGAGGTGCTCACTAACACAGATTTAGACAGATTTGTGAACAATATTTGAGAGAAATAGGCCTTTTGTGTACATAGAAAAAGTCTTAGATCTTTGAGTTCAGCTCATGAAAAATGGGGGCAAATTTTGTTCAGTGTAGGTTTGGAAACTTGTTTTGGTCCGAAAAGCAATTTGTCCAAATTTGGGCTGATTGGGTGATCAAAATGTAGCTGAGTAACAAAACAACCGAAACAGGCAATGGCCAAGCAAGTTCATTTTGATTCATGATTCTGAATTCTGCCCAATGAACAAACAAAAAGAGATAATTGATGGGTTGGGGACAGTCACTCCTATTTTACCCTCTGTTGGTTAATTTTCCTCACTTGACCTGTGAACCAAATTGGCGAGAAAATGCTCTTATTAGTGTCCTGCAAAATATATACATAGTATTTACACTGATTGGCCCATTGCTGAGCAGTTTTGGATCATCTGATTAATTTCCTCAATCAGTTTTTGGTACAGAAATCCATTATTTGTCGGCCTGCCAGAATTGTGTTCATTTTCTCGCTGTGAATAAGTCTAGTTCTTACTGTGATATTATAATACATTGCTCAGTTTCCATAGTAAAAGAAGAACATGGAGTAAATGGAAAACTATGGGGGGATCATGACCCCCTATTTTTAATACATAAAAAAAAATATTAAACGCAAAACTTTTTTGTAAAGTTCTCTGTAGATGCTCTGTTTAGTGAGTGTAGGCAGGCAAACCCCTATGTCACAAAGATGAGACCCTCCAGTCTGCAGCATCGCATTCTGGTTTGTGGGGCCTGATATTATCCAATAAATTTCTCTCCAGCAATATTAATGGGATAAGTAGTTTATCCCCCACTAATTCCTCTTATTACTTTGGATTAGTGTATTTGTTCTCAAGGCTGGCTTTAGATTGCCCTCTAAATAGCTGAAAATAATTATAATAATAGCAGATGGCTGCCTAATTTGGTATTCCTATGTGGGATTGCCATACACGAGGATACCAAATTAGGGAGCTATTTACTAAACAGCTAAAACATCAAAATATCTTTCAGTTGTTTATTAGATAGCTTCCTAATTTGCTTTCCTCATGTCGGATTCCTATATTTAGGGATGCCAAATAAAGGATGGTGTTACTGAATTGTGCTCTAATTTGGTATCCTTAAATATGGAAGTCCCACATAAGGGTACCAATTTAGAGAGTTGTCTACTAAACAGTTGAAAGACATTTTCTTCATTTTGATTTGTCAGCTGTTTAGTGGATAGCTCCCTAATTTTGTATCCTTATGTGGGATTGCCATATTTAAAGATACTAAATAAGGGAACTATCTGCTAAACAGGTACCTAATTTGGTATACTAAATTATTTCAATAATACATAAGGGTATCAATTTAGGGATTTATCTACTAAGCAGCTAAAAGATCACAACTATAGAAAGGACTTTTCTTAATTTCGATCTTTCAGCTGCTTAGTAGATAGCTCCCTAATTTGGCATCGTCATATTTAAAGATACCAAATTATAACGCTACACATTACCATGCACTTATACATACATTTACACATAATTCCAGACAGACAAACAGGTAATCAGACACACACACACACAAAGCAAAATAGGAAAATGGAATGTCATTATCCTGCGTATGTAGGTGCAAATGACGCTCCCAGTTTGTCTCTATGTCCCCATGTACTCTCTATGTGTCCATGCCCCCCTATGTGCCCATGTCCTCCTATTGTGTACATGTCCCCATGTCCTCCTTGTGTCCTTATCCCCACCTTTTGCATTAATGTTCCTTTTTGTGTCCACACCACCATGCCTCTCCTAGTTTCTTTAGTCCCACCATGTGTCCATGTTCCCCCACCTGTTCATGTCCTCCCCTTGTAGCCCTGTCGATGTGTCGATGTTTCCACGTCCTTCATTGTGGTCATGTTCCCCTTGCAGCCTTGACCATGTCCCCCCTTGTGTTTAAGTCCCCCATGTGTCCTCCATGTATCTCTTTGTGTCTATGTTCCTCCTTGTGTCTCTCTATTGGTGCACACACAGAACTCGGCTTTAGAGAGAAAAATCCTGACAGATAATCCTTAGTGTCAGGAGGGCTCTTACTGCCATACTGCACTGCCTTCCAAGGTAGTTAAAGAAAATAAAAGGTTTTAATTCTGGGACTAGAGACTGTGGACACAAGTGGAGAGGGAGTCTGGCACCTCTGATCTGCACGAGTCTGTGACAGCTACACTGTGCCCCTGTTGCTATGATGTTCTGTACATACCCCAAAGATTGGCCTTGCCTGCTCTGTATGTTTATATCAGCTATACTTTTGTGAATCGGACTATATGCAGTGATCAGCAGAGCCTCAGTCTGCACATATGCGATTCCAGACTCTCTCTCCTGAGATAACTCAGCACGCCACGCACACACAACATGGAAAAAATTGGTATTTAGCTACTAGAACAGAGAGTTCCAGCTGCCTGATTGACAGCTTTGATGATACTTATAGTGATCTTTTAAAACAGCTTGTTCTAGAACAGGGAAGTAATGAGTTAGAATGTAACAATTCTATGATATATGCTTTACATTATCATTGCGGCAAAAATTCTGTGCTCCAGCATAACGCTATCATCTTAAATACTGTATTATTATTAATTATAAAGTGTCAATAAATTCTGGTGGACTAACAGATAAGTATGTGCAACAAGACGAGTTGGACGCACAGGAACAGAGGGCATTGAGGGCCCTGTAAAAACAAGCTTACATTCTAGAGGAAGTGGGGTAGAGTGACATGAGAGGTAAAGGTAGGATGTGTTCCATGCATGGGAAAAGTAGGTTGGTAGAATAGTTTAGAACAATGGCTTAGTTTGTTAGATGACAGTAGGAGGAAGAGGAGAGGAAGCAAGGTGGGTTACTAAGGTTTGGGGAGGAATAGCTGTTTACAGTTTAAATTATAAACTTTCCTAAAGAAGTTAGTTGTCAATGGTTTGTTGAAGCAATAGAGACCGGATGAGAGTATAGTATCAACTCAACCTTAAAATTTCCACAAGGGTTATTGACTAAAGTTCACATAGCCCTGTACCGGACTGCATGATCCAGACATTACTCACAGTATTTATGTCTAGGCTAGTGCTTTCTAGATAGCAACTATAGTCAAGAAAAAATAGCCTCTGGCCCCATTTAAGATTAGGGGGGTTTATTACCTCCCTTATATCCTGTCCCACCATACTGCAGTTGGGGGCATATTTAATAAACTATTAAAGGGACACTATAGTCACCAGAACAACTACAGCTTAATGTATTTGTTATGGTGAGTATAACTTGTACCCTGTAGGCTTTTTTATGTAAACACTGACTTTTCAGAGAAAAGGCAGTGTTTACATTAAAGCCTAGGGACACCTCCAGTGGCCACTCCTCGGATGGCTACTGAATTAGTTTCCTGAGGCAGTGCTGCACATGGGGTGCATTATCAATGAGGAGATGCTGATTGGCCATAGCATTGTTTGGCTCTGCTGCGTTTGGACCTACTAGATGCTTTAGCTCCCGAATTGCTTTTGAATCGGTGATTATGTAACTGTCCAGGTCCTATACTTTATATTGGATTCAAATGTGAAAAGTACTGACTTTAAACTGACACCGAATGCTGCTGGCTGGAGTGAGCAGATTTGGTAAGGATTACCTATTTTCAACAGGGTTTGGCTTTAGTAAATATGAGAATTGCCAATCCAGTTGAGATGAGGCATCTGCAGTAAATTTTGGCCATACAGACAAAATTCAGTTGGATACAAAAAAAAACTATACCAACACCTAATGTGTATATATAGTTGATACAAGTGAAAAACACTTATTTTAAAAATTCAAGTATGACAGTCTCCCAGGTCATTACCCAGAATAAATTACCTTTACACAACGAAATACAGAACAATCAGATATATTTGGGATACGGCTGAAGATCTAGAACAAATTGGAAACAGAAACATATATAGTGTAATTCAGTTTAAAAAATAAATGTGCGTTAATGAAATGCACTCACAAGATAACGTTGGAAATAGCGCCCAAGGGTGCCTCCCCCGATAGCTGTGGAGGGGGGGGGGTGAAATATCCCTCCTGTTGCTCCGATAGTGTAGATATAACACAGGACTTCAAGGATGGCAGGAAAACTTCATCAGCTTTATTTGGGATAAACAATCACCCATAAATAATAAAGTATAAAACAGCAGAGGTCTCAGTTTCAGAGAATTGAGGGCAGCATCCGGTCTCCTTTCAGGGGTTCCCATCCGAACATTGACAAACACTAACCTTGGCTCTGTCACGCTTCTCACTGTGACATCCAGACAAGGTCACCCCAGAAGTGCCCAAAAGAGGATTTGAATCTGGGTACTTTGTGGTTCTAAGCCTGTGTTCCTGCCTCTGAACCACTTCAGTTCTGACAAAATGCAGTGTTTAGTAAATAACCCTGAAAGAGTGACTAAGATACTCCAGGAAATTAAGTTGACACATTGAATGTTGTAGCCTTGTGAGATGAACAGCTCATAGGTGGCAGTTTAAGTCTACAATAATTTTTTTCTTAGCTGTTCCTACAGACCTTGAAACACATTTTATTTACTAGATTTAGGTTGATACTATATTTATCCTACATTATTACAACAGCAATATCTGCCCATAGCTCCATTTTTGTATTTGTTATGTAGTAAATGTGTTTAAAGTACATAAAGACTGCATGTAGAAGATAATTCACTAACCTCTAAAAAAAATGTCTTCAGTTTTGCAATTTGGATTTTAATTGGGCACAGTTTAATGTTTAAGTAATACAATCTATTAGATTTCTGTTTCTTTTAAAATACAGCATTTGGATTTTAATTCTAGTGGTTCAGTCATTGGGACATGTCGGTGCCTCTAGTTCGCAGTGTATCATAGCTTGCTCTTCCTTGTGCAGGCTTGCACACAATCTATTTGTGAAACCTATTGATTGGGGGATAGCAGAAGTAAAACATGCAATGCTGTGACCACAAACAACAAAGAAAGGAAGTAAGGGGCCTTATGAGATCCTATCAGCTGAAGTCTCACTTCCACAAGGGTGGGGGTCCTAGGGGAACGTGTAGGTGAAGACTAAACAAAACTTTTAAATTACATAGGAATAAAAATGGTGCTCTCATTCTTTAGTTGGTAATTTCATCGTGCTTAGTGTGTAGAGAATATTTCACTGTGGTGTGCACCCAGAGATTCTTACTTTTTTTTTTTTTATATACAATGTGAATATTTACGGATTACTGAATCACAACAAATATTTTTTTTTTTCATTAACCAAGCTAAATGATTAAAAACAAGCCACATTTTAAATTGTCTAAGCTACACAGTCTCTGCTCTGCAGGTTGCCGTAGTGGCTATCCACCGGTTTAATATCAAACTGATCAAAAGTAGTGTTAGGTTTTTGAGGCAGTTTGACAAAAACTGGAGAGTCTTGAACCTTTTAGGATGATAACCTAAACACTGCAATAAGCTTAAATTCATAGCACCATAACCACTGCAATAAATGCACAGTACCATAATCACTAAAATTATCTTAAATTCCTAGCACCATAACCACTGCAATAAGCTGTAGTGCAATAGATGCAATGATGGAATGCCAATAAATTCCTAGCATAAAGACTAAAATAAGATGTCATGGTTGTGATTCCAATAGCCTACTAGCACTAGAACTACAGAGATAAACTGTTTTGGTTACGGTGTTTGGATTTTCTCATGAATAAAAATAAATTTCAGCGCATGGGCACATTGCACTAGGGAGACCACCATTCATGATAGATTTAGAGGGTTCGAGATAGCTGCCCAAAATTGGAACTTAGTGAAACTAATGTTCAGATAAATTGCGTCAGTTGACCTGCAGTGTCCCTTTTTCTTATCTCCCTACACCTGTTCATTTAATTCTCATTTTTTTCATTTATGTTCGTTAAAAATTTTCACTAGCCATTGGCAAGTGAAAATTCTGCCCTGGCGAGTGAAAATTTAACACTGGAAAGAGTGTTATGGACCCATGTGCGATAAATGAAGTATACCTTATGATTCATTAGCTTGTAGAACAACCTTTATCAGCAATAATTTGAAGTAATATTAATGTTACAAAGTATATTTGGGGTCCTCCTGTGAGAGGTTATGAGTTATATGTTTTGCCCCCCCAGCCGCCAGTGAGGGGGTTATGAGGTATATTTTGGGAGCTCATTTTCATTGTTTACAAGGTTTAGTGTAGGGTCCCCCAGTGAGGGGATATTTGGGCTCCCTCTGTAACGGGTTGTGAAGTATGTTTTGACCCCCCAATGAGGGGTTATGAGGTATATTTATGGTCCCCCAGTTAGGGGTTATTTTGTATATTTAGGGTCCCCCCAGTGAGAGGGTTATGAGGTATATTTAGGGTCCCCCAGTGAGGGGGTTGTGGCGAAAGTGACCTCGCCACTGGTTTTTGGAGGGGCCTGTTTGCCAACCTCCTGCCCTGCGACTATGGCTCTGGGATGTATTGCCCTTCTAGGAACTGATTTGGGCATATTGTATTTTATTATGCTGCTGCTGGCCCTTTAAAACCATCTGGGGACATACTGTGGAGTTACTAGGTGGCCACCATTTCATGTATCAGAGGCACATGGTGAGAACAATGGATGAAGCACATGGTGAGAACAATGGATGGCGGCCATTTTAACTCACAGACACTGTTTGGACTTTTCTACACGGTGCCATCTCGCCGGTATTTGGTGCACAAAGACATCGTGCAGTAGTTTTAAACTATACAACAGGGGACACATTATACAGTAATCATTTTTCATATAGCCTGTATATGTTCTGCAGAATCTGCATTAAACTGTATCTTCCAAACTACTGAACGGATCTGGGTGAATTTTGGATATGTGGTTCACCCAGATACCCCGGTTCCGAGGATATACGGAATATGTACTACCCCCCCCCCCCCAGTGAGGGGGTTATGAGTTACAGTATATGTATTAGCCCCCCAGTGAGGGGTTATAAGTTACAGTATATGTATTAGCCCCCCAGTGAGGGGTTGATTAGTTACAGTATATGTATTAGCCCCCCCAGTGAGGGGGTTATTAGTTACAGTATATGTATTAGCCCCCCCAGTGAGGGGTTATAGTTACAGTATATGTATTAGCCCCCCAGTGAGGGGTTATAAGTTACAGTATATGTATTAGCCCCCCCAGTGAGGGGTTATGAGTTACAGTATATGTATTAGCCCCCCCCAGTGAGGGGGTTATTAGTTACAGTATATGTATTAGCCCCCCCAGTGAGGGGTTATGAGTTACAGTATATGTATTAGCCCCTCAGTGAGGGGTTATTAGTTACAGTATATGTATTAGCCCATCCAGTGAGGGGGTTATTAGTTACAGTATATGTGTTAGCCCCCCCAGTGAGGGGGTTATTAGTTACAGTATATGTATTAGCCCACCCAGTGAGGGGGTTATAAGTTACAGTATATGTATTAGCCCCCCAGTGAGGGGGTTATTAGTTACAGTATATGTATTAGACCCCCAGTGAGGGGGTTATTAGTTACAGTATATGTATTAGACCCCCAGTGAGGGGGTTATTAGTTACAGTATATGTATTAGACCCCCAGTGAGGGGGTTATTAGTTACAGTATATGTATTAGACCCCCAGTGAGGGGGTTATTAGTTACAGTATATGTATTAGACCCCCAGTGAGGGGGTTATTAGTTACAGTATATGTATTAGACCCCCAGTGAGAGGGGTTATTAGTTACAGTATATGTATTAGCCCACCCAGTGAGGGGGTTATTAGTTACAGTATATGTATTAGCCCCCCCAGTGAGGGGTTATTAGTTACAGTATATGTATTAGCCCACCCAGGGAGGGGGTTATTAGTTACAATATATGTATTAGCCCCCCCGCCCCCCAGTGAGGGGGTTATTAGTTACAGTATATGTATTAGCCCACCCAGTGAGGGGGTTATTAGTTACAGTATATGTATTAGCCCCTCAGTGAGGGGTTATTAGTTACAGTATATGTATTAGCCCCTCAGTGAGGGGTTATTAGTTACAGTATATGTATTAACCCCCCAGTGAGAGGGGTTATTAGTTACAGTATATGTATTAGCCCCCCCAGTGAGGGGTTATTAGTTACAGTATATGTATTAGCCCCTCAGTGAAAGGGGTTATTAGTTACAGTATATGTATTAACCCCCCAGTGAGAGGGGTTATTAGTTACAGTATATGTATTAGCCCACCCAGTGAGGGGGTTATTAGTTACAGTATATGTATTAGCCCCCCCTCAGTGAGGGGTTATTAGTTACAGTATATGTATTAGCCCCCCCAGTGAGGGGTTATTAGTTACAGTATATGTATTAGCCCCCCAGTGAGGGGTTATTAGTTACAGTATATGTATTAGCCCCCCAGTGAGGGGTTATGAGTTACAGTATATGTATTAGCCCCCCCAGTGAGGGGGTTATTAGTTACAGTATATGTATTAGCCCCCCCAGTGAAGGGGTTATTAGTTACAGTATATGAATTAGCCCCCCCAGTGAGGGGTTATGAGTTACAGTATATGTATTAGCCCCCGGTGAGGGTTGTGGGTCCACAGTATGTCTTATTGGCCCAGTGAAGGGGTTATTAGTTACAGTATATGAATTAGCCCCCCCAGTGAGGGGTTATGAGTTACAGTATATGTATTAGCCCCCCAGTGAGGGGGGTATGAGTTACAGTATATGTATTAGCCCACCCAGGGAGGGGGTTATTAGTTACAGTATATATATTAGCCCACCCAGTGAGGGGGTTATTAGTTACAGTATATGTATTATACCCCCAGTGAGGGGTTATTAGTTACAGTATATGTATTAGCCCCCCCAGTGAGGGGGTTATGAGTTACAGTATATGTATTAGCCCCCCCAGTGAGGGGGTTATGAGTTACAGTATATGTATTAGCCCCCCCAGTGAGGGGGTGAGGGGGTTATTAGTTACAGTATATGTATTAGCCCCCCAGTGAAGGGGGTTATTAGTTACAGTATATATATTAGCCCCCCCCCAGTGAGGGGGTTATGAGTTACAGTATATGTATTAGCCCCCCAGTGAGGGGGTTATGAGTTACAGTATATGTATTAGCCCCCCCCCCCAGTGAGGGGGTGAGGGGGTTATTAGTTACAGTATATGTATTAGCCCCCCCCAGTGAGGGGGTTATGAGTTACAGTATATGTATTAGCCCCCCACCCCCTGCTCCAGTGAGGGGGTTATGAGTTACAATATATGTATTAACTCCCCAGTGAGAGGGGTTATTAGTTACAGTATATGTATTAGCCCACCCATTGAGGGGGTTATTAGTTACAGTATATGTATTAGCCCCCCCAGTGAAGGGGTTATTAGTTACAGTATATGTATTAGCCCCCCAGTGAGGGGGTTAAGAGTTACAGTATATGTATTAGCCCCCCCTCCCCCCAGTGAGGGGGTTATGAGTTACAGTATATGTATTAGCCCCCCAGTGAGGGGGTTATTAGTTACAGTATATGTGTTAGCCCCCCCAGTGAGGGGGTTATTAGTTACAGTATATGTATTAGCCCCTCAGTGAGGGGTTATTAGTTACAGTATATGTATTAGCCCCCCCAGTGAGGGGGTTATGAGGTATATTTAGGGCCCCCCAGTGAGGGGTTATTAGGTATATTTAGGGCCCCCCAGTGAGGGGTTATGAGGTATATTTAGGGTCCCCCAGTGAGGGGGTTATGAGGTATATTTAGGGCCCCCCAGTGAGGGGGTTATGAGGTATATTTAGGGCCCCCCAGTGAGGGGATTATTAGTTACATGTTTTGGTCCCCCAGTGAGGGGTTATGAGGTATATTTAGGGCCCCCCAGTGAGGGGTTATGAGGTATATTTAGGGCCCCCCAGTTCGGGGTTATGAGGTATATTTAGGGTCCCCCAGTGAGGGGGTTATGAGGTATATTTAGGGCCCCCCAGTGAGGGGTTATGAGGTATATTTAGGGCCCCCCAGTGAGGGGTTATTAGTTACATGTTTTGGTCCCCCAGTGAGGGGTTATGAGGTATATTTAGGGCCCCCCAGTGAGGGGTTATGAGGTATATTTAGTGTCCCCCAGTGAGGGGGTTATGAGGTATGTGTTGGGCCCCCAGTGAGGGGTTATGAGGTATATTTAGGGCCCCCCAGTGAGGGGGTTATGAGGTATATT
>OW240916.1:297828576-297933096 GCA_933207985.1 Pelobates cultripes | reverse complement strand
CAGTGAGGGGGTTATGAGGTACATTTAGGGCCCCCAGTGAGGGGTTATGAGGTATATTTAAGGCCCCCCAGTGAGGGGGTTATTAGTTACATGTTTTGGTCCCCCGGTGAGGGGTTATTAGTTACATGTTTTGGTCCCCCAGTGAGGGGTTATGAGGTACATTTAGGGCCCCCAGTGAGGGGTTATGAGGTATATTTAGGGCCCCCCAGTGAAGGGGTTATTAGTTACATGTTTTGGTCCCCCAGTGAGGGGTTATTAGTTACATGTTTTGGTCCCCCAGTGAGGGGTTATGAGGTATATTTAGGGTCCCCCAGTGAGGGGGTTATGAGGTATATTTAGTGTCCCCCAGTGAGGGGGTTATGAGGTATATTTAGGGCCCCCCAGTGAGGGGGTTATGAGGTATATTTAGGGCCTCCCAGTGAGGGGTTATGAGGTATATTTAGTGTCCCCCAGTGAGGGGGTTATGAGGTATATTTAGTGTCCCCCAGTGAGGGGGTTATGAGGTATATTTAGGGCCCCCCAGTGAGGGGGTTATGAGGTATATTTAGGGCCTCCCAGTGAGGGGTTATGAGGTATATTTAGTGTCCCCCAGTGAGGGGTTATGAGGTATATGTAGGGCCCCCAGTGAGGGGGTTATGAGGTATGTGTTGGGCCCCCAGTGAGGGGTTATGAGGTATATTTAGGGCCCCCCAGTGAGGGGGTTATGAGGTATATTTAGGGCCCCCCAGTGAGGGGGTTATGAGGTATATTTAGGGCCCCCCAGTGAAGGGTTATGAGGTATATTTAGAGCCCCCAGTGAGGGGTTATGAGGTATATTTAGGGCCCCCCAGTGAGGGGGTTATGAGGTATGTTTTGGGCCCCCAGTGAGGGGTTATGAGGTATATTTAGGGCCCCCCAGTGAGTGGGTTATGAGGTATGTTTTGGGCCCCCAGTGAGGGGATTATTAGTTACAGTATATGTGAGCTGGCCCAGTGAGGGGGGGGTTGGTGAGGTACATTTAGGCCCCCAGTGGGCAAGGTTATGAGGTATTTAGGGCCCCCAGCAGGGGTTATTAGTTGCCATTGTTTTGGTCTCGGGTGAGTGTTGCTGAAGTTACATGTTTTGGTCCCTGCGAGGGGTTGTGGTGAGGTATATTTAGGCCCCCAGTGAGGGGGGTTATGAGGTATATTTTTGGGCCCACAGTGAGGGGTTATGAGGTATATTTAGGCCCCCAGCAGTGGTTAGTGAGGTATGTTTTGGGGCCCCCGTTATACTTGCTAGTTACAGTATATGTGGAGTTAGGCTCCAGTGAGGGTGTTATGAGGTACATTTAGGGCCCCCAGTGAGGGGTTATGAGGTATATTTAAGGCCCCCCAGTGAGGGGGTTATTAGTTACATGTTTTGGTCCCCCGGTGAGGGGTTATTAGTTACATGTTTTGGTCCCCCAGTGAGGGGTTATGAGGTACATTTAGGGCCCCCAGTGAGGGGTTATGAGGTATATTTAGGGCCCCCCAGTGAAGGGGTTATTAGTTACATGTTTTGGTCCCCCAGTGAGGGGTTATGAGGTATATTTAGGGTCCCCCAGTGAGGGGGTTATGAGGTATATTTAGTGTCCCCCAGTGAGGGGGTTATGAGGTATATTTAGGGGGTTATTAGTTACATGTTTTGGTCCCCCAGTGAGGGGGTTATGAGGTAGTTATGAGGTATATTTAGGGTCCCCCAGTGAGGGGGTTATGAGGTATATTTAGGGTCCCCCAGTGAGGGGGTTATGAGGTATATTTAGGGTCCCCCAGTGAGGGGGTTATGAGGTATATTTAGGGCCCCCCAGTGAGGGGGTTATGAGGTATATTTAGGGCCCCCCAGTGAGGGGGTTATGAGGTATATTTAGGGCCCCCCAGTGAGGGGGTTATGAGGTATATTTAGGTGTCCCCCAGTGAGGGGGTTATGAGGTATATTTAGGGTCCCCCAGTGAGGGGGTTATGAGGTACATTTAGGGCCCCCAGTGAGGGGTTATGAGGTATATTTAGGGCCCCCCAGTTAGGGGGTTATTAGTTACATGTTTTGGTCCCCCAGTGAGGGGGTTATGAGGTATATTTAGGGCCCCCAGTGAGGGGGTTATGAGGTATATTTAGGGCCCCCAGTGAGGGGGTTATGAGGTATATTTAGTGTCCCCCAGTGAGGGGGTTATGAGGTATATTTAGGGTCCCCCAGTGAGGGGGTTATGAGGTATATTTAGGGTCCCCCAGTGAGGGGTTATTAGTTACATGTTTTGGTCCCCCAGTGAGGGGGTTATGAGGTATATTTAGGGTCCCCCAGTGAGGGGTTATTAGTTACATGTTTTGGTCCCCCAGTGAGGGGGTTATGAGGTATATTTAGGGCCCCCAGTGAGGGGGTTATTAGTTACATGTTTTGGCCCCCCAGTGAGGGGGTGCAGCAGTGCCAGCACTCAGTCTGAGCTCTGCATGCAGCACGCTCTTACAGCCAGTCTATCCCCCCACCCCTCCTGTGAGCGAGCTCCTGGCAGAGGCGGGAGGACAGGCTGTAACATGGAACAGCCAGTTGTTTAAAAATCCTTCCAGAACGGTTTCAAGTCCCCCCTCTTCCCTCCCCCCTCGTCCCCCCCCAGCACAGAGGAAAGGAGGGAGGGAGGAGGCACCAGCCTGCTTAGGAGGAGGGAGCAGGAGAGACGGGGGGAGGTGGTGAAGGAGTGGAGCGAGCTGTCCGTCAATGGGGTTGCCATGGTGATTGGGCGGGCTCGCCAGGCGGGCGGGCCTATCAGGGTGGGCGCCGCTGCTGTCGCCATGGTGACGGGGTTGTTCCCGGGGAGGCTGTGATCGGTTGACAGGTGTGTGACAGTCGGAGCTTTTTGCAAGCATGTACGCCAAAGGCAAGAGTAACAGCGTGCCGTCCGACAGCCAGGCCCGGGAAAAGTAAGTTCCACCCTCCCTGCCGGGCCCGGGGGGAGCGGGGGGCGCGGGGACCGGGCTGGCACGGGGGGAAATGGGGGGCAGAGAGGCCGGGGCTGCAAACTTCCCTCCCCCTCCCCTATGGTGTGTGAGAGATGGGATGCTCCGGGCTGGGGGGGAAACTTTACTGGCTGCACACAGCGGACCCGGAAGGACCCGAGTCACCTATCCTCCCGGTATGGGTACACCGGGTATACAGGGCGAGGGAGACAGGGACCGCCCGGGAGCATTGTGTAACACCACCACCACAACAGCACTGTGCTGTGTACTGTGTGTGCTGTGTACTGTATACTGTGTGTGTGTGCTGTGTGCTGTATGTACACTGCTGTATACTGTGTATTGCACTCTTTGTACACTGTGCTGTGTACTGTGTGGTGTATACTGTGCGCTGTATACTGTGTGTGCACTGTGTGCTGTATGTACACTGCTGTATACTGTGTATTGCACTCTTTGTACACTGTGCTGTATGTACACTGTGCTGTATACTGTGTGTGCTCTGTGTATGAAATGGCTGTATACTGTATGTAGACTATATGGAATGCTGCATGTCACTCTGTGTACACTGCTGTATACTGTATGTACAATGTGTGTGGCATGACTGTATACTGTATGTACACTGTGCTGTATGTACTCTCTTATGGCATGGCTGTATACTGTATGTACAATCGGTATGGCATGGCTGTATACTGTATGTACACTGCTGTATACTGTATGTACATTGGGTATGGCATGGCTGTATACTGTATGTACACTGGACTGACACGGGGGGCAATGGGGGCAGTTAGGCCGGGGCTGCAAACGTACATACAGTACCCAGTACATACAGTACTGGGTATGTCATGGCACTTTGTGTACATTGTGCTGTATCTACTCTGAACATTATGCTACATACTGTATGGCATGGCTGTATACTGTATGTACCCTGGGTATGGCATGGCACTCTGCGTACATTGCATGTGCTTTACACTGTACTGTATTCGGTATGTACACTAGGTATGGCATGGTTGTAAACTGTATGTACACTGTGACATGATGTATACTGCATGTACCCTGTGCATGGTATGGCTGTGTACTCTATGTACACTATATGGAAGGCTGCATGTCACTCTGTGTACACTGTGTATGACAGGCAGTGCTGTAAATGTAAACTGTATGGCATGACCTGGTTGTATACTGCAAGTATACACTGTATGGTAGGCATAACTGTATGTGTACACTGTCTATGGTTTTGGAGAGGTTTTATGTGTACATTATGTATTGCATGGCAGCACTGTATGCGTATTGTGTGTATGGCAGGCAGGGCTGTGTGGCTTATGGGCACATGCCAGCTAGCTATGTACTTGTTGGGCACTGATGTACAAGTGTATGTGCTCAAGGCATGTCAGAAAACCATGTATGCATGTTGGAAGTACGTCAGGCAGTGACATGTGCCGGGTAGTGGGTTATGTATATGTGCAATGCATGTCATGCAAGTGTATACGCATCACAAATTATTCTATGTTCAGTGATGGTGTTGTATGAACACTTTGCACACCCCATGGTTACCCGTTCACTGGTGAAGCCACTTGCTGAATAGGCATGGCTTGTTCATGTTTTTTGTTGTGTTTTTTTTGCTTGTGTAGTCCTTGAATGGAAGGACTAAGAAAGGAAAGGGGGTAGAAAGCAGATTGACAATAATTCTAGATTATATGTGTGTTAGCTTCTGTCAGTAGTTTCTTCCTATTAACTCAACCAAAATAACATGGATTTTCATTGTATTTTGAAGAAGTGATGCTCTCTATTTCTTAATGTTTAAAATAAGTGGGACTTTGAAAATGATAATTCCTAAACCAGATTTTTCAGAACAGGACATACTTTTCAGTAGCCTAACTGACATTTGGGATGCATGGGCACACACCTATACCACTCATTAAAGCAGTGTAACTTCTAAAACCATTTTTTGTTTTGTTTTTGAGTTGTAGCGTGTTTAATATTTTGAGGTACCACTTCCTATTTTTTTATTTGGCTGGAAAAAATGACTGACTATATTATTGCCCAAGTGTTCGTAATATTGACTCTTGGTCAATGCTATGGATCAATGCCTTTTTGGTTGTGGGTGACAGGTTCTATATTTATCACATCACTAATTATGTTGGGGGGCCATGATGAGTGAGATTCAAAGGCTGTGTTGAGGTTGCAACTGACAGCTTTGAAAAGCAGAACAAGCATAGTATTTATATTTTATTTTTATGCACTATAAAGTCTCCCGGTAAGTTGTGTAAAAGTAACGTCTGTTAATACGCTGCCTGTTCAACTAAATCCAAGAGTGTGTACATAGCACTTTGAGTCCCATTGGGAGAAAAACTCTTTATAAAAATAGATTTATCGTCATTGTTTTTGTTTAATTGTGTTTTTCCAAAAATTACTTGTTCAGTTTTCTTGACCCCATGATTCTGTTGTTTGCCCTCTTAAATATGTACTACACTGAACCTGCTATTGTCTCATGGATTATACAGGTGTTGAAGTTACAAATGTAATTATTTTAGGCGTATATTTTCATAACTTTTTTTTTTTACTTTGTGTATGTCGCTCATGTTTTATATCATTTTTGTCTCCCCTGCATTGTTTTTGAGATTAAGAACTGTTTGGAAAGTATGGACGTTGGCATTAGACAATTTCATACAATAATCCTACAGCATTCTGCTTAAAAGGTTATTCTAAGTTTCAAGGCCACTTCCTTGATTTGAAGTGCTCCAGGTGCAAGAACTCTGAATGTGCAGCAGTTCAAATTCAATAAATTTGATAAGGCTTCCCTACATCCACCAACTTGGCTATTTATAATCTAACCTATTGGAATAGAGTATAACAGCAGGCATATATAGAAATACTGCCTGCTAGTATATTCTGCTCATTTAGAGCCCCCAAAGAACTTTGAGGTTTATGCATTTAAAAATTGACAAGGTAGTACATTTCCGTCCAAGCTTGTAAAGCTCTAAAAATAGTAGATTTTACAGTTTCAGATCTGCTTATTGTGGCTTGAAATTTGCATTTAAAATAAAAAAATTCTCAACCCTTTTACATTTCATTGTTTAGTGAACAAACCTATCTCTTTCAAAATCACACGAGAAAGACTGTCAAATGTAACTTTGAGCTTCGGTCATGTATTGTGCAGTGTCCTAGTTAGACATGCGCACAGACTGACCCCCCAATAGCTTTTATACAATTATTCTGTAGATAAATTGTTACTCTGCAAATCATAACCACTACTCCTGTAGTGGTTATGATGGGCTTACCTGGGTTACTGCTGGGTGCAGAGTTGCAGAAGCTGGATGCCGATCCTGCCGGCTGTTTATTGGCTGAGAGTGTTGGCTTACGCCTTCCACCCAGTAAATACAAGAAATTATGCACAGAATTGATATTCCAGAACTCTTGAGCCGAGTTGGCTAATGAATCCCCAAATGACGATGCTTAAGGTGGAATTATACCTCTGATAGCAAAGGAGTTGAACTCTGTATGTGCAGTGTTTGATAGCGAAACACTATACATACAGACTCTAGGCACCATGACCACTTCAATACACTGAAGTTTTTCATGGTGCTTGGAATAATCATTTAAGTAGTTTATATAAACTTTCCTGGCTGTAAGTAACCAGTGAGCATTTTGTGTTTTTGCTTTCCCCAACCAGTTTTCATACATTTGTGAATGATTTTATGTATCTAGAAATACTTAACTCTACTCTAAGCTTTATGCTTTTTACGTGGAAAATTGCCCGCAGACAACTGCCCAACTACGCACAGTGTATGCACGTCCACAATTTGATGTACTCTTTCATACAAGGCTAAGTGAAACAAGCTCATTTTCCCTGCTGTCTAGAGGTGTCTTGGGTTACTTGGTGATATGTGTGTGCGATCTTGGCTCTCTTCTTCCAAGCAAAGAAAATCAGGGTAATATTTTATTATTATTAATTTATTTTTTTGATGTATGTGATGCAGTCCAGAACTGAAATGCCGGCAAGTTCTCTCTGCATGAGAGATACAGCAACTTCTGAGGATCGTTTCGGCCTTCTGTGGGCATCGTCTGCTAGTTGTAGCTAATACCCCTCTAGGCACAGTGTAGCACGGGGTCCACATCTGTATTATCTGTTTGAACTTTGGGAGAGCCAAGTTAATGCATTGCAACAGAACCAGAGAATATAGGTGTTGTATGTCTCGCGCAGAGAGAGCTTGCCGCCATATCGGTTCTGGACTACCTATGGGTGGGGTTTGCCTCATATACCTTGGAACTGGTTATACTCTGTAAATGGCACAAGTGAGCAAATACTTTTTTTTTTTTTTTTTTTTCAAGACCTGAGCGGGGATTTAGCAAAGGGCAAATTACTGAATTCCTCCGAGCTTTTGTCCATTCTCAGAGTTCTCATATGCTCAATTTTTTGTTTTGTTACTTACTCGAGTATAAGTCGAGTTTTTCAGCACATTTTTTGTGCTGAAAAACCCCCACTCGACTTATACTCAAGTCACTGTTTGTATTATGGCAACTTACATTGCCATAATACAGACCAGGACCGCCAGTCTCATTACAAGCCCGGTGGTCCTTTTTGGGGGCTGGCAGAGAGCTGTAACTTACCTTTCCTGCAGCTCCTGTCAACTCCCTTCTCTCTCCTCCGGTCAGCTCCCCTGCAAGTCTCGCGAGACTTGCAGGGGAGCTTACCAGAGGAGAGAGAAGGGAGCTGACAGGAGCTGCAGGAAAGGTAAGTTACAGCTCTCTGCCAGCCCCCCTCCTACACAGTGCACAACACTGGGCCACCAGGGAATGAGAGCTCCCCTCCCTGGCCACGTATCAAGCCGGGAGGGGGGACGAAAAAATAAATACAAATTTAAATAATAAAATATTAATATTAAAAAATAATAAAAATATTAATATAATAATTAAAAAAATAATAAAAATACCCACCACCCACCAAGGCTCTGCATCACACACTGCATTCATACATACATACATACATACATACATACACACACTGCATTCATTATATACACACTGTAAATAAATATTCAATTAATATAATTTTTTGGGATATAATTTTATTTAGAAATTTACCAGTAGTTGCTGCATTTCCCACCCTAGCCTTATACTCGAGTCAATACGTTTTCCCAGTTTTTTGGGGTAAAATTAGGGGTCTCGACTTATATTCGGGTCGACTTATACTCTAGTATATACGGTACTTTTTTATGTGCAAAAACCTACTAGGCTTGTGAAGAATCCTGAATACAACGTTAAAAATGTGATGCTTTGTATTCTTTGAAATGTGTTTTCTAGATTTAGAATATTATGTCACTGTCCAGTTCATTACAGGCACAACCAGGGCACACATAGCAAACGAGGAAGAGACATACAAACATTGAATCTTTTCTCCTTTTTCTGGTTGCCATGTGCAAATGATAAAGCATATAACAATTAGTGACATGGAGGCACCTAGTTGCAAGATCAAAAGGTATTGAAATTTACATTTTAAAAAAAAGTTTTTATTTTTTTAACACCCCGAAAATATATATTTGTTAAATATATGGAATTAAATAAAATAACATTAACAGGACAATGACTAATTTTTGAATGGGTAACTGTTAAAAAACACTCCAGGCACCAAAACAACTTAATGTAAATGAAGTTGTTATGGTGCCTAAAAGCCCCTGGAGGCATCTTATCTCGTGAAGTTAAACTGTTCTCAAATGGTTTAACCAAAAAGTTGCCTTCAGCAACAAAGTCCACTCCTCCCATGGTTTCAATTTCCAGATTTAGGAAATGCGGCGTCGCTGATTGGCGGAAAGCGGTCAATTAAATGTAAAATAATAAATATATATATATATATATATATATATAGCAGCTGTAACACTAGTGGATACTACTTATATCACACACACAAAAAAATCTCAGTATACAAACAAACTCAATGTTTAGGTGATGTGCCCCACCAAAATCACAATTTTTGTAGGAAAACACTTGCCCCTTAAAGCATGTACTGGGGCAGCATGCAAATATATAAAAGGAAATACAAAACAAAAAATTGTGCGATGCTGTGTATTAAGTACAAATTAATATTAAAAGTTAGTGAATAAAAACTCACGTTTTAAAGAGCTAAAGGCTCCAAAAGTTTATTTACCCTTGAGGTGGAAGCAAAATCATCTTTAATGATGGTGTAAGAAAACACCAGAAATTGCTATAAAATGGAATACCTTGCGAGGTATGTAAACTACAATTGTATCTGAGATATCAATGTTAAACTACTCGTACTCCTTGACATTGTCTCACTATTCTCCCTCCCATATAGACATTAAAATTTGTTAAAAAGCTATTAAATTCACCTTTTATTCCTTCATTCTTCTTGCTGCAACTCAGAGCCACCTCCTGGGAAGCCATAGTTTCCGATAACTTGTGTTCAATCAGATGCTTCTCATAAAAAATGCTGGGATTCTCCACGATCTCCCGCCAACGGAAGATCTTCTCATTGATAATTACAGCTTAAAGCGAGTGTGAAGAAAACCCTCCTGGCTGTGTGCTTGGCACCTGGGAGGTGTTACTATGGGGATTTATAAAGGTGACAATTTATCTTGAAATTGGTGCTTTTATAAAAAAAATAATAATAAAGCAGGGTTATGACGCTTTAGTGAACTGGGATGTTCCTTTAAGGACCAAGTACTATCTTTTCTTCACAATCTTATTCATGTATACCCTGTTAAAAAATGGAGTGTTCCACTTATTTTGCTTTGGCAGCTCTCTGCAGCCCCGAAGTAACTAATGGAGTGGGTAATTTCATTTTGGATTGAGATGTTTAAAGGAACACTAAGCACCAAAACCACTAAATTTCAGTAGAGTGAGTTTGGGGAGTACATGCTATCCATTTTCTCTGGGAATGTAAAATATAGCTGTTTCTGCAGCCAGGTTGGTGTGAAAGGATTAATTTATTAAAGTGATGCTTTCCACTGAAATTGCACTTAAAAGAAAAAAAAAACAAAACAAACATTAATACAATGGAGAAAAAGTGCTTTTATATGTTTGCAGTATTTCTTTAAATCTGTGAGTTAGCTAGCTTTAGTCCCTCTTCATATCTTGGGTTTGATAAGTCAACAATCTGATCTACTTTTGCGTAAACAATACTGAGGTGGTGTTGGGTCCACCATTTATTTGTGCAAGCAACAACTTTGTCCTCTTGACAGCTAATGGTGTCCGTAATGTCTCTAGCAAAGCATTTTTAAATGTTTATTGCCACCATTTAAGATTGGATTCCCTGCTTAAAGCTTGTTTAAAATAAATACATAAAAAAATAGCAGAGCTGCTGATTGCTGTACCAACTGTGTTAGTAATAGAAATGGTTTCTACTTCAATTGCAAATGTGTTTAAAGGAGCACTATAGGGTCAGGAACACAAGCATGTATTCCTGACCCTATAGTGTTCAAACCACTATCTAGCCCCCTTTGCCACCCTAAAGATAGAAAAATCTTACTTGTATTAAAGTCTGAAGCTTCTGCCTGTTAACTTCCTCTGACATCATCAGAAGTGGTGGTCTGATCCAATCACAATGCTTCCCCATAGGATTGGCTGAGACTGACAAAGAGGCAGATCAGGGGCAGAGCCAGCATGATTCAAACACAGCCCTGGCCAATCAGCATCTCCTCATGGAGATGGATTGAATCAATGAATCTCTATGAGGAACGTTCAGTTTCTGCATGCAGAGGGAGGAGATACTGAATGTTTGGATGCATTTTAGGCAGCCATGACCCAGGAAGGATCTCTAACAGCCATCTGAGGAGTGGCCAGTGAAGTTATCACTAGGCTGTAATGTAAATACTGCATTTTCTCTGAAAAGACAATGTTTACAGCAAAAAGCCTGAAGGAATTTATTCTACTCACCAGAACAAATTCAATAAGCTGTAGTTGTTCTGGTGACTATAGTATCCCTTTAAATTACTGTATTTAATGTTCTGGTTTCCCCCTGAAGTTCTACTGTTGGGTCTACTTAATAAATATTTGGAAGTGGACTGCATGATGAAAGTACAGCTTAATGCAGTAGTTTTGGTGCAGAAACAATGCATTTACAAGTATACATATTGTTTATGCAATGTTTACATTTGTCAGCCAAAATGTCTCTAGTAGCTGTTAATCAAACAACCCAAAAAATCTACTGTAAATGCTTTATATCAGTAGCTCCTCATTAGGAAGAGTGATTGAAAAAGAGAAGTACTTTTCAATCACTTTTCATAAATGGAAACTAATAGCCTTGCCCCCCCCTAATGCAGAAGGGGTAAAAAAATCCCTTCTGTCCTTACCAAAAACCAGCACTGATATCTCTCTGTGCTGGCTCAGGTCTGCCCTCGCTCTTTCTTAAAAACTTTATTAAAAACTGCAATAATTTCCTTTGCAGGGTTAAGGGACCTGGGACACTGCACCCAGACCACTTCACAGAGCTGAAGCTGAGAGCATCAGTTTACCCTCTCAGCCTAAGGCTGGTCCGTGGCTTCCTGATTGAAGACTCTGACATTGAGCAGAAGTTCAGGGACAGAGTGATTGGGCACTGGCTTGAAGACTTTCCACTGTAAATTTTTTTTTTTTTTTTTTTTTTTTTTAAATACCTGTTTAACCCCTTTGGGTTAGCCTGTGCCTGGGACCTCATTGCACCATAAAAATATGATGAATGGAGTGGTTATTTAAAAGATCTCTGTCCTCATTTGTTATTTTCACTGAAAATGTAACAATACATTTCATAGAGCCATATTTTTTCCATTTGTGATGAAGTTCAGATCTCTGTTAAGTGCATCTACTTGCTTACCCTTACTCTCAGAGGTGACCATCTTTAGTTCCCTTAGGTTAAAAGACCCGCATATTTAAGACTATGCACAATTGACAGTTTGAACCTGGTTGCTGACTGCTATGGTCAGGATGGTCTCAAGAATTCAGGATTGTTGAAAGCACATTAACTCTTGATAACCTGCATGGTTTTTGATCAAATAAGATGAGCTGCTGACACCTAGAAGAAGGCTATGCAATGTGTTGCACTGAATAGATTAGATTATTTACTTATATTTATTCATTGCAACATACACATGCAGAACCTATAATGTATGTAATCTTTCATTTTAATTGTTTTTTTTCTTTTCTAATTTTATTTATTTAAAAAAAATTAAATCAGAGAAAAATGTCCTTTTTACAGAAGCAATGGTAGGGAATAGTAATGCAGTCCTGTAAACCTATTGGTCAGTTGTAGTGTTTCGATTCTCTGAGACTGCCCAGGGATACGTTTTTGTATCGTGTTAAAAAATAATAAAAATCTGTACAATAATGTAATGTTTCTACATATAATAAATATTTATATATGAAAATCATAGTCTTTTTATATGCATCAGACCTGTAATTTACATATGCTAGAGTCCCTTTAATTTTTTCCTCTGTTTTCCGAGCTATTTAATAATGCATGGGATGGTTTCTGGAACTCCTTGTAACAATGGACCTCTTAGAGGTAAGCTCTGCCCTTCATAATATTTATACACACAACAAGATCTTTAGGGAGGGCCCTGAAGCCACTTGCCATAAATGCAAAGTAATTTCTCCTGCTGCTCTTGAATGCTCAGTGGAACAAAGGTGATGCTTGCATACCTCAGAGGAAAGCCCCCCTGTGGACATTCTGTGCTTCAGTATATTTTGTGTTTGTTTATATCATAAGAATCCACACAGAGGTGATTATGGGTTGTTTGGTCCTGGCAACAAGTTGGATGCATCTTGTGTATTAATGAACAACTATTGGTGCATTATTTTAATTTAGTATTAGTTGTGCTTCACCTGCAGTGTAATAGCTTATTAAAAAAAAAAAAAAAATTGTACTGCTTTTTCCTGATCAAGTGGAAGAACTGTTTGTGTCGATGTACATTGGGGAGCTAGAGTGGGAGGAAGTTGTTAAATAAGCAGCAATATTTTTAGCAAGATACTTTTTGAGTGAGTTTATTTCTAGAGAATGGTTTCAAAGTGATTTTATTTTTTGAATTTGAGACTTGAACTTCATAAATGTTATTAGACCCCTAATATAATCACGTCTTTCTAATTGGTTCAGTTACTGTACCCTCCTACCCTGTAATCTATAAAGTATAGCACCTGTTCAAATATAACAAAAAAATATTTACACACGCAGCCTTTTGCATTCTTTTTTTTTTTTTTTTTATTTCAGTTTTTCTTTATTTCGAAAGACATGTAATGGGGTACAGAAAAGAAGAGGGAAGCATTCTGTAGTAACAAATCAGGGTTATATAACAATATGTGCATATAAATATACTTCCTTCCTTGCCTGAGACTAAGACAAACCCGGCTACAATTAACTTTAGATTTATTGCAACATCTTGGGTAACGTCTTGCGGATGGTGCTGTTGTCTTTGATTAAAACCTATGGGGGGGTTAAGAGGTAACTCGGGGTAGCAACCAGTCAGAGGGGTTGGGGAGTAATGGGGAGTGGGCTGGGAAGTGGGTCGGAAGGGGGACCTGCCTAGTGTGGTGGGTATTCATGGTCCTTGTGTTGGTTATGTATTCGGTAGTGTCTATTGGCTCATTTCCTGGATCTCTAGGTGGTCAGTCTAGGAGAGCGGGGTGGTCTTTTCCCCTGGGGCTGTATTCCAGAACCCTATCCAGGGCTCCCATCTCTGGAGGTATTTCTGTCGTTTCCCTATTGAGGTCCAGTGTATGTCTTCTAGTTCTCTGGTTCGTTCTACCCTTTGTACCCACTGTTCTACGGATGGGGTGTTGGTATTCCGCCAGTTTAGCGGGATAAGGGCGTTTGCTTCCCCTAGTAATAGGTGTAGCAGTTGTTGTTTGTGGGGTTCCGTAAATGTGCGGGGCCAGCTTAGTAGTACTTGGGATGGTGTAAGTCGGGTCGGAGGTTTAAGTATCCTGGTTATTTTGGCGAGTATTAGGTGCCAGAAACTCTGAATGTCTCGGCAACTCCACCAAATATGTTCTATAGTTCCCGGTCCGGTGGAGCATCTCCAGCAAATGTTACTGATTGATGGCCATATAGAGTGTAATCGGGTTGGGGTCCTGTACCACCTGGTGATTCTTTTATAGAATGTCTCCCTGTGTGCTACACTGATTGGGGTTTTGATTCCCATTTCCATGATCCCTGGCCAGTCTTTGTCAGAGATATGAATTCTGAGATCTTTCATCCAATTCTGTTGAAAGGATAGTGGTTTGTGTTCCTCCATTGGGCTCTGGAGGATGCGGTAGACTTTAGATAAAGGGCGTCTGGGGTCTCCCTCTGGGCCACAGAGGTGTTCAAAGGGCGTGTCTGCTCTCTGTTTCCAGAGGGGAATAGCTGTTCTTTTCAGGAAATTCCTGAGTTGGGCTTTGCCTATCACCTCAATGAATGTGTCTTGTCTATGTGCTCCATATATGGCCTTGATCGTGGGTGGGTCTCCCCCTATCAGTTCGGTTATGTCCGGGGTAGGCGTTCCCACAAGGTGAGAAAGGAGTGGTCCCCCTCCACCCCCCTGAAAATCAGGATTGTCTGCTATGGGGAAGAACCTTGACAGTCCCGGTGACAGTCTCCATTGGTCTTTATGTCTTCTCCATATTGTGAGGACATTGTGTATGAGTGGGTGTCGTGTCGTGGTGAGTTTCGGTAGGCTGCAGATTTGCCACGGCAAGGTGTGTAGGGGGACAGGTGTAAAGCTCTGTTCTAATGTGTACCACGACTTTTTCCTTTTGGTGTCTGTCCATTCCTTTAGTCGGGTGAGCAAAACTGCAACATAATATTTGTATAAGTGTGGCAGTCCCAGGCCCCCCCTGTCTGTGGTGGAGGTTAGTGTGGTGAAAGCTATCCTTGCTGGTTTGTTGCCCCAGATGTATTTGGTGAAAATTGTCCGCATCTGTCTGAAGAATGTCTCTGGGAGAGGGACCGGTAGGGCCTGAAAGAGGTATAGTATTTTCGGGAGAATCATCATTTTCAGGATGCTGACTCGTCCCATCAGGGAGAAGTAAGGTTGGTCCCATTTTTGGAGGTCTCGTTTAATCTTGTCTATAAGGGGGGGATAGTTTAGTTTGTATAAGGTCATGGGTGATGCGGTGAGTAATGTCCCCAAGTATGTCAGTCCTGTCCGAGTCCATGGGAAGGTATGTCTTTGTTGAATTCGTGTTTTCAGGTACGGTGGTATAGCTATTCCCAGTATTTCGCATTTGTCAGCATTTATCTTAAAGTTCGAGAGGGAACCAAAGGTTTCGATCTCGTTTGTTATGTGTGGTAGTGATTTGGTCGGGTCTGTGAGCGTGAATAGGACATCGTCCGCAAAGGCGGATACCTTCACCTCCCCTCCCTGAAATCTATATCCCCGTACTTCAGCGCGAGACCTGATTGCGTTCAGGAAAGGCTCCATGGCCAAGACAAATAACAGGGGCGAGAGGGGGCAGCCTTGTCGAGTACCGTTGTTTATCGGAAACGGCGTCGATAGGTGGCCGTTTACTCTAACACTGGCTGAGGGTCCCCTATACAGGGTTTGTATCCAATTCCTCAGTCTTGGGCCCATCCCCAATATTTCTAGGACCGTAAATAAGTAAGACCAATCCACCCTGTCGAAGGCTTTTTCAGCGTCAATAGCCATCAGCAGAGTAGGTGTTTTAGTCACCGTTGCTCCATGGATGACATTTAGAATTTTCGTGGTATTATCCCTAGCTTCGCGGCCTGGCACAAAGCCAGGTCAGGGTGGATTAGGTGCGGTAAGAGGGGTTTAAGCCTGTTGGCGATCATCTTTGCCATTAGTTTGAGGTCTAGATTTATTAGTGAAATGGGTCTATAACTGCCACATTTAGTGGGGTCTTTGCCCGGCTTGGGGATGATAGTGATAGATGCCCGTAGCATCGGGGGTGGGAGGGGGGTGTCTTGGGTTAGGCCATTTAATGTTTTCAGAAAGTGGGGGGATAGTTCTTGCGAGAGTGTTTGATAGTATCTGGCGGTCAGTCCGTCTGGGCCGGGGCTTTTACTTTTCGGCAGTGCCTTAATCGTGGCGAGTAATTCCGTTTGTGTGAATGGTTCATCTAATGTGTGTATTTGGTCGTCTGGGATCTTGCGTGGCAGGTTTGCCGAGATGTATTCCCTCAGGTTGCGGTTCTGTGTTTTGGGGGGGGGTAGGTTATAAAGGTTTGTGTAGAAAGCGTTGAACGCCTTGGCTATATCTTCTGTAGTGTTGTGTTGCCTGCCTGTGTCATCTGATATTTTGTCTATGAACGATCTCTGCCGTTTGGCTTTCAAAGCTCTAGCTAGTAGTTTCCCACTCTTGTTACCATGAGCATAAAAGGTGCTCCTTGTCAGTTGAGTGGATCTATATGCCTTTGCGGTTAGTAGCGATCTTAATTCTATGCGTAGGGCTGTCAGCTTCTGGAAGTTATCATTCGTGGGATCTTGTTTGTGTGTGGCCTCGGCTAAGTGTGTGTCTGCTATGAGAGAGTCCATTTTGAGGGTCCGTTCTTTCTTGATTCTAGAGCCCCATTTGATAAGGGTGCCTCTGATAACTCCTTTATGGGCTTCCCA
Organism: Pelobates cultripes; assembly: GCA_933207985.1. Lineage (NCBI taxonomy): Eukaryota > Metazoa > Chordata > Amphibia > Anura > Pelobatidae > Pelobates > Pelobates cultripes. The sequence goes on along the minus strand of OW240916.1, from coordinate 297,916,620 downwards.
AACCCAGGGGTCTGATACCTCAGTATTCCCATTCTCTAAGAAATAGTGTCCTGCCGTCTGTCGCAGGTCGTCTAGAACTCTGGGGTCGTCAAGTAGGGTTTCGTTAAGTTGCCAGTGTGTCGTGGGTTTGGGTTCTCTCTGGAGAGTGACCGTCAGGAAAATTGGAGCGTGGTCAGACCACGTGATATTGCCTATGGATGCGTCTTTTAGCAGTGGGAGATGTCTGTGGCTAAGTAAAAACATGTCTATTCTGGAGTAGCTTTTGGCTGCCTGAGAATAAAACGAGTAGTCTCTGTCTTGGGGGTGTAGTATACGCCAGCAGTCTACGAGCTGGTGAGTACATAAGGCAGTCGAAAATAGTGTTCTTTGGTGTTGCTTAGGGTCCGAGGATAGAGAGGAGCTATCTAATGCGTGGTCTAATACCATATTCCAGTCCCCGCCTACTAAAACTACCCCCTCAGCAAATGCGTCCAGTTTAGTCAAACATGACCGTATGTAGGATACTTGGTCAGCGTTGGGGGCATATATGCTTGCTAGCGTTATGAGGGTACCGTTATATACTCCTTTAACAAATACAAATCTGCCTCTAGGGTCAGTTTTAACCCCCGTTTCTGTGAACGCAGCATTGGAGGCTAGTAATATTGCCACCCCTCTGGTTTTCTTTTGCGTGTTATTACTATAATAGGCTATATTGTTTCGTTTGGAGTGAATTTTTGGTTTGAACTCTCCCTTAAAGTGTGTCTCCTGTATGAAGATTATTTCGGCTCCCTGTCTGTCTATTTCCTGTGCTAGCATCGTGCGCTTCATAGGTGAGTTTAGTCCCCGTACATTTAGGGACATTAGTTTTGTATATATCATGGTGGTGGATCCAGCAGTAGAAGCATATTTAATGAGTCAAGGGTCATACCCGTGAATGATGTGCTTAGTGGTATTGTGGTGGCAGGGTTGGTACCCGGGGGGGGAGTTGGGGAAAAACAAAAACTATTTACATAGGGTTGAGATGAGAGGTTCATCTCTGGTGTTGAGATTGGCGCTGCACTTGTGGGTAGCTCTACGTGACCACAAGTGGAGTCGGGGCGCCTCTCTGGGGGGTGGTGGTCGGATCTCCCGACCGGGGGCATCCAGGGGTTCCAGCGGGGCAATCATGGATGTCATACACTTACCCCTCACCCACCTTATCGGGGGGGTTATGGGGTATGCGGTGAGAGCGACCTCGGTTTAACCCCCGTGGACCCGGTCTCCTGAGGCCCAAAGGTTGAATAACGTTACTAAAATCCTAATGCAGGGCCCTAGAGCCCGGTAGCGGCTACTAATGACATTTTTAAATAAAACATAGTATAGCATAGCAGTGTAACATTGATTACATAGTGTAGAGAGTATTTAGTTGCATTGGCATGGCCTTTTAAGGTAAACATATCTGGCATAGTGTCGACAGAGGGAAAGAGGGATAGCAGATATATACATAAGTGAAACATATGGAACATGAGTGTAGGCTTATACGACCGTGACAGTTCTCAGGTTGGTTCTTCTCTGGTTGGAGCGCTTAGGTTGGTACCGGGGTGGTTCTGCCTGCGCCTTTTCCTCGGGGATTTTTGCCATTTGGGCTTTTGTGAGGCCTGTCTTGACGGGTTGGTTGCCAGCCCTGTCCAGTCTTCCACTTCGGACGGTGGGAGTTTGAGTGCCCTCTGGAAGTCAGGGACGTCCTCTGGTGAGGTAATAGTGTGGGTTTTGTTCTGGAGGTTGACTGTCAGTGCAAACGGGAAGTTCCATCTGAACTTTATTTGTCTCTCTAGCAAGGCCTGTGTGATAGGCCGCAAGGCTCGTCTTGCTTGTAACGTGGATGGAGCCAGGTCTTGAAAGATCGTTACCGGTTGGCCGTCTATCGTTAGATCTTTATTTTGGCGGGCTTTACGGAAGATTTCTTCCTTTAAGGGAAAATTGTGAATGCGACAGATGAGGTCTCGCGGTTTATCCGGAGGGAGGTTTCTGGGCCTAGCTGCCCTGTGAGCCCTGTCAAAGGTGATGGCTGTGTCTTGAGGTCTGGTTAGGATGCGGTTAAAGAGGGTGGTTAGAACCTGAATGGGGTTTTCTGTTACACCCTCGGCGCTCTCGGGGATTCCCCTCACCCGTAGGTTGTTTCGGCGTCCCCTGTTGTCCACATCGTCCAGCCTCCTTTGTAGGTACCTTATTGCCTTTTGCATTCTGATGTTCATACTTTTCTATATTGCCAAGAATTGCCCAAATGGAGGGGGGCAGAACCCAAAAATAAATAAAAGAATTGTATACAATTTAAATATTGCATGGTTTTGGAGTGTCAGGTACCTCCTGCAGCCTGCATGCAGTTGCATTATGATGCATATCCAATATCTTCAATAGTTAAAGATACTGATGTTGATATGATATTGCTCTATTCACAACACTTTGAATTTGGTTGCCCTGTTGCAGCAACACTGAACTTAGCACATCAGGCTTATTCATGACATGTAGGGTAAATTTATACAATCCCGTCACTGTCAATCATGTTAAAATTACTTTTTTAACCCATAAATTACAAAAAGCACACAAATTCTAAAATTTTCTAGTTTTTATTTTGTTAACTTTATTTTCTAAAAATAGTAGTCTTGCGTGTTGTATAGATTTTATCCACTCATATGTTTCTTGAGCAAGTGGCTTGCAATTAAATACTTTATCTCTGGTGATTTGCTTTGTGCTACCAAGCCAATAAGTGGTCCTTCAATATACATGAGATACTCCCCCAATGCTGCCATTTTCTAGAGACTAGAGAGTCCTGTCTCAGTGCTGCAGAGTGCACAGTGTGCAGCTCTTTATTCAGCGTCTCCATGCTCTGCATGGAGGTGCTGAATGTTACCCATAGAGAACATGTGCAATATCTTCCCAATGCTTTCCTACAGGAAAGCATTGATTTAGCTGAGGTCTTAAAGATTGATTTATCTCAGCCATGAAGGCAGGACAAGCCGCGTAAAACTGGCACGGCGTGGGAAAGAAGGTGAGTAAAAAACACCTCTCTTGTAATTGTAGGGGTGCAGGTACATACGCACTGGCGCGCGCACACCGGCTGAGATACACGCACACACAAACACTTACAGAGATTATATATACCCTGTTCCAAATTATTATGCAAATTCTATTTAACCCCTTAACGCCGGAGGGCGTACTATTACGTCCTATTTTAAGCGGCTCTAAACGCCGCCGGGCGTAATAGTCCTCTGGTTTTTTTGTACTTACCCGGTCGCGGGTGATCCCACGACGGTGATCGCGGTTGGGGGGAATCCCAGGGAGCCCCCTGTGGCACATCCAACGTCCAGAAGCCCCCCTGGCCATGTGAGGGTGAGGTCCTTGCGAGGACCTCACAATCACATGGCCGGGATAGCTGGCTTCTGTATTGCCAGCAGGGGGGCTGCCTGGAACCTGAAGAAAGTCCCAAACGAGGACTGAAACGTTGAAACAGCTTTTTTAACATATGGATTAATAAACTTCACTTTTGTAATCATTTTTCGGAAATCCGTGAGTGCTGATCACTTTCTGTGTGTGTGTGTGTGTGTGTGTGTATATATGTATATATGTGTGTGTGTATATATATATATATATATGTGTGTTATTTCATTCTAACTGTATATTGTGATATTAATATATATTTATATCAAAATACATGTAGAACGAAATAATATATATATCTATATACATAAATATACACGTGTGTGTATATATCAATAAATATATAAATTCTACATATATATTTATGTAATATTTTTACATAATTAGGTATCTTAATTACAATTAGCGGGACCTGCCTGACAACCCATACCGAAAGTAAAGGGAATTTAATTTGCTAGCACTATATTTAACCCTATAACTTTCTAAGACACCATAAAACCTGTACATAGGGGGTACTGTTCTACTCGGGAGACTTCGCTGAACACAAATATTAGTGTTGCAAAACAGTAAAATGTATTACAACAATGATTTCGCCAGTAAAAGTGAAGTTTTTTGCATTTTTCACGCACTAACAGCACTTACACGGACGATATTATTGCTGCGATACTTTTTACTGTTTTGAAACACAAATATTTGTGTTCAGCGAAGTCTCCCGAGTACAACAGTACCCCTCATGTACAGGTTTTATGGTGTTTTCAAAAGTTACAGCATCAAATATAAGGCTTGTGTTTCATTTTTTTCACATTAAAATTTGCCAGATTGGTAAGGTTGCTATTGAGACCCTATGGTAGCCAAAGAATGGAAACTACCCCTATGATGGCATACCATTTGCAAAAGAAGACAACCCAAGGTATTGCAAACTGGGTATGTCCAGTCTTTTTTAGTAGCCACTTGGTCACTAACACTGGCCAAAATTGTTTTTTTTTTTTTTTTGCATTTTTCACACACAAACAAATACTAACGCTAACTTTGGCCAGTGTTTGTGACCAAATGGCTACTAAAAAAGACTGGACATACCCATTTGCAATACCTTGGGTTGTCTACTATTGCAAATGGTATGCCATTATGGGTGTAAATTTCATTCCTGGGCTACTATACAGTCTCAAAGGCAACGTAACCAATCTGGTGAATTTCAATTTCAAATGTAACGTGTTATATTTGACCCTGTAACTTCCCAAAACACCATAAAACCTGTACATAGGGGGTACTGTCTTACACGTGAGACTTTGCTGAATACAAATATGTGTATTTTATTGCAGTAAAAGCAAACAGTATTATGACACTGACCGTTAAAATGTCATGTAGAACTAAAAAAATCCAAAAAAATCGTATTTTCTCCCATTTTTTTCATATAAAATTATGTTTCATAGCTAAATATTTGATATTAAATGAAAGCCCTGTTTCCCCTGAATAAAATGATATATAATAAGGGTGGGTGCATTTACTATGAAAGAGGTGTATTACGGTTGGACAGACATGTAGCGCAAATGCCAGGTTTTGTTTACATTTTGTTTTGTTCACAACGTGTACATTTAGCTCCGTCCTTAAGGACCACTATAGTGCCAGGAAAACATACTCGTTTTTCCTGGCACTATAATAACCTAGTACCCCACTCATCGGGTCCCCTCCCACCAATGGAAAGGGAAGGGGTAAAAACACCTTTCCAGCGCTGGTGAGGAGAGCTCTCTGCCTCCTCTCCTCTCTACATTTACGCCCGCCCATTTGAATCGCGCAGCGGCAAGAGCTTCTTGTGGCGCCTTCGGAATGCTCAAAGCATTTGTGCTTTCTATAGACGCTGCGATGCTCCTCACTGTGAAAATCACGGTGAGAAACGCATAGCGCTTCTGAAATAAACTGTCAATGAGACAGCCACTAGAGGAAATAGGGGAAGGCTTAACCCATTGATAAACATAGCAGTTTCTCTGAAACTGCTATGTTTATTAAAAAATGGGTTAACCCTAGCTGGACCAGGCACCCAGACCACTTCATTAAGCTGAAGTGGTCTGGGTGCCTAGAGTGGTCCTTTAAGGGGTTAAGTGTCAGAAAGATTAAATATTTAGTTTTTCAGTTTAACTCATGGATGGCATTGTGTCTCAGGGCTCTTTTGATCACTGAAAACAATCTCTGACACCTGTGATAATTAGATTGCCAGGTGAGCCCAATTTAAGGAAAAACTAATAAGGGAGGTTGTTCCACATTATTAACCCCTTAAGGACGGAGGGCGTACTATTACGCCCTGCAGGAGCCGGCTCTAAACGCCGGCGGGCGTAATAGTACGCCCTCACTTTAATGGCCGCCCACGTGGCCGGCGCTATTCGCCCGCTGCAGATCGCGGTCGGGGGGGATGCCCGGCCCCCCAGGCAACCCCCCTGTGGCCGGGGACCGCGATCTGCAGTCACTGATCGCAGTGACAGGCTGTCACTGCGATCAGTTTTTAACGTGTGTCAGCCGATTTCAAATCGGCTGACACACGTGGCCGGCGGCTTTCTGCAATGCAGATCGCGGTCGGGGGACTTACCTGGCCCCCAGGCAGTCCCCCTGGGGTCAGTGACCGCGATCTGCACTGTCTGAGATCGCAGTGACAGGCTGTCACTGCGATCTCAGAGCGCTCTGATCGCAGTGACAGCCTGTCACTGCGATCAGTGTTACATGTGTCAGCCTATTGGCTGACACATGTAACAGGCACAAAGATCCCCCTGCAGATTGGAAGGGGGGAGTGCTTGTACCACCCAGGCACTCCCCCCGTGGCCAATTACCCAATCTGCAGGAGGTGATCACAGTGACAGGCAGTCACTGTGATCACTGATCCTGTGTGTCAGCCAGTGATGTAAAATCACTGGCTGACACTGTCTCTGCCCCCTGTCCTGTAAAAAAAATAAAATATTAGTTAAAAAAAAAAAATTACAGTTAAATATAAAATATACTTAGATCATATATATTATATATATATATATATGATCTAAGTATATATATATATATATATATATATATATATATATATATATATATATATATATATATACACACACACACACACACACACATTTACACATACATTTACACATACACGAAGTGTATTTAAATATTAATATATATAATTATTTATATATATATTACTATCAAATTACACGTAGACTAATACTGATTAAATATATATATAATTATTGTTATATATATATATTTATATATAATATATAAAAATGTAAATACGTAAAAAAAATAAAATTACAAAAATAATTAAAAATAAATAATAAAAAATTATATAGATGTTTGTTATTTCGTTCTAACTGTATTGTGATATTAATATATATATATTTATATCAAAATACACGTAGAACGAAATAATATATATATCTATATACATAAATATATACATATATATCACTAAATATATACACCTATATATATATAAAAATATTTAAAAAAATTATATATATATATGTATATATACACATATGTATATATATACATATATTAATTCTACACATATATTTATGTAATATTTTTACATAATTAGGTATCCTAATTAATTACAATTAGCGGGACCTGCCTGACAACCCATGCCGAAAGTATAGGGAATTTAATTTGTTAGCACTATATTTAACCCTATAACTTTCCAAGACACCATAAAACCTGTAAATTGGGGGTACTGTTTTACTCGGGAGACTTCGCTGAACACAAATATTAGTGTTTCAAAACAGTAAAATGTATTACAACAATGATATCGCCAGTAAAAGTGAAGTTTTTTGCATTTTTCACGCACAAACAGCACTTACACGGATGATACTATTGCTGCAATACTTTTTACTGTTTTGAAACACAAATATTTGTGTTCAGCGAAGTCTCCCGAGTACAACAGTACCCCTCATGTACAGGTTTTATGGTGGTTTCAAAAGTTACAGCGTCAAATATAAGGCTTGCGTTTCATTTTTTTCACATTAAAATTCGCCAGATTGGTTACGTTGCCTTTGAGACCCTATGGTAGCCCAAGAATGAAAATTACCCCTATGATGGCATACCTTTTGCAATAGTAGACAACCTAAGGTATTGCAAACAGGGTATGTCCAGTCTTTTTTAGTAGCCACTTAGTCACAAACACTGGCCAAAATTGGCATTTTTTGCATTTTTCACACAAACAGATACTAACGCTAACTTTGGCCAGTGTTTGTGACCAAATGGCTACTAAAAAAGACTGGACATACCCCATTTGCAATACCTTGGGTTGTCTACTATTGCAAATGGTATGCCATTAAGGGTGTAAATTTCATTCCCGGGCTACTATACAGTCTCAAAGGCAACGTAACCAATCTGGCGAATTTCAATTTCAAATGTAACGTGCTATATTTGACCCTGTAACTTCCCAAAACGCCATAAAACCTGTACATAGGGGGTACTGTCTTACACGTGAGACTTTGCTGAATACAAATATGTGTATTTTATTGCAGTAAAAGCAAACAGTATTATGACATTGACCGTTAAAATGTCATGTAGAACTAAAAAAATCAAAAAAATCTTTTCTCCCATTTTTTCATATTAAATTATGTTTCATAGCTAAATATTTGATATTAAATGAAAGCCCTGTTTCCCCTGAATAAAATGATATATAATAAGGGTGGGTGCATTTACAATGAAAGAGGTGTATTACGGTTGGACAGACATGTAGCGCAAATGCCAGGTTTTGTTTACATTTTGTTTCGTTCACACTGTGTACATTTGGCTCCGTCCTTAAGGGGTTAAGCAGAGCACCATTTTCATGAAATATGGGGAAGAAAAAGGAGCTCTCTGCTGCTGAAAAGAGTGAAATAGTTCAGTGCCTTGGACGAGGTATGAAAACATTAGATATTTCACAAAAACTTAAGCGTGATCATCGCAGTATTAAGAGATTTGTGGCTGATTGAGAGCACAGACACAGATAAAGGCACATTGAGGAAGATTTCTGCCAGATCCATGCATCGGATCAAGAGAGCAGCTGCTAAAATACCATTAGATAGCAGCAAACAGATATTTGAAGCTGCTCATGCCTCTGGAGTCCCACATACATCAAGTTGTAGGGTCCTCCAGAGTCTTGCAACTGTGCATAATCCTTCTATTTGGCCACCACTAACCAATGCTCACAAGCAGAAACTGCTGCATTGGGCAGAAAAACACATGAAGACTAATTTTCAAACAGTCCTGTTCACTGATGAGTGCCGTGCAACCCGGGGTGGTCCAGATGGATGGAGTAGTGGATGGTCACCCTGTTCCATCAAGGCTGCGATGTCAGCAAGCCGGTGGTGGAGTCTTGTTTTGGGCCGGAATCATGGGAAGAGAGCTGGTCGGCCACTTTAGGGTCCCCGAAGGTGTAAAGATGACCTCTGCAAAGTATGTGGTGTACCTGACTGACCACTTTCTTCCATGGTACAGAAGGAAGAACTATGCTTTCTGTAATAAAATCATCTTCATGCATGACAATGCACCACCTCATGCTGCAAAGAATACCTCTGCATCAATGGCTGCTATGGGGATAAAAGGAGAGAAAGTCATGGTGTGGCCTCCATTCTCCCTTGACCTCAATCCTATTGAGAACCTTTGGAGCATCCTCAAGCAAAAGATCTATGAGGGTGGGAGGCAGTTTACATCCAAACAGCAGCTCTGGGAGGCTATTCTGACATCTTGCAAACAAATTCATGCAGAAACTGTCCAAAAACTCACAAGTTCAATGGATGCAAGACTTGTGAAGCTGCTATCAAATAAGGGGTCCTATATTAAAATGTAACGTGATCTGTTAAAGTTAAAATGTTGTTATAAGTTTGATTGAAACCGCTTTTGATTTCAGTAATTATATTGCAAACACAACAAATGACAATTTTCAGTTCTTTACAAGCTATAAAGTGTTTTGAAACTTACTCTGCGTAATAATTTGGAACAGTGCATTGTAAGTTTTTTATGTTTAAAAAAAATACTGTTCATCATTAGGAGAGTTGTTCAATAAAATTTGAATTGTACTCTTAATAGTTGATAACATGAGAATTATGCTGATTGTTATTTACATCAATTATTTAGGTAAATGAGAAATATAATTTGCATAATAATTTGGAACAGGGTGTGTACACACACACACACACACACACACACTCACACTCAATCACTCACTCACTCTCTCCATTTTAATTCACCCAGCCTCCCTACCTGGGAGAGCTGAGTAGACTTTCCCTGGGGGTCTGATCGCTCATCCTGTGTGCGAGGAACCACTAATCTACCTGCAGCTTCTCTCTGCTCCCTATAGTGATGCCGGGGCCGGAATGATGTCATATTCTGGCGCCCGGCATCCCCGCACGAGGAAGCAGACAGGATTACTGCTCCCTCCCACACTGCCCCAGCCTGCCCCCTGCAAGATCCTCAGGGCGGCCGCCTGCACGCTCACTGAGCCGACCGGCCGGCCCCATTGTTCCCCCATCCTGCGTTCAGTTAATTAGCTTCAAATCCCAGACGCCAGGGCAAAATTGGGATTTGTCTAGCTCTGTTCTAATCTGTTGTGCAATTGCACTAACCAGCTGTTTCAAAAGATTACATGTGCATTGCCCTGCTTGCATTACAGGTTTATTTTTATTAATTTTATTTATTGCTGGCATTTATAGAGTACCAACATATTCCACAGAGCTGTACAATTAGGGGAGTATGTACAATATATACAGACCAATACAAAAGGTAAAGTAGATCCTGCCTGTGAGCTGAGATCTAGCCATTTAAGCTTTTTGTTTTATACAAAGTGCCTAGTTAGATTGCCTGTGAGCTTACAATCGAAGATATAGAATGGGAAATTTGAGACAAAGGGAAATTTGGAAGGATTGGGCAATGGAAGTTAACGGAGAGGTGCAGCTACTGGTAAAATGTAAATGAAATGAGGAGGTAATTTAGTGAGATATCAAACACCAGGAGGAGCATGCTATAAAATATTGCTTGGATATGGGTGTGTGAGTGAGACCTAATGAACAGAGATGGAGATAAGACACAGTTATATGAAGGTATTTACAGACAGGCAGGGCGAAGGAAGGAGGAGTGGGTAGAGCAAACATGTTGTATACAATTGAAAAGTTTACCAACCAAAATTGTAATAACTGTACATGCAATATTGGTTGAATACATTCAATACAAAACAAACAAACAATATAAAACTGCATGCACAGAAAATTTGTGTCAAATTATAGATATTCATAGTAACATTATTATAGTAACCTAATAATTTCAGTTGAAGTATCTTCCAAACTTCAGTCAGTATCTGAAAGTTGCAGGGAGATGAGACATGGACAGATTCAGTATTTCTTGGATCTGGTTGTGTGAAATTAGGTTAAAGCATTGTATTTAATGATGGTCAGTTTAATATGAGCTTGTTAAAGCAGCACTGATACCCCTCTCCCCCCTTCACCACTGCAAAAGAAGTATTTCATAAAGGCAAAATATTTATGAATTTCATATTGATTGTGTTGGAATTTCACCGAAATGCCAAGTCAAAAGATCTACCGAGACAAAGTACTTGGTCTCAGAATTTTTCCTACGCCTTACCCTTTTTGACAATGGTCGGAGCTACTGCCGTCCAGAAATGTCAATCCCTCAATCCCTCAAGCCGTTGACAGCTGCAGGAAAACTGGCTTTATCTATGGATGATCCATGGTCTTGCAGAATCCTCCATAGAGCTGTACTTTCACGCATGACCAGTAATGCCGGCTCCTGGCGCTATAGTGCCAGAAGAGGATGGCGGGGCCTGCGATGGACTGGTTTGTGTAAGTAAATCTCACCTTTTGACTGCACAGGACCACGCACGATGATATCACCGCCGGGTGGCTTTGCAAATTATGGAAAGTTCCCAGACTTTGACAATTCCGCTTTCAAATTAAAATCAATTTGGCCACAAACTTAAAAAAAATAAAATAGTATTTTGCAGAATGAAAATTATTCTATAAAGCCTCACTTACCTTTATTTAGGCTCTATAAATGATTACCATCATGTGAAGGAATAAATTGCTGTGCCAGAAGTTACTGGTTTAATACATACATATGTGCTGAAAATGTCTGCTCACACACAGTAAAGGAAGTTTCAATTGAACATATCATTCCTACAGCATTGCATGTTAAATGCAGCCACTACAGACAGTCTTAGTACTGCAAATGAAACGTAATAAAAATATAGATATGTGTTTTACTTTTTACACAAATAGGTGGCATTTGTATGGGGTTGAGGGTGATTTGGTGCATTGACTGTGGGCAGTGGGTCAACAGAACGAGAAAAATCACATTAATCTGTGTGTATATATGTATGTATGTGTATGTATGTGTGTGTGTATGTGTATATATATATATATATATATATAATCTCTATTTGTGGGAAAAGCAAGTCTTATGGCTTGACTGGTGTGCAGATTTTTGTTTAGCATTGTCTTAACTATCCACATACTTCAGGTGGAAGGGGTTTTCAATCACAATTTTTCCCCACCATAACCTATTTGGATTTTGCTTCCCAAGCACTACCAAGCCTCAATAAGCAAACCAGTAACCAACCTCATGCTGAAGAGTTGCATTAACAACGAAACAGCTGTCCATGAGTGGTTCACTGGTTTTGCATCTTATCCTAAATTGTGTTCCAAGCAGTTGTATACTGCAAACACAAATTAAAAGGAATCCATGTTTAAAATGGAATGAGGCAAAAATGTGATTCTTTGTTAAACTAATTTGCATATGCCCACCCAGAATCCTTTGCAGTTGTAACATCACTGACGATTTGTCATTTCTGTGGGAAAAGCAAGTCTTATGGCTTGACTGGTGTGCAGATTTTTGTTTAGCATTGTATTATATATATATATATATATATATATAATATATATAAATTATATATTTTTTTTTTTGTATGTTCTGTAAATTCCAGCGTGTGTGCTAGCTACACATCTCTTTCTTCAAATAAGTGGTGGTGTACTGATACTCTTTTAAATATGTGGATTGCAAAATTAGTCAGACTGTGACCTATCTCAGTTGGAAAATGTATCTGGATCCTCTATTTTGCCACCATTCACCATTCACTGTCATGGCCAAATTATTAATAATAATAATATTATTTTATTTATTTTTTTAAACACCCCCGACCCCACTACATCTAATTGTCCCCCTAGTCACTCCCAAATGCCCCTACGCCCCCCATATTGCCTATTTTTTGCATCTTTATTTTGTGCCCTGACCTAGGTCCTGGATGCCGCCATCTTTGTGTGGGTAGATGAAGGCCCTGTGGGACACGTCCTCTGCCCACACTAGATAGCGCTATGAAATTCCCGCGCATGACCATTCACAAACTTTGGCATATGAACGGGAATTTCATCCATACATTCATTCATCAGAAAGATGAATAAATGCCTAGAAATTTCAAACGAATGAACGAAGACCTCTTTGTCCATTTGGTTTATTACAAGGAGGGAGTTACCGGCACGCATTTCCCTCCTTGTAATATGCAAAAATGGAAGCGTCAGGGATCAGTGCCCCCTGCCACTTCCTAAACTCCCATGACCTCCCTCACTCTATGGGGTCAATATGACCCCCATATTAACATAAGGGAGATTAAAATCTCCTGAATGCCCCTACTCGCTGTGGGGCATGTATACTAAACAGAGAGCAGCCTGTGGCTGCTCACTGTTGTAAACAGGAAAAAAAAATCCCCCCTCCTCCCCCCCCCAACAAAAGCCCCCATGGTGGGGGGGGCTATAAAAGTAAATGGGGGACATGGGGTCCCCCTTGGCCCTCACCCATCACTCATGAGCGGCGGGTGGGGGGCCCTAAATAAAAATTGGGGGAGGGGGGTGTCTCCCCTCCCCCCCCCCCTAGCTCCCAGCCACTGGCTGCTCACTGTTTAATAGACATGCCCCTGCTCGTAATATGGCGAGTAGGGGCAGAATTTACTAATACCAAGTAATTTTTACTTTGTATTAGTAAATTTGGCTGAAAGACCATAATTTCAGTCATTGAAATTAAATTCCGATCAGAACAAAGTCTCGAATTGCGTTCTAACATGAATGAATAAACTTTCTCATTCTGTTAGACAGAATGCTGGCGAAACTACAGAATTTGGTCCTAAGTGACAGGACGTTCAGGAATACTGACGGGAAGCATCGCGAGATCACGGAGGAAAGGTGAGAATTATGGAAAAATTGCTTTGACCACAGGAAATGGAGCACACTTTGTTCCTCCGCTGGTCAAAGCTGGTTAAGCGTAGGACCCCTCCATAAGACAAATTAGTCCCTACTTTGTCTTATGTTTTTAAAGAAAACTAGAGCAGACAGGAAGAAATGAAGAACAAATCTTGAGAGAGGGGGAGAAGAGGAATCTATTAAAGAAAGGTAAGTTCGGCATGACAGTGCCGCTTTAACTTACCTAGTATTCTTGTTTCACAGCATTTATTGGAAGGATTACAGGTAGACTCCCTTGCAGGACTAAATTGCTACATTAGACTATTTAATTACATATAATCATTTAACTAATACCAGTCATGAGCATAATTGGCCAAAACATAGTGATTGGCATGAAAGGTCTTAAATGTGTGCAAATTGAATTTGCAGCGAGGTGAACTGCTCTTACACAAATTCAAATCAATCTTTCTCATGTTTAATTATTTTTTCAAATGCAATGAAGAAATCTGATTTATATCAACGTAGACCACTGAAGTGTGATAGTGTCTTGCATATGGTTTTTAGTGTTAAATGAACACTATATTATTAGGAATACAAAACTATATTCCCAACACTAAATTGTTGTCGTTGCCCACCTCCACCTGCGGACAAATAAAGGGTTAAAAACATGACTTTGTTTGACCAATGGAGGAACTTAAATCAGCTTCATTTCCTGTGTAAAATAACATTCTCCCACAATACTCACCCTCCTCCTTGACACAGGAAATGGAGCTAACTTAAGCTCCTCCTTTTGGTCAAAGAAAGTCCAGCGTGGGAAAAACACATAAGAAAAAGTAGTCCCCACTTTGACTTATGTTTTAAAGGAAACTAGATCAGAAATAAAGAAAAGAACAGATTTTGAGAGCGGAAGAGAATAGGAAAGGATAGAATAGGAGAAAGGTAAGTTCAGCATGACAGTGCCACTTTAATTGTAATCATATATATGCTTTCCCAAATAATAACTGCATACCATGTTTATTCTTCTATTTGAAATAATAATAATGTAAAAAAAAAAAAAAATTTTTTCTTTTAAGGACCAGGTAAAGACGTCACACATGTTATTCATGGGTTGCAGTTTGTTCTGAAGTGAAATAAAAGGGTTGTTTTCCACTTGTTTTATTAAACTAGTCTGTACGTTCTGATTTAAATTTTGGACAGAAACTTGCACAAAGTATTACAAAATGAGTTATAGTGCTCTCCAAATGGTTATTATGCATATTGTATGTCAGTTTGGTAATATATATATATATATATATATATATATATATATATATATATATATATATATATATATATATATATATATATATATATATATATATATATATAAATTATTATTATTTTTTTTTGCTTTAAAGAGCAAAACTTTGCATGCTTATCATTTTGCAATCTGAAGGCATTTGCACAGATGCCTCTACACAGATACAAGGAAAGACCATGTTAAGAAGGGGGCCCCATTATATAATGCATTTTCCAGTAATTGGCGGTCTGGTATTGCCAACAGCCAGAGGGGTCATTCCTTTTTTAATTTTTTTTTTTTCTCCTTCCAATACTCTAAATCTCCCTCTAAAGAGAATTCCTTGCAAAGTGATACCATATGTATCTGATTAATGGTATTTGAAAGTCTCTTTTTAAGTGGCAGTATAGCCCTCCCCTACATTTTACCCATCATGTCATGTCTGCATTATTTGTCTTCAACTTTTTAGTCAGATTTTTAATGAAAATTTGAAGCTTTCAGTAGATAGAATCCTTGATGAATAAAGTCTTAAGTGCTTACAAACGGTTTATCAAGTGTGAGAGTGGGTAATCTGCCTTGCTTTTTGTCTTTTGCATACTGACTTTTTTTTTTATAAAGGAAAGCATGCTTCTTAAAATAAGTGGCTTATGTAACATCTATATTTCACAGGTTCTGCATAGACTTACATTTTTCTATTGCATTTGGAAAACATCTGTTAAACAATCTATATGAAATTGGTGATGTAAATTTTCATTAGCCCTTTCAAAAACATAAACAAAAATATTATATATATATATATATATATATATATTTTTTTTTTTTCAATATTTCTATTCCTAATTTTCTCGATATCACTTTTATGACCTTTGTGCCCCTCACACAAATGTTACAGCTTTGCCTAGAGTTGTGGAAG
The DNA here is from genome assembly GCA_933207985.1 of Pelobates cultripes. Taxonomy (NCBI): domain Eukaryota; kingdom Metazoa; phylum Chordata; class Amphibia; order Anura; family Pelobatidae; genus Pelobates; species Pelobates cultripes. Next base: position 297,900,830 of record OW240916.1, on the reverse strand, counting down.
AAGCTTAATTACCTTTTCAAAGGGACCCCTCACCTTTCCCTGTACTGTTTCTGGTCTAGCGATTTGCAATGCACTCTCTCTATTAACTCAATATGCCTTCAAACACCTTAAGGTGGGCCCTCTTTATTTACAGACCTACCGCATCGTCGGTTCTGGCACACCATAACCGACCTTTTCCATTCTGTATTATGCTATTCCTAATTTTCTCACTATCACCCTTTACGGCTTAGTTTCACAATGACACCTGTATTTAAAGGACCACTGTAGTGCCAGGAAAACAAACTTTGTTTTCCTGGCTCTATAGGGTCTTTGGGTACCCCCTACAATCATGGTCCCACTCCCGCTGGGCTCTAGGGGGAGGAAGGGGTTAAATTATTTCCTTTCTCCAGCGCCAGGCTCCCTCGGCGCTGGGGACTCTCCTCCCTCTGCCGACGTCATCCGCCGCATGCGCGGCAAGAGCCGCGCGCGCATTCAGTCAGTCCATAGGAAAGTCATTCTCAATGCTTTCCTATGGACGCTGGCGTCTTCTCACTGTGAGAAGCAACTCTAGCGGCTGTCAATGAGACAGCCACTAGAGGCTGGATTAACTCTATTGTAAACATAGCAGTTTCTCTGAAGCTACTATATTTACAGCAGTAGGATTAACCCTAGATGGACCTGGCACCCAGACAACTTCATTGAGCTGAAGTGGTCTGGGTGCCTATAGTGGTCCTTAGCATAGTCATAGTCACAGTTACAAAAATTATTAAAAACTCACTTTTAAACAAGTGTATCAATTAAACTGTTAATGGCTCCCAACTGATTTCTTCTCCTGCAACTGTCCTTTTGGAAAAAAACAACAAAAAACACACTAGGTCTTCAGTGAAAACTATTCTACCAATCTTCCCTAATACTATTCTTACCTTTTGGTGTCACTTTACCCCACTCCCTCTAGCATGTAAGCTCATTGAGCAGGGCCCTCAACCCCTCTGTTCCTGTGCGTCAAACTTGTCTGGTTACAATTACATGTTTGTTAGTCCACCCATTGTACAGCGCTACGGAATTTGTTGGCGCTATATAAAAATATTAATTATATGAAATGAGTAAAAGGAATGCAGTTCCTCTTGTATCTTGTTCTATGCAACATAGATGTCCTAATTCTACAGATGTGTCATTACTTTTCCTTCTGTTTGAATTATTCAAAACATTTCTTACAAATTGGCAGAAAAGGGATATTGAAACTACGTAGTTACTGATTCAATAATGACTGAAAGATATATATGGTATGATATATAATGATTCAGTGCTTTTGTATGTGAAGCATCCAATTGGCAGAGCTCAACATTTGTTGCACATGGGCCATAGGTTTTCGGTGCACCCCCCCTTTTGGGAGTTTGTGAAGAACACAATAACGTAAAAAATAAATGTATTTTTAACCTTTAGAGATTTCCATTAAGAGGTGGAGCATGCTCGTACCACCATGCCATTAAAATGTTTTCTCCTAAAAACCTTTGTGATTTTGAAGCATATTTATTATAATCCGATTTTGTTAATAAATATTTGTGTAGTTACATTCTTTCAGTTTACTTCATTTGAAGAATGTATTTTTGTTTTCCTAATCGAATCGGTGCATGTTCTAAATTATATCTGTCTCCGTTACATCGTTAAATTATGTTTATAATTCATAACTTCCTCCTGTTTGACTGACACTAAAGATCTCATATCTCAAGCAATAAATCTCAACAGCATTAAAAAGATACAAGGTGTTTACATCATATTTGCATGTAGTGAAATTACTGTACACAAACTCTGCATAATTTAGCAAAACAATTAGAAAGCATTTATCCTCAAGGCTGTTCCTGAGGGGGAGGGGGGAATGTTGTTTGGGGAAAAGGAACAGGTGGGTTCCTTGCCCCCTACCCCTCCGCACTTACCACCTTATAAATAAATATATAAATACATATTTGCTTTGTCATTTAATGGGACAACTCCAAACCATATTTGCTTGCTGAAGTGCTCTTGGGGTACCCTTTGTTCTTACTCATGAAAGGGCCTACTTTAAAGAAACACTATAGGGTCAGGAACACAAACATGTCCCTTTAAGAGGATTTGGCAGGTTGATGAATTGCTTTAGGCACACCCCATCAATCTGACAGCTAGGAAGCCTTCTTTACTCACTTTGTTTGAAGAGAAAGGTTCCATAGAAATGCATTGATGTAATGTTTTCCTATGAGAAGCATTCTGTTGGGCAGTCACTGTTTTTGACTAGCGCTTTTCATTCACCATTTTCAGCTGTAGGAAAGTGGATAGCCTCCTGGGGTTGGAGCGGAGCAGAAGACAGGAGAATAAGGTGTAAGTTATCTTTATAATTAAGAGAAGGGGTGCCTGGTGTTTAAAGAGGTAAAGGAACACTTCAAGTATTAAAACTAAATATTTTTTATTACATTGGAGTGTTCCTTAGACTTTTTTTTTTATTGTATGGAAAAAATCTGACATTTATCATGCCTTTACAACAGCAAATGTTTCTACTTTTTGCCCTTATTTCATGTACCAGCTGTTTACCCCGTGCTTAAAATATAATTGTTTTCATATACCACGAAACATGTTGAAACTTTAGAGAATTTGCAAATTGGCTGGGTATTACAGATTTAGCAGGCATCTGACTCAAAAAGCCAGAACGATTTTAATGGTTATTCTATCCCCACTGCTCTGTGTGCTTATAAGTTCGGTTCTGGCAAGAGGTAATGTGTTTCTTGATCATAGGATAAGGATTCTTGTAGAGAACTCCATTATGAAGTTGTCTGTTTTTGGCCACACTTTTTCAGAATTACAAAGAAGCCACATGATCGAGTGGTCTTCTTGCAGATTTCTAAGAAACCAAAAATCCTACCATTTTATTGTTGGCATACAGTGTCTGTAAAGTGTTGGAGTTGCTGTTAATCTACATTTGTGGCTATATACTGATATGCGTTAACCTTGCACAATTTTTTTTTTTTTTTTTCTTGGGCTGTTTTCTCTGTTGGTTTGGGTTTAGAGGTACAGGTATTTAAGAATAACTGTCACCTTAAAAGATTTCTTTAGTATAAAAATCCTTTCACCAAGTTTTCAAAGGAAATAGATAAGTATATGTATATTAAAAAAAAAGAGAAAAATTCAGGGTATTCTTTATACAGGAACTACACTTCTGCATTAGTAGTGTCAGTTCTGTCCAAATTCAGATGGCACTAATTGGCTGATTGTGACCCCCATGAGGCTTGTGCAACATTTTGGAAGCAGGTGGAGGCCCCTCAATACAAAAGTGCTGCAAAGAGCATTGTGTTTTATACTTTAGCTGCTCTGCTCATCCTTCATACTATTTATTGGGGCAGATAGAAGCAACAGCTATCGTGATCTGAGGAGGGTTTAACTTCTTTTAAAACTAGTTTTGATGGGGTAGATTTTTTAAATTTTTTTCTTATTTCTTTGAATTTTTTTAGTCCTCCTGAACTACCTTGACAATGTGTCTGAGAATGAACTGGTCATTAAGATGTGATGGGGATGTTAAGATAAACAATCACCGCATATACAAAAAGAGACATCGTACAGCATTCTTTTAGTGGGAAATGACTTGTAAAAACACTGTGTTGTTTTGCTTGTAACTGTGCCATTCTCAAAGTGGGCTACACGGCAAGTTTGAGTCATCAAGTATTTTGTTTTTTTAATTTTTGTTCCTTTATTGGCTTATCTGTCGGCACTTCCCAGATTGTGAAAACACTTTCCGTAAATGTTGATTCTTAGAATATTTACAGAATAGTTCAGAAGAAATTTACCCGTCTCCTATCCCGAAATAGTTTTATTCTTTCGACTTTTATCAATGCACACAATAGAAAAGTACTTGTTTTAGCGACTCTCATACCCATTGAAATAAATAAACAAAAATTAGGAAATGTTAGATACAAATAGCTAATCATAGAACATACACAGGTATCTTGTTGTACCTAGATAAGAAAGTTCTAATTAAGAAGGATAAATAGAATTCATTAGTTAGCAATTTGATTATATCCTTTGCAATCTAAAAACAAATTGTCTATCTCTGTTTATGTACTGCTGCTTTCACAAGTGACCTGCAGCTTGTTGTGATAACAGTTGGAAGTTGGCACCCAATATAATGTGGTGGAAAGACTCTTTGGCTGTGTGTTGTTATTTGATATTGTCCATTTTTCACTTGTGGATGAACTATCATAATGATTCCTCTTTTGTGCCTCTCGCATGGTCAAACTTTAGTCCTGGAAATTAGCATTTTTAATTAAAGGGACGCTACAGGCACCAAGACCACCTTATTTTGCAATGTCCCGGTCCCCTTAACCATGCAATGCTAAGATGACATTGTCTGATTGACAGCCACTAGAGGCACTTCCTGTTTGCTAGGCGACTTTTGGTTGCTTGACGCTGGACTACTTCACTCTCTGCAGGAGTACATCCAGCGTCCGTTAAAACAGTAGAGCAATACTTTCCTATAGGGAGGGCTTCATGTGCTTGCTGCATGTTCCGCCCATGAGCGTTAGTTCCCCTCTGTCGGGTGACATAGAAACATAGAATGTGACGGCAGATAAGAACCATTCGGCCCATCTAGTCTGCCCAATTTTCTAAATACTTTCATTAGTCCCTGGCCTTCTCTTATAGTTAGGATAGCCTTATGCCTATCCCACACATGCTTAAACTTCTTTAATGTGTTAACCTCTACCACTTCAGCTGGAAGGCTATTCCATGCATCCACTACCCTCTCAGTAAAGTAATACTTCCTGATATTTTTAAACCTTTCCCCCTCTAATTTAAGACTATGTCCTCTTGTTGTGGTAGTTTTTGTTCTTTTAAATATAGTCTCCTCCTTTACTGTGTGGATTCCCTTTATATATTTAAATGTTTCGATCATATCCCCCCTGTCTCGTCTTTCCTCCAAGCTATACATGTTAAGATCATTTAACCTTTCTTGGTAAGTTTTATCTTGCAATCCATGAACCAGTTTAGTAGCCCTTCTCTGAACCCTCTCTAAGGTATCAATATCCTTCTGAAGATACAGTCTCCAGTACTGTGTACAATACTCCAAGTGAGGTCTCACCAGTGTTCTGTACAATGACATGAGAACTTCCCTCTTTCTACTGCTAATACCTCTCCCTATACAACCACACATTCTGCTAGCATTTCCTGCTGCTCTATTACATTGTCTGCCTACCTTTAAGTCATCTGAAATAATCACCCCTAAATCCCTTTCCTCAGATGTTGAGGTTAGGACTCTATCAAATATTCTGTACTCTGCCCTTGGGTTTTTACGTCCAAGATGCATTATCTTGCACTTATCCACGTTAAATGTCAGTTGCCACAATTCTGACCATTTTTCTAGTTTACCTAAATCATTTGGCTTATCCCTCCTGGAACATCAACCCTGTTACATATCTTAGTGTCATCAGGGTGACGATGAAGCGCTGACCCAGCGTTGCGGGAGATCGGGGCAGGAGTCAGGTGACTACAGTAACTGTTTTTAACCCTTTATGTGAGGCAGAGGGAATTGTAGTGCTAGCCATACAATGTTTTATTCCTTGCAGTATAGAATCCCTTTAAAGGGACACTATAGTCACCAGAACAACTACAGCGTAATGTAGTAGTTCTGCTGAGTATAGTCAGTCCCTGCAGGAATTTTCAGGGAACAGGCAGTGTTTACATTGCGGTCTATGGACACCTCCAGTGACCGTCACTCAGGCGGCTACTAGAGGTGCTTCCTGTATCAGTGCTGCACAGCGTCTCTGCATGGTTGCATTGGGGGAGGGGGAAAGGGAGAGAGATACTGTTGTACTTGTGAGACATTGCTGAATACAATTATCTGTGTTTTATCGCAGTATAAGCGAACAGTATTATGACATTCAGAACTAAAAAAATAACAATGTCTTAATTTCTCACACTTTTTTTTTTTTTTAGATTTTAGTCATATTAAATTGTGTTTTTATATATGAATATCTGATGTGAAATAAAAGCCCTGTTTTTTTCTGAACAAAATTATATATAGTAAGTGTGGGTGCACTTCATGTGAAAGGCGTGAATTACGTTTGAACAGATATATATATATATATATATATATCTATCTCTATATATATATATATATATATATATATATATATATATATATATATATATATATATATATATATATAGTCAAATTCCAGGTTTTGTTTTGATTTTGTCGATCAGAACATGTACAATTGCCAAACAAATTGTTGCAGTCATGACGTGTGACATGTCATGATTCCCTTTTATTCCAGAAGTTTGGTCCTTAAGGGGTTAATAAGGTTTTTTTCTTTGTCGTATATTTATTGCTGGCTATGAACAATGAATATAAGGAACACTATAGACTGTCATGCTGAAGTTGTCCTTTTTTTTATTTATTTATGTATTTAAATTGATTATGCAAAATATATGTTAAAGGAATACTATAGCTCCCTCTGCCACTCCACTCCCTTGCGGCCCTCCCACAGCCAAACTAGGGTTAAATATTCTTTATTCACTTACCCAATTCCAGCTCAGATGTCCCTTCATGCTGGGTCAGCGCTCTACTGCCTCCTAATGAGGAAGCTAATGCGCATGCACGGAAGTCACATTAGACCCTCCCTATAGGAAAGCATTGCTTCAGTGCTTTCCTGCGGGGTTTCACTGACGCTGGATGTTTTGATGCCCAGACTTTCTGTGACTGTCCAATCACAGACTTCCCAATGCAACTTAATTACAAGTCTTTGCATGGCAGGTGCTCTGCGCAATTGCTGCCTCTTGAGTTTAGCTTCACTGAGCAGGGACAAGACCTGCTTGAAAGCCAAGGGGTATGTGATAAAGCAAATTTATAAAAGTGCCAATTTCTATTGAAATCTGCACTTTTTGTAAAATTAAAGAGAGCACAGATTCTTTATACATCAAGCATTTCAACAAGCCAAAGTACTTTAGGGGTCCAGAGTGTGCCTTTTAAATGGACACTCAAGACACCTTTGGTTGAAATTTAGTTTGCTGAAAAGCTTTATAGCTTTGTGTGAAGTGTTGTGTTTTTTGTTTTTCTTTTTTCAGATCTTAAGAGAAATTGTTTAATTTTTTTATTTTAATAAATTAACCTTGTAACACCCCCCTTGGCTTTCAACAGACCACAGGTAATGTTACTTCCTGGTTGCTTCGCTCAATGCATACCTCAAGAGGCAGCAATTGTGCAGAGCACCTACCTTGCAAAGACTTCTCATTGACCTGCACTGGGAAGTCTGTGATTTGCCTCTAAAATGTAAATGCCTGTTGTATCTCTTTAAAATGCTACATCACAAGAATTAATGTTATGCCATTTCATTGAATTTAAGGAAAAAAAAAAAACTATTCCTTGTGTTGAGCCGTTTTCAACCTTTTTGATTCCTTTTTTTAAAATATCAAACCGAGTAAAATCGAAAGCTTTCCAACTAATTTTAAGCCCAGAAAAAAATCCGACTGTGTCCATACACTCGGAAAATTAGACTCTGATATGGCTGGTCCTTTTAATTTTTATTTTAATTCTATATATTTGAAACTATCTTTAACCCCTTAAGGATACATGACATGTGTGACATGTCATGATTCCCTTTTATTACAGAAGTTTGGTCCTTAAGGGGTTAAAGGGTTTGAAAATTGAGATACTATTTAAAAAAAGAAGGAAAAAAAAGTGTTAAATATTTTACATAGCTGTTCTATGTTCTCAGGTTTCTTGTTCCAGTCATTATTATATCCTACAGACTTCAGGGAGGTGGTGAGGTCCCACACTACCACATATACCCAGTTTGTATGTGAAGTGAGTTGGGTGTCTCGCAGTATGTGTTCCAACGTGTAAAATAACGATTAGCAAGTAATGCAGACTGCTCACTATTGCATGCACGTGGACATGGTATGATACAATAAATGCATTAGATGATACATGCTGTCCTGAATTTAGTGGCAATAATGGTTTAGAAATGTTTTCTACTGTTATAGTTTCAGTTGTTCAAATGGTAATGTGTTTTAAAAAAAAAAAAAAAAAGTTTTCTTGTTTAGCTGTTAATTTCTATAACAAATGTCATGCATTATGGGAGTTTAGGGAAGTAGTTCAAGCATTTCCTAATTGTGTTACAAAACTGTGACTCTTTTTGTGTCCGATAAAGACTCAAGACTTTTTTTTTATTTATTTTTTGCCTGCAAATTGGGTTATTTGTTCTTTCTTTAGGTTAATATTGAGCAATTATCTTGTCAATTCTCTGCAGTTCTAATGGAACACTAAGCACTAGTGTTTATTGTGCCACAAGTTTTTTGACAATCTTTTTAGAGTAATTTTGTCAACTGCCAGAGAAGCTGGATGTCTACACTGAAATAAGCAGATCTGATGAAGGGCCACATTCATTGACTAAGAGTGTTCATCTGACACTCCCGGTCAGTAAGCATGGCATTGCTAACAAATTATCCTGCCTTAAAGGACCACTATAGTGCCCTGAGGGTGCCCTCACCCTCAGGGTCCCCCTCCTGCCTGGCTCTGGGGAGAGGAAGGGGTTAAAACTTACCTTTTTTCCAGTGCCGGGTGGGGAGCTCTCCTCCTCCTCTCCGCCTCCGATCCTCCCTTTCGGCTGAATGCGCACGTGCGGCAGGAGCTGCGCGTGCATTCAGCCGGTCTCATAGGAAAGCATTTACAATGCCTTCCTATGGACGCTTGCGTGTTCTCACTGTGATTTTTTTCACAGTGAGAATCACGCATGCGCCTCTAGCAGCTGTCAATGAGACCGCCACTAGAGGAATTGGAGGATGGATTAACCCATTTATAAACTTAGCAGTTTCTCTGAAACTGCTATGTTTATAAAAAAAAAGAAAAAAAAAAGGGGGTTAATCCTAGAGGGACCTGGCACCCAGACCACTTCATTAAGCTGAAGTGGTCTGGGTGCCTAGAGTGGTCCTCAGGGCCGTCTTTAATAACGAATGGACCCTGGGCAAGTGTTTGCTTGGGCCCCCTGTGCCCTGCCGCTCTCGCCCCTCACTCCCTGGTATGCAATCACGGCATCCATCCCAACGCAGTGGCGGTACTAAAGTAGAATGAATTTTATTGGGACCCCCAATTGCAAGGTTGGACTAAAGGTAGAACCCCATCTGTCGTGCAACTCCAACAATGCTTTGACAGCTGGGACTCTACCAATTTCCCATGCTTGCAGGGTTGTATTTAGCACTGAGCCATGTTTGTATGTTTGAATGTAAGCATGTGTTTGTATGGAGTATGTTTGTGTGAATGTGTTTGTATGTGGTACTGGAGTTTGAATGCAAGTGTGCATTTATGTGTAGTTTGTTTTTGAATGTAGGAGTGTGCTTGTATGTAGTGTTGACGTTTCAATGCAGGAGTGTGTTTTATATGTAGTGTTGAAGTTTGAATGGAGGGGTGTATTTGTATTTAAAGTTGCGGCTCAGATGCACAGGTACACACTCTGACGCACAAGCAGATACACAGATACATACACTACATACAGATAAACAGGCACATACACTGACAGACACTGACACAGGTACATATATTGACACACACACAGACACATACACTGGTAGACGTACTGACAGACATACTGACACAGGCAGACATACTGACACACAGACACATATAGACATACTGACACACAGACACATATACCGACATACTGACACACACACACAGACACATACACTGATACAACATACTGACACCCACACACTGACAGATATACTGACACCCACATACACTGAGAAATACTGACACACACACACAGGCACATACACTGACACACACAGACTGATATACTGACACACACACAGACATACTGGCACAAAGACTGATATACTGACACATGCATACACATGCACTAACAGACATACTGATGCACTGACAGACATACTGACACATACACATACTGACACACACAGATATACACACACATATACTGACACACACACACAGACATGCTGACACACACACTAACACACACATACACTAACACATACACTAACACATACACTCACACACAGATACACTAACATACACTAACACACACATACACTAACACACACATACACTAACACACACACACACTAACACACATACACACATACACATACACTAACACATACATACACTAACACACACACATACACTAACACACAAACACATACACTAACACACACATACACACATTTTTTTTTTTTAATGTAATCCCCCCCAGCCTCCTTACCTTTTTGGAGTGCTGGGGGGGATTCCCTGGGGTCCAGTGGTGCTGCTGGGCTCCTGGGCGGGTGGCTGGTCGGGCAGGAAGGCGGGCGCACAAGGGAGCACTCACTGCTTCCTCTTCAGCTCCCTCGCGCGCCGCGTAGGGATGCCGGCGCCGGAAGATGACGCCATCTTCCGGCTCCGGTATCAGTGCGGTGTGCGAGGGAGCTGAAGAGGAAGCAGTGAAAAGTAGGGAGCTGAAGAGGAAGTGAGTGCTCGCCGCCGCTTCTTCCTGCCCGACCGCCACCCGACTGGCGGCCCACGCGAGGTCGTTTAACGGGCAGCTGCCCCGGGCCCAGTTTCTCTTGGGGGGCCCGAGGCACCTGCCCTGTGGGCCCCGCTGACCCCGGCGGGCGGGTGGCCGGTCGGGCAGGAAGGCGGGCGCGCGAGGGAGCACTCACTGCTTCCTCTTCAGCTCCCTCGCGCACCGCACTGATGCCGGAGCCGGAAGATGACGCCATCTTCCGGCGCCGGCATCCCTACGCGGCGCGCGAGGGAGCTGAAGAGGAAGCAGTGAGTGCTCCCTCGTGCGCCCGCCTTCCTGCCCGACCAGCCACCCGCCCAGGAGCCCAGCAGCACCACTGGACCCCAGGGAATCCCCCCCAGCACTCCAAAAGGTAAGGAGGCTGGGGGGGATTACATTAAAAAAAAAATGTGTGTGTTAGTGTGTGTGTTAGTGTGTGTGTGTGTGTGTTAGTGTCTGTGTGTCAGTATGTTTGTCTGTGTGTCCGTATATCTGTCTGTGTGTCCGTATATCTGTCTGTGTGTCCGTATATCTGTCTGTGTGTCCGTATATCTGTCTGTGTGTCCGTATATCTGTCTGTGTGTCCGTATATCTGTCTGTGTGTCCGTATATCTGTCTGTGTGTCCGTATATCTGTCTGTGTGTCAGTATATCTGTCTGTGTGTCAGTATATCTGTCTGTGTGTCCGTATATCTGTCTGTGTGTCCGTATATCTGTCTGTGTGTCAGTATATCTGTCTGTGTGTCAGTATATCTGTCTGTGTGTCAGTATATCTGTCTGTGTGTCAGTATATCTGTCTGTGTGTCAGTATATCTGTCAGTGCGTCAGTATGTCTGTTAGTGCATGTGTATGCATGTGTCAGTATATCTGTGTGTGTGTGTCAGTATATCTGTCAGTGTGTGGGTGTCAGTATGTCTGTATATGTGCCTGTGTCAGTATGTCTGTCAGTACGTCTACCAGTGTATGTGTCTGTGTGTGTGTCAGTGTATGTGCCTGTTTATCTGTATGTAGTCAGTGTATGTATCTGTGTATCTGCTTGTGCGTCAGAGTGTGTACCTGTGCATCTGAGCCGCAACTTTAAATACAAATACACCCCTCCATTCAAACTTCAACACTACATATAAAACACACTCCTGCATTGAAACGTCAACACTACATACAAGCACACTCCTACATTCAAAAACAAACACTACACATAAATGCACACTTGCATTCAAACTCCAGTACCACATACAAACACATTCACACAAACATACTCCATACAAACACATGCTTACATTCAAACATACAAACATGGCTCAGTGCTAAATACAACCCTGCAAGCATGGGAAATTGGTAGAGTCCCAGCTGTCAAAGCATTGTTGGAGTTGCACGACAGATGGGGTTCTACCTTTAGTCCAACCTTGCAATTGGGGGTCCCAATAAAATTCATTCTACTTTAGTAACGCCACTGCGTTGGGATGGATGCCGTGATTGCATACCAGGGAGTGAGGGGCGAGAGCGGCAGGGCACAGGGGGCCCAAGCAAACACTTGCCCAGGGTCCATTCATTATTAAAGACGGCTCTGGGCCCACGGGGCAGGTGCCTCGGGCCCCCCAAGAGAAACTGGGCCCGGGGCAGCTGCTCCGTTTGCCCCGCGTTAAAGACTGCCCTGGTGGTCCTTGAAGAATCCGCTAGCAGGGCTGTGGCCACATGCATCTGGTGACAAATTACTCTGGAACCATAACCACTGTAGTGGTTCATTTTAAGGTTTGTGAATAAACTATGTGTGTATATCAGAGAGACCTATAGTGATCACCATTTCTGTTTTGAGAGCATGGTCAATTTAAAACAAGTTGTGTTGAAGGTGAAGCACACTTTTTTTAGTTTGAAAAGCAGGTCATTAGCTCAAATTGTTAATGTGAATGATTAAGCAGTGTAAGCCTTTTATCAAATCATGGTGACTTTTATTTTACCACAGACCATCTCTTCTGGTTTGTGGTGAATAAAAGCAGGTTGTTTTGAAATGTCTAATGCGGGGTCATTGTTCTCCTGAATTGTGTGGCCGTGTCTTCCCTGGTAGTGAGAGTGCCAAGGCGTTTTCCCTTGACTTGCTCATTAAATCATACTGTGTGTGTGAGAGGTTTACCCACATTCAGGCAGCCCTTTCGTACGAGCAGTCTTTCTCACACAGCTCTGTGACGATAGCACGTGGACTGCTCTCCTGCTCATTGTCATAGCTAGTGCTTCTAAACCCATAAATGTGCAGTCTGTGCAACCCTTATCCAGTGTATTTACAATGCTAGATTATCCCCAGAGTTATTGTTTAAAATAAAAACATGACGTTGTGGACATGAGCACTTTCTTCATACTACAAGATCAGTGCTCCAAATTCTAATTGACCAAACATGACTTTATTACCTTCTATTGGCCAGTTGTATTATTATTTATAAAGCGCCAACAAATTATGTACAATGGGACAATTGGTTTCTTCCTAGTTGGTGATAACCCGTCATCTTTACTTTATCTATTAAAATTTCTTTCTCAAGGGCTGTTTCCATTAATTTTCTGATCCTTGGACAGCTACCCTATATTTATGAATGATTTTAGTACTGGTTAACCTAGTTTATGTCTTGGACATAATGGATTTTAATTTGCAGGTTACATCTCTGTATTATTTCTGAATGTGGAGTGAGAGAACACTGGAAGGTACTGCTTGTGTACCTGTATGTAAAATGTTACCTACCAAAAGTTGTATCCATCTGTTTGTGTTTTCGCATGCTGAACTGCAGTAACATTAAAAAAAAATAAAAAAAAATTGATCCTGCAGTCATTGACAAAGGTTGTGTGTGTGTGTGTGTGTTTTTTTTTTTTGTTTTTGTTTTTTTTTTAAGTTTAATTTACATTTTCTTGTTGTATCTACAGCAGTGTTTGTTAAATGTTAAAAATGAACATAGCCTAACAGCTAAAATCACCAATTTGGTAGAACAGTAAACGTATAATAGAACTCAAAAAAGAGCCATCCCAGAGGGCAAATATAGTATTAAATGTATTTAGTGTATGCATGTATGTGTTGGTTATGGTATGTGCTGCTGGTTTGTGCATTTGTTTTCTAGTGTTAGCAGGAAGTCTTAATAGCTGTTGTATAGTTTTTGACATTCTGTTAATTGTACAACTCTTAGTGAACCCATCTGTGACTAATTTCAAGATTTTTGTTTTTTTTCCCCCCCATAAAATATTATCAATTAAGTTACTTTGGTATCCATTAACTTTCATGAATTTACATAAAACGCACAGCTATATTTCGTTACAATGTCTAAGACGTAGGTTAGGGACAGCGGGTAGCCGCTACATTGAATTGAATTTGTTTACATTTCTGCAAAAAAAGTTATATTCATATTTAATCTGTTTCCTTTTTTTGAGGCTCTTTCAGGGATGGGGAATTCCTACCACCTGACGCCCAGGACATGCAACTCCGGGCAGGCATGTTTGTTTATTTTTGTGGAATTTTAGCTTTGCCGCAGGCAAGCAGCAGGGCTGCTCCTTTAGGAACAGAGAATGTCCTTTTAACTGGACTTGTGCATTATATTTCAATGAAATGACAATTCATCTACATTTTATGTCCAAATTTCGCAGTTCCAAATTGCCATATGGCAAAATTGTGAAGCAACAGGCACTAAATGTTTTACTCCCAGTTCAAGTGAGAAGTGACAAATAAAGAGGGGAAAAGGAAGCTGTATATTAATTATATAAATATAGTTCCCACTCTCTGGTCACGTCGGGATCCATAGTGACCTATGTTGATTTGTAAAGCAACAGTCACTTCACATTAGATCTATGAATCACATGGTTTTAAAAGGTGTATATTAATATACTGCAAAAGATATGCATAATATTTATGTTGCAAGTGTTTGAATACTCTCTCTTACCAGTTCAGGTGGCTGTTTAAATTTTTTTTTTTTTTTACTCGAGTATGACTTTAGTGCCAGCATTTCGCTGATTCTTTGGCAAGCATGCAAAGTGTAAAACATGAATGGCAGAGAAGCAAAATTCAATTGAAACTAAAATGATTACGGTAACACAGCTCATTTTAAAGTATTTCAGGGCTTGTTCACAGAAAGATGTTTGGGTACTTTGAAAACTCTTGTTTCTGATGCTAGCTACATTATCATTTTATTTCTGCGAGAAGCTGTTTGAGCGATTGGCATCTGTGTTTGTGATTTTTATCTTGCCAATATTTAATTTATTAGAAGTACTGTTGTAAGCAGTAGAGAATATTCAAGTAGAAAACAAAATCTGTGATTGTTAAAGGTGCATTTTCTTTTGCAACGAAAACAACTCCAAAACTAAGATGTAGCTCCGATTCATTAACTCAAAACTGCAATGAGTTGCAGACTAATAGAGTTCTTATCTTGGAGAGAGTTCATTTAACAAAATAATCTAAACCAAACTTTCCTCATTGAAAAATTATCCATATATTGGAATTTCACAAACATTCCATTGCAATTAAAGAAAATGATAAATCGGGCAAGTGGCAATTACGATTTCTGACACCTTTTGGTTTGCTGTCTGTCACTCAAAACCAAAGCTCTCTTTTCATTCTCTCCTCTCAAAGCCCCCTTCTTGCACATACTCAGGATGTTAGATTGTGGGAGGATACTACATGATGACGTAGACTTTGAAGAATGATGATGTTGTTGCTGAGGATTGGAAAACTTGATATTAGTTTATCTTCTCCTCCATCTTTCTACCTCGCTCTTGGTGTCCGCCAAAGCAGACCTATTATATCATCTCTGGGGAGATGGGGGCAGGTGGTCTTTCACAAAACATAAATACAGATAGAACACAAGTGAAAAATACTGTTTTACAGAATGTGTGATTTGTTGGCTTTCTGTATTGTTTCATTCCTCTTTACTTTGCAAGGACTGTCTCCTTGGATGGAGACATGGGGTTGTGGTTATACTTACACGACGCTTGCTACCTGATCTGTGTCATCTTTCTCAAACATCCATCTTCAGCTTTTGGGTACCCTCAACAGCACTAAACATGATCTATGGAAGATAATCTTCCACCAATCCTCTTGTGTATGCATTATTAGATTAAATAGGCAAATAACTTTACATTGTGCCGTGCTCCTAAATGATAATCAATGCAAAAGTTGTCCAGCATTGTTTTTCTAATGCACATTGGGGGTGGGGGGTGTTATGGAGGTCTGAAGGGATCCTATAAGCTCCAGGAGTGCATGGTGTCTATTTCTTCTAGTTGAATATTTGTCACAATTCATATCAGTCTTTCATAAAGATTCCAAGATTCTGTGTTTTTCTTTTAAAGCTCAAGAGTCAATGCTTGCAGGGCTCACTTGCTTTGTGGATTGGATAGATTGTTATTATGAGCAGTTCGTACCCAATTGGACTCTGTAGTGCTGCTAAGCTTAAATTTTACTTATTTAATCATTCAGCATCTGGAGGCATAGCCTTTACTCGCGCTATAAACAGACAAGCATGTATGTGCTCCAGTTCATTAAATTGCAGTCTTTGAGCCTGATATCAATATGTCTGTCGCTACAATGGATGGAATGTGATTTAGATGAGTGAACAATGAGTGATGATAACGTATGAAAGCTTTACAAGATGCTTACTAAAATTAATTATGCACACAATCGGTATCTTTGTTTCTGCTGCTATTTTATAGCCAGAATATGCTTTAATGTATGCCGATTCATTTTTTGATTATTTTCTGCATCCTTTAACCCCTTAAGGACACATGACTTGTGTGACTTGTCATGATTCCCCTTTATTCCAGAAGTTTGGGGGTTAAAGAGAGCAAAAGATATTTTAAAGAAAAAGTGGGGTAGAAGCAGAATCGTGAACTTTATTGAACAATGTTCATATTTATATGTAACATTAAATAATAATGTTGGAAAAATGGACACCTTCAAAGAATAACTCCACCTGAACCTACTATAGTTTTCTTATAAGAAAATAATATTCTATTTGTATGATTTAAAACTAATTCAAAGGGACATGTATCACTTTGAGCTTTAGTTTTGAATTAAAGTTGCTGAAAAATTGAGGTAAACATTTATTTTCTCACTCCTTCTTTCATATGCTTCCTACACCCACTCCAGGAGGGACACTGATTCAACCATGGAATGCTGGAAAAGCACATTGGGTATGCCTGACCGTTTTGTGTAGTTAGTAGATCTCTTCACCTTGCAACATCATGACTGGGGGAGAAGAAAGGGAGTATGATCAGTGTGATCATACTGCAGGTTCAGGTGTTGCACAATGATGCCCTGTTTCTGTCCGTTGGTGGACTGATCTGAAACTGAAAGGATGGTTAAAAGAGAAGCTGAGATGCTGAGAGGCAGGGCAAACAATGCATTCTGACTAAGTTTATAAATATTAATCACATTTAAAGTTTTTCTTTCCTTGTTTTAGTTTTACATTTGTTTTAAAAATGTATTAAAAAACTATGTGCATAAAATTAAATAAAATTACAAATTATATATAAAAAAAAAGTATTAAAAAGGATTCAATGCTTGAACAGAGGACTAATGAATTATACTTGATGAAAGGTTTTTTTGTAGCTCACAAACAAAATAGTTTCTTCAGTAGCATTTACTGGGGTGAAGGGTTGGGAAGCAATATTTTTCAAGGAGGTGGTAAATTGTCGTTACTTATCGTGTTCCTCCTTTCCATTTTATTTTAGAGAGCGTCATGGGCTTATGCTCATTACACAGCATGATCTATTAACAGACTGTAGAGTTAATGGGGTTGCCAATATACATTTATGGTAGCAAGTTATGAGGCGCATGTATCATTTGTTCAGTAATTGAATTATTGTCTCGCCTTCAATTCACTAAGCATTGTTGGGGAAATAAACTCTGCCAATTTTTCAAAGTACAGATATAAATCACCTGTCTGATCAGAGTGTGTGCTTTTCTTGTGGCATTTTGTAATCACACTTGGTAATCTGTCTAGCAACACTGTTTCAGATAGCTGAGTTTCATTTTTTTTCTTTTCCTTTTTTTAGCTTTTAATATCCATTCACATACTTTGTCTTTTTAATTGGGTATGCCCTTGTTATAACACCCCCCCACCCCCATTATTTTTTTATTTTTTATTTATTTATTACTTCAAAGCCTCTCCTCAGTTTTATAGTGCACTTTGTGTAATTAATTACTATACATAGATGTAATGGTAATCAGAGTAAGTTTTTAATTTCATAGAAGTGTTGCAATGGGACTATAACTGATCACATTGATTATTGTTTAGAGGCCTTGCCTTGCCAAGTATTTGCTTTTTTTCTTCTCAAATCCCCAGCCTGTTAATTAATAATAAACATTGTTGCAGAATTATTTTGTAACAGTTTTGTAGTAGTGATGCATATTGCATATTGTAAAAAGCATGAGTATATGTGAATGCACATGTGTTTTGCATGCAAGGAAGACAGTCTTCCTTGCTCTAATATAATGGTATAGAATAATTTATCCCCCCAAAAGTGAACATGTAACTCTCAACAGTCCAAAGTTAGGCTCAATAGTAGCAATTTGGGGGTCCTCTTCGGCCAGGACCGGACTGGTCATCGGGCACACTGGGCAAATGCCTGGTCGGCCGCGATGGCTATGGGCCGACGCTGTCAAGGGAGATCACAGAATCTCCCCTGCCGGTCCATGCAGGGCCCTGCTGCATTCCATGACAGGCCGGTGGGGAGATCAAAGATCTCCCTCACGGGCCCATAAGTAGTGTATTGCGGCCACCGGCAATCTTGCGAGAGTGAACTCTAGCCTTGCAGGCTAGAGTTAACTCACTTGTATTAGAAGAAAACCAGAATGGCTACAGAGCTGGAAACAGTCCAGTCCCGGAGCCAAAGAAGGACTAAATGGGCAACAAAAAAGGGCCTAACCCAACAGAAATAATAAATAGGAAAATCCCAAAGATAAGGGTGTGTGGAGAGGAGAGCAAGGGTCCGTCTACCACACCACACTTAACTGTGGGTGTGCCCACATAGGGGGTATATAAAATCCCCTGGTTTGCAGAGTAGAGGAAAGGAACGGTAAAAAAAAAAAAAATTCTTTATTGAAAAACATAAGAGACTAATATAAAATTCATGGGGTCCGGGATAGGGGGTTAACCCACGGTCCGTAAGGCTATAGTAACACGATAGGAGGCAGCAAGGTAGATGCAGTAGGGAGTTACTCTATGACAATGTTATAAGCCAGTAAATGTTAAGAGCTTATATACTCAAATAAGTATTTCAAAGTAGAGTGTCTATAGTGTAACTTGTTGGAAGAGAATCCTAAGTAAATCAGGGTGTCTGCACTGGATATAAACAAACTACTATTGTGGGAATACTACCCAGAAACTAAGGTGTGATTCCCTGGAGTTTGTAGAAATGCATAAGCCCATTATATGAATCAGGCAGGAAACGCTGACTACACTAGTAAGGTAGACATGGGATCCAACAATATATTATATAGGTCAAGAGAAATAAAGTCTGAAGAAAGTTCTCTCTTATATATAAAAGGATACCCAGGTAGCTCAATTCATCTGAATAGTAGTCAGCCCCGCATTTCAGTAATAGGGGAATGCTTGCAAGTGCAGACAAAGTAGCAAAAAGCTCTATATTGCTAATTCCTAGCAGAATGTTATCAGCTCTTTGCAGGATTCTATGTACCCTGAAGTTGTTACTTGAGAGAAAGAGAACAAAATTTCACAAGTGTGAGCTGTTTGTGTATAAAGTAAAACAGAAAAAAATCCCTGGTAAATAAATCCAGGGACCGAGATCTGCCCCTGCCTCCTAGATATAGGAAAAAAGAAAAGAGGAGGAAAAACGTCTCCCAGCCGACCATGCACACCCCCCACGAGTTCCCAACCCCATGCAGTGTAGCTTGACAATCAAGCATAAAAAAAAAAGAGAATAGAGAAGCCCAAGCTTGAAAGCTAGCATATAAATGTCAATTGAAAAAAAGTGTATATATATATATCTAGCTGTGCTGAGCTCCGTGCCTCTTCCTCAAATAGTATAGAAAGAGGAGGAGAAGTCCGCCTAAATTTCAATCGATCGTATAGATGAAAGTAAAAAGTATCTAACTAGGCTGAGCTTCTGACTAGCTGTCTAACTCGACGCGCGTTTCGGCGCTGTGTGGCGCCTTTTTCAAGAGCGGTGAGGGAGTCCCGTCGCCGCCAGGGTTTAAAAAGGGCTAGTGCCCGCCTCTCCCGTGACGTCATGGCCAGACGCATGAGGCCGTGTCACGGGAGGGGGAGGAGCCAAGGGGTGCTCGGACCGGCAATTATGCCGGTTGGGAAGCAAATGAGGCTTCCATCAGTATAAAGTATTATCTCAATTAGAGGGTATACATCCATTTAGTAGATAGTTCCCGAGGAGCAGATCCTTGGAAATAAACTAAGTCTCAAGTATAAGGCATCATATGTAGAGTATAAAATAATTATAAAGAGAACAGTATCTGTTTTCTATGATGATACACAAAGAGTCAGAGATGCCTGGCTTAATTCAAATAGTAGAAGCTGTATATATATATATGAAAAAAAAAAAGCAGTTCCTACAGTATAGATTAAACCAGTAGGGATTGGAACTTATATTAGAGACTAAACCAGATCTTAATATTATTTGAACTGTTGGAAGGAAGACACACATTAGGACAAGCAGAATCGCACATAATATATGTTAAAGTTATAAGAAGGGAGAGAAAGAAAACCCCTCATTCAGGCCATTAGGACTCAGTCTTCAATCGGTAGATCTAGAAATTCGTGAATCTGAGGTTTTCGTCATTGATATTTAAGATACAGACGAATTCGTTAAACTCTTGTAGGTTCCCTAACCACACTATAAACACATCATCGATGTAGCGACGCCAGAGAAAAATAAGGGGGAGATATTGAGAGATTTTTGGATGTTGAAATAAGTGCTCCTCCCACCAACCCAAATAGAGGTTAGCATACGATGGGGCACAAGCTGTCCCCATCGCAGTCCCCCTAATTTGATGATAGCATTTATTTTTGAATGTAAAATAATTGTGTGAAAGAATATATTCAAGAAGCTCCAAACAAAAGGTAGTATGTGCTATGGCTGCCATGCCTCGTTGTTCTAGAAAATAGCGTATATGGCGAATGCGTATATTTAGAGTTAACTCACCACTGGCACCACCAGGGATGGCAGCACGCGCCCCCACCCCCCCACTGTACCCCATACATATACATATACATACACACATACTACAGCACCCCTCACACATACTGCACCTCTAAACACATTCCAGACACACTAGATACCTTACCCAACTCTAGATCAGCTGCACACACTAGATCCCTATATACACTCTGAATCTGAGATATATATATATATATATATATATAAAATCACACACACTAGATCCCCTATACACCTTTTGGATCCTTCAAACACACCAGATATATATATATATATATATATATATAATATACATATATGCAAACACATACTATATTCCCTAAACACACACACTCTACAACCCCTACAAACACTACATCACCTATACACACTATAGCCTGTATTCACACACTTGCTACATCCAGTATGCACACTCTCTCTACAGCCCCTAGCCACACATGCATTACATTACACCAAAAACACAACACTACTAAAACTGTCTTTATTACACAATACCATACCACAATCAGCTCACTCTACACACACGCAATCCCACAAGCAGGCTCCAAACACATTCACAATACTCTTTCCTGGCCCTTTTGTCTCCTGATATCCCATTTATAGAGACACCAAAGACAAGTTGCAAGGAAACACAAAGCAAGCATGTTCTTAAATTTGCTGGCACTGCGCAGAACAAATACAGGCCCTTTTTCTTATGCTAGAGCTCTTCAACAGAGCTCTGCGCATGGTCTGCCCTGGAAGAGCATTGAACCAACATGCTCACTTTGAGAGGGGGCATGCTTGTCATTGGTGATGACAAAACACACCTTCTCTGCTCCGCCCCCTTCTTAGTGGGCCGCTGTGATTACAAAAAAATGCCTGTGACAAATTTTTTTACCAGTCCGGCCCTGTCTTCAGTTATACCTGATTTTGTTCCCTGGCATCCTGCATCTGG
Organism: Pelobates cultripes; assembly: GCA_933207985.1. NCBI lineage: Eukaryota > Metazoa > Chordata > Amphibia > Anura > Pelobatidae > Pelobates > Pelobates cultripes. Next base: position 297,879,246 of record OW240916.1, on the reverse strand, counting down.
GGACAATAGGAGATGTCCCAAATTAGCGCAGTGTGAGTGCATCAATAGATGATGTTGCCTGTGCAGATTAATTTTAGTTTTAGAAGTGCACTGCAAGCTTTGATCAGTCAGCATGGTGACCGTCCCTTCTCGACATTGCTGCACTTGTTTTCTGCCTACAATATGATCTACATCCATACATCCTAATGTTGGGAATAACCATAACATTTTTTAGTGCAAATTATTAAAATGTAGCCTTTTCCAATTATTTAAAAACGTGTGTGTGTGTGTGTGTGTGTGTGCGCTTGCTTTCATAGCGAGGGGTATAGGTGCAAGAAACTGCTTTAACCCCTTAAGAACCAAACTTCTGGAATAAAAGGGAATCATGACATGAATTGTGGCAACTGACATTTAATGTGGATAAGTGCAAGATAATGCATCTTGGGCGTAAAAACCCAAGGGCAGAGTACAGAATATTTGATGGAGTCCTAACCTCAACATCTGAGGAAAGGGATTTAGGGGTGATTATTTCAGATGACTTAAAGGTAGGCAGACAATGTAATAGAGCAGCAGGAAATGCTAGCAGAATGTGTGGTTGTATAGGGAGAGGTATTAGCAGTAGAAAGAGGGAAGTGCTCATGTCATTGTACAGAACACTGGTGAGACCTCACTTGGAGTATTGTACACAGTACTGGAGACTGTATCTTCAGAAGGATATTGATACCTTAGAGAGGGTTCAGAGAAGGGCTACTAAACTGGTTCATGGATTGCAAGATAAAACTTACCAAGAAAGGTTAAATGATCTTAACATGTATAGCTTGGAGGAAAGACGAGACAGGGGGGATATGATCGAAACATTTAAATATATAAAGGGAATCCACACAGTAAAGGAGGAGACTATATTTAAAAGAACAAAAACTACCACAACAAGAGGACATAGTCTTAAATTAGAGGGGGAAAGGTTTAAAAATATCAGGAAGTATTACTTTACTGAGAGGGTAGTGGATGCATGGAATAGCCTTCCAGCTGAAGTGGTAGAGGTTAACACATTAAAGAAGTTTAAGCATGCGTGGGATAGGCATAAGGCTATCCTAACTATAAGATAAGGCCAGGGACTAATGAAAGTATTTAGAAAATTGGGCAGACTAGATGGGCCGAATGGTTCTTATTTGCCGTCACATTCTATGTTTCTATGTCTATGTCACACATGTCATGTGTCCTTAAGAGGTTAATATTAAAGACCTAGAAAATTTAATTTTTACAGCAGATTTCCCTCTAAATTCCTTTTTATCTCCTTGCCCAAACATAACCATAATTCTCTACCCTGCATTTTATTTTAACCAGGATGGGTTCTAAAGTGTGTGTGTGTATCTCTTATAAAAAATGTCACTAAAATGGTTATATAAACCTGACTTTTCTCCATTTTAGTCTCTCTGCTCACATTTATGTGCATAGTGAAAAATTTTTAAAAGCACATTTGCATAACATGCACCTGTAAATTTTAATCAACTATAATTTTAGTAATCAAAAGTAATATATTCACTCTATCTTGGCTGCTGCTTGTTCCCCCCTTTCCCTGTTCATTGCTTGATTGTGTCTCGTTGTGAACTTGTGTTGAGATATAGATAAGGCGGGGGGGACGGGAACGTTATGATTATATACTATCCATCAAATTGCAGAAGCATTTATTTGACTTGTTTAAGCATAAATAATGATTTGGTCTTGAGAAAGGTCCATGTGTAGGACTAAAACATTGTGTATGGATAAAACAAAAAGGCGATATTAACATTAAAAAGCTTGCAGTGACAGGTCGTAGACACCAGAACAACTGCATTAAAATCTCTTTCAATCTCATAAAATGCCACAGTTTTTACAAAGCAAAACAACAACAACAAAAACAGACCACATGTCTAGATATATATTTTATTCGATGCTATTGAGGTTTTAATTTCACAGTCTAATTTCAGACTGTTAGACTGTGCCATCTGAGGAGAGGCTTTATTTTAAAGATTGTGGTTTAGTGCCCCGCCATCTACAATTCAAAGAACACTGATTACTTATTGAACACTTGAATCTTAAAGCTGCAGACTTGCCCCACATCTGATTGTGTGTGTGTATATGTATGTGTGTATATATGTGTATATGTGTGTGTGTGTGTGTATGTGTGTGTGTGTATATATATATATATATATATATATATATATATATATATATATATATATATATATATATATATATATATATATATATATATATATATATAATTTTTGTGTTCGGGGCTACACTGGTATTTGTTCAGGTATGGTTGTTGTTAAAAAAGTGAAAAAGTCGGTTGAGGTGTGCCAAAACCGACGTATGCTGTAGGATAAAATCACCTTAAAAATAAAGTGTGTAAACTCCAGGAGTGACTGATGGCTAAAAATGTGGTAAAAAACCTAATAGGTATATAATGTAGTGGAAATGTGGTTAAGTAGATACTGTGTCTTAAGGTGTTAAAAATAAGTGCTGTACCTTTTAAGTACTAAAACGATGTGGTAAGGGATAAAAAGGGCAGCAATAGAGGTAGATGGAAAGTGTAGTGTATGATAGAAAGGGGGAAGGGGTGGGTAAAAATAGATACAGGTATGAAATGTAAGTGCAAGATAAATATAAATAAATTAAAATAAAGGAAATAAATAAAGACCGTTGGTAATAAAAGTAAACCACAAGATGATGGAATAAGCTCCTTGAACCAAAATGTGCAAAACTGGTATCTCGATCCCCAATGAGGTGGGTGGGGGGGGGGGGTGGGTAGATGATGATATACTTTGTAGTATCAAAGATAAAAAATTACAATATCAAACTGCTAAGGGATACAGGATATGGAACTGCAGGCTCTGATACTATGAACAATAGATCATGATGGACTGAAGCAAAGTAAACTGGATAGGTAATCAAAAAGAGTCCAGTTTATTGAACATTAAAAATATATTAAAAAATAGTTAAAATATAGATCAGAAACCGTTCATAAGTGCATTACCAGGCTCCTGTGAGTCAAATGCCAGCAGCCGGAATACCAACCACTCACCAACAGTATCCAGATCCATCCTCTTATAATCCGAAGGTCCTTGCTGGCATTTGACTCACTGGAGCCTGGTAATGCACTTATTAACTGTTTCTGATCTTTATTTTTTTTTTTAATATATATTTTTAATGTTCAATAAACTGGACTCTTTTTGATTACCAATCCAGTTTACTTTGCTTCAGTCCATCATGATCTATTGTTCATAGTATCCGAGCCTGCAGTTCCATATACTGTATCGCTTAGCAGTTTGATATTTGTAATTTTTTATCTTTGATACTACAAAGTATATCATTTTGAAATAGGTATCAACAACCCCCCACCTCATTGGGGATCGAGATACCGGTTTTGCACATTTTGGTTCAAGGAGTTTATTCCATCATCTTGTGGTTTACTTTTATTACCATCGGTCTTTATTTCCTTTTTTATTTATTTATATTTATCTTTCACTTACATTTCATACCTGTATCTATTTTTACCCACCCATTCCCCTTTCTATCATACACTACACTTTCCATCTACATCTATTGCTGCCCTTTTTATCCCTTACCACATCGTTTTAGTACTTAATTACAGCACTTATTTTTAACACCTTAAGGCACTGCATCTACTTACCACATTTCCACTACATTATATATCTATTCAGTTTTTTTACCACATTTTTAGCCATCAGCCACTAGCCAGCTCCTGGAGTTTACACACTTTATTTTTAAGGTGATTTTATCTCTTTTATATAGGTTTTTAGTGAATCCCTATTGTTTCCAGTTTGAGCAGCTTAGTGCTAGTCTGTCTCCCTTTTTCCTGTGTATTACACTAGGTACACCAGAGCAGTCCTTTTATCAGTTAAAAAAAAAAAAGTAGGCCTACACTAGCAGTATAAATTTAAAGGGAGTGGAGGGTGGAGCAGCAGATCGTCGGACCAATTACGGTATGGTAGGGAAGGAGGTCCACAAGCCCCTCCCACAACTTCAAGCCCTGCCTTCCAATTTGTGTTTGGGGCTACACAGATTATGATTCAGGTATGATTGTTGTTAACCTTAATATATATATATATATAAAAAAAAAAGTCAGTTGAGGTGTACCGAAACCGACGTATGCTGTAGGCCAGTAAATAAAGTGGGCAAAAAGGAACACATTTTTTTGCTTAAACACATTTATTGAGAAATACTCCTAATACAACCTATGTCCTTTTAGAGGACATTTTCTCAAAGCGGACGTAAAACTTGAATTTGGACGTAGTGAGGTGTGATTTTGTAGGGTGAGAAGGTAGGAATTGAAAACTTTCACTGGGCGCCTTTTAAAGGTCCACAAGCCTCTTCCACAACAGGCCATGACTTCCAAAAATATCTATAAAATGTGATTATAAAATCACTGCCTGAATGACTCAAGCATCTTTGGGCAAGGGATTTACATTATGGGTAATCCTTTGCTTGCTCGCTGACTGAAAATCTTTGTCGAAACTTTAAGAACTCCACTCCAGTCCTTGCACTATAGCCACTACAATCGATCGTGTGGTATTTGTGTGCCCCTTTATTAAGTCACCCTGTGTAAAATGTAATGTATTACTTACAGTGATACAGTTTACAAATAGATTTCAAGATTAAAATGGAGGCCCTGGTGAAACCGTAGTGTTTAGTTCTATCAGTGTTTTTGCCATTATTTGAAGTTTAGTAAAGATTTTCTGCTGAGACATTTTATTGCTAATGCTGCTATATTTTACGTATTTTTATTTCTCATTCCCTCTGGCACTGCTTATTGCTGCACGATCAGCACTCCTGTCCCATGCATTTTTAATGTGTTTCAATGTGTATGGGTGGATTGAGGTCTAAAGATTAGTTGAAGAGTTAACCCTTATTAGAGCATATTCCTGTGACACTTCAATGGTTAAAACTGTTTGTGTGTGTGTGTGTGTGTGTGTGTGTGTATATATATTAGTCCAGTAGACAAGATGCCAAAATACCAGAGTATTGCAGTATGCAATGATACCTTTTTTATTGGACTAACATAATATTTCAAAGACCAGCTTTCGAGAGTTTGCCTCTCTTCACCTCTGAAGCAATACTGATCTATCAGAAGAAGAGGCAAACTCTGGAAAGCTGGTCTTTGAAATATTATGTTAGTCCAATAAAAAAGGTATCATTGCATACTGCAATACTCTGGTATTTTGGCATCTTGTCTACTGGACTAAAACAATCTACAATATATATAAATAAACAAAAAGGTTATGGTGGGGGAAAATTGTGATTGAAAACGTGTGTGTGTGTGTGTGTGTGTGTGTGTCCCACAAACTTATTAACACTTTAGCACAGGGTTGCTTTCTATTCTGCTATCGAACTGTTAACCCCATTGGGTGTCAGAGATGTTTCCTTACGGATTACAGAACAGTACATTAGATTCACCTCTGACATACAAAGAGTCAAGTATTCATCAGAATGTCAGGCCGAGCATATTTAACATGTTGAGTGCCAGAAATATGATCTCCTTTGCACTTGCTCATAGAAATGCAGTATATAGAAGTATAACTTGGTCAGGTTTTTTCTCTAAACGTATTTGTACTTAAATATGGCCATCTATCACTGCATCACCACAGCTCACACTAAAATTGTGAGGAAACCCCCTCCACCCATTTAAAAAAAAGAAAAAAGTTTTGTTCACTAAACGGACGTTTGTTTGTAAAAGAGTTGTACAGCTACAGCTCCATTATCAAATCTCCATAGTTGTTTACTGAATATATCCCCCTAGACTGTTAACCTGCTTCTGTAACTCGCACATCTGTTTTGTCTGTGTCAAGCTTAGTTTGTATACAATGTGCGCTCTGTGTGAATTGTTGACTCCATAGAAGTGCGTATAACAGGAGTGCTGCAGTTTTTCTGCTAATTACCCTTTGTACTATTGACATTTAAACGTTTACCTTAGATTATGTTGTGTTAAGAATGTATTTTACTTCCCAGCAAGCCCATATAGCTTTTGAGTTCTTTTTCCCAACTCTTTTATTTATCTTTTAGTTTTATTTATTGTTATTAAAAACAATGAGCCCTTAAAGGGACCCTGTTAGCACTATAACCATTTTATCTAATTGATTTAGTTATAGTGTCTGGAGTCTCCTGGTAGACTGTTAAACTAATTTTAGTAGTTTAAAACTGAATGAAGATCCCTGGATTCCCATAGCTCCGCCACCACTGGAGATGTGCCTAAGGCTGAGATTATACATACCTTTTAGCCACACCAATTCATACCTGCAATGGGCACTATGATAGGCTGTGCTGACAATCTCAGCCAATCATAACTGCTTAGGTTAATGCTTCATCATAAGCACAAGCAACACAGGAGGGATGGGTATCTCAGGACTCTCTAGTTTATCACTAAATTATTAAAAATGTTTTAATACTGAATGGAAGAACAGCACCAGGGAACTCCAGACACTATAACTACTTCAATGAGATGGAGAAGTTATGGTGCCTACAGAGCTCATTTAATAAAAAAGGGTAGATTTTTACAGAAAAACAAAAGGTTGTGTGAAATCTAATGGCAACAACCTCATAAAAACCATGCATATTGTTGCTTAAAATAGAAACTGAAGAAAAAGGGGTTAGTGTTCAAAGTAGGTGCTAAAATAAAAGAATTGCTTCTGCATTATAAGTTTACCTATTTTTCAAAAAAACAAAACAGGGGAAAAAAAAAATCAACGAAAGATTCAAATTGTACACATTGGGTGCCACAGGCACATTTTTCAATAGTAATAGTACCGGTATATTTTTATGATTTCACTTTGTTGTTTGGATTTGAAGTCAGGCCTTGATAAAAGGTAAAATGCACTGCATGACTCGGATGGTGGGTTTAGGGTTTTTCGAGTTGTGCTGTACAGGAACAGTGATTTGGGTTTGCTTGTGAAGATTCATGTTCATATTTGTCATTGTTGCAATAATCACTAATTTTGTGTTTTCTTTTTACAGGTTAGCGCTTTATGTATATGAATATCTGCTGCACGTAGGAGCACAGAAATCTGCTCAAACATTTTTGTCAGAGGTTAGTTTATCTACCCATCTCTCTCTCTCTCTCTCGATCTGCATATTGCATAATGTTGTTGCTGCATTATTCTTTATAATTCCGTTTCGCTTCTGCCATACAGTACAATCTTACCTAATCCCAGGGCAGTTCCAAGACACATGCCCCATCCCCTCTTAAGATAAGTGGAAGTTACGCTTCCTGGCAGCATCTGTGACAATAGTAATTTGGCTGTATCCCAATAATGATATGACTGAAGAGGAACCGAGGAGACGGCAGTAGATCAATTCTGCCTCTCTAGTTTCTCTCCGGACATGTTGTTGGAGTTGAGGCTGTTTTATTAGCTGCGTCTACCTATTCCGTGCAGTCCAGACATGTAAGTAAAAGATTTATTTCCCCCCCCCCTTTTATTTTTTTTATTCTGTATTTATATCTCACTTTACTTGTGAGCATGCAAGCATGAGAAAAGGTACAGAACCCAAAGGTGTGTATTATGGGAAAATAAAGTATCTCCGAGTTATGGTGGCATTGGTCTATCATGCCTCTGTAATGTGTTAGACTTGGAGAATTTCGGTCCTTGTCACAACACAACAGGTTTTCTCTCTGGTGTCCTGCTTCTAGGGACATGAGAGATTTGTCTATAATAGGAGCAAACTGCACTTTGGGCTCTTAGTCCATACAATACATTGCTCATGGACTACCCTGAGTGGGCTTGTCTAGCACGGCTGTTAGCTTTGGGTGTATACATGCCAAGCTGACCGCCATTGTGCGGAAAATGTAGAAATCGATTTGCTTCAGATTTTTAGGTATTTATTGTCTTTTCTTTGTACTGTTTTAAAATAAATTGATGCAAATATTGAGTCCACATTTACTATAATTGTGCATTTTATTCTGTGTTTTCAAATCTACTTTATGTTGCCAATAGTTTGAATTTCTTAAATATCTTGTCTGTTGATTAGTTTAGCAAATTAAAATATTTTAGGCCAAGTAAAGGTAAGTAACGCACAGTTATGCAATCCAAAATTTAAATTAATCCGACTATTGTTTTTAAATTCTTCTGTACCCATTAAACAGCCAAGTGACTTCAGTGAAGTGACTTAAGTCTTTCCTGGCACGCAGATAATCTGCTTTCTTAGTTTATCGATTAGAGCTTAAGTGGGAATCGTAGAAAGAATACGCAAGCTTAATGACCTACTGAAACAAAATGTTTGGGATGCATGTAAAGTGCTACGGTTTGTTTATGGGTACAAATAGTTTCTATCCCATACGCGTGTGTTTGCAATGACAAGCAAATGTGCTCATTACAGTATTATTTTATATCATTGTATATATACAGCCACATTAACCATTATTTTAATGTAAATAAGTTACTGGGAATTTCCCCTGTTTTATTTTTCACTTTTAAATCTAGTTCTTTATCAGGCATGAAGTATTTGCAACTGATCTGAACTAGGACAGCTATGGCTAACCTTTTGGCACTACTCAATCCAATATTTCCTACTGGGTTATATATGGGGGTGGGCGTTAAAGGACCACTATAGTGCAAGGGAATCACTTATTTTTCTGGCACTATAGTTCCCTGAGGGTGCCCCCACCCTCAGGGACCCCCTCCCGCCAGGCTCTGGGGAGAGGAAGGGGTTAAACTTACCTCTTTCTCCAGCGCCAGGTGGGGAGCTCTCCTCTTCCTCTCCTCCTCTTCGGCTGAATGCGCATACGCGGCAGGAGCAGCGCGCACATTCAGCCAGTCTCATAGGAAAGCATTCATAATGCTTTTCTATGGACGCTTGCGTCTTCTTACTGGGATTAACCCTAACATAAACGTAGCAGTTTCTCTGAAACGGCTAGGTTTATAAAAAAAAAAAAGGGGTTAACCCTAGCTGGACCAGGCACCCAGACCACTTCATTAAGCTGAAGTGGTCTGGGTACCTATAGTGGTCCTTTATTGATGAGAATTGTAATCTGTGGGACTTAAAGGGACAGGATGTCTTGCATTTTCCCCTTTGCTTTCTAGACAATTTAATGCAAGTAAAAACAGAACTACATTTAAACTGTTCCATATTTACAAAAAAAAATAATACAACTATAAAAAAAAATCTATTTTCTTGTGGTTATTTTTAATTTACAAATGATATGATCTGTGGTTGGTGTTTGAAGCATGAATATTAACAAGGAGTTAAAGGAACATTCTAATAAATAATGAACCGTTTAGTAGGTATAAAACAAATACTATAAGGTAAAAAAATTCACCAATAGTAAAAGAATGTGCAGCACTAAAGGAATATTACACTTACCCCTAAGCGTTAAGACAACAAGACAGTGCTGTAAAATAAAGTAAAACACTTATAGTGGAATACAGCCTTCTATAATAAAGTGAACATGTACTCCATGGAAGCACTCACATGGAAAGAGACCGTTAATAGGCGCAAGTCACTTCCGCTTTAGTGTACTCAGGTGATACTTAACCTTTTCTGATATGGTGTCCTCCTAGATAGAGAAGAAAAGAGGAAAACCGGGAAGCAATGCCAACCCTAGTATATTAAATCCTTACAGTGAAGGTATTGCTTTAAAGTGCAGTTTGCTTCTCACCTTGATTAGAGCCCAGACTTGGCTCCAAGTTTTAAAGTTAATGTATCCTTATGGGAGATACTATCACTCTTTGTGCAACATCAGCAGTTGTAGATAATCCACCAGACGACTTCAGTGTCACGGCTTACCTTGGTTGGAGTCCGAAGTGCAGAGATGTATGCTCACCCTTGCAGATAAACACAACCCACGGTAACCATTTAAGAAGCCACCTGGGCTGTGTATCTGTGCACGGGGGCTTAGGCAGGAACAGTATCAGGGTACGAGGAAAAAGACAAGGACAAATCCAGAAGAGTAGTCAGGCATGGTTTCAAAAAGGTCAGGGCAGGTGGCAAACAGGCAATAACGTAGATTCCACAAGCAGGGGTCACAAGCCTAGTCAGTTTGTTGTTTCATGTTTCCTATGTCCTCTGGGAGAGGCAGTGTTATATACCTGTAAATAATGATCAATCTGCCTCAAGTGGACTTAGATTGACAGGTAGGAGCCACTGGTGAAGTCCATCCCCCTAGTGCTGCAGGCAAGGCCAGGAAAACAAGGTTAGAACCGTAAGTTCTGAAGTGCCTCATAGTCAGGAAAGCAGGCTTAGGATGCAGAAGCTTCCAGGTTCAAATCCCTTCTCTGGCACCTGTGGGGTGACAACGCTTGGCCGTCTGGATGGCAAGGGGAGAACCATGACATTTAGTAGTGTATATTTAAAATGTATCGTATTGGTACCAATTTGATACATGCAAATAAAAAGTCCTGGTAGATTCAATCTCAATCCGAAATGTTCTTTGCTTGTCAAAACCTGCTGAAACTTAAATATCCCGCAGTGTGCACTGTTTAGTGGGCAGCGGGCGTGATACCTCCAATGCCTCACTCAACTGATCTGTCACCTATTTGTAACGTCTTAAACTGTAGCGTGTGACGTCACATCCGGCCTGTAAATGGCCCGCGTAACCCGGAAGGAATGAGTCATTTCATTTTCCCACGGTCCTGACGCCGTTAATCAATAGGTACCTCCTCCTTGTTCGTCTGGTGGCCTCTTTATTATGGGCAAAATCCTCAAAATTCCTCTTTGTTGGTCCAATGTCTATCTTAATTGTGGGCAAAATCCTCTTTATTGCAATTCCATAGTGCATCATTCTATAGTATTTTAGCCACATGGATATAATAGAAGTCCAACCCAATATGCATTATACTCAGAGTATAATATAGAAAAAGATAATAGATAATCGGTAAAACATAAGAAATACATTACATGATTATAGATATAATATATATATTGATCCTATCTGATTTGGCAAACTTAGTGATTAGAATGCCTCCTATGGTATTAAATGATTATGTACATACATAGTAAAACCTTTTGTTCATACAAAGGGGATATATTTATAGAACATGTTGTTGACAAATAATTTAAACAAGCCAAAATGTGGTGGGAGATACAAGAGAGATATATGAAGCAAAAGCAAATAAAACTATATTCTTAAAATGCCATTATTGTAAAAAGTGATACAATTCAAAATCATCAAGACCATATGGTTACATAGTGTTGAGGTTAAAGCTCTACTGCATCTCTGTTTGTCCAATTTGTTCAGTAGAGTCACCACCTCTCCAATTCATAGTCATCTTTTGGATCCCAAGAAATTGTAGATGGCGAGGATCACTATCGTGTTTGCGTTTAAAGTGCAGAGAAACACTGTTTCTCAAATCAGTTTCTGATATTTCTCACATGTTCTTGAATTCTGATGTACAAAGCTCTAGTAGTTCTACCTACCTACATATGTTAAGCCACACCGGCAAGAAATCATGTAGACTACTTTGGTAGAGTGACCTGTAAATTGCCTGTTTAATTTGAAAAGTGTTATCCTTATCCTGTGGATGACTAAATTCCTTTATTAATTGTTTTTGTTGTAGTTTGAATGTCTACATGTCCGCACATATCGCAGCCATAGAATCTATTGGAGTCATTAAAAAAGTGACTGACTTTTTACTTTCTTTGGTGGTATATGGTTATGTGTTAAATTACTCTGTAGATTTTGTGCTCCTCTATATGTCACAATTGGTTTATCAGGAAGTATGGTGTTTAAATTCATGTCGTTTCTCAATATGGGCCAGTATTTTGTCAACTTTTGCAGTTAAAATCACAAATAAAATTCAAAGTTTAGTCGATATGCATGCTTTCTTTAGGTGTATGTTTTTTTTCTTTGGGAATATATGAAATCTTGGCTTGTAATAGCTGCATGTCTAGTATCTGCACTTATTGCAAGTCACCCCCTCCTTGCCCTGTATAGACTTTCTTACCTGTGCAAGGGTGATGACCATTGGGAAGTATTGCGTACCAGATGTGCTTTATTGCAGCTTCTCAATAAGCTTCATTACAGCTCATTCCAAAGGTTTTCAATGGCAGATGCTGTGCAAATGTTCCTTAGCTTCATGGAGCCAAGTACAGCCAAAGAAACATCTCCCAGCTGTCTGACAACTGGGTTCATTTATGAAATGAAAAAGGGATATACTCTTACACATTAACCAAGCAGGCAGAAGTGCCTCATGGAGTGTTCCCTTAAACTTCACTTAACCCATACAGTCTGTTCTTATTGTGTGAAGGAGGGAAATCAAACAGTGTCAATGCAGCCACTATATGCAGAATATTTCATAACTTCCAAGAGCCCCTATTTAGGAGGGACAAGTCCCTGTTTTGTGCGCATATCCCTCTGCCCCTCTGTTGCAAGGTATTACCTTGTAGTTCATGCCTCTTTTGGTCAATGAAGCTCAGAAAATAGTGCTATACAAAAAGGTCTGAACTATCCGCAATGCCTATTTGTGGTGTTGGTGTTAATGTTAAACAAAGTGGCAAACTATGTACAACGTCTCAAGTATGGACAATATGCATAAGTCATCTTTAAAATATTGCCCAGAACACTTTTTATTTAGTTTGACTTTCTTTCCAGCAGCTAATTGGGGGGAAAAAAGATGGGCTACTGCACTGTTTGTTTTAACTATGCCTGCCATGACTGCTACACACTGGTCTAATCTTAACAAGATCATTTTATTATGCATCCTTCACTTTTGCTTACACAGTGGTTTTCTGAATTCACGACAGATGGGGCAACCCCTGGGACTACGCTTGAAGCTTTGGGTTGCGCAACAGATCATTTTAGTGCTGAAAATCATAAGTTCAGTAAAGTAAAATCATTAACTGGAGGGAAAGATCACAATAGCCATCAACTAGTGATATTCAACAATTCATAATATTTATAATAATCCTTTATTAAAGGAGCTCCATAGAGTTGGGAACACAAACCTGTATTCCTAGTGCTATAGTGTCCCACTTTATGATATGTCTGATTGGAGCAGTATGTTTTATTTATTTATTTTAAGGAACACTCTATTCAAATGATTGTTGTAATTATTTACTAGAGAAAAGATTCATGTATTTGTATTCTGCTTTTTTTATTTATTTTTTATTTTTATTTTATTTTACTATAGCACCAAAAAAAAAAAAAATAAAAAGTTGACCTGACGAGCTAAAATAAACAGAAGTAAGCTGGTTCTCCCTACCGTTGTAAGGAGTCAAATTTATTACTTTGGGCACCCTTCCAACCACCACTATTAATCAGTGAGAGCCAAAAAACTCCTGTCAAGGAGCTTTTGTTAGCTATCCTGAGTTACACCCTGCACTGCATCCATGAGCGCATATGTATGGGCTATTTTCTTTTATGCCAATCAGTGCCCCCCCATTCACAAAACTGTCTTGAAAAAGGTAGATATCTGTCCAAGCCAGTGTTGTGAATGGGGAGTTTGGCTAAAAGTGTCAGCTGACCTCTGTCAACTAACCAGTGGCACCCCTACTCGATGGCACTATGCGCGTCCTGTAAGTTAAATTACAGATGCTGCAAGCTGCCAGGGGAGGAGAGACCGGAACTAGAGGCAACTTCAGAGATAAACCGTTTGAAAATGTCTAACTCCTGAAGGTAAGAGTCCCTCCAAGGGCCTCCTGGCACCATAACAACTTTAGTTAGTTGTTTTGTTGCTCAGAGTATTCTTTTAAGAAATTCTCATTCTTAAGTGGTTGCCGCTTTAAAGTCATACATTGACGTTTCTTGCTAATTGTCAACACAATTTTGGGATTTTCACTATTTTTTAGTTTGTGAAAATAAATCATTTTAGCATTCCTTAAGCCAGGTCTTGACAAATTCCAGGTAGCATTTATTTTTTAAGCTTGTTCAGCCCCTGGGGTGACCGGCTGCCTGAGAACAGAGGCGGGCAGTCTGCTTACGGAGGGCTGAGGCAGGCGGGTGACTGATTGAGGGAGGGTGGGGGCGAGCGGCTGACTAATGGAGAGCGAAGGGAGGTGGGTGGCTGACTTAGTGCGACAGCGAGGGAGGGATCTGTAATCTCCCTGCTCTGCTCCCTCGGGCGCCTTGCAATAATGCCGGGAGCCGGGTATTGACGTCACTCCGGCCCCCGGCTCACTAAACCGTGCGCGAGGTATAGCTGAGCAGAGAGATGACTGCAGCCCAACTGGACCACAGAGAAAGCCTATCTCTTCCAGCTTTTCAAAGGTAGGGAGGCTGGGTGAATTTAAATAAAAATAAAAAAAGTAATTATTTTGAGTGTGTGTCAGTCAGTGAGTGTGTGTTTCCTCCAATCACATGGGAAAGGTGTTTTTACTCACCTCTTTTCCCACTCCGTGCTGGTGACTCCGCAGTTGGCCCCACTTCCATGTCTGAGATCATCCATCTTGACCATCTCCGCCAATCCAATGCTTCCTCAGAGGAAAGCATTGGGGGACTATTGGGCGTGCACGGCAAAAATGCCACTGCGCCAATTTAACGTCTTATAGAGAAGCAAATTTGTCAAGACCTGCCCTAAGCTTTGATTGGCTGATGGAGCAGAAAATGAATGAAATTTAGAGCAGAAATGTTTTTATTCAAGAGTAGAGCCAATCGTAATTTTTGTGATATAATGGCTGGATGAAAGCAAAAAAATGCCTCTTGGTTAATACTCTTGTTTTGCTTTTAAAAAATGTATAGCTTTGTGTGATAGATTCAGACTCCTTGTTTGTTATTAAATGTACAGGTCAGCCTGCAAGATTTTGGAGGTTTTTAACACTGAAGCATTATTACAGTCCTTTAGTGATGTGAAGTGCAACTGCCAAATTAAAGGGGCACTATAGTCACCAGAACAACTATAGCTTAATGTGGTTGTTCTGGTGTCTACTGCCTTTTCAGAGAAAAGGCATTGTTTTCATTACCGCCTAGGGCAGTGATGGCTAACCTTGTAAAAGCTAGCTGAGCATCATGGGAAACGTAGTCCAAAAATGATTTTATTGTGTCAAGGTTAGCCATCACTGGTCTAGGGACACCTCTAGTGGCAGTCATTCAGACGATCACTAGCGGTGCTTCCTTGGTCAGTGCTGCACAATGTTCAGCATTAACGTTGAACGTGCTTCATACAGATGCATTGATTCGTGGGGAAGGGCTAGCTCCTATGGTATATAGTCAAGTCTATATATCCCTTAGCAATAATTTCCTTTCAAGTTTACCTAGTATAGACTTCTCTCGGTACTACCTTGACATAATATGGCTTTGCTAAGGGATTTATAGACTTGACTAGAGACTTTATTCACGAGTTCCACAGCACTCTGTTAAAGGGCATTGTATACCTTAGGGAATGATACTATTTTCTCTCTATTGAACAAGCTGTATTTCACTTCTGATATTTGATCCTGAGTCTATAACTGATAATCTCTAGCAATAATTTTGACCATCTGATACCGATCTGTATACAAGATCCTACAACCAGTGTATTAACGACACTACTCAGTTGATATACCATAGGAGCTAGCCCCTCCCCACTCCCTCTCCCCCCCCCTCCCTCCTTTTAAATCACCTACACTTTTTGGTTTCATTCATATAAGTTTTTGATATCGGTGCTAAGGAGTCCATATGACTCGAACAGACACAAGCTAATAAAGATCATTCTTTTATTCACTTCTCTATTTCATATTTACCTATATTTCCTCTACTAACCTCAGATTTTATGAGTTAACCTTATTCTCCGTGGGTATACCTCTGGAGTTTTTTTTTGTTTTTGTTTTTGAGAGAAAGGGCGTTATGCCTTTTTCCCTCTCGATCACCCTGAGGTATCTTTTCTCTTTTAATGTTTAACTTTATCCTATTTCGTGCTAATTCACGCAGCTATAAACAGTATGAACAGAAACTTAATGCGTTTTTCAGCTACCATCAAACATAGCGCATTACATCTGTAAAAGCATAACCCTATACTTTATTGCATAGTCTGATTATGTCTATCTGAGCATGCGATTAAGCTTTCAGTAAAAGTAACCATTTATGTATTTGAGCTAGCATTATCTTCCTATTGTTCGCTTATGATATGTCAAAAAGTGAACGACCAATTACCACAGTGTGACCGCCTTTAGATTTCTCCGTGCATGTCTCTCTCTCTCTCTCTCTCTCTCTCTCTCTCTCTCTCTCTCTCTCTCTCTCTCTCTCTCTCTCTCTCTCTCTCTCTCTATATCTATATATATATATATCTATATATATATATCTATATATATATATATCTATATATATATATAGATATATATATCTATATCTATATATATATCTATATCTATATCTATATATATATATATATCTATATCTATATATATATATATATATATATATATATATATATATATATATATATATATATATATCTATATCTATATATATATCTATATCTATATCTATATATATATATATATCTATATCTATATATATATATATATATATATATATATCTATCTATATATATATATATTATTGACAAATTATATAAAATGCATACGGGCTCCCCCAATAAGGAGAGGTGGCATGTTTAACTCAATCAAAGCGCACTTAATACAAAAATGAGTCACTTCACTGGAGGGGGCGATATAACGCCCGGCGCGAGGAATCAATCCAGCACGAAATTCGCAACCTCCTAGATCCTCCCTCAGGTATATCTTCACCATGTGTTTACACGGGGTAGGTGTGCGCTTGGTGGGCCAGTTGTTCCCCTCTGTCCATTAAAAAATAATATATGTATGGGTGAAAAGCAGAAACCAGCATTGTTTTGTTATGAAAGTACAAAATAGCTGTGATCATGAAGTGGATAAATACAATTTCTCTAATTTGGCAGGGTTCTAGTGATAATGTATGAGTGCAGATTTTTCAGCTTCTTTGAGATGGCTGGTAATTACTTCAAAAGCATTCTCGTAGAATAGGGAAAATTATTTTTTTTTTTTCTTCTTGCTGTTCTCATAAGGAACTGTAAGTGTTCTAAATAATTCCAACATATACTTTAAATTTAACTCATTACTGTAATAGTTCTTGCA
Organism: Pelobates cultripes; assembly: GCA_933207985.1. Classification (NCBI taxonomy): domain Eukaryota; kingdom Metazoa; phylum Chordata; class Amphibia; order Anura; family Pelobatidae; genus Pelobates; species Pelobates cultripes. Next base: position 297,862,248 of record OW240916.1, on the reverse strand, counting down.
AGGAATGAAGAGAGCAGGTTCGTAGAAATCAAAGACTTCTCAATCTGCTCTGCTGGATCTTGCTATATTATCGTTTCCTCTGCCTCAATACTATTAAAGATATCACCAAATACAGTTGGCAACTGTGGTTCTGTGTCTTCACACTCATTGCCACAGTAAATTTGAGCTGTTCGATTCTGTTTACGGAAGTGATAAGCCTTGGCAATACAAGTGTGGGGTGACTGCATTTCCCAAGATTGTCAAAAAGCTCACCATCATAGAAAAGAGGGTCCTCCGCAGATGCATGTGTCATAGTATGGGTATCATTGACCTAGCTGACAACAGACATGGGTGCGAGGGAAGCTTTGAAAACTTACTGTAGATATAATCCATCATTTCAGTGACTTTTTATTTATTTTATTTAAATTAGGAAAAAGGTTGATACCTATATACAAATTGCAGTACAGCCCTGAGAAAGCTTCCTAACGAATGCCTGAATTTAAAATGTCTCTTTATTATTCATCTCTAAGATAATTTATAAGGGGGAAAATCAAATAGTGAAGTGATCTGTGTACATAGATTTTTCACAGTTTCAAATACACAAATGGGAAACCTTGTTGCCAAGCCCCCTAAATCAGTAGAATATGTGCACGTTACAAAGTTGCAGGCTCCAAATGTATGGATAACATCACGTTAACATAATTTTTATTGTTGCAAAATCTACACATAAAAGTAGAGTAAGGGATAATTTGTAACTCAGAATTTAGTTACAATATAAGACTGTATCGGATACACCAACTAGCTGGCATCTTGTATTGTGAGATAGGTCACTGATGCACTTTTATTTATGGCTCTACCTATCTATTGTAAAGGTATGTAGATTGTTTCCAGAGTAGTGGGAGTAAGAAAAGTAGGAGGAATTGCAGGAATCCAAATATAATCTAGTAGAATGATTCCTGCCTAAACCGAACCTAGAATGAGCCTAAGTAACGACTTATCAAAAGCTAGCCCCTTATCAATAAAAATGAAAAAAACTTGCTCCAAACTCTACTATATCCCACTACATACCTCTACATTTTAAAGGGCGGGAGACCGCTCATTAGTGACGCAATTACACCAATCAGTGGCCATTACATCGTATGTAGTGCCACCCTTAAAGTTTCTATCATAGTGGTCCAGACACACCCCTTGTGTTCGAGATAGGGAAATAGTATTGAATATACCAATGATATCTTAAATGTCAGCAAGTTTAGAAATTCATTTGGCACATTGTGATAGGATCAACTGAAGTCACATAGTTGTCTCTATCAAATTATGTGTATTGCAGTACGTCGTGCTTCAAGCATTGTTTCATAAGCTTCTGTCACTTCCGAATAAAAGGAAGCTTGAAAGCAAACTGTACAGCAAAAAAGTAAATACAGTAAAGACTCATCGGACATCATATAGGGCAAGGCATTGCCTATGTTTAATTGATATCCACAAGACATAGAGGATTATGCCAAGTGCCAGCCCTATATTTTGTTAGTAAGTAAAAATAAACCGCAAAGGATCGATGTCTAAAGGTAAATATATCTGTGAAAAATCTAGCCAAACTACCCAGGGTCAAATAATTGAAGATATACACACTGGGCCAACTGGTTAAACTTTCTCAAGAAGTCACCCGAAAGGAAGACACTCCAAAGTGTCTCCACATTTGCTGAATAAACTGTATAAATGTCATTTGAAAAGCAGTTCGACGTTATTTGAAAAGCTAGGTCACATGTTGTATATGATCTTTAAATTAAGTTGTCATACCTTCTACAAAGTTCTCAAATGTGCATTTTTTTCTCTTTCAGATAAGATGGGAAAAAAACATCACTTTGGGGGAGCCCCCTGGATTTCTCCACTCTTGGTGGTGGTATGTATTCTTGTTTTGTTTTGTAAATATTTAAAGGGAGGTACGTTTGGTCAGCAAGCAAGGTTAATATGGGGTAACGCTGAATTGCTTACATAGATAAAGTCTACATAGGATTTCAAAGAATTTCAATCTCGTGCTTGCTATAAACTTGACAGCTCATTCTCTGAGAATTCTCTGCAGTTATATGATCATTTAAAGGTATAATCAACACATCACTGAAGCTTCATTCAGATTCAGTTGTCTTTTGTAGCCAACGAAAATTTCATTCTTTTTCAGCGTGTTTTGGGATCTGTACTGTGCGGCACCTGAAAGACGCGAAACCTGTGAACATTCAAGTGAAGCAAAAGCTTTTCATGATTACGTAAGTGGCTGCCTTATTTTTCAGCTTACAGTTGTTAAAGGATTCATTCCACAATATCCAAAATCTTGGACTAGTTGTATAGTACAGTTTCATTTTGGCACTCTTGGCTTTGTTTCTTTGCTAATCTGGTTGCTTCTTCATTATGCTCTATTGTGTAGAAAAGCTACTTGCTGTGAGTTTTTAAAAGCAGGTTTAGTTATGTTTCGATTGTAGAACTGCAGTGCATTGATCGATGGTGCTGTGTGAGAGGTGCTGATATGTTTTTATAAATGTGAAGGCCAAGGTGTGAAGTGATAAACATGACGAACTCTGTTTTCAAAGTGATTGTATAGCTGGGTACATTTTATGATTTTATTCAATTAATGTTTGGTTAATACTGGTTTCAGCAAGACTTTTTTGCTTATCAATGTTGTGAACAATATGGATTTGTTGTGATCAATCTTTCATCATATGTTTTTTTTTTTTTTGTTTAGTTTTTTTGCACGTATGTTGGCAATCGTGCTTTTGCTAGGAAAATATTCACAAGTAAGGGAAGGACCTGAATTCACTGGCCGTTAAGTATACAACTTTTAAATGAACTGTCCGGCCTCGTATATACATATAGATTGACTGATAATGTTGAAATGTTTGCTGGCCCCTTTAGGTTACTTTTCCACTCCCCAGCTTTACACACAAACATAATCACTAGCAGCTGTGCTCTGGCCAAATCAATGCTTTTTAATGCCAGAGTCACAAACTGAGTGGAGAAGAGGTCTCTCTCCTGGCTGTCTGTAGTGTCTCTCAAGCAGACATGTTCAAGTTATTTATGTGGTAAAAAGTGGTGGAAAAAAATAAACAAGTCTTCCAGAAATATTCACGACTGAAGTTTCTTCCAAAAAAACACTATTTACTCGGGGGAAAAAAAGAATATGCCGAGCAGTACAAACCAATTGTTTTTTTTTCCTTTGATGTGTTCGTTTTATATGGAAAAACTATTCTGTGTTAAAGTATGGTCTGCAAAGAGAATAATCAGAAAAACAAAAAATTGACAGAAGCTTATGCATGTAGCAAGCCACACACTATACTCCAGCTCTGGAGAAATACAGAAGAATCGATCAGAATCTTTACAGAAAAGACAAGATTATGGTGTAATTTGCTAAATCTTTAATACAAATTAAAAAGAAAATTGAGCACCTCATGAAAAAGGTTAAACAATTATAGGTCGTATTCAACGTTTTTTTTCAGTGGTGTAAATTCCAGTTAAGTGTCAGCTTATCTTCAAAGTTTTGACAAATCATTGCCATGGGTGAGAGTGCAATAGAGTGTTTTTACATTCTGTTTTTGACTAGTGTAGCAGTATTCAAGAATAGTTTTCTCACAATGTTGCTAGTGGTTCCTGCGACAGGCATGCTCTATTTGTAATGTGTTTTGTCTGGATTTGTTCTTTGAGAGCATTGTTACCACTTTGCTGCCTCACCATTCTTTTTTTGTTTTTGTTTTTAATGAACCTCCTTTAAAAGTGTGTGTGTGTGTGTGTGTGTGTGTATATATATATTATAGTCATGGCTTAAAAAAGTCCATCCTACACTTCTAGCCAGGCCTTTAAAGTTCCTTGCCACTGCAAGCCTGGAGAGTCTAAAACATATTCATGGCGAGTTTCTACTCTCCAGGGCTAAATATTCACTCACCAGTGGCAATTGTAACCGTGTTTCTCTAAAATAGATATGTGTGTGTTACTTTTAACATAATGTGGTTATCTTGACTTTTTATCTTGTTTATACAGTTTATCTCCTGCTTCTATAATGTTATACAGCACTATTTTGCTTCGGATGTGTGTGTTTATATGCTTTATTTTATGGACCACAAAAAGAGACTGTATACTTGTGTAAACATAATTTTGAAATGTGTATTGATTTTATTTATTTTCAAAGTTTTTATTGACAGACTTTGCATTACAGAGCATTGTCACAAATCATAAATTGCATCACATGTCGCAAAGCTGAAAAGGATGGGGTTTTTTTTTTTACTTGCTATATAGCACTTCTACCATCGCTGCAGATATGCATGAGCTTTCCAATCAGAAGAACTTACTAATCAAGAGTTAAATGTTGTTCACTCAATAATTTTATGTATTTGGGGTAGAAAACAACAACACAAATCCAATGTATTCTGCTCGTCAACAACTCTTGCAGACCTACTTATAACCAATTCTGTTTTGTAATGTTTGATTTAAAAAAAAAAAAAAAAAAAAAATATTATTATGCAATCTGAAACCCCAGTGGTGTTTGTTGGTACACAGTGTAAATCTGTAATGTTAGCAGAAAATAACCCTTGGGTTAAGACTCTGAGCAAGCCGCTCCCTAGTACCAGTATTACACAAGAAGATTTACCCATCTTGATTAACATTGGCTGTAGTGTAGAATACACCGGTACATTACCCAGTAGGGTGATTTGGTGGATAATTATCTTTAGTTAGTTATATTTTGTTTCTTTAGTTGTTTTACTATATAAATGCCTCCCTTTACCTATGAAATGTTTTTGAAATTTAGAATGAGACTTGGTTATCTAATCATTTTCTTCCTCTCCTGTAACCTGTATCACAACATTTGTTGCAATACTATAGTGACTTTGTTAATTATTATTACGTTCTTTAAAAAACATTTTTTTTTTTTAAATCTAGAATCGATCTTTTTTTAAAAGTTATTTTTTTTATTTATTTGTTTGTGTTCTTGTCTCTTTTCTTTCATTTTCTTCTTGTTTACTCTCTGCTGGTTTTTGTTTTTTAATATAATTGTTAAAACTGGCAGATACTTGACACAATCAATAAGCTGTTATGCTGTAAAATGAAACCTGTTCTATTTCTGTACTGAAATGAAGAATTGAAGAAAACAAAAATCTACCAAACCATATTGGGGTACAAAGGAGAAGTGTGAAAATTGTACATTGACAAACTTGTTTCTTTAGTATAGAAGAGTGCAGTGGTGTGTAGGTTCTACCAAATAAATATCATATAATAACACACTGGTGTAGTTTAGTGTATCCCCCAACACTAAAAAATAAAAATAGAAATACTACACCAAATGTAGAACAATGTAGATAATATAGAAGGTCTATATCTAGAACATGCTAAAAAAAAAAAAAAAAACATAGACACCATGCCCCTAAAATAGGATAAAACTCACAGGAAATTGAGCCATCCCAGGCTCTTTATAAAGGGCTCCGGGTTGCCTGAACAGAGTAGCAGGAAACGCATAACATATGAACAAAAAGTCCCCCAAAAAACGCAAATGCGTTTCAAGTCTTCCTCAGTGCTGTGTTGCTCTCTCCAACATCCAAATAAATACCGTCTAATTGAACACTGATTACAACGGTATTTATTTGGTTGTTGGAGAGAGCAACACAGCACTGCCTGTTTGTAAGTCTTATACAGTTTCTGGAATTTAAAGAGGGTTAATTTTCCTACCAAGCCTCCGCTACTAAATCATGAAGAAGCTGGTTAATAGATGACCGTTTTGGTTAGCATCTAATTCATAAAATGTTTTGTTGTTGAAAGTATTTGGTGCTGATTTCGGCAATTTTCAATGTGAATGCTCTGGGGGCGATTAATGTGTACTTGTAGCACAGTTAGACGCTCCATTGTACAATCTGTGTTTGACAGACACAAATGTACACTTTGCTCTTTAATTATTCTTAATTATGGTTTAATGTATGATATAGGCTTGAAAAATGCTTTGCTAATTTAGACTATATTTTTGTAATCAAACCATACAATAATTATTTCTTAATAATACTGCTGTGTAATTACTTGTAGAAGGAATCCCTAAAATCCATTAAACCTAGTTGCCAAATGAGTATCTAATGTGGCTATTCTCTTTTGTATGAGGTTTTCATTTTTTTTGGAGGGGGGAGGGGTCTGATTTATGTCCAAGAGGATTTTTGTTAAAAACTATTCAAAAAATCCAAACACTTTTTAGGAAAATGAAAACCATTGATGATCTGATGAAGAATTAAGGAAGTTAGAGGGATGGCGGTGCATGTCTCAGCTGTCTTTCTTTATGGGTATAATGCATTAAAATACATTTGAAATAGATAAAATACCTAGCTCTGAGTTTCTCTCTAAAGGCAAATCCCTTAAATATGTTATGTATATAATAAAATAAACTGGTATGCCTAATGCAACACACAGGTATGAGGGAATCAGACTTAGGTGAATTGCTCAAAACTGGATAAATACAGGAATTCACCAAACACCTGTCTTAGGAGGTTTTTGTAATAGGAAAAAATAATATAACAACCTTAGTTGATATATATGTTCCAGGAGCTGATCCACCTAAAATGGCTTTGCAAATAAACTCCAATGTTGTCTGAAAGAAACTGGAAGAAATGAAATAAATGCAGTAATACTATATGGTGTATACACCTTTAAATCTGCTATAGGCAGAGTAAATGGAGTGAGCACCAGATACTATACTTTACATATACCAACTCCAAAGTGTTTGAGAAACAGTATATGAGACTGTTCTCTCTGGTAATGAAAGATAGAGGAATTAAATCTCATAAAATATTACGTGCAATATTACTATGTATGGTGTCTGCACCTTTAAGTCTATTGTAGAATAGACAGAATAGGGCATTCACCCAAAAATGCTGTACTTTAAAAAAGAAATAAACCTTAAAACAGGAGTACAGTATTGAAGACTGCTCCTATAATGCAGTTATGGTATCGCTTGAAAATAACCACGTAAAGGAAAAAAAGAGCTTAAAATGAATAGATCAAATTTATTAAAAAATAGATGATGAAAAGTAATAATAATAAATATATAAACTATTAAAATACAAAAATATAAGTCAGGAACGAAAGGCAAGAATGTTACCAGCACAATTGTAGTCCTTGTTAGCAAATTGTATCTGGGGCCGGCCAGGATGGATGTGGATACTATGTGTCACCAATAGTTCTTTCTGGCTGTCGGCTTACAGTGAGGTCGGCGTGCGTCTCAGACCTCACTCTGAGAACTGCACGCTGCAGCCCGATCGGTCCCCGACTCGTGAAAGCTTCTTTCGGTGTGTCCAGGGATACTGCCGGGTCAACTTCTGCCACCGTATCCTGCTTGCAAAATCGAAAGAAGCTTTCACGAGTCGGGGACCGATCGGGCTGCAGCGTGCAGTTCTCAGAGTGAGGTCTGAGACGCACGCCGACCTCACTGTAAGCCGACAGCCAGAAAGAACTATTGGTGACACATAGTATCCACATCCATCCTGGCCGGCCCCAGATACAATTTGCTAACAAGGACTACAATTGTGCTGGTAACATTCTTGCCTTTCGTTCCTGACTTATATTTTTGTATTTTAATAGTCTATATATTTATTATTATTACTTTTCATTTTCTATATTTTTTAATAAATTTGATCTATTCATTTTAAGCTCTTTTTTTCCTTTACGTGGTTATTTTTAAGCGATACCATAATTGCATTATAGGAGCAGTCTTCAATACTGTACTCCTGTTTTAAGGTTTATATCTTTTTTAAAAGTACAGCATTTTTGGGTGAATGCCCTATTCTGTCTATTCTACAATAGACTTAAAGGTGCAGACACCATACATAGTAATATTGCACGTAATATTTTATGAGATTTAATTCCTCTATCTTTCATTACCAGAGAGAACAGTCTCATATACTGTTTCTCAAACACTTTGGAGTTGGTATATGTAAAGTATAGTATCTGGTGCTCACTCCATTTACTCTGCCTATAGCAGATTTAAAGGTGTATACACCATATAGTATTACTGCATTTATTTCATTTCTTCCAGTTTCTTTCAGACAACATTGGAGTTTATTTGCAAAGCCATTTTAGGTGGATCAGCTCTTGGAACATATATATCAACTAAGGTTGTTATATTATTTTTTCATGTTATGTATATAGTTCTGTAGTGGTATATAGAGAAACCAATCCTAATATTCCCACTGCTCTATACGAGAGAGCTGTGTGTATTTCCCATAAGCATATTTTTGTGACCGTGACAGTGACTGTGAGCAGATCTTTTTGCAGATAAATGCACTGCTGGTACATTGGAAGGGCTCACCATTTCCTTTTTAAAGTTTAAGGCCAAGAGGTGTGTTTGCACATATTTTTTCTGGGGGGGAGGAGCTTTACATAATGCCCTATCAGATGCATTTTATTGCGTTGTTTTGATGTTTCCAGTATGTCTGAAGTTCTGGGGAAAGAGAATGTCCCTGCTGTGTAAACACTGCCTTTTACATTGCTGCCTACTTACCACCACTAGAGGAGTTTTCTAGTGTGATCCTGCAGAGATTTCAAGCCAGACATTCAGCATTTTCACACTACCAGGAAGATGCTCTATGCTGCCCAGAGATAGGCCTTGAGTCAGTTCAAGCTCAGTGACTGCTGGGGACCGATCTAAATAAATAGGAAGCTAAACACTCTAATTTCTGGTCCTATTTAAGATATTGGGTTTGTTTCATGGCCTTTAATAATTCCCTCTAATGGAGAAATGAAATTGTGGCATATTGTGTGGGAAATAACATTATCTTCCCCTTGTGTTGTGTGCACTCACACCATTTACCACTGCACCATTCTTATGGAGTTTCCTGCTTTATCCTGTCAGATTTTCCCTTATTATATATGATAGAGTAAATATAAAAATAATTTAACCAGGAACCGTAAATGTTAGTCATTTTATTTATAAAAGTACATTCTGGGTTCTTCTTAACAAATAACCCAGCTTAACGATTACATTTTTATTGAACTCCCGTAATATGGAAAGCTATCGACTTAAGTCATGAAATGACCTTTCACGTCCTCACACTTTGCATGAGGACATCCAACGTCCTCAATATCCCAATAGGATATCCCTATGGGGATGATCTAATATGTGCGCATACGCATTAGGTACCTGCACTGGCATGATATCGCTGGAAGAGACCGATCAAGTACCAAGTTACCTTGCCACGCGAAAGAGATAAGTGGGAAATTATTATTTTAAAACCCTTTGATCATCTGGTAGGGGGCCGCAGTGGCAGAGGGACACTATAGCATTATGAATACTTTTCCTAGCACTGTAGGTAAGGTTCCTTTAACGTGCGTTACCTTTTCTTACTGTAGCCCACTCGTTTCTCATCCCTTCCTACGTGCATTTACACTCTCCCTTCTAGCACATTCACGCTATTTCAGTTTCACTACGACTTGTCACACTGTTTGTTAGTATACATTGGCTGAGATCTAGATTGCACACCTGAACATTTTTCCATCCCTTCTGACACTTTGCTCCTGTTTTTTTAAAAAAAAATTTATTCTCATTGTTCAGTGCTTTAACAGCCATATTAATGTGATCAGTACATTATTTTAGTCAAGTTTTTGGCAATGTTTACATTTTTTCTTTTACTTTGAGATACGTTTGTATTTCCGTGCTGTTCTTTTAAGGCTGTAAACCAAATAAATGATAATTATCATAAACCTTGCCTTGTACAATGCCTCGTCTGTTGAGCATTGTGGCAGTGAGCCGATAAACCACCGCATCAAGCTGGAGTTAAACTTTAAGGTATGACTTGACTCTAAGGCTACAAATTGAAGCTGGTCGCCGTAACATACTCCCTGTACTTATTGTTTTATTCCAGATGCCATGCATTAAGACACAGTCGTAAAACCCAAATACTTACACTTTACAAATACTTGTGTACTGCCCAATTGTGTGTATGCACTCAATGAAATCATGTCAATTACAATATTATAAAATCTACGTATCAATGTGCCGTTTCTCACTTAATGCGTTTATCCAGTGTAAATTTTCTATTGATTGATTAATAGCTTTAATGCCGGCATCAATAAGTAAATGATAATGCAGAGTACACTGGAAACATTTACAAATCAAATATCAGAATCGAGTCAAACCAGGTTTATACAATATTACAGTCAGTAATTATATTGATTATACAATCATTACATTGTATACAGAATGCAAGCATATTATACAATCATTAAAGGGTTTTATATATCTGATGCAAAACTGGCCGTGGGAATCCGTTTCACTTTACATCCACTCTTTACTTCCTGTTTGGTTGTGGTATCCTGCTTGGGAAAGCTTTCAGGAATTGTGTAAAAAAAAAAAAAAAAAAATCAGAGTAAAGGGAGAGAGTAAACCAAAAAAGGCAGTTTTAGATTGGTACCTCCTCAGCGCAGTTTGGGAACGCTGTCAGAACACTCAGCTGACTGTTGGGTTCGCCACTGCCAGGTTCCTGCGGGCATAGGCTGTGTTGGAAGGGGAGAGGGGGGAGGGGCGCGCATCTTATACATGGGGAAAAATATGGTAATTGGTTATATAAAATATCAATTTTCTTCCCGGTATGCTATGTTAACCCCTTTAGGATACAACTTAAAAAATCAAAGGGAATCATGGCGGGATGTTTCCATCATGTGTCCTTAAGGGTTTAAAGGCCCTTTCTTACCAAGTCGTGCGTTGTGTCGCCTTTGCTTACATCAAGGGCTCTTTGGAAACCTGTTATTATGTGGTGACATTGTTACATTATATTGTACATACTTTTCTTCTTTTTCTGATTTTTATCTTGTGAGTAGGTTTTCTAATGGAAAATGACATGGCAATTGTACTACATGTTCAAATGTTGGTCGCATATATGTACTTGCATTATTTGTAGAGAAGTTTAAATTCTTGTTGTTTCTAAAAAAAAAAAAAATTATAGTAATGGAATAATAGTTTCACGATAGTAGTATACTTAATTGTATCTTGCTTTTGGACAAGAGCTGTAAAAATATCTGTAACATTTAGTAGCCAGAACAATATGTTAAAGGAACACTCCCAAGCACCATAATATTACACAGTGCTATAGTGGTTATGGTGCCAGGAATTCCCTTGCACACCCACCCTTTCCCTTGGAGATTTCCGTTAAGGGGTGGTTTCCAAACTAGTCTTCGTGGCCCAGCAACAAGTTTTGTCCATATGGAAAATAGAAAAGGGAATTTCATAAATCCTGTACTGTTGCTGGGCCATGAGGACTGGTTTGACAGTCATTACATTAACCTCTTAAGGACACATGACGGAAATATTCCGTCATGATTCCATGTTATTCCAGAAGTTGTGTCCTTAAGGGGTTAAAGCAGGGGTGGGGAACTTTCAGCTCTTCAGATGTTCTAAACTACATTTCCCATAATCCTATTACAGGTATATTGTTGGCAAAGCATCAAGGGATATGTAGTGCACAACATCTGGAGGGCCAAAGGTTTTTGTGCAGAGAGTACACTGCACTCACTCTGCCTGCAGAGATTGGCTTAGAGTTGCAGCAATTTGCAAAAAAATCACCACAGCTGTAAGGCAGCCAGCATGTAAGAAATCATCTTATGTACGCAACGTGCACACTGCTTTCATAAGTCGGATAGCCATCTTTCCCCTCCCTATGGAGCAAGCGAGAGCCACAGCTGCACACATACGTTGTTGGCTTCTCATCGGATCTTTTCATACAACCTGGTTTACAAAAACTGTGAATTAGGCTATGGATAGGTTAGGACCACTATAGTGCCAGGAAAACATACTCGTTTTCCTGGCACTATAGTGCCCTGAGGGTTCCCTCACCCTCAGGGACCCCCTCCCGCCCGGCTCTGGAAAGGGGAAAGGGGTTAAAACTTACCTTTTTCCAGCGCTGGGCGGAGAGCTCTCCTCCTCCGATCCTCCTCCGTTCCTCCTCCTGGGCTGAATCATTTTCACAGGACACATTTGACCCCCCTTGATCAGATACAGAATTTTGCACACACTCACATAATTTCTTCTCCAAGGCAGGCCATCCTCTCGCAATCTCACATAGCCCCTCAGACTCTGCAGCCGTGACCCACTGCTGACTTGTTACCACTGCGACTAGTGGTACACATCCCTGGCTCTCACCTTCCTCCTCCCCCTTACTCTCTGACATCCCAGCCTCACAGTATTTTAATACAGGCACATCACTACGTGCGTGGGCTATAGGCCCAGCCGAGACACTGGGGAGAGTGTGGAAGTGACAGGGTTAATGACACCAGACCCCTGGTTACCTGTTGCTAGTCCCAGCAACCACTCAATTAACCCCTGCAATCCCTTCTACACTATCTCCCTTAGTACTACTGCCACCACCAAGACTTTTAAACCAGGGCGTCTTAGGTTACCCCACACACAGGAGAATTATAGTATCACAGTTCTACTTTTACTGATAAAACATATATAGTTAACCCCTTTTGGTAACGTGTTTACCTGAGCTTTCCTCTGGAGAGTGAAGCTCATAGAGAACAGAGACACAAGCTGATTAAGTAAACATTTAATCTGACAAAAAGGATTCACAGTGCTGAGTACAAAATACAGAAATAAATGACATACAGATAACAAATTGCAAAACAGTACATAAAATAAAATAGGAGAAAACACAAGAAATTCCTTCCATATATTTACCCCATATAGAATTCTTGTGGGAGTCTTAGATGGTATAGCTCCTAGAAGTTACTGACAAAAAGAAAAATGAATAACTGACCTCCCTGGATAGTCCAACACCCTCATATATCTAAACTAGTTGTTTCTCAGTGGGCAGACCCCTGGGGGGGGATCAGAGGGGGCTGGTCTGGCAGTCTATTGCCCACTCTATGAAATTCCTTGTGTCCAGCTCTGGTGATGGCTATCTAGATGTTTTATGGTCTAGGCCTGGTGCAAGATCAAAGACCACAATAAATGTCATCCCAAGGTTTACAAAAAAACTACTCTTAACATATATAAACACACATCAAACACCAACTCATGCTTTTGGCATGACACCTCCCCCTTAAGATGGTGGACAGAAAAATTCAGCCACAGGCTGATTTATCTGTCTACCATTAACCCTCTAGTTGCCGAGACAGGCCATCTGCCCTTTTTGTGCTGGGCAGTGAAATTATACTGTTGGAGGATAGGGCTCCAATGGAGCAGTTTATCATTGTTACCTGTCACCTGCAGCAGGTTGTGATCAGTCCATACCACAGCTACACCCTCAACAAACATGCCTGATTTGCCTGTTTCAATTTCCCATCGATCTCTGGTAACATCCCTTAAACCACACCCACTGCGCTCATGTAGTAGCTGTAAAGGGAAGAAACCAATGGATTTCTGCAGCACTCCCCGGTAAGCACACAAAAAAGCAGACAGAGAACACCCCCAGGATAGATGCACTGTATCAACACCCATCATCTCTTTTATTTTGCGGTCTGTCTGCTGGGCTTGTTGCACTATCAGACTCTGAAGTTTTGGTTCACAATCAGAAAGTTGCTTAGGTGTATGCGTGAGTTGTGATAAACTGACAAGGTTCCTGGTTCCGCCAACAGTATGTTTCCCTGCAGCCATCCTTCCTTGACCCACAGGCTGAGTCTGTCCGTGCCCCTCACTTTCACTCCAGGTCATCACACATACAGAACTTTGGAAACTGGCTAAGTCTGGCGCAGAGTAAAGCTCACACACCCTCTGCCCTCCCTTATAGCCTTGCTGTCCCTTCACATTTTCACCCACCACATCACATACATCGGCTTCAGGCACATATTGGCACATATATTCATTCAGGCCCCTCTCGCTGGAAGGCTTTTCCCATACATTTTCACAGGACACATTTGACCCCCCTTGATCAGATACAGAATTTTGCACACACTCACATAATTTCTTCTCCAGGGCAGGTCCTCCTCTCACAATCTCACATAGCTGTCCTGCTGCAGCCCTGACCCACTGTTGACTTGTTACCACTGCGACTAGTGGTACACATTCCTGGCTCTCACCTTCCTCCTCTCCCTTACTCTCTGACATCCCAGCCTCACAGTATTTTGATACAGGCACATCACTACTCACCCCTATCTCACATTTGGTAGACATCACTGGTTCAGTTACAGGTAGATCTTTATCCACACCCTGCTCTCCCTCCCAGCAATCACACTTCACAATGTCTCCCAAAGTTTCACACAATACCTTAGGTGGAGCAGTCAGCCCTTCTGGCTCACAAACAGTGTCCGCTGGAGCATAGTGACAGAGCATCCTGCCCAAATCATTCCCCAACAGAACATTAACAGGGATATCCTCTGAAATCCCCACTTCCCGCAAACCTTTGCCCGCACCCCAATAAAGGTACACACGTGCCAAGGGCACAGCGGGGCATACACCCCCAATTCCTTTGATGGACATGGTTCTTCCAGGGATTATGTCATCCGTATTCACCACTTCAGGTCGCACCAGGGTGAAGGAAGCTCCAGAATCTCTCAGTCCCATGGTCACTCGGTCACCCACAATTACACTCTGCAGGTTATCCTCTTGTTTCCCCACGGACCCACCCACAAGCAATACTGATGGTGCCCCTCCACGGACTGGTGAGGGCATATTCCTAATGGGGCAAGTCCTGCTCAGATGACCAATCTGGTTGCATCGAAAACAACGGCGGGCATCTGACTCACTTGACATAGCCCCGGCTACGCTGGCAGTCGGCGGTGAAGTTCTCACTGCAGATCTTACAAGTGGTGATTTAACTGTAGCTTCTCTCCAGGTTGAAGTAGCAGCTGACACAAGTCCACGCCTGGATGTGGGTGCATGGATGTCTGCATAGTCATCTGCCAGTTCTGCAGCAGCCCTAGCATTTTTTGGCTTTCTTTCCAAAATCCACTCTCTTACATTAGGGCTCCGGGTCTGCAAGAACTGCTCTAGGACCAGTAAGTCATTAAGGGCTTCATAGGTAGTAGCTTGTACTCCTGTTACCCATTGCCGGAACGTGGTTTCTAATTGTGCAACATATAGAATGCAGCTGGAATGCATTGCTGCATACTCCTAAACTTTTTCCTGTAAGACTCAGGAGTAAGGTTAAAAGTTTTTTGCAATGCAGATTTGATTGCCTCATAGTTGTTATCAGTCTCTGGGGGAAGGGACACAAACACATCCAAGGCTTTCCCTTTCAATTGTGGAGTTAAATATCTGCCCCATTGGTCTGAGGGTAGTTGATGCTGCCTGCATACTTTCTCAAAACTTTTTAAAAATACATCCAAATCTGTCCCTTCTTCGAGGGAAGGAAAATCATCCTTACGGAGCCTACGTGTGCTGGACTCTGGTGCATTGCTGTTCAGGGAGGACTGAAGGGTAAATTGCAGTTTGGCAAGTTCCAGCTCATGTCTCCTTTGTGCCTCCCTTTCGGCTAGCCTCTCTGCAGATTCCCTTTCTGCAGCCTGCTGTTGGATCATCACATGCAGGGCCTCCTGAGGATTTGCAGCCATCAGTTGCCGAAATAAATCAGTTGAGCAAATGTCCTTAATGTTTTGAGGGGTACAACCACCAGGCATTTCAGTAAGCAACACTCCTGCAGTAGTAGGGAGCTCGGTAACCCTTTCAGTATCCGTCTCTGGCTGGAAAATATGGCTGTCAGCCTCCACAAGGTCAGCAATAAGTTGTGCCTTATTTGTGCCAAAAGTTGGTAAATTCTTTTCTTGGCACAACAATTCCAAGGCCTCTTTTGATTGTTTGCGATAGGCCTCCATATTCACAAATAGGATAGAGAAAGAAAAACAAAAGATGGGAGGGGAGAACTGTTTTGCACTTTGTATGTATTTTAAATCAGCACTTAGCTTGGTCTCTGGAAATTACACAAAAACAAGTATGCAATTTCTTTTAGTGCTAAGACCCCCTTTACAGGTAAAATCTAGCAAGCACTAAAAATCTCTAAATATATCCCACTAGCTGCCGCCAGTTTGTCACGTGCGTGGGCTATAGGCCCAGCCGAGACACTGGGGAGAGTGTGGAAGTGACAGGGTTAATGACACCAGACCCCTGGTTACCTGTTGCTAGTCCCAGCAACCACTCAATTAACCCCTGCAATCCCTTCTACACTATCTCCCTTAGTACATACTCTACTGCCACCACCAAGACTTTTAAACCCGGGCGTCTTAGGTTACCCCACACACAGGAGAATTATAGTATCACAGTTCTACTTTTACTGATAAAACATATATAGTTAACCCCTTTTTGGTAACGTGTTTACCTGAGCTTTCCTCTGGAGAGTGAAACTCATAGAGAACAGAGACACAAGCTGATTAAGTAAACATTTAATCTGACAAAAAAGATTCACAGTGCTGAGTACAAAATACAGAAATAAATGACATACAGATAACAAATTGCAAAACAGTACATAAAATAAAATAGGAGAAAACACAAGAAATTCCTTACATATATTTACCCCATATAGAATTCTTGTAGGAGTCTTAGATGGTATAGCTCCTAGAAGTTACTGACAAAAGAAAAATGAATAACTGACCTCCCTGGATAGTCCAACACCCTCATATATCTAAACTAGTTGTTTCTCAGTGGGCAGACCCCTGGGGGGGGATCAGAGGGGGTTGGTCTGGCAGTCTATTGCCCACTCTATGAAATTCCTTGTGTCCAGCTCTGGTGATGGCTATCTAGATGTTTTATGGTCTAGGCCTGGTGCAAGATGAAAGACCACAATAAATGTCATCCCAAGGTTTACAAAAAAACTACTCTTAACATATATAAACACACATCAAACACCAACTCATGCTTTTGGCATGACACCCTCCCTATGGAGCAAGCGAGAGCCACAGCTGCACACATACGTTGTTGGCTTCTCATCGGATCTTTTCATACAACCTGGTTTACAAAAACTGTGAATTAGGCTATGGATAGGTTAGGACCACTATAGTGCCAGGAAAACATACTCGTTTTCCTGGCACTATAGTGCCCTGAGGGTTCCCTCACCCTCAGGGACCCCCTCCCGCCCGGCTCTGGAAAGGGGAAAGGGGTTAAAACTTACCTTTTTCCAGCGCTGGGCGGAGAGCTCTCCTCCTCGATCCTCCTCCGTTCCTCCTCCTGGGCTGAATGCTTGGCGCTGACAGAGCTGGCCTTGGCATTCAGCCCGTCACCTAGAAGCATTTTACAATGCTTTCCAGTAGACACTAGTGCTCTCACTGTGAAAATCACAGTGAGAAGCAGCATAAGCGCCCAAATAACTGTCAATGAGGCGACCCACTGGGGCTTTGGGGAAAACAGCCATTCATAAACATATAGCAGTTTCTCTAGAGCACTACATGTTTTACTAAAAATGGGACAAAGCGGGGCATCGGCTGAAATGACCACACCATAGAGGTATCAGCCCCACACTGCGAGATGCAGACAGGGTGGAAGATTAGCGCAGAAGCCGCACATACTCGCAAGCTGGGACTCTTTCCTGCGAATACTGATCTGGTATTGCCTGACACGCACCCCTAACGTGACTTTGTGTAGCATCTTATAATGTATAATGCTCATCTACTAAACATGTATTTTGATGCATACTGTGATAGCTAACGGCCAGGACAGCCTGTACCTTCTAATCCTGATAACCTTACACTGACAAACCATAATCTTCAACGCAGATCCAATGTTGTATTGGGGCATTCTGTCCTCGCTGTATTCATTTTTATTATACCGATAGATCAGACGTGCCTAGCAGCTAGCAAGTTCTACTTTATATAATCTATGTCAAGAAAGTTTAGCCATGACCACTGTGATAAACGTGTCATTTTTTGATAAGGATACGCTGAACCACAAATGGCGAATAAGTAATGGCGGAATTAACCCCTTCACCCCTACTCGGCTACTAAGGCAGGCATACTTTAAATCACGACCATACTCAAAATGCCTATGTACCCCATTAGCGTACACCTGAACAGCAAATACATAAGTAATTACAGTCATGTATTGTCTAGCATGTTACTCCACATTTAACTACTATAGAAGCAAGCCTATTCATGTTTTGCCCATTCTCCCTAGTAATCACAGTACTGGACTATCTAGCACGTTACTCAACACTTGGTTAATACTCTTTAAAAGTAAAAAATGTGCACATGTCATTCTGTACCCCAATGTTTCATATGTTGATGGAAAAAGTGAGTGGATTGCCTTTGGGGCATCACAAACCTGATTGTTAAGCCTATATGCACGAAAAATAAAGAATTATTAAAAAAAAAAAAATGGGTTAACCCTAGAAGGACCTGGCACCCAGACCACTTCATTAAGCTGAAGTGGTCTGGGTGCCTAGAGTACTTTCTGTGTGACAGCGATCTGCTTACTGAGCTGTTCCATCTGATTTGAACTCATCTGATTTTAGTGGATCTGTGGCTTGGGCATAAACTAGAAAATTTTACAGGTTTTACAGAATATGTAGAGTGTTTTCTTGGTCTTTGAGTGGATCAGTAGCACTTACAAGTTTTAGGATTTAAAGTTCTACTATTTTAGTTTTCAGTTTTAATTGTGTTTGTTTTAGTTTTACAAACTTTAAAGTTGGCTTTTAAAAAATGTATTATTTTCCATACTTTACTTCTTTTGTATATATCTTAAAGGAACAGTGGTTTTTGGTGTTTGCAATAAAAAGTTTTATTCCTAATGTTACAGTGTCCCTAATTAGGCATGCATTAGGCCTTCCCAACAGGAAGTATTAAATCCATACTTTCCTATGGGAATTTGCTTGACACCGGATGTCCTCATGCAAAGCATGAGCACATCCAGCATTGTATTAGGAGTCAAACTTTGTGAAACTGCAGGAAGCACCTCTAGTGGGTTAGTGGTAGACAGCCACTAGAGGCAACCTTAGCCCTGCATTGTAAGCATTGCACTGTGTGCCCATAGTGTCCCTTTAATGCATTATCTATATAATTAATTAATTAAAAAATATAAATGTCAGTCATTCATATATGTTAACTGGCGCCTTTAACTTTGATTCCTTTTTGCTGATAATTTGGATGCTAACTATAAATAATAATATAACCACGTGACTTGAAGAGATTGTTGTGATCACTTGGCATAGGAAGATTAAGATATGTGGCACTAAATCTTGTTAACGTAAAGCCTTTACAAGTCTCTTATTCTCTGTAATCTGTACACTTTCTCAATAGCTTTTTTTTTTTTTTCTTTTTTTTTTTTAAGATGTCAGATTGTTATTGGCAGTCAAGTGTGAATGTGTGAAGCTGATACACTTTTTCTGGTTCAGTATTTTTGTTTATGTTGAGTAATTGTGTATAATGTTAATCTGCATTGTTAAGAAAATATATATGTTTGGGGAAGGGGAGGTTAATTATCTTAAAGGGATAGTGAAAAGAAACATTACCGAGTGATGTAAGGGTTCCGTACGTTCTCTGGTGCTGTCAGATGGTAAATAGTCAAACTGTTTTCACACAGTCTGTAACTTACCTGAGTCCGCTAGGCACCTCCGACACTGCCTTATCTCCTAATATCACTGATGTGAAAATCTCTGCTTCTGCATTAGTGACCTCAATTTTGCTTGTTTTCAGATGGAATTCAAAGGCTGAGAATGTGAGCTGACTCTATTAAAATTGACTTTTTCAGCCCTTCAGGTGGTATTTTGTGTATTCCTCATTCTAGGATTCCCTTTCAAAGGCTTGGGAGTATGAGAGTTCTTCACAGTATTTCAGCTGTTCCTACAACTGGAATCTGCTGAACAACTCTCTCAATGTTGGTTTTACAGCCCCAAGTGTTGATATCACAACCGGGAATATCACTGCTTTGACTTAACACATACCTTGAAGCTCATCTTCAAGTCCTTGGTGTTTATCCATCTTCTCATGTTCCTTCTTTTTGATGTTATGTTCATGTTATGTTCACTGGGTATTGCCACGTCCAACACCACTGCAGTCCTTCATTTTGTGTCTGCCACCACAATGTCAGATTGGTAGGCCAGTACTTGAATGTCTGTCTGGATCTGGAAGTCCCATAGGTTCTAAGTCCTGTTCTTCTCACCTACCCTTTGTGACACTTTGGCACTTCCAAGATGTTTCAGTACACAATCCTAGCAACTTGGCTGTGCTTCTCAGTATATGCTGTACCTGCTAACATCTTGCACCCATCTACTACGTGCTGCATTGTCTCTGATGGATCAGTAAAAAGAAAATAAATAAATCGCTGCATTAACCATGTGTGTATTTTTGCAATTTTTATTTATTTATTATTTTTAAATGAAGCCTTACAGTACTTCGGAGGACAGAACATGTGTTGGAAGTTTAGAAAAGCCTTGTTCAGTGTGTTCCATTAGTTTTTTAAACCCAAATCTCTCTCTTTATTCTGCAAGGGTTACTGCAGCGGAAGAACTGCTGAACTTCACGTTGGCTTTATGAAAATAGATGATGATTGGAATATTTTTTCCTCTCCTCCTTGCGATTTATGCATTTCACATTTAGTGTAATGTTTAAATCTGACAGATCCATTCAACCACAGACATCTGTGAGCTCCCCAGAGACTTGTCTGCTTTCCCTTTTCGTGAGCCTCGTTTCTCACTACCTCACATGAAGGCACTTGTTTGGCTATTCTTATTAGGTGTTACACGCCTTTCTTAATTCCGTATGTCATTGTACATCTCTAATCCAGCCTGATAGAAAGCTGATGTCTAACCACATTCTTTTGTCCTGAAAATAATAGATCCAGATAGGAGTTGGCCAGTGATCACCTATGGGTTTATTCACTAAAGAGTGACTTTTAATGAGTTGACATTTAAATTTTAAAAGGGAATTGCTATTTCAGGTCAAAGTAGGCAAGCTGGAAAAATAGCTGACTTTGAGATTTTTTTTTTCCCCCAGTTCAACTATTTTTATTTTGTTTTAGACTTCCTTGACAGTGTTTTTTTTTCTTTTCAGTTTTTCTTTTTTTTGGAAATCCCGCTAGACGTTTAAGCGGCCACTTAAAAATAAAATAAAAAAAATTCTGCTAGAATAAGACTTAATTATTACTCTAAGCTCCATAACAACTTGGTATTACTGCAGAAGTAATGGTGCTTAGAGCATCCTGTAGCCTCATTTTAACATAGCCCAGTTCATCAAAACTGCATACAAGACTCAAGACTACAACACTGAGGTCTGTGGAGGATCTTACAAGACCACAGGATCCTTCATAAAGCCTTTTTTCTCCCACAGCCGGGGGAAATGACAAAACGCTTTGTTAAGCAGTGTCAAGCCTAGGAACAAGTAGGCCCTACTTTGTCTTAGTATCTCTTTTGACTGCATTGGAATTTTAGTTAAATTTTAGTCAATGTGAATATTTCAGTATCTTTATGACAGTGCTGCTTTATTTTTTTATTTTTATTTTTTTTAAATGATAGTTATAACTGGGATTAGTTAAGATTTAAAGCAAACTTAATTCCTCAAGCACCAGAATACTTTTGATACTTTTTAAAATATTCCTTTAAAAACATTTCTATTTAGTAACTTTTAGGATTTTAAGCAAACTGTCTATTTTGGACACCACTGGTCTATCACAAGATTTAAAGCGACACTATAGGCACCCAGACCACTTCAGCTCATTGAAGTAGTCTGGGTAATCCTCATTTCAGCATGAAGACATCCGGCATCAGATTTTTCCTAATAGGAAAGCATTGATCGAATGCTTTCCTACAGGAGGTCTAATACCCTCGTGTCCATGTGCATTAGCGCTCTTTTGTTGCGGGGTATTGGAGGACCCAAGACTCAGTGCTGGGGTCAGGTAGTTATTCATGTCAGTGGTGGGGTGCGAGGCAGATGGCGCTATGGTGCCAGGAATACAGATTTGTATTCCTTGCACTTATAGTATCCCTTTAAATATGAAGTGGATGTAGTCTCTGATGAACTTAGTATTCAACCTTTATGTAGATTTAGGAAAATATATAGGATTTTTAAGTAGTACATTTTTGCAATTTTCACCATAATCCACTGAATTCTAGGGAATTCTTCTTCTACATGAAATGTACTTCTCTAGATCAAAGTGGAAGTCTTAATGATTTATCAAGAAAGATTTGGCTTTGGGATCCAAACGTGCTGACTTTGCCTGCAATTTTTTATATATCAGCAAAAACATCAATTGCGTGCCTGTAGGATATAACTGGAGATATAGGTTACTGTAATATATGTAAAAATTCTGATTTATAAAAAGTATCCTTTTATAATCTCTACAATAGCTTCATAGAATATAATATTTCTTTTATGCTGTATTTACAACACACTCAATACTTTGTTAATCTTTTAATGGCTAGCTGCGTACCAATGCTTCTTAGAATGAGTCCTTCACAGATGGCATGTGGCATAATAAAATATTCATCTAGTCTCAGGGCCTACTTAATGGTGGGGAAGAGGGATGACCTAATGGAAGAAACACACCTTTCATGTTTATTTATGCTTCCCCTAAAGTAGTTAGAGGAAGCACAATTTTTTTAGCATTTTTCTCATTAAAAGGAAACTATAGTGCCAGAAAAACTTGTTTTCCTGGCACTATAGCTTCCCCTTCTGTCAAGGCCGCCTATTAACCCCTTCAGTCCCTTACGTGTGTCCAGCGCCAATGTCCCTCGGCGCTGGCTCAGCTCCACCCACGCTACTCCCCCGTTGCTGGCAGGGGAGACCTAATGCGCATGCACAGCAATGGCCGCGCGCACGCACATTAGACCTCCCCATAGAAAAGCATTATTTAATGTTTTCCTTTGGGGATTCTGGCGACGCTCGACGTCCTCATGCAGAGTGTCTGTGATTGCTGGTGACCTAGACTGTATAGTTTCAGAAGGTCCAGCAAACCTTTCCAGATTATATTGACTGAAAAAAACTAAAATTAATTTTTCTATTTGTGTGGCATTTTCTGTTTTGCTAATGACTGAAAGTAGATGTATCAAAATATAACTTTATTAATATAGACAGCAGTGACTGATTTCTGGTAATGCAGAATGTAATTATTTTTATTTACAGTGGGAAGGGGTGGGTAGGTTAAATGGACTGTAGTGATTAGGGTGGTTAACACTTATACTTTTCAATCCTTTTTGTAGGTATTTTTCTGTTAATTAAAACAATGTGAGTGTGAAAGACATTACTAGGAGAGGCACTGTTTACTTCCCCTCCCTGCTTGCTACTAATAGCTCACAAAGCAGGTTTTTAGTCTCATACAGTTTGCCTAATAATATTCTATTTAATCTATTGCATAAGTGACATTCTTGTACTTTATTTATAAATGCGATGGAGTCACTGTGTCCATGGGTGTGTCTGGATGGGACTCAATGCATTTCTCTGTTAATGTCAGTTAAGTTTAAATACCGCGGTGTGTCTCAAAAACCTGCCACGATGTGCTGGGGTCTTTTTCCTGCTAGATCTATAACCTAGTGAGTTAGACATGCTACACGCGGTAGGTAAGAGAATTCCCTTTGGGAGGATGCTGTCAGAAAATGTGTTCATTGTAGCATGTGATGCTTGCTTCTAAAGGGAACATTATTTACTGGCAAAGAACGAGAAGAAAATGCTTTTGACGTGAAGAGAGCGTATCTGCTTGTTTTTCAGCATTTGTCATATGTAAGTGCAAGCTGGACTCCTTTCACTCCATACGAACTGTGTTTTCTACAGAATCTCACTTTTCAAAATGATCTCTAACCTCCATAGAACTATTGAAGCCTTCCAGCCAAGGGGTGGTAAAGAAGGAGATCCCCAGCAAGACTACAACTCCTATTATGTTTCACCAGTCTTTACAGCTTGTAAAGCAATCATAAGTAAAAATGTTTGGCATTCCCTATTTTATTCAGTTCACAGAATTGTGCTTTCTAAGTCAAACCATTCTAAAATGGCCCGGCTATTTACAGATGCTTGTTGTATTCCTTTAAGATCTTTCAATTTTCTATGTGTCATAGACACCCACTCTTGCCCTCAATACAGATGCATATGCAAATAGAAAATTAAACCTGTAATTGACGTATGCATTTTGGCCTGATTGTAGTGTGTTTTACAACATGTAATTATGCGGGTGTATATAATGTTTGTTACTTGTAAGTGTAATCAATTTATTCAAAGGTTAATTTTCTCTATTGCTTGATCACGTCTCCACCTTTGCAGGTTGCTGGACGTGGGCTGTATGTTGCATTAAGCTAGGGTGTCTGTGCGAAATATGAAAATTACCTTCTAAGAACTACTAACTAAAAATTCTGTACAAACAGCACACATTTCACATTTTTGCTGTAATGATAACTAGGTGTATACAGAGAGACTCATATTTTTGTGTTGTGTTTTTGGTTTTTGTTACCATTTTTCATCCAGGATATCTCTTATGCATGATTATGAACCTTTTAACCTTAACATTAAATATCAGAATATCGTTTGAATGTACAAAATCTGGGGAAAGTGACTGAATTCCGACTGCAGTTTCAAATATCATATTTACTAAAGCCAAATACGATCGTAATTTTCTGGCGAGTTTTGGGAAATTTTGTTCTTCTTCAAAGTAGCATACAGATATAGTGTGCTAGCTCCCCTCTCCCTTTTTTTGTATTTAGAACCCTCTCCCCCCAGTAGAAATTAGTGAATGTGTTCACCCCCATTTTTTGTATTTCTTTTTATTTAATTTAATGTCCCCTATCTGAGGCCAATGTTATTTTACTCAAAATCCGTTCTGAGCCTAAATTGCAAATCCCTGAAATTTTTATTTTTTTTTCAATTTCTTATCCCTGAAATGTTTGAATAGACTGCAGTAATGCATGCAGTCAGATGGTTTTGCCTGTTCGGTATGGGGACAATTGGAATTATTGGTGAATAACCCTGTTAATATTCTTCTCTTTACTTTTTGGTGGGTACTGCATGCTTTACAATGATGTTGATCATCGATGTGTTTTTAGCCAGCTTTAGTAGATCTTTCTTCTCCAAACAATTCCCTAGTAATCTACCCGAGCTCTTCAGGAAATCGGAAACTCAACAGGCCTGTAACGGTTCTGACCGCGTAAGCTGTTTAAGAGCAGTTTTTTGTACCTTCAAACTGGATGAGTTTTTAGAATTAGAATTGCTTTTACTTGAGTCCCTGCTCTTCAGATTTTAATCTGATTGCACCTCTTCCCTGCTGCAGCTTGTCAAGATAACATTGGGAGGCCACTTTAGCCAGTCTTAAATCTCCTTCCTGGTTTCTGGGAATGTGAAATCTCTACCAATCTGTTTGTTCAGAGAAAATGATTGCCCCCTGTAGGTTTTCTCATTCACTAGGCCTGCCTTGATTTTTCTTTGTAGGCACTTACACTGATACATAGCATGTGGACTTTATGTAATCTCACTGTTAGGATTCTAAACTATTTGGGGATGAGAGCATAGCTCATACTGATTTAATAGTTGTCTGAAGAGAATATTTAATGTTTAAATTTGGCATGTCAGAATTGAAAGTTTGGAGTTCCCTGACTGTTTGTGTAAAACAAATGAATAGTAAAAATGTTTATGTTTAACCCGTCAGCCTTCATGATTAACAGTTTGTTATTACAGCAACCCTTTGTAATTCCAGATTAATCACAAAGCTTAATTCTAGGGCATCTCTGAACTTTTTGCACTTTACAACTCTTTATATTCATTTTCAAAGTGTAAATAATCCTAGGATGGAGCTCAGAGGAACTTGCATGGAAAGTCAAAATGCATCTTCTGTCATCTAGGAAAACCAAATAAGAGGTCACAGCTGGGGAAAACGGCTAGGATCCCATTGACATTTAAAGGAGACAGGAACCCTAAATAATTTTACACGCTTCGGGAGGGTTCACAATTATTTAAGACAGATCCCAAAGGAACAGCATTGATTTATTAATGGACATGCCACGTTCTACTGGGCAGTACTGTTAATGCTTTGCCAGGACCAAGTAAGAAGTATCCAGGAAGGCATAGGTGATCTGGCAAACCCACATGCAGCCAATATAGTATAAGTGGCTGTCTCTTTTTTGTAATCTTGTGTTCAGTGAATAGATGCATATTGCTCATCCACAGAGCTATGGCTATAACCGATAATATTTTCATTTGTGATTACGTTTGCCATATATGGGTGTCTAAATGTACCTGTGTTTCCTTTTTATTTCAGTATTGTTTGTTATAGCCACTCACCTTGAGGTTTATTACTTGGAAGGAATTGGCATTACATATTTTGGCATTCACCTGTGGCACTTTGAATATTTGATTGCTGGTTGGGTAAACTTTTGAACGCCTGGTAGGTTAAAGCATTGGTAAAACATTTTGAGTAATCTCAGCTCATTTTATAGCTAAGACAGGCTTGGAGTCCACAGGGAGCAAGATACAGTAGGTGATACTGATGTGAGAGATTCAGATGCCAGGGGAACAGGGCATTTTTACAAAGGCATGTCTGAAAGCAGGTTTAAGTTTTAGGACACCAATAAATCCATCATTACCCTTGCAGTGCTAGCTGACAAAAAACGCCATAGAATGCTGTACAAACCAATCCGGGTAAGCCTAGAGACAGAACTTCTGAGATGCCTTAAAGCGGCACTGTTGCCCTCCTCCAATACGTAGTATTTCAGAAAGGTAAATAATTTATGAAATGCTCACGTTGATTGTGTTGAAATGCCAAAGCAGTCAAAAGATATACAAAGACAAACAAGGGACTACTACTTTGTCTTGGTATTGTTTCATATGCTATTCAAAACTTAACAAAAAGGTGGAGCTTTGTCTACAGAGGATCTTTGGGATCCTCCATATACCTTCAGTGTTATACTCTCGTCAGGAGCTGTAGAGAGCTGACATGTAGAACATGGTGGCAGCTTCAAGGGACAGGTGCGGGAAAGTATAAATCGCCCTACCCTGCACCCCACAGCAACCACACACCCAGCGGAAAAGTCACTGCCGGGGATCTTTGCATGTTATGTAAAGACTCCAGATGATGACAGAGATGCTACATTCCCTAGTGTCCAGCTTTTGGGCAACTTGTGCCAGACTCTCAATACTTTTGTCATGCAAATTTTTACCACTGACAGTCAAACACATGCGACTTTAAAGGACACCCTCTTCGCATTATTCCCCCAGTTTTATATGATCATTGTATTTGTATAAAAGACATTTCAAGTATAGTCTTTATCGTTAAAGGCATATTCTATGTTAATATTTTTATCCTAGTTTTTGAGTCAACTTCTGTATACATTTTTTTTATTTTTTTGTATATTCATGTTAATAGGTCCCTAATAATTAAGTATGCACAAAGGACGTGATGAAACTATATGACCTTTGACATTTATTTATACTAGCTTATATTTAAACCTAAAGTAGCTATGTTATTGGGCTGAAATCTTCACCCCCACCCCATCCCCTCCTTTCCTCTATGCCTGGTATATTTATCTTCTATCTTCCATCTTCCTTCTTCCATCTGCATTTGTCTCCAGAAAATCTTCACGCAAACCCAAAACCATTTTTGGAGATTGTGGGTCACACGAGAGGACTAACTTCATCTGTATATTTGTATACACATTTACCATTTCAGGCATCTGTGTGAGTGGTAAGAGCAACATCCAATTGGAGCAGTGGGTAAAGTTCCTAGCTGATACTAGGGTATTGCAGAGTGTCCAAAAAAAGTTGACGAAGATCCAGCTTTGCTCAGTTACTTCTTCATATGGTAGCTTATTGGTTATGATGCCTACAGTGTTCCTTTAACAAATATGTATTTGTGAAGTGGGAACATTAGGGACTGAAGTGCATGCATTGTGCATGTGCATCAAAATGAGCTCCAACATCATGTGACTAAGTTTTACTTGGTTGTTACAGAGGAGGAAGGACATCTAGTGGCTGACTGCACACAGACCACTTCTTCAAGATGCAGTGGTCTGGGTGATTTTAGTGGCCCTTTAAAAGGTTTTCACAGATGCACAATACGCCTCCAGTGTTTGCTATGCTCAAGCATTGGATTTCCTGAAATCATCTCTAATCATGAATTTTGCCAGAGGCAGAGAGGCGGCCAAGGAAAAAGTGCCATGGGATATTTATTTAATTATTACTGGTATTTATAAAGCACCAACATATTCGCATCGCTGTACAATTGGGGAAAAAGACCATACAATAAGAACAGACCGATACAAAAGGTAGAACTTACAATCTAAAGGTTAAACTGGTGAGATGAGACCTGAAGTAGCAGAGGAATTTGTATGTGATGGCAGAAAGAGTTAATGGTATAACTGCAACAGCTGATAACATGTGAAGGTAATAAGGAGGTGATTGGCTGTGATTCCAAACAGCTGGAAGAGCATGCTCTATAGGTAGAAGGAACCAGAGTGGGCAGGAGGCGGAGGAGGGGCCGGTGGGTGGGTTGAGCCGAGTAAAATTAAATGGCCTTGTTGCAGGGATGGATGTAAGAGTGGCCCTAAAGAGTAGAGAAACCGTTATTTAAAGGAATTAATGGCAGAGGTGGGGGAGGGGGAGGAGCAAGGAAATGGTTGAGCAGACTAGCCATTTGGCTCTTATTATTATTATTATTATTTATATAGCGCCAGCAAATTTTTGTAGCACTGTACAATGGGTGTCATACAATTACAATATTTGGCAACCAATAATACTATCAGCCAGATTAATAATAATAGAAGATTATTAACAATGCTTTATTTTGCTATTCCGAGGTGGGCTCTGAATCTAAATTTGAGTTAAAAGACAAAAAAAAAAAAAAGAAAAACAGGAAAAACACACTTAGTGTAATTTATGTTTCTCTTGCTTTTCCCTTTATATTCTTATTAAGATAGGCTGCCTCTGCACTGGATGCTCTCTGGTCTTTTATGGACTGTAAGGTTAACTAATTTACATACCAATCGAGTATTATAACGCATATCTAATCATGTTAGCAGCAAGTGATTCGTATAAATGCTTGGCAAAAACCTTACAGGATATCCTGAATGCTTTCTGTGATTACTTACCGTCTCACAAGATTGCACGACATACAATCTGTTTTATTCAAATGGATCAGGAAAGTGAAGGAAAAAAGCCTTCTTGATGGTACAGTTTGCTGTGTTTTAAGGAGACATCCCTGTCATAATTATCTACTAGAATATACATTTGATATAAAACTGTAATAAACACTGTGATAACGATTTTATATCTATTAAGTGTAGCTTCTTGATGGTAATTCTGCATTGCAAGTAGGACTGTAACTTTCCCGGATTTCTAATACTATATTGAATGTGGTCAGCTCTATTCATGCTCAAACTATTGCTTTCTTGTCATTAGCCCAAGCAGCACAGATGGGATGGATTGCAGGGGACTCTTGTTTAGTATGAAACAAGGAAGGACTGCACCATTGGACTCCAGACACCATAACCACATCAATGAGTGCTATTACAGTGCTATTTTAGCAAACCTGTATTTGTGAGGTGTGAATAATAAATGTATCCTGCAACACGCACCTCCCGCTTGGTTTCCTATCCATCTTTGTTATATGTTAAATTTCATGCACCTGGCTGTCAACACAGCACAATGTTACCACTTCTCCTCCTCATTTACAATGTATGCCCTGACTGTGCCTGGAGTGAACTGGATTGTGATATCCGTTGAAAAGTCTTTAATATCAACTCTGAAAGAAAACTGAGCATTAAAGGAAAAAAAACAGTGTACACAAGTAATAGATGATTTTCTTATTCAATGGTGCAATTTTCAGTTCTCACTCATGCCTTCTTGTCTCAGCTGTGTAACTATTTTACAGGAGGTTACGGAATCTTTGTCTCTTGATGCTGTCTGTGTTACTGTACATATAGTTATCTGTCTCCAGTTGGAGCTTGCATGGAGTAAATTGAAGGATTAAGCTCTTGTTAGAGAACCCTATTGTACTTCTAGAATGATGGTTGCTTTATTTATGTTTCTACCAGCTTCCTGGAAAACGTCTCTGCCAAATAACACACACCTTTCCTAGCTGTAAATATCATGAGAAATCAGGTGGTTAAGTCAATAAAGCCATCTCTTTCTCCGCCAAGTAGGACAAAAGCAAAGATACTTGGGGTTATTCAAACCAAAGCTGCCAAAGTCCACCTGAGCAGGGTGTTATGACAGAGTAGTCGGTTCAACAGAATTTTTTTTTATCTTTCTCAGAGCCAGAGCTCTGCTGAACAATATGGGATATGTGTTGGTTCCTAGTCTACATGCCACTGAATTTAAACACACATTGCTTTGAGCTACTGTTACGTAGAGATACAGTTATTCTTCTTAAAGAGAAGTCACCAGTCCTTCACTCCTGTAAATGATTTTTGAGCATTTACCTGGGTGAAAAAGCAGCAGTAGTAAAATAATAATATTAATAGACTTCCACTAAACTTATGTGCTGCAATGACTCAACAACCCAGCTTACTTCCAACTATCTTTTAGTTGGCAAGTAGATTTGACTTAGTATATGTATATGGTAAAATGTGTATGAATCTTTTACTAGGCTTTCTTTTAAGCTATAGTTACTCTCCATTTTAACTGTAGATTGAGTGTTCAAGGGACACTATAGGCACCCAGACCACTTTAACTTGTTGAAGTGGTCTGGGTGCAGTGTCCCAGGTCCCTTAACCCTGCAAAGGTAATTATTGCAGTTTTTAAGAACTTCAGTTAGGCTACTTTTGGTCTGAACGTCCTTACGCAATGTATGGGGACGTCCAGCATCACCCAAAACACTAGAAAAGCATTGTATAATGCTTTTCTATGGGGATATCCTAATGCGAGTGCGGCCATTGCCACATATGCTCATTAGGTCTCCCCAGCCGTCTGATTTTGGTTTGGGAGGAGCAAAGGCGGACCCGAGCCAGCACTGAGGGACATCGGCACTAGACCCAGTTAAGTGACATAACTGGCTTTTAACCCCCTTCTGCACCACGAGGGAAGGGGCTTTCCCTTTAAGGCAAAATAACTTGTTGCAGTAAATCGGTGTAATATGAAGTTCTTCAAAGTTGCCACCCAGTGATTGATTTGTATGGCAGTCATTCAATTCGCTCATTCTGTGAAGTATAGAGTGCAGCTCTCAACATGCTCATCCTGTGCTGTAGAGAGAACTGGATGACTGTTGGTTAGTAGACTCCAGTACTCCTTTGCATTGAACAACTCCCATAATATTCCTTTAGTGCAAGATGTGAATGAATCTAAATTGATTTTTGTTCTCTGCACGTTTGCAAAGGGTTAAACCTAGTAAATTAGAGACAATAGGCTATTAAAGGAACACTATAGTCACCTAAATTACTTTAGCTAAATAAAGCAGTTTTAGTGTATAGATCATTCCCCTGCAATTTCACTGCTCAATTCACTGTCATTTAGGAGTTAAATCACTTTGTTTCTGTTTATGCAGCCCTAGCCACACCTCCCCTGGCTCTGATTGACAGAGCCTGCATGAAAAAAAAAATGGTTTCACTTTCAAACAGATGTAATTTACCTTAAATAATTGTATATCAATCTCTAAATTGAACTTTAATCACATACAAGAGGCTCTTACAGGGTCTAGCAAGCTATTAACATAGCAGGGGATAAGAAAATCTTAATTAAACAGAACTTGCAATAAAGAAAGCCTAAATAGGGCTCTCTTTACAGGAAGTGTTTATGGAAGGCTGTGCAAGTCACATGCAGGGAGGTGTGACTAGGGTTCATAAACAAAGGGATTTAACTCCTAAATGGCAGAGGATTGAGCAGTGAGGCTGCATGTGCATGTTCTATACACCAAAACTGCTTCATTAAGCTAAAGTTGTTCAGGTGACTATAGTGTCGCATTAACTTGCTTTTCGATTCTAGTCGTCTGTAACCGTAATCTCCTGATTATTTGTAGTTTTAACTCTAGAAATGTGGGTTAAAATTTGGTCTTGATTTCTGATGATCTTGAAACAAAATACTCTTAACATGAAAATTCATAAAATACATTTTGCTAATGTTTGCATAACAGAGCTGTTTCTGTAGTAAACATAATTTCTGCCGAGTGTATGTTGTCTCAAAACATCACCGTAAACACAGCTTGGCATAGAGGACACCATGATTTAGCATGTACCTTCTGTCAGCTTACAGTAACCTTGTCATTTATAACATTTATGTGATAACATAACATCATGTACATAACCTGGAAATGCCTTCCAACGCAAGGAGTAAAGGGTCACAATGTAAAGAGATTCATGATTGGGATATGTAAAAGCCTATTCTAACCCAGATAAAATAAATTTACTTTGTGGACTGAATAATTTGGTAGGTCCAGATTTGCTGTTAAAATCTTTGTTTTCATGTTTGGGTCAAATAAGAGTAAGTTTTAAGTTGGTCTATTATACACTGTTTAAGGGTTATTCTCCAAACTGTGACTTGTGTTGGTAACTCAAAGTGAATTTTAAGTTTGGGAGAAAGTTTCTGTTTGAAAATAGGGCCGACACAGGCCAGAATAGTCTATTATTGCCTGACATTTGAAATTTACGTTGAATTCCTGACAATTAATGCTAATTTACAGTAATACAATTTAGTATATATAGTCCAAAACTATATAAAAACTTATTTTATATGGCAGAATAATTTATGGATTCTCTGTTTTTTTTTTTTTTATTTAAATTATTTAATCTACGACATCAGGGTTATTAATGAGAACATTCTCTAATTCCAGTGTAGTCACAGCATGGCTATTTTAGTCTCTGTTTCGCTATTAGTTTTTCATTCACTAAAATTCCAGTAATTAATACATCTGTACGTAATGTAGATCTGTCACAAAATCAAGAGCTTCCAATCTGTATCCCTCCACATGTTAAAAACTAACTGGTGTATAACTTCTTAGCCAACTGCCATGCTGTTAGATCCTTCTATTATTCTTGGTAAGGCAGTGTTCTTATATTTCTGACCGGTACCATTTGGCTTTCCTTAATGTTGGTTTCTTATAATTCGTATAAATTGTATTTTCAAGAGAGGAGTCCTTCAAGTGTGAGGTAAATATTGTAAGAACTACATAATAATAGTTTTTTTTTCTAAAATACAATAATAGAATTTTCTGATAAATTCTTAATGTGACAGGTCTCTGCGGCTTCTGGCCCTTCAGCTGCCAGGAGCCATGATAGTGCTGTTTGGGAACAAATTGACCTGTACGCGAACAATCAGAAAGCATGTTTCTCCCTTGTAAATATTTCACTATGTAATGCATTCAATGGGCATGTTTTTGTGAAATGTCATATAGCAAAACAGCAATGGTTGTTTGTGGACTTTCTACATTAAATAATGGAGTTAGTCACCATGGTGAAAGCTGAGCTATTATCAATATTCTTACAATAATTCTGTTCAATGAAGCAGGAGAAGGTTCACACAATGTTTTGTTAACTTAAGTAGTCAGCTAAGTCAGAAAGCTGTGTTCTAATACGTGGGAGTAGCTGTTGGTGTTACAAGCTGAATTTACCTCTCCGATTAGTTCAGCTGTTTACCTGACCTGTACTGTTTAAGAAATGTCCTTTAAGACTGAACTGTCAAAGCAGGGGAAACGGGCATTGATTCAACACCTGTCTGAAGTGATCTGGAGATCCTTCTGAACTGTTACCAGGGATCACCATCTGTAGCCAGTAAGAACACTTAATTGAATGTGTTGTGCAATATGCACATCATCCTTTCATGTTTATTATCCTTTTCTTTCTGTTTATCAAACACAGTTGTAGCTGGTGTTTACAGGACAATCCTAAACAAACTTAAGACAATGCAGACATGAGTATTGAAGATGGATCTGATTCT
>OW240916.1:297696076-297823576 GCA_933207985.1 Pelobates cultripes | reverse complement strand
TCGAGATTTAAATTTAGGACCACCTTGAAGAGCCGCCTTACCGGCGAAACGCACGTCGGGGCTCAGCTGAACTACTCATCCTTGGCTTTATACTATTCCTCTTCGACTCCTACCTTGTCCACATACTTACCTTGGATTTGCTGATAATATTTCTTTTTGTGGGGGCAGGCAGTCTTTATTCCAGAGGTTATGCGAGGGTTATGTAACTCTTAGTTCAGTTTAGAATTAGGTGCCCTTGAAGGCACAGCTGTAGGGTTAGAATTTACATAGATTTCTGCTAAACTTTTAGTATTAAGCAATCAACCGTTAAACAGATTTGGGCTTCATTGGATGATACTTACCGATCCGAACAAGTGATTTTCTCTTGCTAACGCCTTTCCTTCATTTTCATCTTTAAATACAGAACAAAAATATTATTGAGGCAGTCAGCTAGACCTTTATCCTCTTCTACATACCTTCCTTCTTTTGTTTTTAATCTAACTAATCCTTGTTTTACTTTTCTTTTCTCATTTATGTATCTAAAAATGTTTTATCCCCCTTTACTGACTGTGCTATTTTCTCTTCTGTTGTGTGATTTGGAAGCTCTTATAACTTGCTTAGCTTCTTTCTGCCTAATCTTATAGATCATTTTGTCTTCCTCACTATGATTTTTTTTTTATAATTCCTAAATGTTAACTTTTTGTTTTTAACTATTTTGGCCACATCTGTGGAGTACCACAGTGGTTTCTTGCATTTTTTGCTTTTACTGACAAGCCTAATGCAATTTTCTGCCTTCAATAGTGCAACTTTTCAATAATCCCATTTCTCTTGGACTCCATTTAAATTGCTCCAGTCTGATAATGATTCCTCTACCCATATTCTAATTTTAGAAAAGTCTGTTTTTCTAAAGTCTAAAACTTTTTTTTGTTTTTGTGTGGTGTGACTCAGTCACTGTTCTGATATTAAACCACACTGACTGATCACTGGATCCTAAACTTTCACCTACAGTAATATATGATACCAAATCTCCATTTGTTAACACTAAATCTAGTATGGCCTCTTTACGAGTTGGTTCCTCAACAACTTGTTTTAGGGACAATCCCAGTAGGGAGTTTAGAATATGTGTGCTCCTGGCACAAGTATCTAATTTTGTTTTCCAATTTACATCAGGAAGGTTAAAGTCACCCATGACGATAACTTCCCCCTTCATTGTCATTTTAGCTATTTCCTCAACTAGTAGATTATCTAACTCTTCAATTTGTCCTGGGGGCCTATAAATCACACCTACACAAGTTACTGTGTGATTACCAAATTCTAACATAACCCAAACGGACTCTGTTTGCCTCACTAACTTTTATTAGGCTAGATTTTATGCTATTTATGCTATCCTTCACATACAAGGCCACCCCTCCCCCTTTCTTGCCTTCCCTATCTTTTCTATATAAAGAGTACCCTGGTATTGCTATGTCCCAGTCATTTTTCTCATTATACCATGTCTCGGTAACAGCAACTAAATCTACACTATCAGTTGCCATTATTACCACAAGTTATCGACACTTCTCTTTAAATTTCTGTCTGTCTTTTCTTTGATCCCCTTGTTGCTTTTTGACCTTCTCTGGCAGACTTTGGCAAAAAAAAGTGGAGCTTGACTGAAGTGCCACCATTTGTCAAGATTTGTCTACTTGATGATTTCATATAAGGGAAATTAGCCCCTATTTATGAGAAATAAAATAGAGGGATTAAAAAGAAATATGTAAAACCAATAAATAAAAATTGGATCAAAGAACTGCTTTCATTTTGTAAGGAGATTGTGTGGGCACTTGTAGGCCTTTGTTTAATATTATTGGACTAGCTTTTCAAATGATTTAATTTTTTTGGATACATTTTTATTTTTTTCAAAATCTATTGTATAACAAAATATAAATATATACATTTATTAAAATAGGTTTTAAAATATTAAATCATTTTAAAAGTTAAGCCAACAATATAAAATTAGGGCCTTCGATTGGTCATGGGAAATCTTTGGAATCAATTTTCTGTAAAAACTGTTGCAGTGATTTCTGCTGTCTGGGCCATGGTATAGGGATATATATATATATAATTTCTCTTGTCCCAATGCTCTGTTGATTCAGTTTTGATGAGCTGAGCTTGTTTATCTTCTAAAAAAACATTTAAAAGCCATTGACTCCCCCAGAGAGGGAGTACACTGGCTGTTGTTTTATTTTAGACACAAAACCTAGTTTTATTGTTTAGTTTATTAAGAAACTGCTCTTATGTTAAGTCTACCTTGGGGTATGAAAAGCTACAAATACTACCAAACACATAAACGTCAAAGTTTGTAAGGACCGCACAGTGCTTTCAATAATTATATTGGTACAGCATTTGCGGTCTTGTTTATGTGTATTTGTGTCCATTTCTTTGAAATATCCTATTCTTTTTAGAAGTCTCCTTTTCTATCTGGTGATCACCAGCCTTTGAATATATAAAAAATAAAAAATATATTCTATCTATGTATGTATGAGAAATTTTCTTTGAATCTAGGAGCCAGCTAAAAAAGTTGAGTCAGGTTTTTTTTAATTTTTTATTTTATTTATTTTTTTATTTACTGTAAACATTTCTTTTCAACGACAAAAATACAATCCTTAGAGGGACACGATAGTCACGGGAACCACTACGTCCTAATGTAATTGTTCCAGTGTGTATGGTATGTCTATGCAGGCATTTTTATGTGAATACTGTCATTTCAGAGAAAAACATTACATTGATGACCAGTAGAGGTGCTTAGTAGTCCAGTGCTGCACAATGTACAGCACCTACATTCAGTGTCTGCACGTTCTGCATGGAGGCACATAACATTCCCTATAAACACGCATTGATTCAAGTATTATGGGGTGATGATGTTGCCACGAACATGCTAAACAAATTTAAGGGAGCCCTCACATACCTATGACTTAGAGCAGGGTTCTGCCTCAAAAATCTCTTCAATAGCAAAATAATAAAGGCCTTGCAATGAAATTTAAGTCACCACAAAGAAGACCTGCCAAAACCCAAGCTGTTTTTTTTTGTCAGACCCTATGATATTCTTACTTTATAATATAATTATTAATATTTATTATTATATTAAGATGAGATTTCCTTTTCAGAGTCAGAAAATAGACTTCATTTCATAAGGTTCTAGGTTGTTTATTTGCAATAAATTTTATGTAAAATAAAAACAATTGTCTATCTAACAAATCATGCGTATCCCGTTCTGGGCATGTAATAGAGATGCTGGTAGCTACTGCAAAGTCTAGCACATCCTGAGATTACGGTTGTTTATGAAGCCTACTAGGATGACACATTAAGAATGCAGTTGATCTTCCCTTTAAAAAAAAAAAAGGGAAAAAATGTTAAAGCCGTAAATCGGCACTTATTTTGGCATGCTGTGTTACTACAGTGTAGTGCTGTGAAAATGAATTTTATTGGTAATACTGTGTTCCTCCGGAAAGGTATTTTTGTGAAGGGCATGACTATAATTTTCCCTTTATAAGAAAGTTTACAATAACACGGATACGTGTTTAACCCTTCCCATTGCTCACCCCATGTCACTGCTCATTAACCAATTTATATTGCCGTCCCTACATCCCTTTAATGAATTTAGCCTATATCATAATCTTGCCTTAATGCGTTTATTGAAATATTTTTAGCTTAATTGGGCTGCCTCCTGCATTGTTTGAACAAGTCTGTTTTTTATCGGTGTGAAAGTAGAAAAGCTATTGCAGTTCTTGCCAGTCATATGTGTTGCCATGGCAACAGTCTCGATAAGGTTGCAAAGCATTTCAAAGAAAAAAAAAAATCACGCTTATGGTAGCATTAATTCCGAAACCATCCTTTTACTTGTAACAGAGTTTACAATCCCATACTGGCAACACAACCGTCTGCTCTTTGCTGTTTCAATTCAGTAACGGTGATTTCACTTTGTGTGGTGAATATGCGAATGCTAATTAATGATGATATTTGTCATCTGGTTGTGGTTTTCTTAACAGTGACAGCTATATTTGATAAACCTTGAACTGTAATAAATTAAACATTGTTCTGAAAATTGGATATTAACACAGTTTAGCTGTGTTAATCTTGGAGTTGGAGCATGTTTCTGCAGCAGCTACCTTTGCCTAAATTTCATAATTTACTTTTGAGTTCACTACAACTTGGTGTTTAGTAAATAGAGATAAGGAACAGCGCACACAAAAAATACAGTTTAATATAAGGAATATAAGTGGGTCCTACACATTTCTAACATGGGAGATGAACATGCTAACTGCATTTAGTAAATAAACCCCGTAAATGGCATAATTGATACATTATTATGTATGCAAATTAAAGAAATTAAATGAAACACATTTGTTTTGTAAAACGATTTGGGTTGGTATCCACCAAAGACACCACACAAAGTTGTACTGGTTATGTTGCTTAGAGTGCCCTTAAGTCAGGCAGCAGTTTAAAACAAATCATTTCATTTTCATCTGTTTTATCACACGTTTTTAATTTCATATTAGTCCCCCTTATGTTTTTAATGGTGAGAGTACAAATTTTTTAAATTATTTTAATCTTATCTCTTTCTAACCTCATTGATTATTAGATCACTTTTATTAATAGGTTGTACTGTGTGTATATGCACACATGTGATCGATAGATATCTAGATCATACAAAATACGCAATCCAGCGCACTCGCTTATTCACTAAACAATGATTTTTAAAGCTTACAGATTGTAATAGTTTTATTTAAAAACACCTCACCTAGGCAAAAAATAATGGGGATTTAGTTACATTATATGATCATACATTGCATAAGCCTGCTACAACGTCAATGTACCCCATTCTCGGCAGGTCCTACACTAAAGCCTAATGCTTGCTCTTACTTGGGAAATACTTCCTTACTGGGACTCTCTGCAAGTCAAGGCTAAGTAGGGTCCTGGAATGAGGCACCTGTGACAGGGAGG
The DNA here is from genome assembly GCA_933207985.1 of Pelobates cultripes. NCBI lineage: Eukaryota > Metazoa > Chordata > Amphibia > Anura > Pelobatidae > Pelobates > Pelobates cultripes. The sequence goes on along the minus strand of OW240916.1, from coordinate 297,818,617 downwards.
GGTGCAAAACCAAGGAGTTGGCCTGGACTCCCAAATATATAAATGAAACCAAGAGGGCAGCACTCACCTGAACATGCATACATTATATGGTGCTGCTGGCGCCAAAATATACAAAATACACAATCCAGCGCACTCGCTTATTCACTAAACAATGATTTTTAAATCTTACAGATTGTAATAGTTTTATTTAAAAACACGTCACCTAGGCAAAAAATATTTTTTTTGCCTAGGTGAGGTGTTTATAAATAAAACTATTACAATCTGTAAGATTTAAAAATCTTTTTCTTTTCTTTTTTCTTTCACAGATTTCCTAAATAAGCATGTAGTACCTATCTTTACATCCATCCATTGACGCAACCTGTTTTTGTTTATTTTATATCATTAAAAAATACGAAATAAAGTACCATTATTATTATTATTATTATTATTATTTTACTAGATTTAACTTCCTTTTAAAGACTTGTTTCTTTGGACTGGCACATGTATTGTTTACATGCAGAGAACAGTTTGTAAGCTAGACACAAATGCAGTGAAATTAAATCAATATGTACTTTTTAATTGAGTCCCTGACCTTTTTCCTCTTAAAGGTGCAATTTCAGTTAACTAGATTTAAAAAAAAGTTAATGCAATCTTTTATTAAGCATTTTATGGCTTTACGTACAGATTCATTTATCTTTAACTGCAGTGGTCCTTTTTTTTATTTTCTTGTTTCCCATTTATGTTCCTGCAATTGGAGTTATTTGAAATTGGTGGAATACATAAAAGACTTTGACAGAAAACATGTTCCTAGCACAGATGTTGAACAAGTGGACGAATATGGGAATAAATTGAATGGCATGGCGGAGTGACAGCCTTGGAAAACATTGTGAAAGCAAATGTTCAAGAGAAAATATTAGGCACGCGGTGAAATTAATTTATAAGACCTTCAAAAAGTACAGGAAAGAAAAGGGGCTATAGAAAGAGAGTAGTAGCATTAGGTGAGATGTAGTAAACAACATGTGGAGTCCAGAAGGTTGCCTACCTTTGGGCCAGAGAGATAAATTGAGAGAGGGCAGAGGGAGTACATCAAAACCACTTAAAAAAAGGACAATAATACGTAGTCCTTCCAAGGGAAAAAAAATATATATAGGCACATCTTTACCCTATTCCCATTCACTTCTTAATCTGTGCATACGTCACTAGAAGGAGCATGCCCCCACATGAGTTATTGGAGAAAGTAAAGGGAGGTAAGGATAGATCGCATCTCTCCCTTGAAGATGGCACACTATATGTAAGGTATGATCCTTGTGGGCTTGATTGCTCTAGATCAATTGATCCAACCCAGTCCTCAAGTACCCCCTTACCAGTCCAGGATTTAGGGTTTACCCTGTTGTCTAAAGTGATTATTTTTTTTCTATACACACCTAAGACACAACAGGGTAATCCCTAAATCCTGGACTGGTAGGGGTACTTAAGGACTGGGTTGGGAACCACTGCTCTGGATAGGCCATCTAGTTTCTTGGGACCTTTGTATCGATAGGGCTTTTATGAAATATTCCAGCACAGTGTTTGGCTAATTGTGGCTAAAGTGGTAACTGCTAAGGATCAGAGACATCAAATGTGGCCACGGGGCTCCCAGTCTAGCTGCAGAAGCCATCGCATTATAGGGCAAGTGAGAAGACAATTGTTGGCTGTCGTAATGGCACTTGCTGTTGCCTGCATGGAGTTAGTCAATCCTGGCAAACTTTGCTAGCAGAACCTAGAATATACTGGAAGCCACACAATCTGCTTCGACCTTTCTACCTTGCAAGTACCTGTCTATTGCGCCGTGTCTTAACCCCTTAACAACTGATGACGGTTCAGGACCGTCATCAGAAAAATCCCCTTGGGGACCGATGACGGTCCTGAACCGTCATAACGGTCTGGGGCTACTTACCTGATCGCCGTCGGTCCCCCGGCGTTTTGTGACTAGGTGGCTACTAAAAAAGACTGGACATACCCCATTTTGAATACCCTGGGTTGTCTAATTTAAAAAAATATGTACATGTGAGGTGTGATTCGGGGATTTATGACAGATAACGGTGTTACAATGCACTATTGATAAATTTAATAAATATATATATATATATATATATATATATATATATATATATATATATATTTGTATTTATAGACCTATAACTTTCAAAAAAAAAGCAATAAAGCATGTAAACACTGGGTGTTTTTAAACTCAGGACAAAATTTTGAATCTATTTAGCAGTTTTTTTCATTAGCTTTGTAGATAAGTAAAATATTTTTCAAGTAATAGTCCAAAAACATGTTTGTTTTATTTCAATTTTTCACCATATATTTTTTTTTTTTTTTTAAATAAATTATATGACATGATACAAATAATGGTATGTAAAGAAAGCCCTTCTTGTCCTGAAAAAAAATATATAACTTGTATGGGAACCGTAAATGAGAGAGAGGAAAATTACAGCTAAACACAAAATCCACAAAAGTGTCAAAACTGCTCTGGTCCTTAACGTACAACATCGCAAAACAGGCCGGTCCTTAAGGGGTTAAGGAAGCATAGCTTGTTTACATTATATTTTATAAAAAAATATTTCCATATTCTGCAGAGTTGTACCTCGTGAATGATCAGGGAGAGAGGTGATTAGCCAAACTGGTACAAAGTGGGACGCTTTGATCACACACTTGTTCATTCATACTTTTAATAACATATGTTTGTATTTACAGTGTGTGTGTGTGTGTGTGTGTGTGTGTGTATGTATGTATGTATATGTGTGTGTGTATATATATATATATATATATATGACTGGACCCATTTGTAAGTATATTATACATAAGCTGACTCCTGGTAGGAATCCCGATTTGAAAAAAATGTGGACTTTGTTTTTGTTTGTTGTTTGTTTGTCTGTGTAACGTTGTATTTCCAGTAAATTCAGCTAAACTGTTGAGCCTGGATCTTCTAAATTGTTGTAGTTGTAAATATTTGATACACAGCACTTTATAATGTGTCCGATTCGTTACCTTCCATGAAAGCAGACAGGAGTTCAGGTCCTTGAAGTTTCCACGTCGAATGGGTGACTGCATCGACACATGCTAAATGTAACACAAGAGAATCTAAAGCTGTGTTATTGACACAGTCTCTCAAATGCTTTTCTTCACATGAAGTGAATATCATTAATTTTATATCAATAAGATATGGTTTCAAATCATTAAGGGAAATGTAGTTATGTCAGTGCAGCTACTGCGGGCTACAACTTCTAAAAGAAGCATTATGGGATTTAGAGTCCAGGTGATGGGATCAAGCTGATCATCCAGGATTGTTTTATATACATTCTGTTTTTTCTTTCATGGAATATAGTGGGTTTAATGCCTTATGTGGTTTAAAGGGACCCCATCTGCATTTCCAGACAGATCAGGGAGATGAGTTAATGTGGTTTGGTTACAACTATTGAAAGGCTTGTTTGTAATTAATTATCTTTAAGAAAATTGTCAAAATTTGCTTGTATACAATTCAGTTTAAGCCATTCTCATTTACAGGATTATTCACTACTGTGGGAATTCAAGGTGAATTCAAAGTGGATTTCAAATGTAAGGCCAAAGTTTGGCTATAATGGTCTGAAATTTAAAATTCACTTTGCATTCTCAGTTTAGTAAATAACCCAACAGGTTTTTTTGTTGTTGTTTTTTTTTAAGGATGGGGTATGTTTGTGATTTTTATGTATTTATTCATTTTTAGGTTTATGTTTTTTTTTTGTTTTTGTTTTTTAATGTAATTGCCACAAAGAGATCTATGTTTCCATGTGCCTTGTATTAATACAGTTTTATATCCATATGACTTTGCAAATACAGAATGTTTTCATAAATGTTTGAATCTGTGTGTAATGATAAAGCACCTACCCAGTGCAATGCTTGCATGTTCTCAGAAAGTTAAGTATTTTGGAGTTGGTTCTCTAGCAGCAGGTTCAGTTTGCTAGTCAAATCATAGAAACATAGAAACATAGAATGTGACGGCAGATAAGAACCATTCGGCCCATCTAGTCTGCCCAATTTTCTAAATACTTTCATTAGTCCCTAGCCTTATCTTATAGTTAGGATAGCCTTATGCCTATCCCACGCATGCTTAAACTCCTTTACTGTGTTAACCTCTACCACTTCAGCTGGAAGGCTATTCCATGCATCCACTACCCTCTCAGTAAAGTAATACTTCCTGATATAGTTTGCTGACATAGTCGCAATCCTCCTGGAATCTTAAGATGCCTTTTGACATACATTGAGATGTTTGTTGATTTAGTTACATAGCTGAAAAGAAACTTGCGCCCATCAAGTTCAGTCTTCCTCACGTTAGTTTTTTGCTGTTGATCCAAAAGAAGGCAAAAAAAAAACAGTTTGAAGCACTTCCAAATTTTGCATCTAACTAGGAAAAAATTCCTTCTTGACCCCAGAATGGCAGTCAGATTAATCCTTGGATCAAGAAGCTATTATCCTACATTGAAAAATTATATCCCTGAATATTCTGATTTTGCAAGTATGCATCTAGTTGCTGTTTTAACATCTGTATGGACTCTGATTAAACCACTTCTTCAGGCAGATCATTCCACATCCTGATTGTTCTTACAGTAAAAAAAAGTTTCTTTGCCTTAGATGACATCTTCTTTCTTCCAGTCTAAACGCATGACCTCGTTATGCACTTCTGGTTTGTGAATAGATTTCCACACAATGATGTGTATTGGCCCCGGATATATTTGTATAATGTTATCATATCCCCTCTGAGGCAACGCTTTTCTAAACTAAAGAGGTTTAAATTGGTTAACCTTTCTTCATAGCTGATATGTTCCATTCCTTTTATTAATTTTGTATCCCGCCTCTGCACTTTTTCTAGTCCCATAATATCCTTCTTTAGAACAGGTGCCCAAAATTGCACAGCATATTAAAGATGTGGTCTAACCAGCGATTTATAAAGAGGCAAAATTATATTTTCATCTCGAGAATGAATGCCCTTTTTCATGCATGACAATACCTTACTGGCCTTGGCCACTGCTGATTGACATTGCACATTGTTGCATAGTTTGTTGTCTATAACAATTCCCAAGTCCTTTTCGTGTGTTATCTCTAATTCGCTTCCATTAAGGGTATACGTTGCTTATGTATTCTTTACGCCGAAGTGCATAACTTTGCATTATTCAACATTAAATTTCATATGCCATTTGAGTGCACAGTCCCCCAGTCTATCTAAATCCCTCTGCTGCAAAGTAATATCTTGCTCACATTGTATTATTTTACAGAGTTTTGTGTCATCTGCAAACACTGAAACATAACTTTCAAAGCTTGTTTTAAAAATCATTTATAAACATGTTAAATAGAAGGGGTCCCAGAACAGAACACCACTTGCTACCTCTTTACACCTTGAAAAATGACCATTAATGACAACTCTTTGTACTCTATTTTCAAGCCAATGTTCTACCCAAGAACAAGAATTTTCATCTAGACCGATTTCTTTGAGTTTGAACACCAATCTATTGTGTGGAACTGTATCAAATGCCTTGGCAAAATCCAAATAGATCACATCCACTGCAACACCCTGATCTATACTTCTACCTATTTCTTCGTAGAATGCCATCAAGTTAGTTTGACGTGACCTGTGCTTCAAAAAAAAAATGCTGATTTTCAATAACTTTTCAAATACTTTTCCAGCCACAGATGTTAAGCTCACAGGTCTATAATTTCCAGGCAAGGATTTTGAACCCTTTTTGAATATAGGAACCACATCTGCCTTCTTCCAATCCTCCTAAACACTTCCTGAAAGAAAAGAATCTTGAAAGATTAAAAACAGAGGTTCACTTATTTCTGCACTTAGTTCCTTAAAGCGGCACTGTCATGCCGAATCCCGTTTTTTTGGGGGGTTTTAACCCCCCTCCCGCCTCCACTACATCCAATTGACCCTAAGCCCCCCCCCATATTACCTATTTATTATTCTTTATTTTCTGCCCTGATCTTTATTCAGGGCGCCGCCATCTTTGTGTGGGTAGATGAATTCCCTGTGGGACACGTCATCTGCCCACACTAGATAGACTGTGAGATTCCCGCACATGCCCAGTGAAACACTTGGACATGCGAACGTGAATGTCATCTATTCATTCATCAGAAAGACGAATGAATGAATAGAAATTTCAGATGAACAAACTAACACTGTGTATCACCTAAATAACAATAAGGGGGGGCAGACCTATTGTCCTCCCCCCGGCCCCCACCGCTGAGCGGGGGGTGGGGAAAATAATGATAATGAGGGGCCATACAATCACAGTGCTCTGTGTCATTTTACACAGCGTGGGAAAGTTCTTTGGAATTTTCCCACGCTGTGTAAAATGTCAAAGAGCACTCTGATTGGCTTAAACCCACCAATCAGAGTGTTCTTAGCCTAATTGCAGGGCAAGGCTTTATAAGCCTTCCCCTGCCCTGCAGAGCTCAGTCTGCGTGGAGCCCTCCATGGGTGAAGAAGGATTTTTTTATTTTTTTTTGCGCTCTGGTTTTTTTATTTTTCGTCGGTTTTTATTTTTTTGCGCTCAGATTTTTTATTTTATTTTAAGTTCAAGATTTTTGAAAAACGAAGACGTTGAATGGTAAGTTTAATTTTACTTTACAGGTTAGTAATTTTATTCCCTCTGCACTATTTTTTAGGGTGAGGGAGGTAGGTAGGGGCCTTTTTATTTGGGTGGGGGGGTGGGTGACTAGGGGCTTGGGGACACCTAGTCATGTTTGATGGGGGGGGGATTTGACTTAGGGCCCCCACCCGCCGCCCAGGGGTGGGGGCTGAGGGGTGGGGAGGACAGTAGGTGTGTACCCCCCTCATTATCATTATGGCCCCCACCCGCCGCCCAGGCTGCTCACTGTTTACGAGACATGCCCCTACTGGCGGTATAGCGACTAGGGGCAGCATTTACTAATACTAAGTAATCTTTACTTAGTATTAGTAAATGTGGCTGAAAGACCAATTTAGGTCTTTCAGCCTTTTAGTAGATAACTCCCTGATACCGTGGGAATTAGGAAGTTATCTACTTATCGGCTGCAAGATGCAGCCACAGCACGAATAGGATCGGAGTTTCATTCATTCAAATGAAATTCCGACACAAATAAAGTGCCGAATTGCATTCTAAAACAAACATACTGTTCTCATTCAGTTAGAACGCAATTCGGTAGTTTCGGCTAAAATGACAGGAAGCATCGCAAGATCACAGAGGAAAGGTAAGAATTATGGGAAAATTGCTCTGACCAGCGGAAATGAAGCACACTTTGCTCCTCCGCTGGTCAAGCGGAGGAAACCTCCATAAGGCAAAGAGTCCCTACTTTTAAAGAAAACTAAAGAAGACAGAAAGAAAAGAAGAACAAATCCTGAGAGAGGGGGAGAAGAGGAAGAGATTGAGGAAAGGTAAGTTCGTCATGACAGTGTCGCTTTAAGTACTCGTGGATGAATACCGTAAGGCCCTGGAGCTTTGTTTATATTAACTTTCTTTAGTTGCTGCAGCACGTTGTAAGTTAACCAATTAAAATTTTTATGCAAGTTTTTTGCAGCAATCATTTGCACATCTATTGCCATGGGTCATTCCTTAATATATACGGAGGAGAAATGGTTATTTAAAATTTCTGCCTTTTCTTGGTCTTCATTAACTAACAACCCCCACTTTAAGGACAGCTTAACCTTGCTTATTTATGACACTTAGTTTCCACTTCTCATTGAGTATTGCTGTGTAAGAGGCAGAAATAAGTAGCCTAGTTTATTATACCCAACCCATCTTAAGAATGCTTGTACAGACTGTGAAAGAATACTTGCTGAGACTGTTGAAACCCTGTCAAGCTGTACATAATATGCACGTCAGGAAGAATTCAAGGTTCCTTTAAGTAAAAGTGGGCTCAGTTCTTTCCCATTCACCTAAATTTGCAGGATGTATCAAACCATGGCATACATTGCATGATTAGATGTGGGTGAATATTGAGCCATTATGCAGTTGTTTAGATATTTTGTGGGATCTTTTAGAATTGGCACAACACAATCCACATCTTTATTTAATGATATTGCCTTGTTTATAAATGAAATCTTGCTTACATGATCCTGGAAAAGGGGGTTCATAAAACCTCATGCACATAAACTCCCTTTTTTGTGTCCTTGTTCCTAGTTTTATGAGGGTGCGGGTTTTTTTTGTTTTTTTTTTGTTACTAGAATTCTTACGTTTTGTCAAAGCAAAAACACCAATTGTGAATGTTTTATTATTATTAGCATTTTTATATTGTCTAGTGAAGTATTTGCTCATGTGAAACCCAATCTGTTATGTTTTGTTTTTTCTTGTTTTCTGATGTAGCTTCTAGATCAAGAGAACAGCTTTTTTTTTTTTGCTTTTTTTTTTGGTTATTGAAATTTTATGCAGTTTAATGACATTTATTGCCTAATTGGAAAGGTTTTCACCACTAGGCTTATTTTTTTCACTTGTTAGAAATGAACAGATACTAAATGTCTTTCCTAATTTAGGAACAAAAAGGTAAGACGTTTCCCTGTTAGAAACATGGACTAGAGGTGTTTAACACACAAGTTCCCACAAATAAACATGTTTACCCATTTCTATTAGAGGAGAAACATAGAAACATAGAATGTGACGGCAGATAAGAACCATTCGGCCCATCTAGTCTGCCCAATTTTCTAAAAACTTTCATTAGTCCCTAGCCTTATCTTATAGTTAGGATAGCCTTATGCCTATCCCATGCATGCTTAAACTCCTTTACTGTGTTAACCTGTACCACTTCAGCTGGAAGGCTATTCCATGCATCCACTACCCTCTCAGTAAAGTAATACTTCCTGATATTATTTTTAAACCTTTGTCCTTCTAATTTAAGACTATGTCCTCTTGTTGTGGTAGTTTTCTTCTTTTAAATATAGTCTCCTCCTTTACTGTGTTGATTCCCTTTATATATTTAAATGTTTCTATCATATCCCCCCTGTCTCGTCTTTCCTCCAAGCTATACATGTTAAGATCCTTTAACCTTTCCTGGTAAGGCCTGAATCATAACCACATATACTAAAAGGACACTCTAGGCACCAGAACAAGTACAGCTTAAAGGAGCACTATATGGTCAGGAACACAAACATATATTCCTGACCCTTTAGGGTTAAAACCACCATGTAGCCACCCTGGTCCCCTCATGCCTCCCTAAATATAGTAAAATATTACTTGTATTCAAGTCTGCAGCTGCTTGATTTGTCATTTTCCTTTTGACCTGTCCACTGCCTCCTGACATCATCAGAAGTGGTAGCCTGAACCAATCACAATGCTTCCCCATAGGATTGGCTGACACTGACAAAGAGGCAGATCAGTGGCAGAGCCAGCATGATTCAAACACAGCCCTGGCCAATCAGCATCTCCTCGTGGAGATGAATTGAATTAATGAATCTCTATGAGGAAAGTTCAGTGTCTGCATGCAGATGGAGGAGATACTGAATGTTTGGATGCATTTTAGGCAGCCAGGACCCAGGAAGGATCTCTAACAGCCATCTAAGGAGTGGCCAGTGAAGTTATCACTAGGCTGTAATGTAAACACTGGATTTTCTCTGAAAAGACAGTGTTTACAGCAAAAAGCCTGAAGGTAATGATTCAACTCACCAGAACAAATTCAATAAGCTGTATTTATTCTGGTGTCTATAGTCTGTCCCTGAAGGCTTTTTAATGTAAACATTGCCTTTTTAGCAGAGTTTGCATTACAGCCTAGTAACACTTCTTGTGGCACCTTCTTGGGTCAGTGCTGCATAGTGACCCTGAACGCTCCCCATAGAGATGGATTAATTCAATGCATCTCTGTGACGAGATGCTGGTTGGTGCAGCACAGCGGTTTGCTGTGCATGCGCAATAGCCTCCTATTGCTTTGCTTTGGGAAAGCATTACATTGGTTAAGATCATCAAGATTGATGATCTCAGCCTAGGAGATGTGGAATGGCCAGCTGTGACAAGACTGGTGCAGCACTAAAAAAAAGTGATTTTTACACCTTTTAAAAGTGGGGTTGGGGGGGGGGGTGTAAAATTTTGATTTTGAACTATAGTGTCGGGAATACATATGTATATTCTTGACATTATATTTTTCCTTTAAAGTGGCTTTGTGAGTGTTTTGGGATCATTGCGTGTTTTACAAAGACTCCTGGTGGTGACATTGCAGTGTGAACAGCATTTGGCTGAGGGTGCCACAACGGTGAGTTATACTTACCTGATGCTCTCTCATCATCGATCGTCTGCTCCTGGCACTTCATCTGCCAGGAGGCCATGTCAGTGATGTACAAATTTGTTAGAATACAACACTGATGTCTATGAAGGATCCCACAATAAGTGCTTGCTAGTCAAGCTGTGGGAAGTGATGAAACTTGATGGCAGTCCCTAGTTTGTCTTTTGATATCTTTTGAGTGAGTGTGTGTGTGTATGTGTGTATATGTGTATATATGTATAAAATTTTACAGGGTGGGAGGAGAGCTTACTGAGCTGCTTTAAATGTTATACTTTTTGTAATATTAGTAATTGTAATACTTCTACTCGAAAGCAGTGTGACTTTACATTCATTGTGTAAGGCAATAAAATAGCAACTTGATATATGATGCAAGTGACTGGCATCGGGTGAAACTTGATTTGTATGCATCCATATATATTAAAAACCAATCATAGGGTTATTTGTTTATATATGTGTGTAGATATAAAGGAGTATCCGAGTGCCGATTTGTCATAATGTGACTGATTAGTTTGTTTCATGTAGAATGTATGATTGAATGAGTCCCACTGATTTTCCTTCTTCATTCCAGATATTCTTGGTTGTACTACTATAATAATTCTTGTCGCTGTTGAAATCTAAATTCTACCTCAAGTCAACAGATTGTAGATCCTCTTATAGATACAAAAATAAAAGGAGTATTTGTACAACCATGCACGTCTTCGTAATCGTTAGCTTTTAAAGAGGCACGATTATTTCAAAATCCCGGTATGTATATATATATGTGTGTGTGTGTATATATATATATATATATATATATATATATATATATATATATATATATATATAATATATAATATATATAATGCTTGTTGGAGGAAAGTAGGCCTTTACTTACAGGCAAGGAGTTGCAGGCAACTTGTTACCGCTATTTTAAAAAAATATATATTTTTACAGTGAGTCCTGGCAGCCCACTTGCCTTGAGTTTTGTCGACCCCCAAAATATCATTGTATCATAAAATGAAAATCACAAACGCTTCTGTGGTCTCTAGTGGTTACACATTTATGAACGGTTTGACTCTTACCTGGTTTTGTTGGGCGACCTTACTGCATTGGATCTGAGCTAATGTTCTAAAACAGAAATCTGTGTTATCATGCCAGGTTTAGACCGTATTCACTGGCTGAAAGCCGTTAGCTGAGACCCAGATTTTCAGTATTTCACATACATTTTTCTAATATGGTGAGTTAGAGCCCATGGTAATTCCTTATAACAGTATTTTGTAGTGCAAAAATGCACAAGTGGAAACCAGTGGAATATTGAATTATGCGTATTGCACTTTTAGAATATTTTTCCAAAAGTACCAAAACTAGCTGAATAAAAGTCTGTTATAAGGGTTTGTTAGCTGTTTATATACATGATTTTAAACAATATTGTCCAATGATGGCTAACCTTGACACACTAGATGTTTCAGGACTATGGTGCCCATGATGCTTTGCCAGCTTTAGTGCCATCTTGATCTTGTTATATACTTTCTGTTACGTGTGAAAGCCATCCTTTTTAAGTTGAATATTAACTTTTAGATGCATTCCAGTATACAAATATATAGAACGTGTGTATGTGCCTTTTAGCACATATTTTTTCTTAAGTTGGGTTGCTGTTGCTAACATATATTAGCAATTGATGTTCTTCTTGTACATTCAGGAAGTCGCCTAATGGCATTTAGAGGAGGGGAGCCTATTATCTTCCTTCCTGAGCGGTGTAATTTTTATTTCCTGCTGTAACAGTGTTCTCAGCCAGAATCTATGACAAAAGAAAATGCTTGCCTGTGCAAAAAGTCTCATTCCCATTCAACCTTGAATGAGACAAGTGCATTTTATGTGTTGAAATGTTGCCGAAATTGGCAGGAATGCCAAGTTTTGCTTTGCAAAGGAGTGGCAGGAGAAGTATTTGTAAATAGTTCAGTATATATCATTAATTATCTTTCTACAGTAGGTTTCACAGTGGTACACAACTTCCCCCAGTTATGTTTATTGAATGACGAGGTCAAAAACGAAGTTTCAGTGATCATTTTCGAGAAGTGTCCAGAATGTTAACACAATGAGAGCTATAAATAGACTAAAGGCGGTTAAGAAATTCCTTAGCAAGGCATTATCTATGGTCGGAGTTACCAGAATTTAAAAATGACCGTGAGAGATTAAAAATACATTTCTAATAAATGATTGTGTGTTGGGTTTATTTTTTATTAATTTATCCTATTTGGCAAAAAACACCCTATTACATGCAAGCAAAATTAAAGAAACACAAGAAAATGAATACATGTTTGTGTTCCTAATATTATAGTATCTCTGATTGTCTCTACAAATCCAATGCTTCCCAATATTGATGCATTGGGAGGCTGGTGTGCATGTGCACCAAAATGTTTCTCTGTGCCAACTACAAATGCTCTCTTTGAGCTGTATTTGATTGAAAAATCAAGTTGGACCTGGTTATTCAGAGGAAGCACATCTAGTGGCTGTCAGGAATACTTTTAACCCTGCATGCATTACATTGCCTTATCTACTAAACCGCAATATTTTGTTGCAGGTTTAAAACTATAGGGTCACTATACTCATACCACAGTTTTATCTAAATATTGACCATATACAACAATACAAATAGAATGCAGGTTACAAAACTGAAAATGACACTGTAATGTTTTTTTAATATTTTTAAATGACTGCAAAACCACATGACTTATTGTCTATTTCTGAGAATAGGTTATAAGCGGGGTAGGCATAGCATAAGGGAGATGCGATCCACAACATCTGGAGTGTCACAGGTTGCCTATCCCTGGGTTATCACATCTGCTAGAAAAACGGTTTTACGTTTATAAAAATGTTCAGAAAAAAAAGCATATCATTACTGCACCATGTGCTATATGGGCTGTATATTTCATTTATAGCAGCTTAACATAGACTTCTACAGTTTGACAAAGTTTTATTAATCCAGAATGATCTTTTTGACCACATTTAACCTTTAGCACTTATGGTATGGAGTAAACAAATGTTTAACCAGTTGTGTTACAATTCCAAAGTGAAATAGGTGCACATTTATGCAATTTGACTTGTGGCGGCTATCTGGAATTTTATATCCATATGCTTTGAACAGCCATGGTGGTGGACCTGGCTGTTGATACTTTGCAAAATGTTTTGTTCTCACAAACTATTTCATAGAAGAAGAAGTTTAAAGAATTTTGTGCAATCCAATATGGCCATAAACCACATGACCAATCTACTTCTGTTGAACAAAACTGAATCTAAGTCCAGGCATAACCTTACAAAGCAATGTACAGATCTGTAACATAAAAAGTGCAGAAGATGCATGATTAATCATTTGAAAAATAATAAAAATAAAAATAATCTAAAAAAAATAACAATAGGTTGTCCACAACTTTGTTGCTTTCGGCAAATAAATATTAGGCAGTCAAAGGGTCTAATTTTATAGTTTACAAAAACAAGATTATTGGAGGGGCAAACTACCACCAATCTATAGAGTGGAGCACATCTAATGATGTGTATATACAATAAAACACCTCCCCTAGTTGGGGAGCAACAAATATTTTTGGGTGTCCTAAAAAAGGAAAAAGATCTCTATTGTGCAGATAACTTTAAACTTATAAGACCCCTATGTGAAGTAGTGATGGTTAAACTCACATGGTTCTGAGCCAGATATGACAGGCTCCGGTCGTTCTTGCAGTAGTGTACTTAGGTGACACAATCCCCTTCCCAGATTCTGTGGTATATACTTTCAAGGAGACAAGAGTGAAACAATAGGAGATAATACTCCTAGTGTTATAGAGTTAACATTCAGGTAACTAGCATACACCATAAATGACTGCTCACCTTTACTAGAGTCCAAGGAACCTGGCTCTAGGTATGTTCACTTGTGTGCCTGTTAAGGTGGCAGAACCCTTTACAAGAATTTATTGTACATTAAAAACACAAATAAACAATAAATAGTAAAAAAAAATTTAAAAAAATCAGCAAAGTGTTCAAAAGTGCTTCAAGGTCCTCTGGCTCTCCCTCTCCCGGGACACGTTTTGCCCGTCCACCGGGCTTTCTCAATCGGTACCTCAATACCGATGGCAAATAGATACCCAAACATGGCAGAAATTTCAGTAGTTTAATATACCAGCACTAGCAGCGGCTGATATCCAAAGCAGCTTGTTTATTGAGTTATATACAGGGAAATCATTCCATCGACTGCGAGAATACATTCACATCAGACCCTTTACTGCCGCTGTATGTGACAGGAGACCTATTAGCAGCATTGGCTGTGAGTTAGTTTGGAGCAATAGATAAATAGCACTGCATCCTACTCCATATTCTCCATGTATACTGCTGAATTAACTATTCATTATAAAGAATTTCATGTCTGTATGGTTATTGCAATATTTACTTTCACATTTGCATGCAGTTCCTATTAATTTAACTAACATTGAAGGTAGGTAGATTAAAGGATGTTTTATTTATTGGTAATTTTTTAATGAATTAAAAAAAAAAATTCGGAAGTGCAAAAATGTGACCTTCCCATTTTTAGTAAATAAAGAGGAAAATGTATGGTATCTTCCCATTCCATTAGTGATTTCTACTTTTTTGAGAATACGTGCATGTGCCTTTTTCCTTAGACTTATTTGTGTATGCTAATCTAAAGCTCTACCATATAAAAATTGCAGCGTGTCTGCAATGCCGTGCTGCAGTTGTACACGGCATCTTCTTTCTTGTACTGTATTAAATTACAGGTATTGCTGGACACTATGCACCCTTAATGGTGGGATGTTCACATTGTTCAAACCACCTTACCAGTAAGAGTCCCTGGGCAACAGCTAACAATATGTATCCGCCTAGCTCAAACCTTCATAGATTGTAAGCATGTTTGATCGACATCTTCTTCAACCTTTCCCCTTTTTATATAATAGCAGAGTCTTCAGTATATGGTGACGCTATATAAATACTAATCGTAATCAGTCACTTACATAGTCATGCTAGGAGTAATGATTTGAAGTGGCCATGGTGCCTGGAGTTTTTCTGTCTAACTCTACCTCTGGCAGCGTCATTAGCCAGCTTGTGGCAAATTTCCAGGCTGCCTAATGTCATTTCTGTGCAAAATTAGTGTCAGACTGCAAATCACAGCACGTCAGCCCCCTCGTTTCCTGCTCCCCCTGATGTCCAACAAGGAGGATTTTGCTACAGTGAGAACTTGGACAACTGAGTTTTTAGTTTTAGTGGGAGAATGATGGGTTAGTTCCCCCCCATTTATTTTGGGGGCAAGGGGGTGGCCATCTCAGAAAGGATTACTCTAACCAAAATTAGGTTAATTTCTTTTTTGAGTATCCCTTTAATCAGACTAAACCGAGACTGATTCCATAAAGTTACAGTGAAAGAGGTGGTAAATTCAGACATGACAAATGGTACATAATACTCACAAACGTATGGGCCTCCTCACGTGACACACATATTTTTGACTGACCGAGTAACTGCCATTTTCCAGGTGAGGGCATGTATCAATAGCTACCAAAACATTAACTGTTTATTTTTAATTATATTTCTTTATCACCTTCGTATCATGTCAGTAGTGTTTACAGAGGCAAATAAATTAGTGAAAGGAGGTTGCAATTCTGGGACATTCTGTTTTACTTACTGAATGTACCCGCATTTTATAAAGTTCTATTGAATATGTAAATAAACTGCATGGGAATGAATGCTTTGTCCAAAGGTCTGGAAATATGCAAAATACAGAGATGTGCTCAATAACAAATGCCCAAACTGTATTCAGTGTTTTTTCTTACAACGGAAAGTGGGGTGATTTACTGTTGGACCTCTAAGGAGTAGCTTTCCCTTTATGACTCCATAATGGCAATCCAATTTCTCCTTAAATCAAAACACCTACTTTAACTTCTAAAGCCCAGTCTATTCAGAAAACTTCCAGCTCCTTTGAATTTAATAGTATAACCTCTCTAGGCAGGAAGTCCCAAAGCCCTGTAATTATTATGTAGAACAGTTTCTGTAGGTGCAAGTGAAATTTCCTTTCTTTGAGTTTTGATGGATGACCTAATGTCGTCTGTAGATTCCTGTTACTGAACTGGTCACCAGAAATCTCTTCAGGAAGGGTGCAATGTTGAGTCAGCATGCACCAAAATAGGATTTTTTTGTGTGGTGACTTACACCACATTAGGCATACGCCTGGCATTTTACAAGCATTGCCTGCCAATATAAAATACACCTCATGCTGATCACTCTACCTGATCCGTCAAAGAATTTGGATTGTTGTGGAGATAAAACGGGGTTCTGATGACTGTTTGTCTTTCAAGCAAGCACAGTGTTAACCACCACTTCATAGATAAAAAATAAATAAATAGAATCCGTTATGGTAGAGCGATTGCAAGTGGACTCTATTTAATTAAGGTAAAGCATTCAATCCTAATTTTTGATAATGATGTCATAGAAAATGGGCACTTCCACCTTTTGTTCTGTTGCAGCGTTTACATATTACTGCTTTTAAACACATTCTATCTGAAGGATTAAAAGATTTGTATTCTCATTCGCTGCAGGTTTTAATGATAACTTGGTCATTAGGAGATGATGAGATTGGAAAATGAAGCGGCACATATCTCACACAGTTTAATTCTACTTGTATGTTATTTAGGTTTATATTTAGCAGTTAGGCAATCAATAATTCCCACAGATTGGTCAATATGCACCTGGTGCTTTCATCTGTTTTTTATCTTGCATATATTTTGTTGAGTTAACTTTATTTAATTTTTTTTTCTTCTTTTTTTTTTCTTTTCTTTCAAGTGCAGTGTAAATCCCATCTTGTTTTCTTGGTCTGTGAGATTGTTACAGCCTTGTTTTTCATTCAGATTCTTGTACTAAATCATTACAGCCGTGGGTAGCCAAGTGTATCACATTTTCATTTAGTTATTTATCAAGCTATCTAGGAGCAGAGATGCAAATATATTTCCTCCCACCCTGCAGGGTACTTGATCTAAATATTTTAAGTCAGGCTGAATGCTGTACGACACGCGGAAAAACATGGTGCCTTTTTTCACCTGTGCGTAAGCAGAACATGGCCATGGAGTACCCAAGATGTAACAAAGTACAGGAATCGTAGGGAATGCATAGATCAAGTCTTCTTTAGACTTTGACAACCGTGAAATGGACCAAATAAACACAGGGTGTAGCAGTGTGATTGGTTAAACATGCATTCAGTTATTACAATCTTTTATATCTAGAGCACCTAGACACACAGCTGCACTGTTTAGGTAGACAAAACCATGACCACAAGTAGTGTAGAGGAAGAATCAATAAACCGTATAGCCCGAGCTGTTCGAGCTACAGCATCCGTCGCCCGGTTGGCAAAACATGTTTTACAATAGTTGCTTGACATCATTTGGCATGGTATCCTGAGGATTAGGTGCTTCCAATCCAGTAGAAGACTAATTTATAATGTGTCTTCTCTAAATGTTGCAAGGTAGCGGTTTAAAATTTTGCTGAATTTGTCAATGCATCATAACTCATAGAATTCTAGCATGATTAATGGTGGTATTGATATTTAAATACAATCCTTGGATCATCTCTTTTATATTATCTTAATGTTACCTAACCACACTCACTGTAGTTTGAGCGAGTGAGGCAGGAAACACTTTGGTTTGTCTGCTTGAGGTGTTACTAAGGGAATTGCCTGAGAGTGTCCTTTTTAATACTGGTTTATAATACAGAGGAGACCATGTAGTAACTAAACCTGATATTAACTGTTTCTGTAAAATTAGTAATAATTGTATAAATAGTTATGTTAAATGCAGGATGTGTTATATTGTATTAGCAATGCAACAATTGACACCATGGCCAAGGTAATGTATATGGGATGCAAACTGTAGGGAATGTGTTCACTGTAAGAAAAGAAAAAAACATTTCTTAATGTTTGACTTAATCTGGGAGTTAGTGTTAAATTTCATTCTACCCTACCATGCCGTTCATATTTTGTTGCTTTAAGCCCTGCAGAATAACCTGCGACTACTGCACTCATGCATCAGTGGAGAAGCAATGCGAACTCTAGGCTTCCTATTTATTCCGCAACTTTCTAAGCCGGATGTTCGCCAGAGTATTGTTTGCGCTGTGCTCGCTGACTAAACGTATCCCCTTCTGTCTTTATCTCTTTTGTTATTCCATGGCAGATGGCATTTTTTTTTTCCTATGGTTGAAAGAAAGCATTGGACATGAATAGCTAGTAAAGTTATGTGTGAAGGTAAAGAAAAGACAAAGTATGTATTCCACGCAGAGTGAGGCATCCGTTAACCCCTCTTTTTGTTTAAAAAGTGACCATATTGCCAACAAATAAGCAATATAAATATTTTATCTACTCCAATGATCAACATTTTTAAATGTTAAAAATCACTTTCGTATTGAAATTGTTGCCACTGAAAAATAGCAATATCCACACAACTGCTGTTTTTCTTTTAAGGGGAAATGTCACTTCTTGGATAGTGACAGTTCTGAACTCCCCAATAAACACTTTTTTGATGTACTTTCAGACATAACGAGTGCAGTGGAGGTAAGGATAAAACAAACGTACCTAAGCACTGCTTTGTCAGGGTGACATCATTGCATCTGATAAGAAAATGTCTTATAAGCTTATATTATATGGCCATAGTCGCGCATCCACCCTCAGTGTTTGCACATGGGACCATAGATACATTGTATGCTCTGGTTATGCCAGCCATCTTTATCTTTACATACTATGTAACTTAAAGAATAAACATAGCCCAACCCTTGCTTACGTTAACCCTTTACATACATGATTGTATCATATAAACCTTTGTATAGTTAAAGGAGCACTATATGGTCAGGAACACAAATATGTATTCCTGACCCTATAGTGTTAAAACCACCATTTAGCCACCCGGGTCCCCTCATGCCTCCCTAAATTAGTAAAATCTTACTTTTATTAAAGTCTGGAGCTGCATACTGTGTCCCTACTACTGTGAAAGTTCAGTGTCTGCATGCAGAGGGAGGAGACACTGAATGTTTGGATTTATTTTAGGCAGCCAGGACCCAGGAAGGATCTCTAACAGCCATCTGAGGAGTGGCCAGTGAAGTTATCACTATGCTGTAATGTAAACACTGCATTTTCTCTGAAAAGACAGTTTTTACAGCAAAAAGCCTGAAGGTAATGATTCTACTCACCAGAACAAATTCAATAAGCTGTAGTTGTTCTGGTGACTATAGTGTCCCTTTAACGGATTGTGTCTGCTGTTCCCCATGGCTCAGACTATCGCAGAGTTCTTTATTAACGTGAATTTCATATTTAAGGCCAGAGTAGCCAAACTGCAAGAATTATTAATATTATTTTTTTTTAAAGCGCCAACATATTGTGAAGCACAGTGCAGTAGGACGACTAACTGTGTAGTTGCAACGAAACAAGAATGGTTTGCAGAGGTTTTTCAGATGTATTTGATGTTGAATCCAAACCTAGTATTTTAATCCGGTTTGGATGCTAAAACACCCATTAAACAGATTTTTTCAAATTACTGGCTTGATACATGATTAGCTGTGTATGTTGATAAAATGGGGAGAGGTATGTCCCAAACCATTTACAGCCAGCAGTTAATGTTCATAGAGCAGCGTTCGCACCGTTCCACTCCCAATCATTTTGCTAGTTTCAAATGTTATTTCCAGGCAAGTCCAAAGTAGATAAACGTTGTGTTTTGTGGTTTCCGAGAAATGTAGAGCCCTGTCACTTTCCAATTGAGTCTATGGTCTGCTCCTCACTAGCGCAGCAACAACAAAAAAAAGACTTTTGACAATATTTTGAACATGTTAAAAGGGAGTTTGAGAGTGACACCTACTGGAATAGTATGGCATTGAATTGTCATGATACAATCTTTATGGCTGTGACGAGTGCACACATTCTGTATATTAAGTGTATATCCATGAGACTCGCATGAAAGTGTTTTTTGACAAGTTTCTCAGGAAATTCAAACCAAACCAGATTTTTCTTTTTTTAATTATTTTATTTATGAGAAACTAGCTATCCAGCGCAAAGAGGGTTTGATAGGAAAACATCCGTAAAACATGTATGTAACAAAGCAGACGTCATTTTCTGGGTGTTTGTGTGGTTCCCCCCTTTCCTTATGCTCCCCTCTTGCCTTTATTTCCATTTTCTTATTTTATTTTTCACGGTGTCTCACTATCTGGCTGCCGCCATTTTCTCCTCTGCCCATGATGTCTGCTGTTTGTCCTTCTGTAGGATTTACTGATGGATTGTGGATAAATGTGAAACAAATGAAACCGTATCTTGGTTAATCTCCACCCATTGTCAAGTTTTGTCAACTTGACCGCTATACATAAGGAAACATAATGCTTACTTTTTCTTGTGCATTTTATGAAAAATGGAGTGCTCAGGGAAAAAACAAAAAACTTGCACTCCACTTTATAGAAGCAGCTTAAATAAAGATGTTGTTTTGTGTGCCTTTATGTTTGTCTTTCCATCTGTACATCTGTGTCCTTGACCGTAGATGACAGTCCATTTGTGTTATTTAGACAGTCTAATTTACTTTCTGGTTTTATTTTACAAGGTTTATTAGTGTGTTAAAATTCTACAATTGCTACAAGAAGGGATGTAGATCTTGATTTATAGTTCTAAACAGTATTTTATGGGAAGTCAGGTTGGTGAAGAGGCAGGTATTAATATTTTGGGGAGCTTCCATGTTGTATTATATTTGGAGTCGTCTTAGACCAGGATCATGTTACAGGCTCGGAGTGTGGTTTCCTAGCTCCACTCATCAGTATAATTCTGCAGGATGACCTGCCAGATTCTGCTTAACTCATTTTAAATTCCATCCCTTCTGCACAGGGATTGGGGAGTAGGTAACTAATTTCATAATGAATCGGACGCGGTTTAAAGGCACATTACTGCTGCTATGTGGCTTATACACTTACACACCCAATATTTAATTGCACCGAGACAGAGGGACACCAAGGCAGAAATCATGGACACCAAGTGAATTGTATGTCGAAAAGTGATATTTGGTAGGTATAAACTACAGCTTAATGTGGTGGTTCTAGTGTCTATAGCCTGTCCCTGCAGGCTGTTTAATGCGAACACTGCTTTTCAGAGAAAAGGCAGTGTTTATTTACATCACTGCCTGGAAGCACCTATAGTGGCAGACAACTTGCTTTCTGTGTCAGTGCTACAAAGCTCTTCATGGAAAAACTGAATGTTCTCTATAGAGATCCATTGATTCAATGCATCTGTATCAGAAGATTCTGATTGGCGCAACGTGGTATTTTGCTGCGCATGCTCAATACCCTCCCAATGCTTTCCTATGGCCAATGAAATTTGCCCATAATCTATCAGTAAAATAAGCCGCACTGAAGGGCAAACAGCAGATGTCATGAGCAGACAAGAACAAAATGGCTGTGTCCTAATATTGAGACCCAGCACAGGGAAGAAATGATAAATATAAATAAATGCAAATAGCAAGGGAGGAATTATAACAATTAAGATACAGGGGGCTTAAAGAAATGAACCGTAAAAAAACCAAACATTGGCAGTGGCACTTTAAGAATAGTACGGAGCAATCTAATTCCATTGAAATGTTTATGTAGGAAAAATGAGGAGCATCTGCTAAGAGATCTAATATAGGACTGTATCAATTAATGTTGCATAGATCTGCCTTGTGTGAAGCAAAATATTTAATGACTTATTCTGGCTGGGTCTCACACCTCTGGAACCATAGCCTCCAGCAACTGAAATGACTGTTGTTGATAGGAATACTTATGTAATAAATTATATATATATTTACATACAGAACGTGCAGTAAGGCTGCCACCATGCAGGTTAAATGTTTTACTTGGACCTTTTATCACATGCTTGCCAGCAATAGAAGGGTTGGTTTATTGATTTTCAGAAAAGGTTTCAATCGTTTCTTCAAGAAATTCCTCTTCTGCAGAGGGATAATGCACACAACAGCACCTCGATTCCTCGTATAAGTAATACTCTTATCCATCCGAATGATCCTAAAATCATTTACTGTGCTTGACATTTGACCTGTAGAAGATTGACAGTGTTTAATTAATACTTGCTGCTATATGTGGCAGTGCTTTCTCTAGTACAGAAAGAATGTACATCATTGTGTTTTATTTAGCTTTATGGGACAGCTAGCATGTCCAAATACAATTGTTAGACTTCTATGCAGAGAGCTTTAAACAAGTATTCACTAAACAGGGTTTGTAGGAAATTTAACACGGTTGGGATATCAGAACTGGAGAAATCCTCAGCCGTGTTATTTTGCTCTGACATTTTACTTGTTTGTTTAGTGAATAGACACTGTGTACTTGTCAGTTTATATACATAGTGTGTGAGTATTCAGAGTATACTTATCCATATCAGGCCCATTTTATAGTCAGGGAAAAAAGTATTTGATTCCCTACTGATTTTGAACGTTTGCACACTGACAAAGAAATGATCCGTCTCTAATTTTAATGGTAGGTGTATTTTAACAGTGAGAGACAGAATAAGAAAGAAAAAAAAAATCCAGAAAAATGCATGTCATGTTATAAATTGATTTGCATGTCAATGAGTGAAATAAGTATTTGACCCCTTCAACTTAGTACTTGGTGGCAAAAGCCTTGTTTGCAATCACAGAGGTTTCCACGTTTTTTGTAGTTGACCACCAGGTTTGCACACATCTCAGGAGGGATTTTGTCCCACTCCTCTTTGCAGATCCTCTCCAAGCCATTAAGGTTTCGAGGCTGACGTTTGGCAACTCGAACCTTCAGCTCCCTCCACAGATTTTCTATGGGATTGAGGTCTGGAGACTGGCTAGACTGGCTAGACCACTCCAGGACCTTAATGTTCTTCTTCTTGAGACACTCCTTTGTTGCCTTGGCTGTGTGTTTTGGGTCATTGTCCTGCTGGAATAACCATTCACGACCCATTTTTCAATGCCCTGGCTGAGGAAAGGAGGTTCTCACCCAAGATTTGACGGTACATAGCCCTGTCCATCGTCCCTTTGATGCGATACAGTTGTTCTCTCCCCTTAGCAGAAAAACACCCCCAAAGCATGTTTCCACCTCCATGTTTGACGGTGGGGATGGTGTTCTTGGGGTCATAGGCAGCATTCCTCCTCCTCCAAACATGGCGAGTTGAGTTGATGCCAAGAGCTCGATTTTGGTCTCATCTGACCACAACACTTTCATCCAGTTCTCCACTGGATTATTTAGATGTTCATTGACAAACTTCAGACAGGCCTGTACATGTGCTTTCATAAGCAGGGGAACCTTGCTAGTGTGTTGCCAATTGTTTTCTTGGTGACTATGGTCCCCGCTGCCTTGAGATCATTAACAAGATCCTCCCTTGTAGATCTGGGCTGATTCCTCACCGTTTTCATGATCATTGAAACTCCACGAGGTGAGATCTTGCATGGAGCACCAGACTGAGGGAGACTGACAGTTATTTTGTGTTTATTCCATTTTCAAATAATCGCACAAACTGTTGTCACCTTCTCATCAAGCTGCTTGGCAATGGCCTTGTAGCCCATTCCAGCCTTGTGTAGGTATACAGTCTTGTTCCTGCCATCCTTGGACAGCTCTTTGGTCTTGGCCATGGGGGAGAGTTTGGAATATGATTGATTGCTTCTGTGGACAGGTGTCTTTTATACCGGTAACGAGCTGAGATTACGAGTACTCCCTTTAACCCCTTCAGGACGGCATCAATAGTACACGTTCTGATCAAAACAAAAAGTAAACAAAAATTGTAATTTGCGCTATATGTCTGTTCAACTGTAATTCACCTCTTTCATATTAAATGCACCCACACTTATTATATATCATTTTGATCAGGAGAATCAGGGCTTTTATTTCATATCAAATATTTATATATGAAACATAATTTATTATGAATAAAATGTAAAAAACTGTAATTTTTTTTAAAAAATTGTAGTTCCGCCTCACATTTTAGCTGTAAATGTCATAATACTGTTAGGTATTACTGCAAAAAAAATGCACATATTTGTAATCAGCGATGTCTCACGAGTATAACAGTACCCCCCATTAACAGGTTTTATGGTGTTTTGGAAAGTTACAGGGTCAAATATAGAACGTTCCATTTTCAAATTGAAATTTGCCACATTAGTAATGTTACCTTTGAGACGGTGTGGTAGCCCAGGAATGAGAATTACCCCCATAATGGCATACCATTTGAAAAAGTAGACAACCCAAGGTATTGAACGTGGGGTATGTTTAGTCTTTTTTAGTAGCCACTTAGTCACAAACACTGGCCAAAGTTAGCATTCATATTTGTTTTTGTGTGAAAAAAGCAAAAAACTAATATTTGGCCAGTGTTTGTGACTAAGTGGCTACTAAAAATGACTGGACATACCCCATTTGCAATACCTTGGGTTGTCTACTTTTGCAAATGGTATGCCATCATGGGGTAATTCTTATTCCTGGGCTACCATACGGTCTCAAAGGCAACATAACCAATCTGGCAAATTTCAATGTCAAAAAAATGAAATGCAAGCCTTATATGTGACTCTCTAACTTTCCAAAACACAATAAAACCTGTACATGGGGGGTATTGTTATTCTCGGGAGACTTCACTAAACACAAATATTAGTGTTTTAAAACAGTAAAACATATTACAACAATAATATAGTCCATAAAAGTGCTGTTTGTTTGTAAAAAATGCAAAAAACGTCACTTTTACTTAAAATATCATCGTTGTAATACAATTTACCAGTTTGAAACACTAATATTTGAGTTCAGCGAAGTCTCCCGAGTAAAACAGTACCCCTTATGTACAGGTTTTATGGTGTCTTGGAGAGTTACAGGGTCAAATATAGTGCTTGCAAATTAAATTCTCTGCACTTTCTCCCTGTGTTGTCAGGCATGTCAATCAAATTTTAATTAATCAAATCACATAATTATGTTAAAAGATTACTTAAATATACACGTAGAATTTTTATATATATGCATTTATAGGTATTTAAATTCTACGTGTATACTAATGTAATCTTTTATGTAATTATATGTATTTATCTATATATATTTGCGGTTATTTGTATTTTATATATAGATAGATATATATAGAATGTCATTCTAAGTGTATTTTGTTACCAATATATATATATATTAATAACAAAATACAGTTAGAATGAAATTATATGAATATATAATTTTAATAAAATTTTGTTTCAATATTTTATTTATTTATTTTATTTATTAATGTAATTATACATATATATAAAATATATGTGTATATATCTATTATATATATAATATATACATATTATATGTAACGTCATTCTAAGTGTATTTTAATACTAATATATATGCTAATATTAGTATTAAAATACACAACGTATGACGTTTATATATATATATATATATATATATATATATATATATATATATATATATATATATATATATATATATATATATATATATATATTTAATTTATTTTACACATGCTTATTTTTTTTTTCATTTCCCACCAGCAGGGGGACTGTCTGATATTTCAGACAGCCCCCCGCTGGCAGATCCATAGCCAGCTATAGGGGGGCCTCATTCGCCGGGGGAGGGCTGTCTGGGCGGTCAGGCAGCCCTCCAGAAGAGGATCACAGCAGAGGTAAGTAGCTGCGATCCCCTGGGGCTCAAAGCTGTTACGGCGTTCTATGCTGCCGCAACAGCTTTAAAGCCGCGACGGCATAGAACGCCGTAACGGCGTTAAGGGGTTAAGAGAGTGCTCCCAATCTCAGCTCGTTACCTGTATAAAAGACACCTGGCAGCCAGAAACCTTGCTGATTGATATTGGATCAAATACTTATTTCACTCATTGACATGCAAATCAATTTATAACTTTTTTGACATGCGTTTTTCTGGATTTGTTTATTTTTTATTCTGTCTGTTAAAATACACCTACCATTAAAATTTATAGACTAATAATTTCTTTGTCAGAGTGCAAACGTTCAAAATCAGCAGGGGATACTTTTTTCCCTCACTGTGTCTTTTTTTTTTTTTCTCTAGTGTTAACAACTGTTAATCAGATTGCCATTTAAAATGAAGCGTATTTGTGTGTCCTTTGAATGCATAACGTTGTTCACTTTGTAATGAACACCTTCCCTGCAGAATCCGTAAAACATGCATATCCATTTAAACATACATTTCAGATTGCAGATATGGCTAAAGCAGAGATATGCTGTGTGTAAAGCACTTAACGAAAATAATAAAATACAAAACTAGGTAAACTAAAAACTTGTGGTCAATGAACGCTTTCAGATCAGGGAGTTATCGCATATCCCTCTTTCCTCCTAGGCTTCGGTTACTCTGGCCTTAAATTGTAATTCACTTTAAATCCTCACTTTTAGAAAATAACCCTAAAAATGTATGCATACGTGCAAGCTTACATGTAGTGTAACAAGGGGCAAGCCATAGGAGTTGACTGGAAACGATAAAACAATAGTACCAGCTTCAGATATACGAATACTCTATTCCTCACTCCATGAAATGAATACGTTCTGAGTTCAGTTTTCACGTAGCCGATGGTCCACATCTGTTGTGTAGTTTTACATAAAAACTTAAAAGGATTTTGCATCAATTCCTTGTTGCATGATTTAATGAGTAGCTGTCAGCTACTCCCTCCCCTACCCTTTCCTTACAGAAGGCCACATATATAATGCAGATTATTTAAGGCTGATTATATCGAGCTCACTGCAAAAATCCTGGACTTAAGACACTTTGTGCAAAGCCAGCTTTGCTCTGCAATCTCTGTGAATCCCTACACACTTAGCCTGGAGATGGCACTTTAGTAATTGACATGTTCCTATTGCATTACAGCCTGACTCCAGAAGTCTTGTGCTCTCACAGCTTCGTGACTGGTGTGATCATTCTAAGAAAGTGTTTAAATACTAGTGACCAAAGTACTAAGTCAGTTAATGAGAAGCCAGCCATGTTACATCACCTCCATTACTTGTGACATTATAATCTGTTCCTGGATTCTAAATGTCATTCACGTGTTGCTATGTTTCATTGATGTCTTTAAGTATAATTAAAAGGAGAAATACTGGTTTTACAGAAAACGAATGCTTAAAGCAGGCAGCCACCCTGGCAATATGCCCACGAAATTGGCATTATTCCAATTTAGACATGAAAGAGGTGTATCTGTAGTCCAGCTTGAAATAAAAAATAGTATGATGTAAACCTTTTAAAATACATTTTTGTATGTGTGTGTGTGTGTGTATGTGTGTGTGTGTGTATGTGTATATATATATATATATATATACTAGAGTATAAGACAAGTTTTTCGGCACATTTTTTGTGCTGAAAAATCCCCACTCGTCTTATACTCGAGTCAGTGTCTGTATTATGCCAACTTACATTGCCATAATACAGACCAGGACCGCCAGGCTCATTACAAGCCCGGCGGTCCTGTTGGGGGCTGTCAGAGAGCTGTAACTTAACTTTCCTGCAGCTCCTGTCACACTGAGTGTGCACTTCCTTTCAGTCCCGCCGGAAACCGGAACCTGCAATTGAAGTTCCTGTACCGCGGTGCGCGCTGTGCTGCCGGCCCACGCTACAAGACAGGTAAGTAAAGCTTCACATTAGCTCCACAAGACGCACAGACATTTCCCCTCACTTTTGAGGGGAAAAAAAGTGTGTCTTATGGAACGAAAAATACGGTACTTCACATGAACAGAGCCTTTTAAAGTATTTTAATCATGTCTATTGCGGGGGCCATAGTCACAGGGTAAGAGGCTAGCCAGCAGGCTCCTCCAAGAACCAGTGACGAGGTTCAGTTCGTCAAAATTGCTAAACACAAATACACACACCAGTCAAGCCATAATACTTGCTTTTCCCACAGAAATCTCATTTTAACAGTGCTCTCACTACTCCAATGGATTCTGAATAGGCCTGTGCAAATAAACTCAACAAAGAACCACCTCTTCCTGAGTTGTGTTTCAAAGCTGTTGTATACAGAAGACATATATACTCCATGTATAAAATGTAGATATGAGGAAAAAAACTGGTTCTTTGTTGAGTTCATTTGCGTAGGTCTACCCAGAATCCCTTGCAGTAGTGAGATCACTGTTAAAGTAAGATTTCTGTGGGAAAAGCAATTCTGATGGCTTGACTGGTGTGTGTGTATTTGTGTTCAGCAATGTAATATATATACACACACACACACACACACACACACACACACACACACACACTCTCACACTCTCTCTCTTTTTCTCTCTCTCTCTCTTTTTTTCTCTCTCTCTTTTCTCTCTTTTTCTCTCTCTTTTCTCTCTTTTTCTCTCTTTTTTTTCTCTCTCTTTTTCTCTCTCTTTTTTTCTTTCTCTCTCTCTCTCTCTCTCTCTCTCTTTTTCTTTCTTTCTCTCTCCCTCCCAGAAATAAGACCAGGTCTTATATTTATTTTCCCCCCGAAAATTGCACTAGGGCTTATTTTCAGGGGATGTCTTATTTCGATGAAAAACTGTAGCAAGCATGTGCTAGAAAGCAGGTCTACGTTCGGTGGAATTCCCCCAAACATAGTCCAGTTCACTAGGGCATGGAATCCCGCAAATATGTTTTTGGGGAAACTTTCCTGAACATAGACTAGCTTACTGGTGAATGGAATCCCACAAATCTATGTTCGGGTAAAATTCCCCAACCATAGATTAGAGAACTAGTGACTTATTTTCGGGGTAGGGCTTATATTACAAGCATCCCCTGAAAATAAGCTAGGACCTTTTTTTGGTGAAATAGGGTGTGTGTGTGTGTGTGCGTGTGTGTGTATGTATATTATGAAGTTTTACTTTATTGACAGCAAATTCTATAACTATGTTAAAATATAAGGGTTATATATAATAAACAACGTGTGAACTGTAATATAAACATAACAACAATCTGCATAAAATGATTCACAGTCATGTTCTTGATATAAGAGTTTTAGAAAATTTGACATATGAGAAGGATGGCATACACCAAACTGGATACTTGCACAGAAGGACTGGTGGCCCTGGCCTTGAGAGCTTACAATCTGACAGGAGGGGAAGCTAATCGAGATAGAAAGTAAAATAGTTTTAGATGTATGATAGAATAACAGTACACACTGTGCGAAAATTATGCAATTGTACAGTCACTAAAGTGTTAAGGAAGAAAATAACTGCCTGACCTAGTAAAATCTCAATGTAATATTCCTGGGAAAATATAATAATTAAAATAAATATATATTATTAGAAGAGGATAGTAAGAAAATGTCGAAGAAATTCAAGGAGTTGGCAAGAATCTTTTGAGTGTCTCTGATAGTAGGTTAAAAATATTTCCCTGTGTTTTTATAAGGCTTCTGAATAAGTACATTTAAAACAAATGATCTGTTTGCTTTATTACTGTGGTTTAAGTATATTAAATTTTCAATGGCCGAATTGTTTTTCTCAGTACATGTAATGAGTTCTATTTTATAAAATGCCTGCTAGACAATGGGAGGACATCAGCAAAAACATAGCAGTGCTACCCGTATATTGAAAACCTCATTAGTATAATGACTTTTTGATGTAACATCAATTTGCTTTATTTATAAAATATTGGTTAAATTAAATTGCCTATGCTATGAAAGAGAAGGAAGAAGCCATTGAATTACAGGTGTAGGATACAAAGCAATTGTAAATTGTGCCAACGAATTTAATGTCGCCTGCTCTGCCGCATTGACACTCTTTTTCCCCATTAATGTTTAGAGTGTGCCAGTAATTTCATTAAAATATGTTTGTTGTGTGGAACATTTTTCCTCTTTAATTTATCACTGTCCTATTTTGCTTTATTTAACCTTTAAACGGCATGTGTGAAATTTCTAAATGGCTGCCTGTCGTATTTTGTCAAAATTTTAAATGTGATCAGTGAAATTTCAACGCAGTCAAATTATTTACTAAGACAAAGGAAGGATTACTTTGTCTTAGTATTTAACTACACTTGACAAAACTTGACAAAAGGTGGATCTACCTAGCAGGATCCTCCATTGACCGCAGTATTGCACTCTCTTTGACTACTTGCGAAGCACCATGAGCTGGAAGACCAATGGGGCCATGTGGACCGGTTAATGAAAGTAAAACTCTCCTTTGACTGCTGCCTCGGTCGCCCATCAGCGCATTTACCACCTGTGGTCTTTGCAAACTATGTAAAGGCCTCAAACTATGACACACTTAAATGCCGTGGGTGCAGGTTTAATTCTGCAAGTTTGGGATAATGCGGTGTTAATACAGCATTGTGTGGGGTTAATACAGCAGGTGTGAAGTTTTTAAATACAGGTGTATATATATATATATAATATTCTCTAGTCATTTAAATAATTGATGCATATGTAATATATAGAAGATGTTGATAGTTGGGCTTGGGTAGGGTTTTGGGTTGTAGCTCCTGGTCTTTAGGTCCTCTAGCAATGCTCCTGACCACCACAGTGTGAACCCCAAGGTTTCAAAAAACTGTCTATAGCACAGTGAAATGGAGGGTAAGTTGTTTCTACCATTTGGTTTGACTACTAACTCTGAAAGGGCACAACTATATCCTCTACTGCAGGCTGTGAAGTTTTCCTTTAATCGATGCAGCCTTTTACACTTGTCTACTATTCTGAGATGTGAGTTACTCGATGTGGACTATAACAGGTGTTCTCGTGTTTCCGTACTATACTCATACTTGACTGACTATTGGAGTTCTAAATGCACGACTACTGACATAGTTGTGAGTTTCGTAAAATATATTTTGCCCATAGTTAGTGCTTGATTGAACTGTCCCATCAGTTGCACCAAAATTTGTAATCTGCATTTTGCCACCTTCCTGTTGGGACCTTCAAAGTAAAATTTAGCTGTGGTAATATTTATAAAGACTGTCATTTTAAAGGATCACTGTAGGCACCCAGACCACTTCAGCTCAATGAAGTGGACTGGTTGCCAGATCCCCTTAGTTTTAACCCTGCAGTTGAAAACATAGCCGTTTCAGGGAAACAGCTATGTTTACACTGCAGGTTTAATCCAGCCACTAGAGGCACTTCCGCGATTTACACTGAGTAAATTGCACTTCGTTGACACTGGATGTCCTCACGGACTTCCAGCGTCAAATAAGATGCCCATAGGAAAGCATTGAGTATTGCTTTCCTATGGGCGGGTTTGAATACACGCGTTTTAACCCCTTCAGTGCCGAGGGAGGTGGCACTCCAATAGCCTATAGTGCCAGGAAAACGTGTTTGTTTTCCTGGCACTATAGGATCCCTTTAACTACTCCTTTTTGAAATCTTGCAGCATTAAACCATCACATCAATTCACGTTAGCAAAAGCCCAACCTATTGAGAACATCAAAATGACTTTTTTTTTTTTTGTCTAGGCTGTACTATAACTTTTTTACACTGAAAAATGGGTGTTTGTCTAGAATTCACATGGATTTTTTGTTTATTTAGTTACTGACATTTATTTAATTACAAGTTGCTTTTTTATTTGAATTTGTGGATGTTGACTGTGAAGATCTATGCCTTGATAAAAATCAGATTTTTCTCTTCCTTTCTTCTGCTGGTTGTTTCTTGTTTTGTTACAAACATGTCCTGATGACAACTTCCTTATCAGAATTTTTTTCTTCTCTTTTTCTTTCTTTACAGAGCGCTGCAGCTGCCCCCAGTCCTGTTCTAGGAAACATTCCTCCAGGGGATGGAATGCCAGTGGGTCCTGTCCCTCCAGGCTTCTTCCAGGTATGCACAGACTAAACAGAGACACAAACATTAGTCTGAACTTCTACAAGCACATTGTACAAGCAGCATAAAGCAGGACTTGGTCTGCACTGGAACTCTGGAGCGCCTGTTTGTTGTGCACAGAAACAAAAATATTAAATGTTATCTGTGACTGAACTGATCCGTGTTGATGCCCAATATGTAATATATGTTCTTCATAGAGCGCATATTTGTATAAAGACTTTTTCATTAACTTGATGGGTTTGAGTTTGTTTAAACCTAGTTTATCAAATAGTTTATTATAATTTAACATTGTGGTTCACTCAATACTGAACCAAACATTGGCATTATCTTCTCTAAATAATCAGCAATATAGTATATTTCATTGCTTAATGTACACAATAAAATCATAGTAATAATAGATTTTTAGCTATTAAAGATTGTCTGTTTTATAAACATCCTAATGGTTCCATTGATGTTTTGATCAAACAATCATTTGGACAGTTGTGATTTTTATTGGAAATAACTACAGCTTTTATTTTTATTATTAATCTGTGAAGTTTATTGAGACATCTTGTTTGAGACACCGAAGAAATGATGAAAACATCGTGTTCTGTTAAAGTCTCTTTAAAATATTACGTGATGCCTTTTGGTTTTATGTAATGACTGCTCCAGTTTGTATGTCTACATTGTGTCTCTGCCTTAGGTCTTGATTTAATATTGTTGGATAGGCTTTTCAAATGATTATATATATTTATTTTTTTTGAATAATTGTTTGAAATATTTTTTTCAAAATCTTAAAATCTAAAATTATATATATATATATATATATATATATAAATGCATGAAAAAATATCATAACTATTGAGAAATTAAATTATTTTTCATAATACTAGATCATTTTAAAAGTATATCCAAAAATATAAAATCATTTAAAAATCTTATCTAACAATATTGAAGCTTTAATAAACTTTTATTTATTTTTTTCTCGTTCAATTAATTTCCTCCATTTTATCCAACGAGTGCGTTGGTACCAAGAAATAGAAAGTCTTGTTTTCTTGCATATAAAAACCACCCTCCAGCAAGATATTAATAACTCCCAAATACAATACAAAAGTATCCCTGTATAAATGGCCAGTGCCCCATTACAGCCATGTGCTGACCTTTATCTGGAACCAAGGTTCTCAATTGCAGTTTATCTTGTTCCTGGACATGCCTGTCATCTCCCCATAAACTGGTTTCAGAACGCACGCCTCTGTCCCCTAGTGCCATACCATCTACAGGACAAGTACTGCTAATTCATAGTCTTGGGCAGGTGACTTTGAGTTATTTCTTTTTTTTTTTTTTTAAAGGGACACTGTAAGCCCCAAAAGAACGTTAACGTAATGAAAACGTTTTAGTGCATA
The DNA here is from genome assembly GCA_933207985.1 of Pelobates cultripes. Classification (NCBI taxonomy): domain Eukaryota; kingdom Metazoa; phylum Chordata; class Amphibia; order Anura; family Pelobatidae; genus Pelobates; species Pelobates cultripes. The sequence goes on along the minus strand of OW240916.1, from coordinate 297,785,257 downwards.
GATCAGTCCCTTCCATCTCATTGCTCAATTTTCTGCCATTTTGTTTCTGTTTACGCAGCCTCGCCTTCTCTGGCTGTGACTCACACAGCCTCCAAATTTCTTTCATTTTCCATCAGATCTTACAGCACAATGTGTTTACTTTAGAAGTTAGCTACTCCTGCTGTGTAAATTGGACTTTAATCACACACAGGAGGCTGTTACTGGCTTTACCAGACCCAGGGACAAGAAATGAAAAGTGAAACACACACTACAATACAGTAAATTTCAAAGTTGGATCTCTCTTTTCAGAAAGTATTTAGGAGGGCTGTGTAAGTCACAGCCAGGAAGTTGTGGCTGAAGTTACATAAACAAAGTGATTTATTTCCTAAATTGCAGAGAACTAAGCAGAGAGACTGAATGGACACTATCCACGCACCAAAACCACTTCATTAAGCTAAAGTTGTTTTGATGCTTAGAGTTTCCCATTTTTAAGGATTTGGAATGGTTTCTAAAATATACATTTCAGTCTGACTTTTTCTAAATTGAATGATGAGTAGCTGCTCCTATTTTTATTATCTAAGAAAATGTGATATCCTGAGAAGTTAGCATAAGTGTAGGAGAGAAAAAAAGAAGGTAAAGTGAAAGAGGCACACATTAGATACAGTATGTATAGAATATATGCGAGTTGTGGAAATGGTTACGTTTGTTAGGGTGTTCCAAGTCACTACATCGTTGTTAAAAAGGTCAGAATGGCAAAAATCTTGTAAGCTGTCACAAAGCCTTTGACATCTGTCCCAGATTATGTCATCTCAATGAAGTGGTCTGGGTGCACTGCCCTGTCATTTTCACCCTGCAATTTAAAACATTTGTCATTTTGTAGGAACCACAATGTTTTCATTGCAGGGTTAAGTGTGGAAGTCTTTACAACCATTACAGGCGCTTCCTTTGTGAAAACAGAGTCAGATTTTGTTCTTCAATCAAATGCTGCTCACAGAGAGCCCACAGAAAGCATTTGATTGGACGAATGCAGCATTTTGCTACGCATGTGTATCTTGTTCCCAGTACTTCTCTATGAGAAGCATTGGATTAAACGAGAACACGGAAGATGTCAGCAGGCTTGCTGACAGAGACAGAGCGGGCTCCTGGAAATGACGCAAGTAAACTTAATTTTTTTTTTTTTTAAATAGTACATTCAGAACTACAGGTTCTCTTTACATAAAACAAGAATAACTTATTAAAGAATTTCTAATGGATCCTGTTGAATTTCTGTTCTATTTCTCTGTGTTTAATTACACACATACTTCACTAACTTTCACAAACACTGTCTCATTTTATACATAAAAAAAACATTCTTCTTATTTATGTGTATATAGTACCTATTATAGATGTAAACATTCTCTGATAATAGTGCAAATCCGCCCTGGTTCTTTTATCTGTATATCTCATCATTCTCATATGAAAAATCAAGCATAAAGTGCACACTTTTTAACTTTACTAAACAACCGAGAACAATGTACACCAACATGTGTTTACATAGAGAATCTTAATGTATAGGTTTAATACACAAAAAGCACAAAACATACATATTTATAGATTATCTGTAATATCTTCTCTTGTCATGTTTTTTATATTTTGTTTTTGCATGTATATACAAAGTAGCCTCTGCTAAGCACTACTAGAGGGATACAGACACAAACCCCAAAACCATGTTTCGGCCACTTCCTTCTACACAGAGAAGACTTATTGGCTGTAAGATAAAGTTACAAAGGGGATTTCCAAAGCTTTCTGATACTATGTATTAGATTCCCCTTATATTTGGTCTTGTTGACTTCTTGTAGGACACCATTGCCAATTCACATATTATTAATTACATCTCACGATGCCTAGGCAGTCTTCTGGCTGGTTTAGAGACCATGTGAGATTTAGTGGCCAGTACACCACGAGATAACTGCATTCGACCTACTGGATAGGCTTTATTATTTTTGGTGGAACACGATCTCAAATGGCACTCTTTAGTTTGTGTTTTTTAAAACACGTTCCAAATTGTCATGCTTTTATACTAGCAATGTACAGCATTCATTTAAGTTGTTCAGTTTTAATTGGTACACAAATTATCACACTGATGCAATATCTAAAGCTTTTATTTTGAGAGTGGAAAATAACATGTTTTGTATAGTCTGCGAGGTATAAAGTGGGCTATGTATTTTGTGCACTCTAAAAAAAACAAAATAAAGAAAGAAATTCAAAATGTGAGCACAGTGCCATCTTGTGGATGCATTGTGTAAATAACCTGCATTCTGATCGATTTATTGACTTGTATTTCTCTTTGCGATGTTTGAAATATCTAGAATGTATATTTTCAAAATCGACAAATATACTACATCTATTCTTATTTTATTTCTCTGGGATATATCCTTCTCTCTCTTGGTTCCTGCCTAATAATCTCACAGGAGTGTGAAATGCCAAGAAAACGAGTATAACATAGAATTATACTAAACATAGTATGCGGGACTTGCTTTGGATGCGGAAATATGTTAGTAATCCCAGAAGTAAGAGCATGGATAAAAATGAGCAAGCTGATAAAAACTCCTAAACCTGAGTTTTCAGATAAATGTAAATTTAATAATATTAACTGCAAAATATTAACTGCAAAAAGAGCAAAGGCTGTCCAATCACAACTCTTCTCAGGTGTACCTATTAAAAGGAAGTGCATTTCTTTGAATTCATCAAGGAATTGGGAATTTTATTTCATACAGGAGGCGAGTATTATGCTATTACTTCCTTTACTACTCCAAATAGCAACAACATTAAAATACAACCAAACTTGAAAGAATTTAAAATCCATTAAAAAATAGCTGTTGAAATGGAACATTAGCCAATCAGAATCCGTCCCAATTTATATATACGACCCCCATGTTGTTTCTATTTCTTTGCTTCTCCTTTTAAGTGGATGAGTATACATTTGTTTATTGTGTTGTATTGCTCTTTTGGATATATGTATAGGTATGTATGTATATGTGTGTGTGTGTGTGTGTGTGTGTGTATATATATATATATATATATATATATATATATATATATATATATATATATATATATATATATATATATATATTTATTTATTTGTATGACTTTATTTTATTTTGTTTGGTCTTATATTTGTTTTGCATTTATTTATGTGAGTGGTGTTAGAAAGAAATGTTGGTCGATTTACGTAGGCATATTTATTTTGACATGTTTTATTGGTTAATCGGGCCTTTTCTATATATTTTTTTTCCAGCTAGAATAATTGTTTTAGGGACTGATAATCAGGTCTTTCATTCAGTTAGGCAGACATCATATTTTCTAATATTTTTTTTTCTACGTGTAGGCACGAGCACTGTTTTGAGCAGCCATTTTGTTGGAGTCTGTTCCGGCATAATTTGCATCGCTCTGTTTCCGGTGCACGAGGACTGTATTTCAGCTCAGGGGACCAGCTGATCACTCTGCTTCATCAGGGATTTACCAGATAGTTGGCTGATCATATAAGCTGAATATTGTCTTAAACGGGAAATAACTGTTAAGTTATTTCACTACTGTTTTTTCAATTTAGGTGTTTTTCATCCATTTTAGTTCTAGATCTTATCATGATCATTCATATATATTTTATTTTATTTTGCATTGAGGCATTTAGGTGTCACCGTGCTCCTGCGTCAACACGATCCTGCGGATCCTGGTCATATAATCTGTACGCCATTTCTGAATCGGCAAGGCTGAAATTGTTCATTTTAAATATGGGTTCATTTTTAAAAGTCCAGTTCATATGGTTTATAAAATCCAAACCTTTTATTGTCTGCATTTAGTATCTCTTTTAAGCTGTTATTAGCTACCCTATTAAAGCAGAGAACTAGCAATATAAAACAATATAAAAGATATAAAACATTTTGTTGCTAATAAACTGAAGTGTTGGATCTGGATTTTTGCAGTTGTTAGTGATATGAAGTTATTGGTAATTCTTTGCAATGTTAGATAATTGCTTATAAGTACATATACATATGCATTCGAAATTCTAATTATGTCTTTACGGCACACCCTTGTACCTGGAATCATTACATGCCCTAGGATAACAGATTTGGTGGCCTTGCCATGACAAGAATAAAAGAGATCCGCTGTACTGTATATATAAAACTGCAATTTATATCCGATCATTAAATGTTAAAGGAACACTATTGTGTTAAGACTACCTATACCTACAGTTTTGTATTCCTAACAGTGCAGTGTAAACAATGCTGGCTCTCTGAAACTGCAATGTTTTACATTGCAGGGCTAATGGGACAGGGACAATGAGATGAAGTGGTCTGGTGCCTATAGTGTCCCTTTAATGAAATCATCAATACAAATTGATTTAAAATAATCATGCTTTTATTCTCTTGTTATTCTAGCCTTTCATGTCACCGCGGTATCCAGGTGGTGCAAGGCCCCATTTAAGAATACCCAACCAGGTAAATACAGCCTATATCCCCCAGTAATATATGTGGGTATCCCCCCCATCTTGTCAATATAACAAACATGTTTACCTTGTTAAGGGACTTGGCGGTGTTCCTGGAAGCCAGACATTACTTCCCAGTGGCATGGACCCATCACGACAACAAGGTGAGTTCTGCCACACAAATCTAGAAGTGTTCACATTTTAAAGCATGTTAGAGAGACTTTCATTAAGGTGCCATTTAATTACTTTTACTTGTTCTATAGGATCAGATGTTATGCTAGCAAAGCTCCTAAAAGGTGAATGAAATTGCATGTTTTGAAATCCGTATTCAAATGTTCCGTGCTGAGAACATGTCTGCAACATGAAGGGTACTGAATAGGGTTGCCATCCTTCTTGGGGAAAAAAATAACGGATGTGCTAATTTGCATAATTAATAATGCATGCATGACATCACAATATGTAAATTACGAGGAGTGACATAATAGAAAATTATTTAAAATCACAAAAAAACTACTTAGTTTAATTCTGCTGTAAGTGTGAATGCTCCCACTGTCTCCCTATCTCGCAGCACAGTATCTTTAAGTCTCCCAGTGTCCCCTAGTGTTTCAGTGTCCCCTAGTGTCTCAGGGACACAGACACTGAGAGACATGGGGACACTAAGACACTAGAGAACACTGGGAGATATGGGGAGACTATGTATCCCAGTGTTCCCTAGTGTCCCCATGTCTCCCAGTTTTCATATGTCTCGGTGTTTCAGTGTCCCCTAGTGTCTGTGTGCCCATGTGTCTGTGTCCCCCCGTGTCTCTTTGTCTCCTAGGATCCCCCAGTGTCCCTATGTCTGTGCACCCTAGTTTCCCCATGTCTGTGTGTCCCCATGTCTCTGTGTTTTCCAGGATGCCCCCAGTGTCCCCATGTCACTATGTCTCCCAGGATTCCCCCAGTGTCCCCATGTCTCTCTGTCTCCCAGGATTCCCACAGTGTCCTCTAGATTCTCTGTGTCCTCCAGTGTCCCCATGTCTCTGTCTCTTCCAGGATCCCCCAGTGTTCCATTGTCTCTGTGTGTCCCAGGATTCCCCAGTGTCCCTATGTCTGTGTCTCTGATGCCCCTGTGTCCCTATGTCACTGTGTGCCCCCTGTGTTACCTGTTACATACTGCCCTTCCATTTGTCTTCCCTGATCCCACACTTGCCTGAACTGCAGAGCTGTTCCCCCACGGATCAGTGAGCAGAGTGAGGCAGGGAGTTATATTCTGTAACTTCCTATCCCTGTCTCTCTCCACACACATAGTCCCACCTACTGGCTGGCACCGGTATTGCATCTCATCTCAGTTTATACTGAGAAAAATACCGGCGTTTTATTGCACTGGTCAGGCAACCAAAAATACCGGCCAGGTGGGAACCCTAGTACCGAAAAAAATCCACCTTTACTAACAACTTATTTTTAGCAAAGCAAAGTGATCATAACTGGGTTCCCTTCAATTATGTGTGAACTGGTATCTCTCACAGCATAAGGAGTGAGAAAAGGCTTTTCACCTAAGTTCTCTGTTGATTGACTGCTGTTAAGCCCCTGTCAGGGGGGTGGGGGGGGATCACAAAGGACATGCTGGGAAATAGCAGAGGTTCTAAAGCTGTTTTATGGTTACAAGAGTCTTGGTAAAAGAAGGATATGACTCCTTGGGGAAGAGAGAGCCAGCATTCTGTTGTGTACATTAAAATAGGAATATATAATGTAAATAGGTGAGCAGTGCATAATAGACTACTGAAATCACAGAGGAAGGGATAGCACAGTCAAATGAACATTGAAAAGTAAAATTCCTTCGAACTGCCTGCTGGCAATCTGCAACCTCAGGTCTCTTCTGTCAGGTTGTGGGAACTTTTACATGTGAAGTAGATGTCCTATATCTCATGCGTGGTAATTTGCCAGCTCACAAAGCATGTAAAACCTGTTTTGGTAACTGCGAAAAGAGGAATATTGACAATTCCTTTTATTCTGCTATGATGCAGGTAGCACTTTACTGGCGTCATGGTAAAAGTTAGAAGTAGGAATTAATAATAATCCTCTACAAGCAATGACGTAGCCAGGATTTTATTCCTGAAAGTTATGGTAACCTCCAGGTGCATGCAGAAAGGCCAGTAGTACTATTTAATAAAATTACCTTTAAATTCTTATGTCTGTTTGCTGTCCAGATCCAGCTCTGTGCTATTGTGCATCCTTTTGGTATATGTCAGTATGTTTCCATAAAGTGGCACCAGGTTGCTGCTTAATCACAAATCCAAGGTGATGATTCGAAAGTACTGCAATATGCATTTTGTAACATTGTTACTTAGTTTTAAATTAATATAATTTATAGGCAGCACTTTCTCCCTTTGACAGAAAGGTAAAAATAACAGGAAGATAAAGTGATTTTGGTACATATGCTGTCCCTTTATTCAGACTAAAAGCAGCGTATCTTAATTAAATAATTTGGGGGCATAGGTGCTGCCCCTGCAGCCTTACAAATGAAAACGATGTTATTTCTGAGAACCAGCACTGTTTACATTTTGCAGTTTCCACATCTGCCTGTGGCTGTCTGGCAGACTGAGAGTTGTGGACTGCAGTTGATTAATTTATTGAATCATTTTGATGTCCAGCGTCTGCATGCAACGTATGCTGAACTCTGAACCTGTGTGTCCAGCACTTCTCTTTGAGAAACATTAGATTCAGTTTCTCTGATAGAGAAGCATTGGATCAGCAGACCGCAGTGATTGCAGCACGTGTTTTGTACCTTCAACGCTTTTCTAGGAGGAGCATCTAAATAGACAAAAGTCATTATTATCAACAGTTTTACTAGAGGCAGGTTCAGTTAGTGAGGAGTCTGTTCCATCTCTGGAATAAAGGTAAGTTTAATGGTGCTTCATATATTTTTTTAATATAGTTTTGTTACTTTTTTTTTTTTTTTTTTATAAAAAATGTGGGGCCCTGAAATCTAAATTCATTAAGAAACACATCTATTTTATTAGTGTTCCCTTAATTCACAATATGTACGTGACAGTAATAAACCAATGTATTGCTCATTTCAGGGCATCCAAATATGGGAGGGCCAATGCAGAGAATGAGCGGCCCGCGGGGAATGGTTCCTTTAGGTCCACAGGTAGGTTTTTATATATGTACAGATTAATGTGTATTACTAACCACTAAAATGGTGATGTCTAAAATTCTTTAATACTCTTACTCACACCATAGAGGCTAAGAATCTGGTGGCTTATCGTTATGATAGGCCCTAAAGTAAAGCCCCTTGACCAGTCGTAATAGACAATAAATTTGGCATAACACACTTTATCGGTAAAATTTCAAAAGATACTATGCAGCCCACATATAAAATCATGGTTTACCACCACCAAATCTAGTTTGCCTTTGTTGTGTTTTGCCTTAAAGATGTTTGTTTATAGGATGCTCACGTTTACTATGTGATTTACCCTTCATTGAATTTTTCATCTGGGTGAAGTTTGTCAAGCTGTATCCTTGCCTAGTTTAGATTCCAAACTCTTATAAGATTGTATTTCCCTGGAGGGGTAATGGCCAAAAAGTTAATTAAGTCTGCTAGTTTGGCACTCCATCTTCCATAATTCTTTGTCACAATCGACCTATTATCGGTCCGGCTGATCTTATCTGTCAAAATTTAACATTATGGCAAATGTTGGGTTTTAGCCTATAATGATACCAATATTGCCGTTTGTGGTGGAGGCCTTGTGCACACTATTTTTAGCTCCCCTCTATCAATCTCACAAGCCCTGGCTGTCCGTGTTCCTGTGGGTTAGCACGGCAACGCTCCGTGCAGCATACCAGGCTCTCGAGGGTTTGTAGAGAGGATCTGCCGTAAACAGAAGATGGTGTGTGGTGGGTGCCAGCCACCCCCTCCACAATGTGAAACCTCTTTGCAGCCTGAACAAAGGCACTGGACCACCAGGAAGTGTAATGTTCACCTCCGTGGCCACAGGTTAAATGCAGGGAGTGAAGAAAAATATCGGTATAAAAAAATAAATATCGGTCAATCCAAAGTGACAGGCCTGCAAAGTGTCGTGGGAGATAGTTCCACAACCAATAAAAAGCAAGCTTTTTGCCCTTCTAGTGTGAAGAATACATTGTTGCTGTGTTATTTTGGGGGAGCTAACTTCTCTTTTCTTTCTTTCACTACTGAGGTTGCTTCAGGTGCCTCAGTCCTTTCCATATATTTCCTCTGCACGGCAATACATTATTTTCATCAATACTCACACTTTCCCGTATATGTTTAAGCACAATGCACATGACACATGGAATATTTTTTACATCATCTTGTATAGATGCAGGTAGTACTGTCTGCTATAAGGCTTCACCCCCATGTATGTAACTTTGTTAATTACAATAGTGTTGAATGCATTGCTTTTCCCGTGATGCAGGCCAAGACAAGGTAAATAAAAGCAGTGCAGAATATTGTAGACTTGTGCCAACGAAAGTGCTTTTTTGCCACATTGTATGGGCAGCGTAAGTTGAGTGCATATACAGATGCAATTTAAGTCAAATGTGATGTTGTAATTTAATGATAGATCTAAAAGCTTGTATGAGGCCGCACAGTTTAATAATTAAAATTGTAATACATTCTAAAAGACTGAATGCATTATTGTAGGAGAGTGTGAGGTCTAACCTTTGACATTACACGTTTTATAGACTGACTTCATTTCTCGTCGTACAGACGGTGATTTGACTGTAGGCTTGTTTCCAGTGCCATCACTCACTGTCTTAATAGAAACATTTAATTCTGAAAATGTTAAACACTGAAACATACTTTTGTGCTGTTTTTGAAGATGCCGCTGAAAAAAAAATTATATTTTCTTTGTTGGTCTTGCCTACCTCGTGGCCTATACTTGAGGTCCAGCAGTTATACTGTGTAGTTCCACGTTGAGTGGAATGAGAGCTTTGAATTGTCTATATGTGTATACAGGCATTAACCAGCTAGTTGTTCCCGTGATTGTCATTAACCAACTGTCATTTCTTTTCCCTTTCCTCTTTGGTTTTGTTTTTCTTTGTTTTTGTTTTGTTTTGTTTTTTTTGCTTTTTTATTTTTTTTTTGTTTTTTTTGTGGTAGTCTGACCCTTGGTTATCATTGCAGAGTTATGGAGGAGGAATGAGACCGCCACTCAATGCACTAGGTGGTCCTGGGATGCCAGGAATGAACATGTAAGCAACAAAATCAGTTTTACTGCTATCAATTACTTCCTGAATAAAAATAAAAAAAACGAGACTGGCATATGTTTCAATGTCGTCTCCTTGAGCCTCATTACCTCTTTTAGCTGGCATTGCAAATCTCGGTGCAGGCATTCAAACCCACAAGATCATCCTGAGAAACTGAACAGGAGTAAATACAGCCTTTGGCAGAAGTCAGAAATGTTAATGTTATACGATGTTACATTTAATGGCAGATTCATCTACTTGCCAATTTTTAGGTTTTGTTTTTTTCTAAAAGACACACTCCTGGTGGCAGGTGACTATCCTCATTGTTAATGCATTATATAAAGTATGATCCCTTTAAAGTTCCTCCCACTTCTGCAGATCTACCTGCAAACTGCAGTCGCAATAAGACCTGTGGGGTCAGTTCTATAAACTGTCCTCTTCTGCAACTGTCACTAGTCTAATACTATCCTTCCCTTTTTGTGTCATTTTACCCCACTCCCTCTAGCATGTAAGCTCATTGAGCAGGGCCCTCAACCCCCTCTGTTCCTGTGTGTCCAACTTGTCTGGTTACAACTACATGTCTGTTCGTCCACCCATTGGAAAGCGCTGCGGAATTTGACGGCGCTCTATAAGTATCATAATAATAATAATTCCCTTTACGGGAGGGGTTTACATTACGTTTAGTTCATCCCGAACAGCAGTTCAAATCATGTTAGTGTAACTGCTGAATAAGTGGATATCATCCACAATGTGACTGGTACCTCTTTAAAAACATTTTTATGTTCAGAGGAGGAAATATGGCTTTCTCCTAAAAGTAGCCCAAATGATCTAAAACTCTTGTATTTAATCTTCAAAAAAACAAAAAACTGAACAGTTATGAGCAATAGACATAGTTTGTTATTAAGGCACCAAATGCAAGTTTTTTTGCTATTCACATTGGTGTTTGTTTCATCCTCTGATGTAATAAGTGGTAACAATGCTAAAAAAAAAAAAAAGTAAATCAAAGTTGTATTTTCATACGCGGTAAAACTATAAAAAGGAATGTGCAGATTGTACTAAATGTTTACACAGCCGCTAGCACTAAATGATTGATGATTGTGAGTTGTAATGCTTATTTGTTTGATTTTCAGGGGTCCCGGAGGGGGTAGACCATGGCCTAATCCAGGCAATGCAAATTCAGTTAGTATTTACACCTTTATTACAATAGATTTATAATGGCAAATGTAAAATTAAGATTGCTCTCTTTGGATGACTTTCTAATTTGTATAAATCATGGCCGTACAAAACTAGCTCTCACTTGACTAGCTAAGACTCCTAAGAGTTGTAGTTCAGCAATGGCTGTGGAGCTATTTCCGATCATTTTTGGATTTGTAATTGCCTGTGAAGTTTATTGAGTTGAAGAAGTTCTTTCCTTTTGGGATACATTTTACTTCAAAAGTGATGTATTGCAATATTTCATTTATATCGAATGGCACATTTTAATAGACCAGAGACTTTTATAAAGGTTCAATCAAAACTGTTTACAGCACAATATAAGCAACACTACAAATAAATATATTTTTTAAGCTATTAATTGTGATCTAAACCGGTGAATATATTGATTCAACTTTGTAAACATTGAAATAAAAGTATTAGTACCAGTCAGGACCTACTTGTTTAAATTTTGCATTCTACAGTTATACCTGTAAGGTTACCTAACTTTAACTTCCATAGTATATTTATTTAACAGATGTTTTGTTGTTGTTTTTTTCCGTTTTGTTTTTGTAGGATCTAGTGTGTTACGTAATTCAAAATAGCTAATTTGAAAAAGACCCTTCACTTTGTTTTGTTGTTTTACAATTTGTAATTTTTACCCTAAATATGAGTCCTTTTTCATATCAACTCTGCGCTCTAGTAAATGACCGGGCTAGTTTGACGGTCATTTCAGTCTACTCATGCCCACTGGGAGGGTAACGTCACATGCCCAGTTGTTTGGGTTTTTTGGGTTTTTTTCCTGTACATCGTGAGGTGTTTAACAGAATATTGTTTCTTTGTTGTGCCTAGTGCAGCAATTTTAACAAATTAGAAAAATATTTGTGGAAAACAAACAACCAAAAAACAACCACAATCAATGGATGTTCTGTCTGAACGATAAAAGAATAACTTTCATTTTTATTTGCTTTTAGATACCCTACTCATCTGCGTCTCCTGGGAATTATGTAGTAAGTTCATCTGGTTTTGTGTGCTCATTGGAATTGATGTTACATTTTATTTAGTCAAAGAAATAGTTATCCAGATGTTAGGAAGAGCCCTTGTGTATTGTTTGTAGTGCGAACATCTGAGTTATGTTCAGTTGTTTTGTCTTTCATTTAATGTGCATATGTTGATATCTATTTGAAGAACATTTCCCAATCTGGACACATTTGTCAGGTAGAACAATGCTTTGCCATGAAAATAAGATCAGTAAATAGAATTGTCATTGACATTTGTTGCTAGCTGTGGTTTGTTTAATTATTATTTAATTAATTTTCTATCAACATGTAAAATAACAATTTGTTTAGTAATGGCTCCCTAGCAGCCCAGATTCTTCTGAACTACATTTTCCAGAAAGCAATGTTAACAGAGTATCATTGGAATTGGACTTTAGAAACTCTGGGGGTGCAAAGCTTGGCCAACACTATTTTTGTGTGCCAGTGAGTGGGCAGTGTCTTACAAAAGCTGCGTCTTGGGAAAACTCTGTTACCCTTGCCTAGTGAGAGGACCCACTCTGTAGTAAATGAAAGCCAGGACCATTTTTTTGTGGGTGCTTGAATCAGTCTCTACATTAGAATAATATAAAATACTTTCTAGCTGCTCACATAAACCATGCTTGGTGCTAAATCAAAACATAATTCCTAATACAAGAAATATAGTCTAGCAATGCCAGTCGCTGTCGCTTTAAATTTCCAGAGCAAAACACAGAAGCTAGCCTAAATGGCCGGTTTTAACTGTATTTGCACAGACTGACTGCCCTGTTCAAGGCACAATTACTGGGCAGACTAACCAACACATGACACATGCTTATACGAACCATCATTCTGTTCCTATCCCTATTAGTAAATAATGTCCCAATTGTTTTTACGAGTTCTGGAAGGTTTGCAGTTTCTAAAGTAATGGTCAAAATAAAAACTTTAACTATTGATTTATTTGCATAGGGTCCTCCTGGTGGTGGTGGTCCCCCGGGAACTCCAATCATGCCAAGTCCAGCAGGTAAAATAATAATTAGCAAGCAGTATGTATGTATTTGTGTGTTGTGTTTATATACAATAATAAGTGTTAGGAATTGTATATTGTATACCAATTAATTGTTAGGGTTACTTTCATGGATAATAATCACTGTAGGGTCAAAAAGGAACAGTAATGGTGATCGTGTATTTTGGAAGCAAATAATTCTATATATATATAATTAAATGCAGAAATAAAATAATGTTAATTTGAGAAGTTAAACCTAGTTCCTATTGAAGCAATTACTGGACCTCAGCTGCCTTTACTTTCACTAACATCTCCCTCCCTGCCGGCCTTTTTTTAATTAGGACGTCAACAAAGATATATACTTTTCAAACAAGTGCATGTAAAGATCTATATTGGGTGGAAAAAATGATTAAATACCTGAACTAATTTAGAACTCACAGGTTAATATCAAACATACACAGGTCTGTGTTATATTAATTCATTTTTTAATTTTTTTATTATTATTATTATTTCTGTAAACTAAAGTGATACTTTACGGTTCTTTTAGTTTGATCATTGATATTTTTTCTTTCATAATTCCTCTGCATAGGTTTTAATCGTCATCATAAGACACGAAGCCTGCATATAATTTAAATAACCTTTTAAGTTAATGTATTTATGGCCCATGAATAATGTTTGTCTCTCGGTGGTGCACAATGTTAATTTTGCACTGTGGTTTGAATATTTACCCATTGCATGTGTATTTTGTGTTTTAGATTCCACAAATTCTGGAGACAATATGTATACATTAATGAATGCAGTACCTCCTGGAGCCAACAGGCCTAATGTAAGGAGTGTATTAATCTGTTTTTATTATAGTGTACTAATTTAATATCCTCTTGTATAGTGCAGATAATATTTTTATTAATTTTGCTACAGAGTGATTATTGTAAGAGACATTTGTGGTCTTTATATGAGATTCAGGATCATTTTATTCACATTTATTGGTGGAAGTGTATGATACAATGGATGTCAGCTTGTCATTGATTACTACTTGTTCCTTCCTGCATATAGTGGATTTTACCAGGTTTATCCTCTGACACAGTAATGGTTCTTGCTGGGTTATCTCCAGGTAACCAGTAATATTCAGCATCTGTAATTCCAGCTGTTGTCGATGTGAATGGCCAGTGTTTGAGCTGTCAGGAAGGCCTCAAAGCGAACTCTTAATGAGCCACATTCTGAAGACTTAATATATGCTTTGCTAATAGACCATCAGTTGGCAACATAACAGTGTTTATAATCTAAATATATGAATGCCTTTCTTCTTTCTTCCAGTTCCCTATGGGTCCTGGCTCAGATGGCCCAATGAGTGGATTAGGTGGAATGGAACCGCACCATATAAATGGTTCATTAGGTAAACGTGACATAATGATTATACAAAACCATTTTAGAAATCTATCATTGTATGCAAGGTGACAAGATTGGAGGAGTTATAATTAAAATGTCAAAAAGCCAAAGCCTACTAATGACTAGGTGCATAACTGTAAACAATATTGTGATTTTATTTTTTTTATAGTTAATTAAGCATTGCTATTTTTATTTTTTTATTTTTTTTAAAACAAACCTTAAGTACTTAAATACAAAGTCTACAGTCTACATGTATATTATATGCAGTTACAAAGAAATATTTTCATTAAGTCATAATTTTAATTAATAAATTCTTCTGTGGAACTCCAAACATCTAAATAATATTGACAAAAATATAAAGACCACGATGGTATGATTTGTTTATTTCACGATCGACAGAATCTTTGATAGAGGTTTATGTTTTTGTATTTAGGCTCAGGGGACATGGACAGCATTTCCAAGGTGAGTACATCCATCCAGCTGAGCTACACTACTTTATATTCATCACAGATAGTTGAACTGCAGTGAAAAAGTAAAAAGGAGACATTTCTGTTGGCCATATACTGCAAGAAAACCTTGTTAGAAAGAAGTAACCGTATGATACCATTGTACTTTTATGGTCAGACTTATTGTGTGTGCAGTCCAACTTTTTTTTTTCTCTTGTAAAGTAGATTAGTACATGTCATTATTTATAAGACATGAATTATAATATTGTTGGCTACACGTAATTAGCATTTACAACTATATGGGTAATCAGAATATAGAGTGTATACTTTTAGTGTTGAAAATCTGCAACTCATGTAGAGTTCATGATCAACAGTGT
Source organism: Pelobates cultripes (assembly GCA_933207985.1). Classification (NCBI taxonomy): domain Eukaryota; kingdom Metazoa; phylum Chordata; class Amphibia; order Anura; family Pelobatidae; genus Pelobates; species Pelobates cultripes. The sequence goes on along the minus strand of OW240916.1, from coordinate 297,770,204 downwards.
ATTCCCACTGTAACGATTAAAGGGAAACTGTTCAGAAATGCATATTGTTGTTTATTTTTTTGTGTACATAATTAATTGTTGCAAAATAAATAAATATGCATTTAGTAAAATTGACACAGATATTTATTAAACCCTAAATCTTTTAAATGTGAAAAGCAGCAGTACTTAAAGATGGGATATGGCAGGTGCATTCATTATCACAGATACAACTACCATATTTGGGTTCGGAGGTATCTACTGAAAAGATCACCAAAAATTTCAAAACCTAAGCCGTCCCTTAGCTCCCATCTCTATCCCATTATAAGGAACAGCTAAACCTAAACAGTAGGTACCAGTCTACAGATTAGATTGGTATCTCTGTTGTTTTTTTCTGAAGAATCATTCTGTTGCTGTTTGTGGAGGTGAGCAGTGCAAGGGTGTAGGATCATTCTTGCAGGAAAGCATGATGAGCTAGTTCAAAGAACTTCCACTGCTCTCTAATATACTTCACTAAATGCCCTACTTAAACAAATGGCAGAAGACCCAAAAAAAAAAAACCTTTCCTCAGGAAAAAAGGATTTCCTGGAATAAAATATTTTTTAGCCCCACGTAATATGGAAGATCTTTTTGTTCTGTCCATGGAACAAATAGAATCATAGACCAAAGTATTCAGACAGATACATATGCAGAAATAACATGTTCGGTGATAGGAGAAAACCGTTCTGACACCAGATTACCAGTAGGGGGAAAGCTGGAGCATTTTGCTCTTCTACAGACAAATAGGTCAACCGGACCGTGTGTCTGTGCTACAGAATAGAAATCCTCCTTCATGCTTTATGATTTCTATCTTTCTTTGGAACATCTACAGGTTATTCGGAAAAAAAGATTTAAAGGAAACTTTTTCTTTTTACAGCATACATAAAATCTCTGCATTTGGCAGTCTTCATTTAGGAGGAAGTAAATCTAATGAAGTTTTTGGGCTGTCTTCAGCCCTGTGTGTCTTCATGAAAATGATGTAATTTTTATCAGATGCTCTGGGGAAACCAGGGATACACGTTGTTGTTTTTTTGTTCCTTATATTGGGTATAGGTTGGTACCACAGCTGGCCTTAGGTTTTAATCTTGTTAGTAGATATTTATCAGATAGGGAAAATGGATGCTTCTACCCCATACCATGCCGCTTCTACTATTGAAAAAAATATTTTTATCTCTAATTATTTTTAAGGAACAGTAAGATGAGGTGGTTATGGTGCATAGTGTATTAATTAATATGTGTTTATTTGAGTGTAGGAATAAATAGACTAAAGTTTCTAAACTGTGTTTCCTAATTAAAGTATAAATATGTTTAATTATTTTGATTACACAAATTAGTGGTAGATATTTTTTTATAATGTAGCTTAAAGGATTTTGTTTATTCTGAAGTATGTTTTTCCTGGTTTTACAAATCATTTTTACTCAAATACCTTATATCATATTTTGTTTAACCATTTGAACAGAACTCTCCGAATAATATGAGTCTGAGTAACCAGCCAGGCACACCAAGGGATGACGGAGAAATGGGGGGAAATTTCTTAAACCCTTTTCAGAATGAGAGTGTAAGTCATTTGTACGTTCATATTGATATGTTTTGTTTTTGTGTAATTAAGAGTTTTTGTATTTGTGTTTTGCTTTGTGTTTGTGGTTTTTGTTTGTTTATATTAACTGGATATTCTATAGACAGACAAGGTTATTCACTAAAATGAGAATTCAAAGTGAATGTCAAATTTAAGGTAAAATAGCTGAATTAAAAACATTCTCTAAGTCAGAGATGCTTTCAAGTTGGCTACTTGGTCTTTAAGTTCGAAATTCACTTTGAATTTTCACTTTCGTGAATCACACTGAGAGCCTTTTTCCTAACACAGCTGGGAGAAATGAGAAAACTTGACAAAGCTCTGCTTTTTGTCTCGAAGTGTCTGACGTAGGAAAACTCAGTATATCTGTTGACTGGGTTGGAGTTTCAGTGAAATTCCAACTCAGTCAATGTAAGTCTTTCATAAAGATTTTTTTTTTCCATGACATACTCATTTGGGTATGGGGGTTGGGGCAATAGAGGCACCTCCTGCTTGCTAGGTAACTTTTGGTTGCATAACTGATGCTGGATGTCCTCACGCTCTGTATGAGAACTTCCAGCATCAGTAAAATCGCATTAATGCCACCCGTATCAAATGATGTCTGAAGAGGCAGAATGCCAACCCAGAGCCAGGGAAGATTGGTGCTGGAATTGGGTAAGTACAGTAAGGGTTTATTGACCCTTACAGTGCCGGAGGGGGGAGCAGAGGGAAATACGATGCTAGAAATACAGATTTGTATTCCTCACACATTAGTATGCCTCCAGCTAAATAAATGCAATTTTAGAGTAATATATAGACAATACAATGGATATCATACCTGCTCACTTTATAAAAAGCATACATATTCTATATAATAGATATATCCCCAATATAAACATACATTCATTTAATTATGCACTTTTTCATTAGGAGTTTATCTAAACCGCTTGTAAAAAGCTCCATATCTCTTGTCTGACACCTTTGCAATCAGTCCTCTTCTAACTGAGCCTAGACTTTCTGTGGCTGTCCAGTCACAGACTTCCCAATAAGAAGTCTTTGCAAGGCAGGTGTTTTGGGCAATTGCTGCCTCTTACATTTTGCTCCACTGTTGTAAACTTCCAGGAAGTATCAGGACCAGTTATCTGACAGCCAGGCGGCACTTTATGTAAAATGAAAAGAGAGGCCGTGCTGTTTAAACATATAGCATTTCAGTAAGCTTGAGTGTTTAGCTTAAGGATATATTGCCACATTACTGAAACTGTCAATAATTATAAAAAAAAAACACAAACTGGACCCAATTAAATCAGGGACTTATAATGTGACGGCCTAATGTGTAGAAGATAAATATTTTGTCTAGCTCTGTGTGTGTGCAATAAGAAACATCCAAAACCTTGACATTATAAAAATTCCAAACTTGGTCTCATATGTTCAAGACCGCACCATTCCCTCATGGCAGCCGAGTCCAGTAGTTTGCTGCATCCATTGAAGTAGACATTTCAGCTAGAATGATAAAATGTAGGGTAACTGTGATGTCATAACTTGCCAAGAAGAGTGTCTGTCTGTGATGGATGCTGTAAGATAATCAGTTTGATTTGGGCATTCCTTTCTGTGCTTTACTGTTGATTGGTCTAATAAACGGATTATACCACTAATTGCGTCCTAATAAAATAATGTGCTAGGCTTTGCTCAGTGTAAAATGAGCATCTTTTAACCTATGTAAACAATGGTTTGGCAAAATGCTGAGCTCCAGCTGTTGTTAATATGCAACTTACATGATCTACAAGAGCAACAGTTAGCTTGGACTTTCCCTGCTTTACGGAAAAGTAAGAATTTGTTAATTTTACAGATTTGTAAACTTTAAATCAAGAGTAAAACCACTACTACATTTTGGATTTTTTTTTCTTCTTTCCAAACTCCGGCCCTCCAGATGTTGCTGAACCACAACTCCCATGATTCTTTGATAGCCAGAGAATCATGGGAGTTGTAGTTCATCAACATCTGGAGGGCCGGAGTTTGGACACCCCTGTTTTAGAGAATTCAGAGGTTTGAATGTCATGTGCTTTTGTTAATTTAAAAGCTTTACATCTCCTTCCAAACTCAGTCCTGATGAACTGGAGGTCTGCATTAATGTATTTAGCATATGGTCTATCATTGCTCCATGAATGGCGATGTGCCTGGTTTGTAATGTGGTTATTTACCAAGTGTGATATGTCATGACTGAATGTGAATTTAAAATTTTAGACCAAATATTGGGGAAAAAAATCTCCAAGTCCACTTTATGTTTTAATTTCATTCATTTTGAATTCCTGACTATTCACACGTTAGTGAATAACACTTTCAGTGATTTTGCTGTTCTACACAGACGGAGTGTGAAAAGCAATTTTTTCAACTGCTGGAGCTGGGACAGACTGGCTGAGCAGATTTCCTGTCTGCATATGAAGGAGAAAGGCGGCTTTTCATTTAAAAACCAGAAAGCTGTTTTTGCTAAATTCCAAGGGTCCATTGAAAATAAATGGTTCCCTATCTGAGAAACCAATATTATCTTTACATTTTAGTAGCTACTATAATTAGGATACATAAAGATTTAGTAAATGAACACACACCTAGTAAGTAACTTAAAATATTCAGAAATCAAATAACTTTACATAATATCCATAGAACGTCCATGAAATTGGTATCTAGTGACTTTGCGTAACAATAATCTGTGTTGTGTGTATGTGTGTGTGTGTGTCTCTCTCTCTATATATATATATATATATATATATATATATGTATGTATGTATGTATGTATGTATGTGTGTGTGTGTGTGTATGTGTGTGTGTGTAGATAAATACCGGCACTCCTGGATTTGTACAGCACAACGGTTTATTGTTACAAATCAGTCAACGTTTCAGTTCCTAGCAAGATGTTAGCAGGAACAGCATACACTGAGAGACACAACCAAATTGCTGAGATTGTGTACTGAAACATCTGCACAGAATATGGATTGGGCTTTCCTAAGTCCAGATGGGAGATACCACAAAGGGTAGTTGAGAATGACAGGGCTAAGATCCTGTGGGACTTCAAGATCCAGACAGACAAGCAAGTGCTGGCCAACCAACCACACATTGTGGTGGTAGACCAGGAACGAAAGACTGCAGTCATGGTGGATGTGGCAATACCCAGTGACTATAACATCAGGAAGAAGGAACATGAGAAGGTGCACAAATACCAAGGACTGAAAGAAGAACTAGAAAGTATGTGGAAAGTGAAGGCAGTAGTACTCACAGTTGTGATAGGAGCACTTGGGGCTGTGACTCCCAGCTTGTGGTCGTCCTGATGAAGGTTCCTGAATGGAACTGAAACATTGACTGTTACACTTTTTAGTAAAAGAAGTTCCTAAGAAAGCTACCTGGGAGTGCTGATTTTTTTCTTTTATACATTTAGTGCAATCAAGCACCGGGCCAAATAAATAAGTAGGAGTGCAAGGCTTTTTTTTCATTATTTATATATATCTTGATAAAGACCTGTTCGGTCAAAACGTTGATCCATTGGCAACTATTTGAATACATTATTTTGATTTGATTTGAAAATCCACTGAGTGCTCTCATCATTGATACATCTGATATATATGTGTGTGTATATACTTCCCCTAACCTCACTGTCCAACTTCTCTGGTTACAACTACATGTTTGTTTGTCCACCCACTGTAAACGCTGCGGAATTTGTTGGCGCTACATAAATAATAACATAATTGTGTGTGTGTGTGTATATGTGTATATATATATATATATATATATATATATATATATATACACACACACACACTGTATATAGAGATACAGCCAAAAGTACAAGGTAGCACTCCAGGGACTTCCAAGTCGAATGAATAAAACTTGGCTTTTATTAGCTCAAAATAAAAATCAACGTTTCAGTCTGTATCACAGACTTTCATCCTGATACAGACTGAAACATTGATTTTTATTTTAAAGTAAATAAAAGCTAAGTTTTATTCATTCGACTTGGAAGTCCCTGGAGTGCTATCTTGTACTTTTGGCTGTATAGTTTGCTGATAAGCACCGGGCAAGTACATCAAGGAAGGTGGAGTGCATTACTATTTTTGTTTTATTTATTTATATATATATATATATATATATATATATATATATTTATTTATTTATTATGTGTGTACCGTATAAGTCGAGTTTTTCAGCAAATTTTTTGTCCTGAAAAAGCCCCACTCGACTTATACTCAAGTCAATGTCTGTATTATGGCAACTTACATTGCCATAATACAGACCAGGACAGCCGGGCTCATTACAAGCCCGGCGGTCCTGTTGGGGGCAAGCAGCGAGCTGTAACTTACCTTTACAGCAGCTCCTGTCAGCTCCCTTCTCCTGCGTTCCGCTCAGCTCCACTGTAAATCTCGCGAGAGCCGCGGGGTCAGAGCGTTGCCACGGGTTACCAGTCACACAGCGAGACTTACAGTGGAGCTGACCGGAACGCAGGAGAAGGGAGCTGAACGGAGCTGCTGTAAAGGTAAGTTACAGCTCGCTGCCAGCCCCCCTCCTACACAGCCCATCCACTGGACCACCAGGGAGGGGGGACAAAAATAAATAAATACAAATTTAAATAATAATAAAATAAAAATATTAATAATATAAAAAAAATTTATAATAATAATTAAAAATAATAATAATTAAAATGCCCACCCCCGCCAAGGCTCTGCATCACATACACACACTGCATTCATACACACACACACACACACACTGCATTCATTATATACACACACTGTAAATAAATATTCAATTATTATAATTTTTGGGGGATCTAATTTTATTTAGAAATTTACCAGTAGCTGCTGCATTTCCCACCCTAGTCTTATACTCGAGTCAATAAGTTTTTTCCATTTTTGGGGGGTAAAATTAGGCATCTCGACTTATATTCGGGTCGACTTATACTCGAGTATATACGGTATGTATGTATGTATAAAATCCAAGATATCAGTAAGATTAAACGAACACTGAAACCTGAAACTTATCTACTACATGTAAATATCTCTAAAATGCCCAAAGCAGAATATGACTTGGTAGTACATGTTTTGCTGGCAATAAAGATCACAATAGCCAGAAAATGGAAATCTGTAATACCGCCACCTTGGAATGAGGTTAAAAATCAACTTAGGTTTATTTGTTTTTTCTCTCTTTGCATATCCTGTTTTAAGTCTGCATTTGCTCTCTTTGCAGTATTCTCCTAGCATGACAATGAGTGTGTGATTCATCATCTAGTCTCGTCATGAAGACTGCAGTGAGTCAGCCCTCTTCACAGATCTACCACGGAAGAGAAGCATCCATCACGTACAGTTTAACTAAAGGATCCCACTGCACAAACCTTTTCATTTATGTTGCCATGCACCCTATTTTGTGAAGAAGCGGGTCCAATCCTAAACATCTGTAAAGAGCGGCATATGTAAGAATTGCCCTGAACCGAACTGCAATTTATCATCTGTACATATATATATATAAATATATATAAATATATATATATTCCCACAGGACATTGTAAAAGGATATTATCACATGTCATCTTAAGTAGCAAGACATAGAGACTTTTATTCCATCTTTTTGTTTTTTTGTTTTTTTTGTTGGGGGGTTTTTTTTTCCACGTTTACATTTTAATTTAAAAAAAACAAAAAACGAAAAAAAAAAAAACAAGATTGCATTTTCTCCCTGAACTATTTTGTGCTGTGTATATCACTGCTTAATAAGTTATTTTTTAAGGTAAACTCAAATGTCGTTCTGGTTTTGTAAATGTCTGCAATCATGGATAGGAATAAAATGCTTATGAGTGCTTTTATTAAATTGCTTTTGATACAAGTTACCCTATGAATAACTGACTGATGCCTGGGGGAATTGTTCGTGTTGGCACTGTCGCTTCGGGACTCATGTAAGGGTGCCCTTTGTATATAAACAGAATGTTTCCAATGAAACGATGATGCCACTGCCTGTTTGCTGTAGCACTTCTGGGACTGTAAGGACATTTCGAAAACCTGGCAATTTTTTTTTTTTCTAAGATACTTGTCATTGCACAGGAGATTATACCCACTGAGGACAGATTTCATACCAGCGCAGTTGAAGCAGCAAGGTATTCTAGTGGAAAATCTCAAAATGTGAGGTATTTGCAATGTTAAAAAAACAAACAAAAAAACAAACAAAAAAAACATGATTTAGTGATTTAATGGAGGCCATGTGTGTAATTAACTCTAATAATTGTTTCACCAATCACTTGCTTTTATCAGCTACTTGAGTTTGGGAATGTTGATAACTTCATATTGTGAGTATATTTATTATTATTATTAAGCTCTTAATTTTTCCAATATCAACATTTCTTGTACAAATCTGCATTTTGGTGAGAGATGACCACAATTACCTGTAAATGGAAACTTGAGGGGAAATCTGGAACACGTAGATGGAATCAACAATGATTTGTGCAGCGCACACGGGCACACACGTTCTCTAGTTCCAAAAAGAAAAAATGGAAGCAGTTCTAAAACCTGACTTTTAAGCATTATTTGTTAGTGTGGCAAACAAGACGTGACAATGGCCTCAAACCTAAGATACCCATGGCTTTCATTATATAACACAATTTCTTATATGGGAGACGAGCTGGAATGCATGATTCTGAAAGATCGATGTAAAGTTGGACATCACTAATCTAGAAGAAAATAATGTGATATCGGATTGTAAGTGCTTCACTGGTTCAGCCACATACTATATTGGACAGTTGTGTCAAAGTTGTTGTTCCGTAGGGGTTATAGTAAAAGATCTGAAATTTCTACAGTGAGCACAATATATCAAAAAATCTGAGGAAGATTGGGAAAAAGATGGTCTCTCTGAGACCCTTTCAAAGTATGAGTTATGGGCAGAGAGAACCCTGCTTTAGCTCTCATCTCTGAGAGTGACCCAGAACTGCAGTAATTTGTAAACCGCTCTAACAAGGTTACTCAGAGGCAGCCTATGTGCTTGGGTGTGGAAGCCAAATATTTTTATTCTGTAAACTGCAGACATGTTCTCTTGTGTATACAGGTAAACCAGCATTGTCATGTATTTCATGTATTCTTACTTTCTACCTGCGCTGTAATTCAAGCTTGGCTATTTTGGCTTTAACTGTGCAATTTCTGATAAATATTCAACAATTGCAATTTATTGTGTAACTCCTGGCTGCAAATGAATAAGCGGTAAGTAGAATCTAAATGTTCACCCAAGGAACTTGTTGCTGGAATAGGAAACACCATGATTAAAGGAACACTATAGTCACCTAAATTACTTTAGCTAAATAAAGCAGTTTTAGTGTATAGATCATTCCCCTGCAATTTCACTGCTCAATTCACGGTCATTTAGGAGCTAAATCACTTTGTTTCTGTTGATGCAGCCCTAGCCACAGCTTCCCTGGCTATGATTGACAGAGCCTGCATGGGAAAAAAAAAACTGTTTTCACTTTCAAACAGATGTAATTTACCTTAAATAATTGTATCGCAATCTCTAAATTGAACTTTAATCACATACAGGAGGCTCTTGTAGGGTCTAGCAAGCTATTAACATAGCAGGGGATAATAAAATCTTAATTAAACAGAACTTGCAATAAAGAAAGCCTAAATAGGGCTCTCTTTACAGGAAGTGTTTATGGAAGGCTGTGCAAGTCACATGCAGGGAGGTGTGACTAGGGTTCATAAACAAAGGGATTTAACTCCTAAATGGCAGATGATTGAGCAGTGAGGCTGCAGGGGGATGTTCTATACACCAAAACTCCTTCATTAAGCTAAAGTTGTTCAGGTGACTATAGTGTCCCTTTACGTATTCATCACATTTTGTTGTTAGAGGGGAAGTATGTCTCTATGGTTATTGCATATGCATATGGTATGCAAACTTGATTATTCATATAGGTAAATCATTTGTGAATTCTCAGGGGAACTGCACATTCCAAATGCTGTATCAAAACAATAGCAAGAACATGTTTTGTGCATAGAAAAGAATAACAACAAAATAAAGTGGAGCATCTGGGGAATTGGCACAAAAAACATTATTCTATAAATATATACACTGAGCTTTCTGAGACCAGCATCTAATACTATACTCCTATCACATTAGGCCAAGGGTGCCCACATTGTAAGTAATCAAACCATTTTTGACTTCTTACCTGGAGTCTGCTGGGAGCCACTCCCTATCTCCAGTACTAAAGGTCGATATCAGGAAGCTCCTAAGCACAAACCTCCACTTGATTACTTCATTGTCTACAAGTATCAGATGGTCACTGGTAGCCAATGAGCTAACGGAAGGTTCTGCAGCAACTTCAGCAGTAGTGATACCCAATACTTTGGAATTAATTGATTGACAAACGGGCATCTATGTGTTTTCTGCTTATATTGTATATCCCATATGCTCTCTAAATCTGCTGCTGAATGTTTGCACTTCTTCCCCATCCACTTCTTTGCCCTTTACTTTTCCTACCTCTTTTTATTCATTTTCTCTTTTGTGGTAAATAAAGGGTTAAAAACCCTTTACTTACCTGATCCCAGCATCGATGTGCCTCAGCGCTGGGTTGTGGCTTTGCCTCCTCCGACGTTACTGACCAGGGGAAGCTAATGTGCATGTTCGGTAAGCTCTGCGCATGCATTAAGCCCTCCCCATAGAAGAGCATTGGGGAAATAACTGACGCTGGATGTCCTCATGCAGACCAAAAGTCTGTTAACATACAGGAAGTGCCTCCAGTGGCTGTCTGGGAGCCAGCCACTGGAGGCAGACATAGTGCTGTAATGTAAACATTGCAATCTCTCTGGATGTTTTACATTGTATCTCTAAGTGCAATAGGCACAGTGCACCTAGATCACTTTAATGAGCTGAAGTGGTCTGGGTGTCTATAGTGTCCTTTTAATATTAAAATAAACCTTCACTATCAATAAAAATTAAACCTGGGGGAAACCTTTATACCCATTCCTTAAGTAGAACTAATGGGAGAGCAATCTCCTGGTCCTCAATAACATGCACACTCTGGATGCTAGGGTTCCCAAATCCTCCCAGGTACCCATTTGCATCCTAAAGTTAAGTGCACCTACCCATTGTCTTCCTCTAATATGGACCAAGGGGCACATATTTCTCTAGAAGAGACAATTCAAGATAGGCCGTTGTTCTAATTTTGTCACAATTTCAATGTTTGTGACAATGCCACTTGCTGTGGATGTATGGGTTTAATGCAGTGTGTTACAGGGTTAGTATAACATGTTTATTTATAATTCTAGGTTCTTGAAATACACTGAGTTTTTGTTTTACAGAACACATTAGGATTTAAAGTAGTGTTTCGGGTTAGTTTTAGTCAATATGTAGATGAGGGGCCATAAAATGTACTGTTGGGCAGATGCCCCTGGTCTGTTTGACACCTAACTATGCCTCTACCTTGCTGCACAGAATCAGGTGGATACATACCTATTTTCCTGTTGGGCTGACTCTAAGATGCAATGCTAGCCACTTTCACTGTGAGTCTTAACCCTTTCAGTAAAGGTGTCCTATCTTGCCCTTACTAACAGTATATGGAGTAGCACACACGCCTGCTTTATACAGTTTAACCCTTTGAGCAATGAGTATTGCATTCATTTGTCAAACTGACTCTTTTTTCACAAATGATATTGTACCTATTCTGGTGCAAGTTTTATGGGATCTTTTAAATGTTTCATTTTTATTGTTGAATTCACATCTTATTGCGGGGGAAACTACTGCCATCTTGAGGCTTACTTGGCAGGTATTGTTTATCCCGTTACGTGTGGAAATAGGATGCCTGGAAATAATTGGCAAACATTGATAGTTAACTCGAAAATGATTACCATTTGAAAAAAAAAAAAGAAAAGAAACTTTATTAGCAACAACATCACATACATTGATTTACATGACTTAAGTATTCAAAAAAGAGTTTACGCATTAAAGCCATAAGATTTTTCAGTGTGATCTCTGGAATTCTGCAGCTGCCCAAAAAATAATCTAAGACTGTTAACACCGACATATCTAAAGCTGAATAAGATTTATAGGTTTATAAATGGATTGGCAATGATTTCTAACATGTAAAGGACCATTTCATGAACCTGAAGTAGACTTAAAACCCAGCCAGCCATTGATCCAAATAAGAATCTGAAAAACTTAATAATTGCTGTTCACCAATGGTCCCTACCTACCCGTAAGCAATTTTACCAAGCCCAAGGGTCTGACATTGCTAGTAGAGATTTACTCTCACAGTTGAAATTGCAGGAAAACATTATTTATGTGTATTGTGAGTGGGTTGAATACTTGAAAACAAACAAACGTTCGCTTTGCTTTTCGTTTTTTTAACCTTTGTTTCACCAAAAAAAAAAAAAAAACATTAAACCTCAAAGTGTTGGGCATATTGTGTGAAACAAAACCAAAGATCCCCACAGGGTTATTCACCATGGTGTTAATCCATAGTAAATTCAAATGTAAAGCCAGAATAGCTAAACTGGGTTCCAGTTTGGCTATTTTACCCTAAAACTTGAAATTCACTTTTAACTCTTCCTTCCGTAAATAATCCTGTATATAATAATGTATTTTAATTTCAAGCTATGACAAAATGTATTAGAGAGGGGAATGATTTTGCAAGGTAGTAGTCAGACTAGCAAAGTACATAAAAACCCACAAACCAATACCAAACAGACTAATAAGGCATTGGAATTAGCCTCCTTACTAGCTGTTTAGATGTATTCTTTGAGAACACTCAGGGTAGTTGTAATTTACAATTCACAAAACCAAGTGATATGATCTGTCCTATGTTATGTACGTTCATTGACTTAGTTCCATCGTCACGTTTCCCACCAATTACATAATTTGTTCCCTTTAGATAGATCAAGAGATGCTTAATCCAGGAAATAACTCTATGTGCGTCCTCTAGTAAACAGCAACAGGCTACTGCTCTGATTTCACAATGCAACCGGCTGAGAACGAAGTGGAACCTTATCTCAGCGGAATGTTTCCTTATGACCTACAAGGTGACTTTGATATAAAAATACATGCAAACCTTTCGGCTTCCTCATCACCATTTAAAAAAATAATAATAATATTCTTGTAGGATAATGAAACCTATGTAGCTATATGGAAAAAAATATGTATTCAAATAATAATTTCGTCTTGCTTGTTTATTACTACCTGTTCATTACTACAGTCTTTCCCTGAAAATAAGACTGGGTTTTATATTCATTTTAATCCAGAGAAACGCACTATGGCTTATTTTCAGGTCTTTTTTTGGGTAAAAACGTATGCTAGAAAGCAGGTCTGTGTTTGGGGGAATTCCCCCAAACATAGACCAGTTCACTAGGGCATGGAATCCTGCAAATCTATGTTTGAGAAAACTTTGCCGAACATAGATTAGTTTACTCGCTAATAGAATATCGCAAATCTATGGTCGAGGAAACTTCCCCAAACATAGATTAATCTACTTGCGAATGGAATCTTGCGTATCTATGATCGGGGAAACTTCCTCAAAAAATAGATAAGCTTACTCGCGAATGGAATCTTGAAAATCTGTGTTCGGGGAAATTTCCCCAAACATAGATTAATGAAGGCTTCGGGGTAGAGCACACGGTATTCGACTAGGTCATCCGTTTTCAGACAAACACTTTTTCTTAAAATATCAGCTAGACCCAAACTAATAGAAATTACAAGGAATGAAATGAAGAACAAATTGCTTGTTGAATGAAATTTCATCCATGCTATTTATTAGTTTGTTTACTTAATTACGGACAGCTTCCTCCTTGTAATATTTAAGAATAGAGGTGGCGGGGAGCCATTCACCAGTGACTGCTCGCTGTCATAAGAAAAGACTACCAATTCAATTGCTAATCCTATAGATGCCATGGTGAGGCACCTATTTAAATAGCTGGGGGAAGGGCATGATGTCCCCCTGTGCCCTGCACATAGGGCTATTGAACTAAATGGGGGCTAATTATATTAATAATGGGGGGGGGGCATTTTTACTTTAATAGTTTGACAAGACTTAATGGAATTTTATTTTGTCTTTTTGGGGGCTTAAACAAGAAGATGTAATAAGAAAGAAAGGGGCAGGTAGCGACTTGTGAACCACTAGTTAACGAGGGGGAGTATTATGAGCCCCCACCCGCTGCCAGTGGTTGAGAGGTGGGGGACTATATGTCCAACCCCCAATTTATTGTTTAGTGCACCCATCTGCCGCAAATAGGTGGACACTAGGACATCCATTTAATTTAATAACTTCTACTTGCAGACCGTCGTCTGCAAGTAGTAATTACATTAAATGGAGGTCCTAGTGTCCACCTAGTCTCCCCCCCACCTCCCAACCATTGGCGGTGGGTGGGGGCTCACAGGCTCACTATGCCCCCCTCAGTTAATTATTTTTTTTTTGGTGCCTTTCCAGGTGGGCATGGGGGACCTGTACAATGTCCCACTTTATTACTGCTGCTAAGTCTCTAGTCTTTATTATGACTGCTCGCTGTTTAGTAGACATGCCCCATACTCATGGCAGGAATGAGGTTTTAACCTCCCCTTTTTTTTTTTTTTTTTAGTAATTCTAGATTTTTTATTTAAAAAAAATAAAAATTATTTAGCATTAGTATTGTAGTCAAATTCCACCCTCCTTTACCCAGTCCTTATAAAAATTAACCCCTTCCCTGCCAGTTGATCACTACCTACAGTGATCAAAATACAGATCACAGTATTATACTGTGATCCAATTATTATTTTTTTAACCCCTTAGAGTTAACTTTGTTTTGGTTTTTTTGGGTTTTTTTAGCCCTCAGGTTAAAATATTTTTAAATGATATATTGTGCTAGCTGGGGTGGGTGGGAGTTATGGGAAATTGGGGAATTTACCATTCGTGCTGCTTACTGCTAGTTAGGGGTTAACGGTAAAAAAAAAAAGAAAGCTTATAAATATGTTAAATCTGTAAAAAAAAGTTTTAAAAAGTTAAAAATACATTTAAAAATGCTTATTACCACTACACCTGGAACAAACTAGAGAAAAAATGATCCCACGCTAAGGTTCAAAATACGCCTTTTTAATTACCCCTTTAATAAATAGTATGTGTTTGTGGGGAAACTTCAATAACAAACCATCTAAACTACTCCAAAATGGAACATGGGCACAACGTAAAACTTCAAAGTTAGAAAAAAACTGAATGGCTGCGTCTCAAATGTGCCCCTTCAACATCCACATATACCTGGCAAATGTACATATGGGGTTATAGCTGTACTCAGACGACATAGCTGAGCAACATATGTAGTATTATACCGTAGTAGCACACATAAGGTTTGCAAAATATACCGTGCAAACTCACTTTGTGTGTCAAAAAGGCAGAAATATGTTTATTACCACTACACTTGGTACAAGCTAGTGGAAAAATTATCCCACGCTAAGGTTCAAAATATGCCGTTTGCAATACCCTGGGATGTCTTCTTTAAGAAATGGTATGGCTTTATGGGGTGTTTGGATTATATAGCCTGGTAAAATACTCTAAAATGGGACATGGGCACAGCGTAAAAATGTAAAGTTTGACAAAAACTGGAATGGCTGTGTCTCAAATGTGCCCCTCCGATGTCCACATATACCTGGAAAAGGTACATACGGGGGTATTGCTGTAGTCAGACAACATAGCTGAGAAACATATGAAGTATTATACAGTCATGGCACACATAAGATTTGCAAAATATACTGTGCAAACTCACTTTGTGTGTCAGAAAAGGCAGAAAAAAACGCTTTTTACCACTACACTTGGTACAAGCTAGCGAAAACATTATCCCACGCTAAGGTTCAAAATATGCCTTTTGAAATACCCTGGGATGTCTTCTTTAAGAAATGGTATGCCTTTATGGTGTAGTTGTAATATGTAGCCTGCTCAAGTGCTCCAAAGTGGGACACGGACGCATCAAAATTCACACTTAAAAACCTGAACTTGTCACGTCTCTTTTACAGCACTGTAACTTCACAAAATAGTGTCTAGGTCATAAGTTGGGCATATTGTTTTACTCGGAAGGTGTAACTGAGTATAATTTGGGGATTTATATGACAGTGATACATATTAAGTGTAAGAAATAATCAGCAAAAATGCAACATACATGTAAAAATGGCATTTCTCCCCTCACCACAAACATTGACATAAATTGGTGAAAAAATGGTGACAAGTTAAGGCACAATATACACAATATAAGCCTTTTGATAAAGGGCTTTATCAAATGAAAGCCCTTTGTGGGGTTATTTGAACAGTCACACTGCTAGAATACCCTAAAATGAGACATAGACCCGTCAAATCCATCTACTAAAAATTCTAACTATAGAAACTGAAATAGCCTTGTCTCTTATATGGCACTGTAGCTTTACAGAATAGTGCCAAAGAATGGGGGTATCATTATACTCAGCAGATGTAGCTGAACACAATATGGGGTTCTGTGCAGGAATAGCACACACCAACCAATACGAAATACACATTACAAAAACCTTGTTATATGTGGATATGCCAAAATAGAGAAAAAACACAATTTTACTCCAATATTTAGCAGAGATTGGCGATGAAATGGTTATGTAAAAAGTATCAAACTAACCTTAGGTAAACAGCCTGTGATGTCTACTTTATATAAATATATACTTTTGTGTGGCAATTTTGTTTTCTGTGATGGCTACTAAACCTACAAGACAAACATACCAAATTCTAAAATTGTTGCAAATTGAAATTTTATTTTTGTCCTTGTATATTGTGACGTGTAGCTTTCAAAATAAGCTGAAATCCTATACATATGACGTACTCTATAAATCAAGACACATAAATTAATTTATTTTGAATTAGTTTTTCTAAGCTTTTTCACTTTTTTGTCATTTTTATATAATTAATGAGAATGTATCTATGTATATGTGACATCAAATTAAAGCCCTGTTTGCCCTCTAAAAAAACGATGTATAATATGAGTTGGTGCAATAAATGACAGAGATGCAAATTGCGTTTGAATACAAACAGCAGAAAAATGGAGAAATGGCCTTTTAAGCGTAAGACAAGCTTCTGAAGCTGTGTCCTTAAGGGGTTTAAGAAGCACTTCAATGTTAGGAAACTCTTACTGTACTTACCCAATTCCAGCACACTTGGTCAGCACTCTGCCTCCTCTGACGTCACCTGATGGTGACTGCAAGCGCATTAGGCCCTCCCAATAAAAAAAATAAAAAGCATTGCTTTAGTGCTTTCCTATAGTGACTTAACAGATGCTGGATGACCTCATGAGACCAAAAGTCACCTGGCTAGCAGGAAGAGCCTCTACTGCAGGGATGCCCAAAAGGTATATCCACATATGTTGTAGAACTACAATTCCCATGAGGCTTTGCTTGCCTTTAGAATGACAAAGCATCATGGAAGCTGTATTTAAAAAAACATCTGGGAATCTAACTTTTGGGCACTCCTGCTCTAGTGGCACTTGCTGCTAGATAGGAAGGCACTAGAGGCAGTCTTAACCCTGCAATGTAATTATTGCAGTTTCTCAATATTGTTTGGCATTTGCTTAGCATTCCTTACGCACTGGGCTCACAGAAAATCCTGCGCTTCCGCGCTTCTCACTGTGAAAATCGCAGTAAGAAGACGCTGACATCCATAGGAAAGCATTGAGAAATGCTTTCCTATGGACTGATTGAATGTGCACGCGCGCGGCTGTTGCATCGGAAGAGGGAGGAGATTTCCCTGGTGCTGGAAAAAGGTAAGTGTTTTAACCCCTCTTGAGCTCGGTGGGAGGGGGACTCTGAGGGTTGGGGGGACCCAAAGACCATATAGTGCCAGGAAAACGAGTTTGTTTTCCTGGCACTATAGTGGTCCTTTAAGTTTATATAATATTCATGGCAATAAAATGTAGACATAAAGAGAAAATTATAGGTTTGTAGGAGTGCACTAAATAATGATATTAACAGTGTGGATCTGGACCCTAGCAATATACAGTTAGATATTCCTCCAGCAGATGGCACTGTTGTACAGTATAGGCCCCAAGCAAAGTCTGCATTGTGTTTGTAGTCACTGGATGTATTGTATCAGGGTACACTTCTTCACTGTAGGAAATGTAACATTTATACTTCAGATACTGTGGTTTGGTTGTGACTTTGGCCACCAGGTATTCTAGTGATGGATTAAGACCTGCTTAGCATGATTAGCCCCACTACCATTTATTTATTACGTTGTACAATATAATGGGTTAAGGGGAGTAAATTAGGACAGCCACAAAATACATTTGAAAAATACGTCACAGTAAGCCCCATAACCATAGGCCTCTATGCAAAAACTATAATTTGTGTAAACCTTAAGATCCACTATTTTCCTTTATATTAACGATTTCACGTATTTTATTATTCTCTAGTACTGACAAGGCATAGTCAGAGCATAAATTGCAAATGAGAAAGAGAAAAGTAAACATTGTTTCTGTCTCCTATTCTCTCTATATACTTTATGCTGACTGCCAGTAATCCCTGTAATACTGGATAACGGCCAGTAGATGGCAGTCACAGACCACTTTCTACTTTTTTTTCACGCCTAATGTGTTAGGTATACATATAGACTATGAAAAGAAAGTCATTTTTGTGCCCTTTAAAATCCAATATATAATATGTACATGCACTTAAATAGAAACCATTGAATAATAGTGGAACAAACCCAATCAGTAGCTGAACTCAAAGCGTAGCTAAGAGAATGTTTACCATTTGACTATTTTGACCTTAAATTTGAAATTCCCTTTAAATTCTCACTAGTTAATAACTTTGTATATATTTAGCACCAAACACCCCTGAGTTCCCTGTTAGTAAATAGCCCTGTAATTACAAAGTCTCTGTGGACAATGGTCCTGAGCAATTTCTGAATTAGCCATGCCAGGTTAGGGGTCCTTCAGGGGGATTACAAACCCTTTCAGATTATTTAAATTATATATCAAATATTTCTCCTCTGAAAATGTGTTTACCAATTGCTAGCATCCTACCTTTCAAATAAATGTACTGCTTATTTGTGCACTTGCTCTGTGTAATTGCAGAGTTAAAGATACAAGGAAATGAATTGTTCTGTGCATTATAATAAATCCGGTAAAGGGAGGTCAGAGATGCCATTATTTACATTGTTACATAACTCCACTGAGCAGCTCCTCCCACAAACACAATATACCAGCACCATTGCTTGACACACCAGCACCAATCCTGCCCTGTGTATTGAGATCACATGGAGTTCTGTAACTGGATCTCTGGGATTAATAGTAACAATGTATATTAAGCAATGTTTCCCATAACAGCCAGCTGGGTGAGTGATGGCTATGGGAGGTAAGGTGTGTCCAGCCACTCACTACCTGGGAGCACAGCCAGACACTCAGTCACCGCCTGCTGGGACTACACGTGACCTTCACTCAGCTGGGAGCAGGCTGCACTTGGGATCAGCTGAGTGAGAGCTCCCTGCACACACACTGCTGGGAGGGTGATCACACCTGATGCTGACCCAGGCTGTGAGTACTCATTGCTGTGATCTGCACTCACGCAGTGTAGTCTCTCCCTAACTCACTGAGTGACCCCTCTGCTTTGTATCCCCAGCACTCACCCATTGCTGCTCCCAAGTCCCATTCCTCCCTCCCCGACTGTCTCATGCTGCCCACAGGGGAGACACCAGGAGTGCTCCCAGAGAGTGCAGGGAGAAGAGAGAGCTCAGTAATGTCCTCTGGCTATGAGAGTGCAGGGAGAGCTCCCTGGAGAGAGAACTCAGCCATGTCCTCTGGCTATGAGAGTGGTGAGGTGCAGATGTGCCATACGGTGTATCCCTGGCACTCTAACCACCTGGGGGAGCTGAGTGCTGGACAGCTCCTGACATGGATTGATATCACTGCCTGCCTTGCTGGTAAGAACCCTGGAGTCTGATCTGTTACTTGTAGCAAGTCCATATGATTTTAGAGTTCTATAATGGGGGAATGTACTTATTCAACCTCTGTGTTAACATCCACTAAACTGTTAATACAAAAAAATCACTAAATGCTAATTAAGCTTGAAACATCTATTGTTTGTTTTGTGTGTTTTGTTTTGGTTCCCCCATAGTCTGCAGCATTGATATGCTGCAGGAGGCAAACCAATCAATGTAGGTATTTAGGGATTCCCCCATGATTGATCTATTTCTCTCTTGTAGCATATTGGTGCTGCATTCTACAAAGCAGGACTCTTCCTGTATACTATATATATATATATATATATATATATATATATATACCCAATAAATCATTTAAGAATAATACTGTCTCATGTCATATAGACTGTAAACTCCTTTGAGCAGGATCCTCTTCAACCTATTGTTCCTGTAAGTTTTCTTGTAATTGTCCTATTTATAGTTACATCCCCCCTCTCATAATATAGTAAAGCGCTACGGAATCTGTTGGCGCTATATAAATGGCAATAATAATGTAAAATTAAATTAAGGGTTTTTTTTTTCTCTCTCTCTTGAAAACCCATGGAATTAACCTCTCAGTTGCTGCATTCTTGGGGCTTGTGCCTGAATACTTTGTATACAACATAACCTCCTCAGATTCTAAGCTATCTGCTGATGCCTCCTGTCCCTTTTAAGGCGTGTGAACCTGACATAAATAGCTAAATGTAATTGTTCCATGGTTATTAAACTTAAATGTCCTGCAGCCAGAGCTCTCACTTACTTCTACAAGCTGTAGGGTGTGACATGAAAAGTTCCTTTTTTTTTTTTATTATTTATATGTTGCAAGAGTTATCCATTAGCTAATCAAACCATTTACTGGGAAAGTCCTCATTTAAGGAACAGATTTAATTACTACAGAATGTGAATAATGCATATTGCAGCTCTAGTTAATGAACAGACAGTAAAAGGTCCATTGTTCTGACTTAATCAGCCATTAACGTTATACTTCAGGTAACCGCTACCATGCTACATTCAGCCCTAGCAATCGCTTAGCAAATTGAATCTAATCAACTTGACATATTTTATATATATTCACTATACACACTGCAGCACACTCTCAATGGAATAGATTATTGGTGCCTGGTGAGTCCCAGGTAAGTTGTCAAACCATTATGAACGGTTTACGGTTTGACTGCTTACATATGGAGGTGTGTCATGACACTTGGTATTAAATCCGCTACAGGCTTTTAGGAAGGTAATTTTTTTTTTCATTTGGAATGCTCAAAAAAAAAAAAAAATATATATATATATATATATATATATATATATATATATATATATATATATATATATTAATTAAAAGGCTTGGCCTGTAGTTGTGGAAGGGGCTTGGTTTCCCTATAAAAGGGCTGCCAATCCACTCCCACATTACCGTAATGGTCTGGCGGGTCTGAAACGTTACTTCCGGTTCAGACCGCCATCTTGGATTCCTCTTACTTGTTTCCTCGTGGTCTCCTGGTCCGGTGCCCTCCTGAGTTGTCCGGGCTCTTTTCCCGCCGCCACCGTCGTCCGCACAGCTTCCCCGGTACTGCTGCCGCCAAAAAACGTAAGTTGGGCCCGCCGTAAAGCAAACCGCTTCGTATTCACGGCTTACACGGCGGAGCCCCATTCGCATTCAACCGCATTCGGTACTTTTTCGTTTAAATACACTTCGCCGCTAAGCAATGTAATTCATGCTTTTTAGCATTCATACGAACGCTGCATTCGGCCAGATACTTAGGATTTCTACCAAACAAAGGTAGTCATTATATACTGTCATCACATTCGACTTAAATTTGTGCATTTCTCACTAATTATACAAGATCCTGCATCCACTTCTTAGGTGGAATCTCGCCCCCTACCGGTCAATAATGATATAGCACCATAAAAAAAAAAAACTTTTAAAATTATGCTACACTTAATTCAATCCTGATTTCTGACATCTTCCAACAGTTTTCCTTACCAGAACTCATATTAAAATTTGGGGACCCAGAGATCGGTATCATTTATACTTTATAGGTTGGTAACATTGTCATATGATTCATATAAATGACCATATAAACATATGATTTTAGGTAAAATATATAATTTACTCTCCTAGGTTTAATCATTGGAACGGTAGCTTTTACAAGCAAGGAGCCGGTTTCTTTTGGTTATATCTCCTCCGCAGTTATCGGGTAGGTTCTGGTCCACGATCTGGCCTAACTACCACCCCATTTTTCAGATATTTACATATTATCTTATACCTACAGGTCAACTACCCGACAAATATCACAGTTACGTCATTGAGAGATCAGCCTGACTCACTTTCAGGTACTACGCCAGAACCCACTATTCCCTAAAATATTTGAGGGGTACTGGTCCTAGGTTAGGTGGCCCAATTAGATAAAATATTTCTGGTCTTAATCCATAGGCTAGTGGTCCCGCGAGGCCAACATCCCTAACCTCACACTCGGAGGTAATACGTCCCTCGGGCCAAATCATAGCTAGCCGCCTCGCATCAATACAAAGAGAGGGCATCACCTGTCACTCCCAATCTTTTTATGCTTTAAATGACACAGAGAGGCCTACACCCCGCCACAACGTTCAGTGGCCTCAATCTTCCCCTCGGGCCCACGCATAGATAGTGCCTCTCAAACCGCTTGGCAACTAGCAGGGTCTCATCTGTCACGCTCAAAAGAAGCTTAATTGTTTCACCGCTTGGTATTTAGCTAGCCCACCAGTACCCACCCACAAAACATTTTTATACGACTGACTATTTATATTTATAATTTCAGTTATGTCACTAACGCCTGATATCCCTGAAGAGCTATCACTACCTAGCACACCCGCTAGGCCTGCCACCCCTGGTCCGGGTACAGACGTGAATAGCCCTGCATCCCTTAGATCGTGGACCATACCACGTCTTACAGCTGAACTAAGAAGACGCTGCATCCCTTTCCTGGCTACAGCTAGGAAGGCGGAGTTGTACAGGGAGTGCAGAATTATTAGGCAAGTTGTATTTTTGAGGATTAATTTTATTATTGAACAACAACCATGTTCTCAATGAACCCAAAAAACTCATTAATATCAAAGCTGAATATTTTTGGAAGTAGTTTTTAGTTTGTTTTTAGTTTTAGCTATGTTAGGGGATATCTGTGTGTGCAGGTGACTATTACTGTGCATAATTATTAGGCAACTTAACAAAAAACAAATATATACCCATTTCAATTATTTATTATTACCAGTGAAACCAATATAACATCTCAACATTCACAAATATACATTTCTGACATTCAAAAACAAAACAAAACAAATCAGTGACCAATATAGCCACCTTTCTTTGTAAGGACACTCAAAAGCCTGCCATCCATGGATTCTGTCAGTGTTTTGATCTGTTCACCATCAACATTGCGTGCAGCAGCAACCACAGCCTCCCAGACACTGTTCAGAGAGGTGTACTGTTTTCCCTCCTTGTAAATCTCACATTTGATGATGGACCGCAGGTTCTCAATGGGGTTCAGATCAGGTGAACAAGGAGGCTATGTCATTAGATTTTCTTCTTTTATACCCTTTCTTGCCAGCCACGCTGTGGAGTACTTGGACGCGTGTGATGGAGCATTGTCCTGTATGAAAATCATGTTTTTCTTGAAGGATGCAGACTTCTTCCTGTACCACTGCTTGAAGGTGTCTTCCAGGAACTGGCAGTAGGACTGGGAGTTGAGCTTGACTCCATCCTCAACCCGAAAAGGCCCCACAAGCTCATCTTTGATGATACCAGCCCAAACCAGTACTCCACTTCCACCTTGCTGGCGTCTGAGTCGGACTGGAGCTCTCTGCCCTTTACCAATCCAGCCACGGGCCCATCCATCTGGCCCATCAAGACTCACTCTCATTTCATCAGTCCATAAAACCTTAGAAAATCAGTCTTGAAATATTTCTTGGCCCAGTCTTGACGTTTCAGCTTGTGTGTCTTGTTCAGTGGTGGTCGTCTTTCAGCCTTTCTTACCTTGGCCATGTCTCTGAGTATTGCACACCTTGTGCTTTTGGGTACTCCAGTGATGTTGCAGCTCTGAAATATGGCCAAACTGGTGGCAAGTGGCATCGTGGCAGCTGCACGCTTGACTTTTCTCAGTTCATGGGCAGTTGTTTTGCGCCTTGGTTTTTCCACACGCTTCTTGCGACCCTGTTGACTATTTTGAATGAAACGCTTGATTGTTCGATGATCACGCTTCAGAAGCTTTGCAATTTTAAGAGTGCTGCATCCCTCTGCAAGATATCTCACTATTTTTGACTTTTCTGAGCCTGTCAGGTCCTTCTTTTGACCCATTTTGCCAAAGGAAAGGAAGTTGCCTAATAATTATGCACACCTGATATAGGGTGTTGATGTCATTAGACCACACCCCTTCTCATTACAGGGATGCACATCACCTAATATGCTTAATTGGTAGTAGGCTTTCGAGCCTATACAGCTTGGAGTAAGACAACATGCATAAAGAGGATGATGTGGTCAAAATACTCATTTGCCTAATAATTCTGCACTCCCTGTATAGGCTATTATACACTACCACTGACCACTCCGAGGCAGGGGAAGGCCCTAGCGGATCGCAAATGCCAGCATTTCATGCTATGATGACGTCCCTTATGGCATCCATGGGGACAATCAGCGACAGGCTGGACAAATTGGAGGCCGGTAGTGTTACTCAGTCCACGACAAATACAACGGTCACCACTCAGCCTCTTGCTAATACCTTACCCGGTAATACCCTGGCAGCTACGGCTGATATAGAATCTATTGATCCTTCACACATGGTCCCAGCTCACCTTAAAAAGGACATTCTGGAAGGCAAGGACATTAACCTAGCTTCATTGCTCATTGCCTCCCAGGATGTCCTTGAGAACAGGACCTTTGCTTGTGGGGATATTTCCATAGTCCTTAGAGCTAGAGACCCTCGCCTGAACAAAAAATTAAACATCCCAGAATTTGTATTAGGGTTTGGCATCTATAGGGATGTATATTGCACTGTATACCCAGGGAAAAGAGCCGAGCTGGATACGTACATGCACAAGTTGGTGGATCTGGGACACAAATACGGTGGTACAGCGTTTTACGATTACCATCGTTCCTTCTCTGCAAAAGTGGCAGCAGCTCTGGCTCAGTTCAACTTATACATCAATTGGAGCAAGTTGGACACTGAGCTATTCTGTAGGCACTTTGCAGGCCTCAGGCCCCTAACTTGTGCAGTATGCTCATCAGCAACCCACAGCACAAATTTCTGCCCTAATACGGCTGAGGTAGAACAACACCAAGCAGCAACTAACCCCCCAAGATCAAATAACGGTTTGAAAGACAAACTAGGAAGAGATATTGTCTTCTTAGGGAAATCCCAAGTATGTAACAATTTTAATGCTGGCAATTGTGGTTTTAGTTCCTGTAGACTAATGCATGTTTGTTCACATTGTTTCAGGGCTCATTCCAAGACAATGTGCCCAAATAAAACTTTCCCAAAACCCTACCTCACATGCGTGAACCTCAGCTTATTCACCGATTTGCTACGTCTACACCCATCACGACACTTCAGCGACTATCTCATAACAGGATTATCGGAGGGATTTCACACAGGGTTGATACATTTACCTACAGGCACACTGGAATGTGACAACTTACTTTCCACACGGGATGACCCACAGCTGGTACATAAACTTATCACAACCGAGGTGAAACAAGGTTTTTTGCTGGGTCCATTCCTTTCACCACCCTTCAGTTCTTGGAGAACCAATCCCATTGGGATTGTCACGGGGAAAAACCTCACTTAAACCCAGGCTGATCATTGATTTATCCGCACCACATTCCTCCACGGTCCCTAGCCTAAATTCCCTCATACCATCTGAAGAGTTTTCGCTACATTACGCCACTATCGACCATGCCATCGGGGCTATCATTAAAGCTGGCACAGGGGCATGGTTAAGCAAAACGGATGTAGTGAATGCCTTCAAACTACTGCCTATGCACCCTACACTTTGCCACCTTCACGGCATTAAATGGGAAGGGTTATACTATTTCTTCACTCGTCTCACTTTTGGCTCTAAGAGCAGCCCACGTATTTTCGACACATCTGCAGAGGCTTTATGTTGGTTGTTGCTAAATGTTTACAAATGTCCCTCAGTGATTCACTATTTAGACGATTTCCTCACAATTGAGAACAACACAAGTCCACCCACAAGTTTAAAACACATGTTGGCATTATTTGAGTCACTTTCTGTTCCAGTCTCCCCACACAAGACCCTGGGGCCCGCCACCCAGATGCAATTTTTAGGGATACAACTAGACACAGTACACATGCAGGCTAGCCTCCCTCATGAGAAAATTTAGCGTATCCTGGCAAGTATTGACCACTACCTACAGCTAGGTCGTTGCACTAAGAAAGACCTACAATCATTGCTGGGATCGCTTAATTTTGCAATGAGAATCATACCCCAGGGGAGATCATTTATTTCACATTTGCTATCACTATTTCCACAATTCACCTCAGACACATCTTACATTTCACTAGACAACCATGCGACATCCGATTTGCGCATGTGGAGGATTTTCCTCACTTCTTGGAATGGGCGTGCCATGTTTATACCATCTCACTCAGACACTTCACCTACAATATGGACAGACGCTGCAGCAAACACGGGGTTTGCAGCCATATGGGGAGACCTATGGCTCGTGGGGCCATGGCCAACTGAGGTCAAATCACTCACAAAATTCACAGAGACCTCAGCTTTATTCGAATTGTACCCCATCGTGGCTGCGGCCGTTACCTGGGGCCGCCAGTGGTCCGGTCACATGGTTTGGTGCTATTCTGATAATATGGCTACTTGCCATATTGTCAATAAAGGCCGGTCATCATCCCTGGTAATTATGAGGCTCTTGAGACGACTCACATGGGTAGCAGCCACTTGTCAATTCTTTCTAACATGTATTCACGTTCCAGGGTGCACAAACATCAGTGCTGATCACTTGTCTCGATTTCGTTTTCAGGAATTCTTCACGACACTACCCACCGCCTCCAGATGGGCAACTCCAGCCCCATTTTTCACAGACATGATAATGGATTAAAAGCTTTGTTAAATCACGCACGTCACATTTCTCACCTGGCACTCTCTGTAAACACTAGAAACACTTACGACAGAGCTTTTCACATTTTCAAAAAATTTATCACTGAATTTCACATTCACGATATGTTCACGATAGAATCAATATTGGGTTTCACTTCTTTTTGCCACATCAACCTTAAACTATCATCTAACACTATAAAACTATACCTTACGGGAATTCAACACCACATGCTTATTCAACAACCCAACGCCATGAGTTTCCTGTCCTCATATCAAATCAAGACAGTTCTTAGAGGCATTAAGAAATTAGATACACATGTCCCCGGGAAACGACTACCTATTGATAACCATATATTTCATGCACTAGTCAACTTGTTAGATTCCTCTCCTTTTGAGCCCAGGACAAACACGGTAATAAAATCAGCCATATATCTTGCTTTTTATGGATTCCTCCGTCCCAACAAATTCACAACTAGGACTATCACGTCCCCCGATTACCTAAGAACTATGGATTTAGTGAAGCAGAACGACCGTTACCTACTCATGCTAAAACACTCAAAAACCAGCACCATAGGTCATACCGTTACGATCCCCTTGTACCCTACTCATAACAAATGGTGCCCTGTACAAAATTTTGACAATTATCTACTATCACTCCACAAACAGCCATTACAACCTTTGCTAGAACTGCACGGTAACGTTCTAACTATAGCAACATTTATGCTCTATGTAAGACTGCTGTTGACTAGACTCGGCTTGAACCCTAGTCAATTTTCGGGTCATTCTTTTCGTATCGGAGCAGCATCTACAGCTTCTGCTAACCACATTCCTCCGCACATCATCAAAACAATGGGACGCTGGAAATCTTCCGCTTATACTCTCTACATACCCAATCCTGTTAAAGAATTAAGACTAGCTTTCTGTGACTTATCTAAATAAAGATTTGGTCAACGTATTATGTCTTATGGTAATTTATTTTTGCCCACTTTTACAGGCCTACTCCTCTGTCGGTTTCGGCACACCACAACCGACTAATTCCAACTAATTGATATGTTATTATATGCTATGTTTCCATATACGGCTATATTGCCACGACCACAAATATAATATATATATATATATATATATATATTTATTTATTATTATTATTTTTTTTTAATTCTTCATGTATTTCATTAAATCATACCATAACAATCAACAGGAGAAATCGTGGCACAAAATTATAACCGTGAAAAAAAATTAGACAATGCCACTGGTTTCTGTAGCGATTGCTCTTCCCTGTTTAGAATTTTAGCTTAGCATTGATATTAAAACACAACACCCAATTAATTAGTTTGTGTATGTTTACCGGATGAAGGTAATTTAAAAAAATGTATAACTTTATGCAAAAGTTAATATTCATGAACATTTATTAATTAAAATAGTTTGCCAAATGTGTTGCTTATTAAGTGACTGGTTACACCTTCCCAATCAGGTTCTCTGTTCCAATTTAATCAGTCTGTGAGTTATTCATCCTTTCTTCACCGTCACAAGAAAATACTGTACTGATTGAGAAACCACGAGAGTTTAATTCATTAAGAAAATTAATTAACCCCTTAAGAACCAATGACAACATAATTCCATCATTAAAAAAATGTAAAATCCCTCTCAATGATTACATGGCTAAACAGAGCAGCAAATGCCAAATAAGCTGGACATCCCATAATAGGAGCTTTGCAGACCAGATTGTGACCTTTTAAGGCGTTATGAATGTTGTGTTTAAGCTGTTGGTGTTATGGTGCAAATCTGTGTAGTGAATGGCCATCTAAGTTATGGCAAATTAGTTGCATGTTTTAGAGAGTTAAGTGCCTCCATGCAGAGTGTAGAGATGCTGAACATGGGTGCTACATATAGTGCAGCACTGAAATAGGAAGCACCTCTTGTGGCTGTCTGAGTGACTGCCACTAGAGTTGTTCATTAAGCTGTAGTGGTTCTGGTGACCAGGCCCGGACTGGCCATCGGGCACAAAGGGCAAATGCCCATTGGGCCGCGATGGCCATGGTCCGAGACCGGCAGGGGAGATCACAGGATCTCCCCTGCTGTATTCCATGACTGGCCAGTGGGAAGAGCAAAGATCTCCCTCACTGGCCCACAGAGGACCCGGAGGAGCTCTATCTTGCAGCTCCACCGAATGCTCTGAATCTCTCCAGTAGGACCACCAGAGATTGCAGCAAGGTCCCCCCTACCTGGAAAAAGGTAAGAAGAGAGCGGGGAAACAATGCTTGGGTTTTTGTTTTTTAACTTCAACAAATAAATACATATATAATATATTTACGTTAATCTTCCTCTCCCCCACACACAATCCCTCCAAACATATTTACACACAGCCCCCTCTCACTCCCACACACTGCACTCCTCACACAGCACCCCTCAACACACTGCACCACACACACGACTTCCTAATAAATAAAAAAATGTATACATATATTACTTTGGGTCCTTCAAGCACACTAGATTCCTTGTAAGCAAACACATGCTACATTCCCTGAACATACACTCTCTACAACCCCTACAAACACTTCATCACATATGCATACACACACTCTCACTCTCTACAGCCCCTAGCCACACACACATTACATAACATCACAAACACAACAAAAACAACCTATCTACACAATACCACACCACAATCAGCTCACTCTACACACACGCATTCCCACAAGCAGACTCCAAACACATGCACAATACTCTTTCCTGGCCCTTTTGTCTCCTGGTATCAGTATCCAATTTATGGAGACACCAGAGACAAGTTGCAAGCAAACACAGCGTAAGCATGTTATTAAATTTGATTGTGCTGCACAGAACAAATACAGGGCATTTTTCGCATGGTCTGCCCTGGGAGAGCATTGAAGCAACATGCTCACTTGGAGAGGGGCGTGCTTGTCATAGGTGATTTCAAAACACACCCTATCTGACCTCGCTCCCTTCTCATTGGGTCACTGTGATTTAAAAAATGCCCGGGCCAAATTTTTATTTTTCTCTGTCCGGCCCTGCTGGTGCCTA
Organism: Pelobates cultripes; assembly: GCA_933207985.1. NCBI lineage: Eukaryota > Metazoa > Chordata > Amphibia > Anura > Pelobatidae > Pelobates > Pelobates cultripes. The sequence goes on along the minus strand of OW240916.1, from coordinate 297,740,553 downwards.
GTGTCCCTACAAATGTGAGCTATACATGACAGAGTATCCCTTTAACTCAGATGTCCCACCAGATACCTTGACCACAGGTTTTGCATTTTGTTACCTCTTTATATATTAAGGACTAATTGTGATCAGTAATGTATAATCAGCATCAATGATTTTAGTTTTTCCAAGATGTTAATCCTAACCAGGTTGTACACTGAGCTGTGCTTTGGATTATTTAGAATTTAATGTGCATTCCATATTTTAGTCTAAAATAGTAAAATTGGAAACTTTTTCAAATTAAATATATTTTCAGTATTATTATTATTATTATTATTATTATTATTATTATTATTATTATTATTATTATTATGTTATTTATATAGTGCCATCAAATTCCGCAGCGCTTTACAGAGGGTGGACGAAAAGACATATAGTTGTAACCAGGGCCGGACTGGGGATACAAAGCAGCCCTGGAAAAAAAATTTATGCCAGCCCTATAAGTCACTGCGCCATATATTGTCGCATGTAATATGTAAGGCTATGTCTTGCCACCCCAGATGACAGAGTAATATAGAATATATATATTATATTATATATCTCTTTTTCTAATATAAAATATTGGTCCTTTCAGAGTAAAACGTTTAATTATACAGTAAGCATACTCACATGCAGGCACTGACATCTCACTGACACACACCAGCTCATTGATACACAGCCTCAAAGACAAACAATCTCACTGATATACGTCAGCTCATTGACATAAAAACACAAGCTCACTCACTAGCAGATGTGTGCACACACACACACACACACACACACACACACAGTTTAATGTAGTGGTACTGGTGTCTATAGCATGTCCTTACAGGCTTTTCAACGTAAACACTGACTTTTTAGAGAAAAGGCAGTGTTTACATTACTTCAAAGTGACACCGCTAGTGACAGTCACTCAGACGGTCACTAGAGGTGCTTCCTGTGTCAGTGCACCTACATTCAGGGCCTCCACACTCTGGAGGCGCTGAACGTTCCCCATAGAGATACATTGATTCAATGCATCTCTATGAGGAGATGCTGATTGGTGTAGCATTTTGCAGCCAATCCTATGGCAAAGCATTGGATTGGCTGAGATCATCAAACTTGATGATCTCAGCCATAGAGGCAGGGACAGTCGAGGGGAGACCAGCACGCTGGGTGGGGGAAAAAAAGGTGAGCAAAAACACTATTTTTAACACACATATACACCATGACAGACACACCATGACACACAGACACACACCCATATACCATGACATAGACAGACCCAGACACACACCCATATACCATGACACACACCATGACACAGACAGACCCACACGCACACCATGACACACACACATATACCATGACACAGGCAGACACACACACCATTACACACACACATATACCATGACTCAGGCAGACACACATATACCATGACACACACACCATGACTCAGCCAGACAAACCCACACACACACATATACCATGACACACACACCATGACACAGACACACACCCACACCCCCATGACAGACACAGACACACACCCCATGACACAGACATCATAACTGACAGACACACCATAACACACATTTCTACTACCTGCCACGGGGTCGTGCAGTGCAGACGGCTGTCTGTGCTGGGGGAGCTGCGCTGGCTCTGCTCTCCCGCCCTTGCGCGCTGCTGCATGAGACCGCGGCCGGAATATGACGTCATATTCCGGCTGCCGTCTCATTAAGCTGGGGAGCAGAGACCGAACAGCTACCCCAGCGGCCGCCAGCAGACCTCCACAAGCGGCTGCCAGCAGACCCAGGTGTCTGCCCGGCCCCAGGTGCCGAAGGCCCACCGGGAAATGAGCCTCGCTGCTGCATTCATTATGGACTGTAATGGCGCAAGTTGGGAGCACGTAAGACCACTGCGAAGCGGATTACAGTAGTCCAGGTGAGAAAGGACAGTGGAATAGACCAGCACCTTAGTTGCATGTGGCGTTAAGTAGGGGCGGATGCGCGCGCATGAGGCTTGAAGGAGAGGTCAGTGTCAAAGAGAACACCTAGGCAGCGAGCCTGCGTGGTGGAGCTGATGGTAGAACCGTTGACTTGGAGGGAGACAGACACAGGAGTAGCAACACTTGAGGGAGGAAAGACCAGAATTTCAGTTTCGGACAAGTCGAGTTTAAGGAAGTGGGCAGCCATCCAGTTAGAAACAGCAGTCCCAGACACTAGTCAAGAGGGACGGGGAGAGATCAGGAGAGGACAGGTAGATTTGCGTGTCATCTGCATAGAAATGATATTGGAAGCCAAAGGAGCTAATGAGTTTACCAAGGGAGGCAGTATAGATGGAGAATAACTCTGTATGTAGAGGTTTTTGTTCCCCCCCCCTCACCCCCCCCTTCAAAAATTGATCATATTGTTACTGACAAACTATAAACCGGCCAGAAAATGGCACATGTGGGTGTGTATCGCTGTATTCTGATGTAGATGTAAAGTATTGTTTAACACTTTTTTTTTTTATATGTTCTCGACTTTCAGAATGTTGAAATGCCAAACTTTCAGATGTCACGATACTGGATGCACAGTGCCGCCACTAGAAATTTAACTAACTCAGCTCAGGATCTGGGCCCCCTGGTGTCCACCTCCAAATCCCGCCCACAGGAATACACACACAGACACGAACACACACTGATACAAAAGGACACAGATACACACATACTGAAACCGACATAGACGCATATAGGCATACATACTGACATACACACAGGCATACATAGTGACAGACAGACACATACTATTACTAACATACATACATACATACATACAGGCATGCATACAGACACTGACTGACATGCAGACATACATTCATACTGACATGCAGACATACAGACAGACACATTTTAAAGTGACCACTTCCTCCCAGCAGCACTTGCACTGCGTTTTTTTTCTTTTTTTTTAAAGGGGCCCGGTCGCACTATTACACGCCACGGTGCTGACTGGGCCCCTGAAGATATAGAGCCCATCGTGTGGCCCTAAGTGCGTGAGCCACCCGATAGGCCCCATCAGCTTGCGTGGCAGTTTCGCCGCTACACGTGCGGCCCGGGTGGCCGGGGACCCTCAGGGCCACCGGGCCTGTGACAGCCGTTATGGTTGTCACCCCCTGATGGTGGCCCTGCGCATGCAATAATGTATTAATCTGTCATCTGAATCACTGGACTAAAACAGCTGGTTAAAAAACAGCTATTTATATTGATCCGCACCTGAGTGAAAACAATGCTGTCTTAGAGTACTGATTGAAAACATCAGTCTGTGATCTAATACATATTTTTTTCTTTACCTCCTAGCTGAGAGACATGCTGGCGTGGCCTGTGTCACAGCGTCTGTGGATGACATACAGATTGAAGAGACTGCCAGGTATCGCACATTTTATTATTTTGGCTTTTTATCTACAAAGTCCAGTGACCTCTTAAATCGTCTTTAATAGCCATTGATGCCTTAGATAACATGTTGCATATACCCACTCGCTGTGAGGGTCAAAGCTCACTGGAACAGTTATTGCCAGCCGAGAAAGCTCTTTAATCTTGTAGATTTTATCACTTCTATTTAATGTTTAAATGTAATAAACCTGATTCTTTCATTAAAGTGTATGACGTGGATAACACAGGTAACAATACATGTTTTGGTAATGTTGTATGCACTTTCAGCTCCTGTATAATATTGTTTGTATATTGTTAGTTTTAAAATACATTAACCTCTTAGAGGACCAATGGCTGTTTGTCGTGTTTACAATCTGTTCTTAAAGGAACATTCCAACCACGATAACCACTACAGCATGCTGCTTATAAGCTTCCGTTATCCCTCCTGAGTTAAGCCCTGAAATACACGGCTAGCTCATCGGCTGGGTACATCACTGCCAAGCTCATTTCAGACCGACGGATTCTGGCACTCTGTCGAAAGTAGTAGCGGTAAGGAGCAGCCTCAGTGGAACCCTGGTAAGAACAGTTTGACCATTTACACTGTGGTGGGGGCACCAGGGCACTCCTTGCACCATAATGACTACTGTGTGCTTGGATACTTTTCCAAAATAAAAAAATTAGCTGCATCCCTTTAGAATGTAAGCTCCTTGCGCAGGGCCCTCAACCCCTCTGTTCATGTGAGTCCAACTTGTCTGGTTACAAATACCGTAGTTATCGGCGTATAACACGCACTTTTTCTCCCTGAAAATAGGGGAGAAATCGTGGGTGCATGTTATACGCCGGCCCTTTAAATATTGCAGCCGCCTGAGCGCTCTGTCAAGAGCGCTCAGGCGGCTGCAGTTGGTACTCACCTCCCCTGTAGCGTGGCCGAGCCGCTCTGCCGTCCGCGGTGGCCAGCCGGAGTGATAGGAAGGTGCACGCTCAGTGTGCACCTTCCTGTCAGTCCGACCGGGTACAGGAAACAGAAACTCCTGTTCCGCGCAACAGGAGTTTCTGTTTCCTGTACCTGGTCGGACTGACGGTAAGGTGCACACTGAGCGTGCACCTTCCTATCACACCGGCCGGCCACCGCGGATGGCAGAGCGGCTCGGCACGCTACAGGGGAGGGGGGGGTAAGAAAGGGTGAGGGGAGGGGGGGTAAGAAAGGTAAGGGGGGAAAAGGAAGCGTTGAAAGGGGGCAAGAAGAGGGGGAGTAAGCAGCGCGTAAGAGGGAGGGTGAGTAAGAATGGGAGGGGAGTAAGAAGAGGGGGAGGGGTGGGGGTAAGAAGAGGTATAGAACAGGGGGGAGTAAGAAAGTGTGCGTAAGAAGAGGGGAGAGGGAGTTTGAAATTTAAAGGACCACTCTAGGCACCCAGACCACTTCAGCTTTATGAAGTGGTCTGGGTGCCAGGTCCCTCTAGGACTAACCCTTTTTTTTTTATAAACATAGCAGTTTCAGAGAAACTGCTATGTTTATACTGATGGTTAATCCAGCCTCCAGAGCCTCTAGTGGCTGTCTCATTGACAGCCGCTAGAGGCGCTTGCGTGCTTCTCACTGTGAAAATCACAGTGACAGCACACAAGTGTCCATAGGAAAGCATTTACAGCCGATGACGTCGCGAGCAAGGAGAAGTACAGCTCCCCGCCCGGCGCTGGAGAAAGGTAAGTGTTTAACCCCTTCCTCTCTCCAGAGCCCGGCGGGAGGGGGACCCTGAGGGGGCACCCTCAGGGCACTATAGTGCCAGGAAAACGAGTGTTTTCCTGGCACTATAGTGGTCCTTTAAGTTTCTTTTCCCTGAAATTTCCCTCTTAAAATGAGGTGCGTGTTATACGCCGGTGCATGTTATACGCCGATAAATACGGTACTTGTCTGTTAGTCCACCCAATGTACAGCGCTGCGGAATTTGTAAATGTGAATAATATTAATAATAATGTTGTGTTTTTTGGTTTGTTTTCATGAACTGGAGTGCTAAGTGGTAAAACGTGGTAACTTTGCATTTAACATCCATCTAAGGAACGTTACTATCTTTTCTAAAAAGGGTAAAAAAAAATTTAATTTATCCTTTTTTTTATTATTCAGTTAGCCAGTTTGGCAAAATAACAGTAGTGTTAAATGTTATAATCGAATCTAAACTGCTGTTGATTACGCTTAGTGATCCAAATAGTTCAATTTAGTTAGAACTGTAACAGATATAAAATTGAAACGGACCATTAGCATCAGATCAATTAATTTAGTTTCTGGAACGCTGCAGATTTTGTTATCTTTACACGCCGCCTTCTCTCCAATACTTATTACAGCAATAACCAATTATGTGAGGAACGCTGCCCCTTTTACTCTTAAAGTTGAATAGAAATCCGAATGGCAAAGCTCAAATAGTCAAGCTGTCAATATATGTGAATTAGAAATTCTTTATAAATTATTATTATTATTATTATTATTATTATTATTATTATTGCCATTTATATAGCGCCAACAGATTCCGTAGCGCTTTACAATATTATGAGAGGGGATTTAACTATAGATAGGACAATTACAAATAAACTTACAGGAACAATAGGTTGAAGAGGACCCTGCTCAATCGAGCTTACATTCTATAGGAGGTGGGGTGTTAAACACATTAGGACAGGAATTTGCAATCAAATAAGGTGGGCTGCCCTTTAGGAGAGGGCAAGAGACGGGTATGTGAGGTAGGGGTTAGTCTTGGAGGCCATAAGCTTTCCTAAAGAGATGGGTTTTAAGGCACTTCTTAAAAGATGCAAGACTAGGGGAGAGTCGGATGGCGGTAGGCAGGCTATTCCATAGGAAGGGAGCCGCCCGCGAGAAGTCCTGCAAGCGCGAGTTGGCCGTACGGGTGCGGACAACGGACAGGAGGTGGTCACGGGCAGAGCGGAGAGACCGAGAAGGGACATACCTGTGGATCTGTGAGGAGATATAAGAGGGGCTAGAGTTGTTCAGTGCTTTATAGGTGTGAGTTAGTGCCTTGAATTGACTCCTATAGCACACAGGAAGCCAATGTAAGGACTGGCAGAGGGGTGAGGTGTGAGAGAACCGACTAGAGAGGAAAATCAGTCTAGCAGCAGCATTCATTACAGACTGTAGGGGTGCAGTACGGCTTTTGGGAAGACCAAGCAGGAGAGGGTTACAATAATCCATGCGTGAAATTATTAGAGCATGGACAAGCTCCTTGGTAGTATCTGGTGCAAGAAAGGGGCGGATGCGGGCTATGTTTTTAAGATGGAATCTACAGGATTTGGCAACATGCTGGATGTGAGGCTCAAAGGTGAGACCAGAGTCAAGTATGACGCCAAGACAGCGCGCTTGCAAGGATGGGCTGATGTTGGTACCACAAACTTGAAGGGAGAGCGAAAGAGGAGGATCAGTATTAGGAGGAGGAAAGACAAGGAGCTCAGTTTTTGAGAGATTGAGTTTCAGAAAGCGGGAGGACATCCAGTCAGAGATGGAAGAAAGGCAAGCAGTGACACGTTGCAGGACAGCAGGGGAGAGGTCCGGGGAGGAGAGATATAACTGGGTGTCATCAGCGTACAGGTGGTAGTGGAATCCAAATGAGGTAATAAGTTTGCCAAGAGAGGCAGTATAAAGAGAAAATAGAAGGGGACCAAGGACGGAGCCTTGGGGGACTCCAACCGAGACAGGGCGAGGGGAGGAGGTATCATTAGAAAAAGAGACACTGAATGAGCGTTGGGAGAGATAAGAGGAAAACCACAAGAGGACAGAGTCACAGAGACCAAGCGATTGCAGAGTTTGAAGAAGGAGAGCATGATCAACGGTGTCAAAGGCCGCCGAGAGGTCAAGAAGAATTAGCATGGAGTAGTGGCCTTTGGATTTAGCTGCGATTAGGTCGTTAGTAACTTTGATAAGGGCAGTCTCTGTAGAGTGGAGAGGGCGGAAGCCAGATTGAAGGGGGTCAAGGAGAGAGTTGGAATTGAGGAAATGAGACACACGGGTAAAGACGAATCTTTCCAGAAGCTTTGAGGAAAAAGGGAGCAGGGATATGGGACGGTAGTTAGAGGGGGTGGATGGGTCAAGGGATGGTTTTTTTAGTATAGGTACTACAGTGGCATGTTTAAGGTCAGCAGGGACGATGCCAGAAGAGAGCGAGCAGTTGAAGATGTGTGTTAGAGAAGGCACGAGACAAGTGGAGAGAGATCTGATAAGGTGAGATGGGACAGGATCGAGCGGGCAAGTGGTGGGGCGAGAGGAGCAAAGAAGAGCAGCCACCTCTTTGTCAGTGGCTGGGGAGAATGTCTGAAGGGTAGGAAAGGCATGATCTATGTGTGATTGAGAAACAGAAAGGCAAGGAGGGGAGAATTCTTTCCTTAGCTGTTCAATTTTGTCAGTGAAGTAACATGCAAAGTTATCAGCAGTAAGGTTGGTTTGGGGGGTGGCCACAGCGGGGCGAAGAAGAGAATTAAAGGTGTCAAAGAGATGCCTGGGGTTGCGGGAACATGAACTAATGAGAGAGGAAAAATAGGACTGTTTGGCAAGGGCAAGGGCTGCACTGTATGAACACAGTATGAATCTATAATGGAGAAAGTCTGACTGGGTGCAAGACTTCCTCCAGGAGCGTTCAGCACACTGGGAGCATCTTTGCAGGTAGCGCGTTGATTTAGTATGCCATGGTTGGGGGCGGGTCCTCCTTGAGGTGCTTGTTTGGAGTGGTGCTGCAGTGTTCAAGGCAGATGTAAGAGTAGAGTTATATATGGAGATGGCCAGTGAAGGACAGGATAGGGAAGGGATGGACAGCAGTTGTGAATCAATGTCAGCTGACAACTGTTGGAGATCAAGAGAATTAAGGTCCCTCCTGAGTTGAGGCTGGTTAGGCGGAGGTTGTTGGGTGAGGGGGTACGTGAGAGCAAACGATAAGAGGTGGTGATCAGAGAGAGGATAAGGAGTGTTGCAGATATTAGATACCGTACATGCATAAGTGAAGATTAGGTCAAGGGTATTGCCAGCTACATGGGTGGGAGAATTTGCCCACTGTGATAGCCCGAGGGAGGATGTAATTGAAAGTAGTTTATTGGCTGCAGAGGTCAAAGGTGGGTTTATAGGAATATTGAAGTCCCCGAGAATTAGGGATGGTATGTTAGAAGAGAGGAAATAGGGTAGCCAGGCAGCAAAATGGTCAAGGAAGAGAAGAGGGGAACCAGGGGGACGGTAAATAACAGCAATGTTAGCAGCGAAGGGTTTGAAAAGGCGAATTGAGTGTATTTCAAATGATGGGAAAGAGAGGGAAGGGGGGGTGGGAAGAGGTTTAAAAGAGCAGTGAGGGGAGAGGAGAAACCCAACACCACCACCTTTACATTCAGAGTTTCTTGGGGTGTGGGTAAGTTGGAGACCACCGAAGGACAAAGATGCAGGGGTGGCAGTGTCAGAGGGGGAGAGCCAGGTTTCTGTTAAGGCTAGTAAATCTATTGAACGAGAGATGAAGTAGTCATGGACAGCAGTGGATTTAGTTATATTGCAAACAGAGCGTGCGTTCCAGAGGGCAGTATTGAAGGAGGATTTAGAGGAACAAGAGATGGGTATGAGATTAGTGTGGATCCTTGGGTTAGTATGTGCTGAGTTTGTTGAGAGGGGACCGGGGTTTGGAGAGACATCACCAGCTGCTAGGAGCAGAAGGATAGAAAGGAAGTGAAGGTGGGAGTAGGATTTGAAAGTTTTGTAGGAGGGTATGTATGTAGAGGATTTGGAAAGAGTTGGTGGAGATAGGCTGGAAAGGTATGTGTAGAGTGCATGGGATGAATAGAGAGGGGAGGGGAGTAAGGTGGAAGTAATGATGATGGTGTTGCCAGGGACAGGTGAGTGAAAGGATAGGGATATTTTAGTAATGACCGAAGTTAGTTTTAAAGTGAAAAATAGAAGGGAGAACATTAGAGAAAATGTGTATTATATAGATATGTAGATCATATATACAAACACACAATATCAATAATATCAATAAGTGTTTAAACCATTGTAAGGATGCAGTGTGTTAAATGAATTCAGGAGAGGAGTGGTTAAATGACTTGATTGGTGTGTTAGTGCACATCAGCAGGTTTTCCATATCTATAAATAAGTTGATGACCATGGGGTGGGATGGTGTGGGGAGGGAGAAATTCACTACTTCTGCCTAAATTTTGCTATTTGGATTCCCGTTCCCTACAATTCGTCTTCTAGTTCTCTCAAGAAGACTGCACTTACCTGAACATGCATACTTTATAAGGTGCTGCTGGGGACAATTAAAACAACTTAGAAGTAAGTTCACTAAACTAAACACCTACTCCAGGGCACACAAAATGTAATAAAAAAATAAACTAAAATTTAAACTCCTAACTTGGCTAGAAATAAATGGGGCTTTAGTCAGAGTATATGATCAGACATTGTCAACAACCTCAACAATGTACCTTATTTTTTGCAGTTCCTATCCTAACAAATCCTGTAGTTTTTGCTCCCTTCCCGTCATAGGTGCCTCATTCCCTATTTATTATTATTGCTATTTATATAGCGTCAACAGATTCCTTAGCACTTTACAATTTGATGAGGGGGGGGGATTTAACTATAAATAGGTCAATTACAAGAAAACTTACAGAAATGATAGGTTGAAGAGGACCCTGCTCAAACGAGCTTACAGTCTATAGGAGGTGGGGTATAAAACACATTGGGACAGGAGATAGCAATCAAATAAGGTGGGAGTGAAGCAGAGCTGGAGGAGAGAGTAGAGTGCTGCCCTTTAGGAGAGAACAAGAGACACGTATGTGAGGTAGAGGTTACTCTGGGAGGCCATAAACTTTCCTAAAGAAATGGGTTTTAGGGCACTTCTTAAATGATTGGAGACTAGGGGAGAGTCTGATGGCGGTAGGCAGGCTATTCCATAGAGAAGTCCTGCATGCGTTAGTTGGCCATACGGGTGCAAGTAGCGGACAGGAGAAGGTCATGGGCAGAGCGGAGAGACAGAGAAGGGGCATACCTATGGGGAGATATAAGAGGGGCTAAGATTATTCAGTACTTTATAGGTATGGGTTAGCACTTTGAATTGACTCTTATAGGATACAGGAAGCCAATGTAAGGACTGACCTGTATTTAACCTTGACCTGCAGAGAGTCCCACGAAGAAGCATTTCCCAAGTAAATTAATCTCATCAGAGCAGACATTAGGTTGCTAGGATAGAACCTGCCAAGAATGGTGTACATTGACGTTGTGGCAGGCTTATGCAATATATGATCATACTGTAACTAAACCCACATTATTTCTGGTGTGTATTTTATTTTGTGAGCTTTGTTGGTTTTTAGCGTGCTGGATTTTGTTTGTTTTTATATATCTCCCTAATATTTTTTTATTTTATAGCATCCACTTTAGCCCATTGATGTCACGATGACATAAATAAGTATTTATGATGTTTGTATCAACCAAACACTGTTTCAGGTTCACTGTCCATCGTGGTGATCAGGTGAAATTAAAGCCATTACATTCCCATACTCCAGCTATTGTCTATTTTTAGCCGACAGAATATGGAGCAGTGGTGTGAAGAATTTAAATAGATCAAATGAAGTCACCACCCCTCCTGCAATTGGTTCGTTCTCTCCAGGATTAGAGGGCTTTGGCAAGGCTGAATGGAAAGACATTTGTTCTGGCCTCCGATGCCGTGCACAGATTTCAGATCAAGTGCCTCTTTGTACAATGATTGTTCCGAGTTAGAAGTAAAATACATTTCTACAACTGAAAGTACCGAGAACGGAACAGATTCATACTTGGCACAGGGGAAACTGAAAATTATTATTTAAAGTTTCCTGAATTTTATTTATTTTTTATTTTTTTTTGTGATGCTTTTGTGACATTTCATCATTTTCACATTCTGTTTATCTGCAAGAACTGCATTGACCTGACACATCCATTGAATATTGTATAGTTTGTTGCATTTGTGTTTTGGATTCACATTCCGATCGAGTTTGTCTTCCTCACAAGATAAAATATTTTCACTGTATTCTAAACCAAATGGTTTTATTCCGCATACTGCAAGGGTTATTTAATAATGTGTGAATAGTGATTTATTTAAAATGTAAAGTGGCTCTGTCACCTTCTGGGGTTTTTACAAAATATGACCTCCCCACTTGGTGTGCAGGGGAAGGTAGGTTTTACGTGTCTGTCCCTTGCGCCTGCCACCATGCCCACCCCAGTGATTGTCTTCAGCTCCTATTGCTTTATCTGCCAGGTGCCTGTGTCAGTGGTATATTCTTGTGCATACGCAAGAATGCAGGAGCCTTCATAGACAATGCCTTTTCCCTCCCCCACCCTCTCACTAGTGGCAGCTGGGGTAATTGATAATCTACAATCAGTAGCTGTGCTTTTTTGCATGTACTGTCTTCTCATTTGACTATGTTGAATTTTCTGTGAAGTTCCAACACTGTCAATGTATTTCATAAACATTGCATCTTTATGAAATATTCCTTTCTTTTTTTGGGGGGGGGGGAGATTTGGGGGGCAGGGGGGTGTGACAGTTGCTTTTAATGTATATCAAACACTATTTTTAAAACAAGCTGTTAGAAAAAGAATAAATATTCATGCAATACGTCAAAACCAATTTCCAATGACACTCAGACTGGTAGCACTCACAATAATATGGAGTTAATGTCAACCCGTGGTGCCTCCCCTGATGGTGCTGGGGCTGGTACCTCCTCTCCCTATATGAATGTCTCTCTGCCGGAACACACAGTCAGGAATTCAAGGAAGGGTAAGTAATTGCTTTATTTGGCAATTAGTATATGTAACAAATAATATCAAATAGTAATTAATAATGGTCCTACGTATTTTGTCCAGTATTTGGACTTTCTCAGAGATCGAATTGTATCAGTGGTAACATATATTATAAAAACAAATGAATAAGCGATCAAACAAATTCCCAAATTGGGGAAAAAAGCAACCTAAATCCTCCACCCTCCCATCCCAAAGTCCTGGTTTATATAGGGCTAAACCCTCAGTTTTATTGGTGGTCCTGTATACATTGTTATCCTCCTCAGCTGTTCCAACTCTTCCGAATCAGTTTCCCTGGTATTTGTTTTCTCGATGGTGGCGCTATGTCATTTCAGTAGAGCCACTTCCGGTTTTGGCTCCTTGATGATGTACGAGTTCCACGCGGCGGCCATTTGCATTCCACTGATGGTTCACAATGTCGGCTGCATAGTGTGCTTTCCAAGATCCGTTCCACATGCTATATTCCATGACTGGAGTCTTTCAGACTACAAGGCAATAGGGAATAGTAACCAAGGAAAAAGCATTATAATCACAAACATTTAAATTGGTAAAACCTTTATCCGATCTATTAATAAAAAAATTTTAAAAAGTGGGAAAATCTGCCTTATCTTTTTGAATGATTATTGGTGTCAAACAATTATCCATTAAAGTGCAACATCCAATAAAGTGCAATTATGTCAAGTTTACAATAAAATGTTTTTTTTTTATCCACACCTATAAAGCACTGAACGATTCTATCCCCTCCTATATCTCTTCACAGATCCATAGGTATGCCCCTTCTCAGTCTCTCTGCCTTGCCCGTTACCTTCTCCTGTCCGTTGTTCGCACCCATATGGCCAACTCACACTTGCAGGACTTCTCGTGGGCGGCTCCCTTCCTATGGAATAGCCTGCCTACCGCCATCAGACTCTAGTCTTCAATCGTTTAAGAAGTGCCTTAAAACCCATCTCTTTAGGAAAGCCTATGGCCTCCCAGAGTGACCTCTACCTCACTCCCACCTTATTTGATTGCTATTAGACTGTAAGCTCGTTTGAGCAGGGTCCTCTTCATCATATTCCTGTAAGTTTTTATAATTGCCTCATTTATTGTAAAATCTCCCCCTCTAATAATATTGTAAAGCACTATGGAATTTGTTGGCGCTATATAATTGCCAATAATAATAGTGCTGTCTTCACGAGGATGTTTTCTCAGTGTGTTGCAATGTTTCATTGAGATAATTTATTCAGACCTTGCTGCCTCCTGGTGGTAGTGTTGGAGATATACAGCCTCTTACTTGATCACTCAATTTTAATGTGCAGCTAGATATAGGGGCTTTTTTTTTTTTTTGATAGAACGATTGATTTAGGTTACTGTCTGCACATTCGTTGTTACTTTAAAGTTTTGGAATAACAAGCCGTGATATTAGCAGGTGTTCTAATCTGTTAATTTGATCATTGTAACAGTGGTATATGACTGGCAATAATATTGTCATTAAAAGAACCTAAAGTATTTAATCAATGAAAACCTTTTATTAATAAAGAACTACAAAATGTAATGTCCATTGGGACTGACAAGGTTAAATACATGTGGGGTGATTAATGGGTGGTGTGAATGCAGCGTGTAATGTAAGTGAAAAATTAAGGTGTTAAGGGTGATGACACTATTCTAAAAGGGAACAGATAATATAAATGCCATGGTTATTGGAACTGTTTGTGTCTTGACATGTATCTTATTCAGGAACGCAAGGTGTGCAGTGCACAGTTATGACCACGTGAGATTAAATATCCTCAATCTATTCTCCAGAAATAAGTAGAATATAAACACATAATAAATAATCTTCATTAATATTTTAACCTTTTAATAATGCAACTGCCCCTTCAGACACTATAAGGGCCCTTATTATTCTGGAAGTCATTATCTTGTGAATTTATATCACTTTTTTTTAACTTTTTTTTTTTTTTTCTCTTCAGAAATGATTCAAATCACTTGGTTTTTGGAAGCAGGAGGGTTGTATTTATTCAGAAAGATCCTAAATGTGCTTGTAATTCTAACCAGACAAATGGACGCAGAGGAACAGAGGGGTTGAGGGCCCTGCTCAATGAGCTTACCATGCTCAATCAAAACATGGGTGCAGGTATCGGGGTCACCTCCAAAGGCCATACGAATTACTATCCAAAATTACCAAATGATACCGTACTCCAGACCAAAATAATGTTGAAAATGCAAAAAAGTATAATGGTATTTATTAATAGAACATTTCCACTATTGGTTAAGGCTGATGATAAACCCATTAATCATAAGAAACAAAAATAGCTGAATATCCTGTCCACCAAAGTGAAAGTGCATAGAAGATTATAACATGCTCAGTGCCAAAAATACATGGAATACCTATAAACCTATATATCCAATAAATATAAAGTGCAAACAAGTACATGTACAAAAAATATACTGCCTGTCCATTTTCCTGTTGGCCAAAATGAATATATTCAATCTCTGAGGGCATTAGGCAAATAATGGAGTTTCTACCCAGCTCTGTTGTTATCCTGCAATCTGCCAAATTCAGTGTATATACTCCCAAAAAAAAGAAGAAAGAAATCAAAAGTTGAAAAAAAAGAGAAAAGTTTGAATGGTGTGTGTGTGTGTTTGTTTGTATATATATATGTGTGTGTGTGTATATATATATATATATATATATATATGTGTGTGTGTGTATATATATATATATGTGTGTATGTGTGTGTGTGTGTGTATATATGTGTGTGTGTGTGTGTGTGTGTGTATATATGTGTGTGTGTGTGTGTGTATATATATATCTATCTATCTCTCTGCAAGGGTATTGGTCTAATCTCACCCGTATTGTATAGTGGAGGCCTCCTGATGAATTGTAAGGGTAACACTATGTTGGACAATACTTGATAGTGAGGCTTCCCTTCGTTGGTGTTGTGTGCAGATCTCTCCAGACGCAGATCTCTTGTCATGCAGGGAAAAGAGGCAGGCGGCTCCAGGGCTGTGCTTTTGGGCAGTCCCTTATTATTGATCATAAGTTGATGATTGGTCTTAACCAATAGTGGCAATGTTATATTAATAAATACCATTATACTTTTTGCATTTTCAACATTCTTTTTGTCTGGAATGTGGTATCATTTGTTAAATTTGGATTGTATTTATTCAAAACAAACCCATTGTTTACAAATATTGCATGTATCGTTCGAGTTTAGCAAAAAAGTGTTCCCTCACGGAACCAAAGTATTGGAGTGACACTTATGTATAGAGCTAAATCATAATAAAGTAAAACAAAGTGAGTCCCAATGAAAAAATAGTGCAAAGGAAAGGGTAAAGCGCATACAATAAATTACTACATTAGACTATACCTACGCATACCAATGCTGGGAAACTGAGAATTACCTTTATTATAATGCTTGGAGTACAAATACATGGTATGTCTACTAAATGCAAAAATTGCCAAAATTACAAGAAGGGGAGGGATGTCAGAAGTGGAGAAAGAATCGGTAAAAGGGATACCAAAAAGATCTCCAAACACCCATGAAGGCTTAAAGTTATAGCTCTTCACAGGATATTTACGAATGATCTCCACTAGTGGGGGACTAATAAGATCTGTGCTAATGAATACCCAAAAACGGGCTTGATCAATATTGACGCTGGTCAATATATTTTCTGACATTACATCCTTCACATTGGATGTACTATATCCATTAGAATCATTCTGGTCATAGATGTTTGCTTCTATAACCAGACTGGTAGTGGAGAAGAAAATATTATTTTGTCTGTCTTTTTATTGAACTATGCTTTACTTTCAGAGTATTCATTGTATTTAATGTGTTTGTTTTCAGGGTTGGACAACACATCTGCATAAAAGCAAAAGTCAACAGAGCTTTCAATACAAGCATGGAGGTAAGGCTCACTGGTCCCCCGTGGCATTAACAAATGTTACACTGCTTTAATAATGTACCCGGAGGAGTACACTGCAAAGAAATTCCATGTGTTCACATGACATAACAGCCTCTGTATATCCTTCATTGAATGCCGTATTGAGCCATAAATAGCAGACAGGAGGACTGGGGATGTGAAATTGAAAAATATGTACCTTTCATTGTTAACAGAATTCTGCCAAATTAATGATCTAAACCGATGAGGCAAATTCTGGTTAATGGGCTCCCATTGTACTTGGGCTCATATATTACAAAATCCCAATATGAATGTCCCCGTTATATAATTCACCGTATTCTCCTTTTGCAGTTCATATCTAGGTTATTGATATGTGTATGCCTGCTGATTTTTTGGGATTTCTGTGAGAACCGCTAGAGCTTGTAGGAAGAGAACAATGCCATGTCCCTGTAATGTTTCCACAAAGGTAAATCCCAATTTAAGGAGCTTGTTAGTTTGTGTAATAATCAGTTTTCTCACATAATGAGAAATGTGGGACTGTGTGAGCTTTCGAGACAGTTGAAATATTTTTTACTTTTTGCCTAACTTAATGATACCGCTTTGAAGGATCAAAGTCTCAAATTAACCATGTCCTCTAGAACTTGCAACCCTGACGTGGATACATGGTGAGAATGACCCTTCCTTGATCAACACTGTTTCTATGTAGCTGCAACTGAGTGGAATACGTTGTCCCACATTGTCCTACCTTGTGAAACGAATGATTATTTAAGAATCAATTTTTTATTTAACTGGTCTGAGGACTTAAATAAACAAAAAGGAACAACATGCAAACAAAGCACTGGAAAATTATAGAAAACCCTGCATAAACAATTTCTATTTTGTGTTCTATTTTTAGGTTGGAATTAAAGTTTCAGTAGAGGACCCTTTAATGAATATCCAAAGACACGTTTGCACAGCTTTTTCTACCTATGTGGCAAAACCTGCTGGTGGGAAGAAGGTATGATTCGACGTTACCGAATCTTGACTCTCTACGTGTTTAGATAATACATGATAACACTGCAGTGTTTGTAGGCCATTGTTGAGCATGTTTTATTTGCCAGGTGTGAGCTACCATTTTTATGGAACCATCAGAGATGTTTCAATTACTTCCATATATTTTCTACTCCCTTTTTTGGTTGAACCCTCATTCTGTGATTCACTACTGATGGCATTCTTACAGTTAAAACTAGAGCACTATTGACCTCTTTGTAATAATGTTCCTTGGACTGTAGTTTTTTTTTTCTCGCTGTTACAAAGTCTCTGTTTGTTGTGACTGAGTGCCATGCTTGAATCCAAAGTATGTTAAAGATCACACAACCTATTTGACTATCTGCTGGCCATCTTTATTTTATCGTTTTGTGTTCAAAGTTGCATAGGGTTACTGAGGGGTAAGAACTGTAATGATTAACAGTGACTTTCTGAAAACAAAGTTATTATCCTTATTTCAAAATCTACAAATCTCCCCGGTTATTTAATTACTTCTCTTTATCACTAATGCTACAATGTTGGAAATACTAATGTACTGGACTTGTTCTAAATGCAATGCAATATGTAGATGCTCCCCCTTCTCTTTTAACAGAGAAGGAGGAAAAGTACCAGAATATAGCCCCATTACAGTATTTTAATATTCATACAGGTTATTCTAAAACCAGTTCGACTTCAGTCTGCTCAGGACCATCTAGAATACAGTCTAGCTGCGGAACGGAGGCGAATTAGACTGTATCATGAGGACGCCTATAACAATCTAATGGAAGATGGATGTGCATTTTATGGTTGGCATCCCAGACGTCTTTTCCGGGGATTTAGGGACCAATACATACCACAGGTCATACAACAAACATTTGAGTGGTGGGATGATGGGTGGCACAAATAAAGGTCCATAATTGCTAAACTGGAGAGGATAATTTTCCTTGGATGTGAAGAAGTGTCCAAAAATTTTACTTTTTTGCTCTAGTGGTAGTCATCAACATGGTATGTAAAACTCTGCCATTGTATGTAAACAAATAAATGTGAGAATGTAACTTTTTGATTCACAGTGAGTAGAGGGAAAAGATTGCGAATATATTTATTTCTGATCATTTTGTTACAATTATACAGTTTTTTTATTAATAGCTTAGTCGACTGAGAAAACCAGTCATATGGACTACAAACACACAAGTAATTTTCTTTGGGGTGTGTGGAGGGTGAGGGACTAATTTAGCTGTTTACAACTATACTACATTTCCTTTAAAGTGGAATGTATGTAGGATTGACAAGTGTAAAACACGTAGTTGTCTTTACATCTTTATATGAACTGTATGCGACATCTATGCCCTTCACTTAACACTCCCTTTTTTTTGTATGTACCTTAGACCTAGATTGGGAGAACGACAGTAATAAAATCTCAACAGACAGCACTTGTGTGGAAAGCATTGAACTGGTTTTACCTCCTCATGCAAACCATCAGGGGAACACATTCGGAGGGCAGATCATGGCGTGGATGGAAACTGTAGCTGACATTTCTGCAAGGTTACATAATCTATCTTTTTACACGTGACATTGGGACGGGAGTATCTTATCTGTTTCTATAGGGTTTTCTAACTAGCGATTTGCTTAAATTCTTTGGGGGAAAAAACAAAAAAACAACAAAGTGAACAAAAGTCAATTTACACTTCGAGGTTACTGGAAAATTCAAACTATTTCCAAATAAATTTGGTTTAGTGAACAAACCCATTGTTAACAAATATTGCATGTATCGTTCGAGTTTAGCAAAAAAGTATTGGAGTGACACTTATGTATAGAGCTAAATCATAATAAAGTAAAACAAAGTGAGTCCCAATGAGAAAATAGTGCAAAGGAAAGGGTAAAGCGCATACAATGAATTACTAAATTAGACTATACCTACGCATACCAATGCTGGGAAACTGAGAATTACCTTTATTATAATGCTTGGAGTACCAATACTTGGTATGTCTACTAAATGCAAAATTGCCAAAATTACAAGAAGGGGAGGGATGTCAGAAGTGGAGAAATAATCGGTAAAAGGGATACCAAAAAGATCTCCAAACACCTATGAAGGCTTAAAGTTATAGCACTTCACAGGATATTTACGAATGATCTCCACTATGGGGGACTAATAAGATCTGTGCTAATGAATACCCAAAAACGGGCTTGATCCTGCAATTCAAATTGCAGTTAATAACACAGAAAAATATAGAAGGGCAAGCAAAAAAAGTTCAAAATCTAACCCTGATGAACAGTGTGTGTTTTATATCCGGAAAAAATCCTGTATCGTGATACAGTGATGTAGAGGTTAACGCAAATATACAAGCAGGCTGGAAGTGTAAATTGAAACGGATTCTAAATTGCAATAAAGTATCAGACTCCTGTTTGTATAAATATACCATTCATTCAATCTGAAGTAATCTGACTGATACTAAGTAGATATTGTCCCTGTGGAAACAGTATCACCCCACATTTATCGTAAGCCTGTGAAGCTTGTACAAATAGTAATTGTCATGAATAGTAAGCTTGAACGTACCCAGGTATATATTCTGAAACCAAAAAGGCTGATATTCTAAGGTATGCTCACAATGGAGGTATCTGACTCACGTAAAGCCTTATCGTCAGATACATATCAGACTCATCTAGGTAGGAGCTGTTGGAGGCAAAACAAAGCCGCTAAGTCAGTATACCAGTAAGCAGTCTCCTAACCGTACTCCCCTAGGTTCCATTGAGAGGATCGATCGTGCACCTCACCAAGTAGGTGTGCAGTGTGCTGTGAATTCCCTCAAGCTCCCTCGGTAATTACAAAGTATGTAATAATATAGAGTTATAATGATACCAATCTAATAAAGAACCTGAGTGAGTCAGACCGAAGTCTGTGTGAGTTGATATGTAGATGGTGGAACTGCACTCATCCCTTCACTATGGGATCTCTGGGTGCTGCCGGATCAGTCCCAGTATAAAGTATAATAGTAGAAAATAATCCAGGCACTCCAAATTGTTCCAAACAACTGGCAATTTTTACTGGACTCAAGAACCACACAACGTTTCGACACCTTAGGGCCTTTGTCAAGCTAGTGAACACATCTTTTTGCAAGCAATAAATAGGAGAGAGAGGTTTGTACTGGCCCCGAATATATTTGTATAAAGTTATCATATCCCCTCTCTGGCGCCGTTTTTCCAAACTAAAGAGATTTACATTTTTTTAACCTTTCTTAACTAAAATACTCCATTCCTTTTATCAATTTTGTAGCTCGTCTCTGCACTTTTTCTTGTGCCATGATATCGTTCTCTAGAACAGGTGCCCAAAATTGCACAGCATATTCAAGGTGTGGCCTTACCAGCTATTTATAAAGAGGTAAAATTATATTTTCATCTCGAGAATTTATGCCCCTATTTATACATGACAAAACCTTACTGGCCTTAGCAATGGCAGATTGACATTGCATATTGCTTCCTTATTTGTTGTCTATAACAATTCCCAAATCCTTCTCGTGTGTGGTTATCCCTAGTTCACTACCATTTAGGGTGTAAATTGCTTGTGCATTTTTAACCCCGAAGTGCTCATGACTTAACACGATGCAACAACAAAACCTACTAGTACTCTCCTGTAAAAACAAAATGTGCGAATGTTTACTAAGATGTCTTGTTCACTAACCCGTTACCAAACCTTGTTACCCTGCATTACAGTTACAGTTCCCGTCCTGGCTGTTGGGGCCGGACGTGATCGTGTAAAAATGAAAACACACCCAAAATAAAGAATATAAATAAATGGATTACAAATTGTAGGTATTACTATAAGAATGGGGTACATGTAAAGCCTTCATTTAGACCCAAAGGTGTTAATGTCTTGAGTATATATATCCAGAAGGACGCTTCTTGTTTAAGGAGTCGATCCAGATTGTCCCCTCGTTGGTCCAGTTTTACATATTCAATCCCCGCGTAGGTCACGAGAGCGACCTGTGTGGTTTTCCCATAGGTGTCTTGATATTGTTGTGTCATTTCTGTCCCTAACTCCACGGACGTGTTCAAGAATACGTAGTTTGAATTGTCTAAAGGTTTTACCCACGTATTTCTTGCCGCATGAGCAGGTAAGAAGATACACCACTCCTGTGGTTTTACAATTAAAGAAATCTCTTACAGGCATAATGATATTCTTTGCAGTATCATCAATCACTTTGGAGTTTCATGAGATAAGTCTGCAAGCCATGCATTTCCCACATTGATAGGTTCCCGTCAGTGTATTTTTTTAACCATGTATGTGTGGGTTTTATACCCGGAAGATGGCTGGGTACCAAAAGGTCACATAGATTTTTACCCCTCCTAGCTGTTAGTGCTGCACGGGGGGTTAACACATGACTGAGATGTGTGTCCTGTGTAAGTATAGGCCAGAATCGCTTAAGAATAGATTTGGCCAGTTCCCACCCTTGGTCAAACTCAGCAATACATATGATCTGTTTACTTTCTAGGTCTTTCTGGACATTTTTAAGCATAGTCTCCTTATCCATGTCCAGAGCTCTTTTATATGCTGCTTTTAAGCAGCGTTTCGGGTAACCTTGTTCTTTAAAATGCAGTTGCAATTCGTTTACCTTTATCTTAAAATCCTCAAGAGTGGACCAGTTCCTCCATACTCTGAGGTACTGTCCTATTGGTATTCCCTTCCCAAGGGGTTTAGGATGATGACTATCCCATTGCAGCAAGCTGTTAGTCTCCGTAGGTTTTCTAAAGAGTGTAGTTTGGAGGGAGTTACTCTTATCCACTGTTATAGTGAGGCCTCTTTGGTGAATTTAAGATTAATTTCATTGTTGTTAAGCAGGTATTTAAGGGGCTTGTCCATACTACCAGCACATCATCGATGTAGCGTCTCCACGTATGGATTAATTTTGTGAGGTGGGCGAGTTCTCTGGAAAAAACTACAGATTTTTCCCACCAGCCCAGGTGCAAGTTGGCATACGATGGGGCACACAACGTCCCCATTGTTGTCCCCTGCACTTGTAAATAAAGAGTTGTTGAAAAGGAAGAAATTATGGGTAAGAATAAACTCCAAAAGCCTAACAAATTCGGTGTGTTCTTGGTGGTTTTCGCCTCTTTGTTCCAAGTAATTCCTAGCATGTCTAAGTCCAATCTTATGTGGTATCGATGAATAGAGTGATTCCACATCCAAACTACACAGATATGCCCCCTCTGGTAACTGTGTAGTGGATAGATGGCTTAGGGTCTCTTTCGTATCCTTCAAATAAGAAGGTAATGTCAGAACAAATTTTCTCAGAATCTCATCTATATATTGGCTGCCATTTTGCATCATGTTGTCTACCCCCGAAACAATAGGTCTTCCTGTGAGGTGTGCATATTGTTTATGTATTTTGGGTAGACAATAGAAGGTTGCAATTTTAGGTGATCTATTGAAGATAAAATTATACTCTTCTTTAGACAGTATCCCATTGTCAAAGGCTTCATCTAATAGTACTTTATATTCTGTCAGGGATTGGATTGTCTGATTCTTTTTCAAAATCTATAAGTTGATTTCATCCTTCAGAATCTTTTCAACCATTATAGTGTAATCATCTCTATTCATCAATCCCTCATTGCCACCCTTATCAGTAGGTTTAATTATGAGAGATTCATTCTTCTTGAGATCATTAAGGGCAAATCATTCCTGTTTATATAGATTCCCATTAGGGGTTAATTCCAGTGTATCTTCCTGGATTTGTTCAATGGCATTTGTTGTCATTTCTACGAAAATATCAATACTCTGGTATTCTTTAAAATTCGGAGTAAAGTTACTTTTTGTCTTCAGAGAGGTATATGGTGGAGTTACTATAGATCCCTCATTGTTTTCCAAGAGGGATACTAAATTAGACACACATTCCCAATCTTTAACTGTCAATGAGGGATCACTTTCAAATTTGCTTTTTTTTCTATTTTTTAATTTCATGATATTTGTATAGAGCTAGCCGTCTTGCAAATAAATGGATATCTTTTGTCCAATTAAATTTATTAAATGATGGTATTGGGACAAAAGATAAACCCCTTTCCAAGATTTTTTTTCTTGATTGCTAGTAAGCTAAGCATTTGACAGATTGTCTATTTGCATTTGACAGATTGTCTCTCTTGCCCTGTGATCTCCACTGTCTTGTTCGATAAGGGTTGTTTACTTTTGGGCTTACCCTTAAAAAACTTAACTCCCTTTTTCAAAATGCCTTTCTGGTTCGGCTGTGTTTGTACAGGATTTGGCAGTGCGTGGGATGCGTCAGTGTCTGTATCTGATGATTCATAATCTGAAGTCGTGTAATGATCTGAATCGTATTGGACTACTCTTTTGAATTTTCTGTAGACACTACCTGATCTATAATTTCTAGTATCTCTCACAAATTTATTATGATTTCTTATCTTGATAGTGTTTTTAAATTTGTCAAGATTAATTTTAAGTTTCACTTCAATTTGTTCGAAGTGTTCCTTACTTTTAAATTTCTGAATTTTAGTGACCTCCTGATCGACTTGCTCATTAATGTTTTGGAGTCTCTTAGACTCCTATTTACTTATAATCTCCATAAAAGATTTTGAGCATTTGTTTGCCGCTTCCTCCCACTCTTTAGTGAATTCTTCCTCATCTATGTTGTTAGTTGGTGTTATTTGAATTCTTAAACCCCGTGGTATCGTTTCTTTTTGTAAGTAATTTTGTAAAGAGCCCCAGACGAAGGCGCAATACTATAGCGCCGAAACGCGCGTCAGGCGTTCTTTTAACGCTTATTTTCTTTTCATTTTTGTTAATTTGGGCTTTTTTGGTGATGGGTATTTAGTGTTTATTATTTACTAGAAAGGGGAGTTTGTCTTTGGGTGACTTTAGATAGCAAGCTTTCCGTCCTTACACAGACTTCGGTCTGACTCCCTCAGGTTCTTTATTAGATTGGTATCATTATAACTATATTCTTACATACTTTGTAATTACCGAGGGAGCTTGAGGGAATTCACAGCACACTGCACACCTACTTGGTGAGGTGCATGATCGCTCCTCTCAAGGGAACCTAAGGGAGTCCGGTTAGGAGACTGCTTACTTGTATAAGCGGCTGTTTTTTTGACTCCAACAGCTCCTACCTAGATGAGTCTGATCTGTATCTGACGACAAGGCTTTACGTGAGTCAGATACCTCCATTGTGAGCATACCTTAGAATATCAGCCTTTTTGGTTTCAGAATATATACCTGGGTACGCTCAAGCTTACTATTCATGACAATTACTATTTGTACAAGCTTCACAGGTTTACGATAAATGTGGGGTGATACTGTTTCCACTAGGAAAAAAATATCTACTTAGTATCAGTCATATTACTTCCGATTGAATGACTGGTATATTTATACAAACCGGAGTCTGTTACTTTATTGCAACTTAGAATCCGTTTCAATTTACACTTCCAGCCTGCTTGTATATTTGCGTTAACCTCTACATCACTGTACCACGATACAGGCTTTTTTCCTGATATAAACACACATTGTTCATCAGGGGTAGATTTTGAACTTTTTTTGCTTGCCCTTCTCATTGGAGGACCTTTCCTTACCTATAATCTGATCGTTCGAGTTTAACCTGTACACTTTGTCCTGGATGTTGTATTGGGACACACGCAATATACAGTAACGATTTCTGGCCAAGTTTTAAAGGTTGTGCTGTTTGTTCTTTCTTTCAATCCCCTTTGACCTAATTTACTTCCAACGTTTGACTGACATTTACCTGACCTGCCTGGACTCTCTTCAATTTCACCTTTAGCATATATTCACAAAGACTGTTATTGCAATGTTCTTGTCCCACTTTTACAGAAATAGTTCATTATTATTATTATTATTATTATTGTCATTTTGTAGCTCCAATGGGTTTTTTTTTCTGCAGATGTGCAGTGTGTAATTAACAGATATAAAAATGTTGACTGCCAAAGGAAGTGAAGTGTGCCCTGCTCAAGTTTGCAATCTAGATCTTTCATGTCCAAACCTCCAAACAATCCGTGTCATACAGTCTGGAGAATATAAAGTTGGCAATTATGGGGATTGCAAATACACAAAATAAGTCCTGTGCTCAAACTCCCACTACTCCTGGGTAGCAGCAACGACCATAGTACACATCAGCCCCAATATGTACAGTAAACACCAAAGTAAAAAGCTACCTGCGGGCTTCCCAAATCCCTATACATATGTAAATAAATTTAAGGTTATTTAGTTTCACTCCAGTGGCCACTAGATGGATGCCCACCTGCCACGTCAAGGCAAACCTTGCAGGTGGGTCCTACACTAACCATTCACTTTGCTTCCTTGATCTTATTATGGTGATTGCCACTTTTTTGTTGGGTAGAGTTGCCAGATTGTTCAAATGCATATTGATTGTTTAATGAGAATGAACAGCCCATGAAAAGTTCTGCCCCATGGTATATCTCATTCCTATGCTGAAAGAGGGAAATCTCTGAATTAATCAATGCAGTTGCTTCCCTCTTGTAAGGTAGCATATTCCATGTATCATCCAATTGCAATAAAAAGAGCAATGCATTTTTTTTTCGGAAAAGTGTGAAAGGGGAGACTGCAGCCATGAACTCAACACGCTTTGCTTTTTTTGTTTATTATTCTAGAACAAGCTGTGATATTCTTTCTCATTTTCATTATAGCCGGCTATGTCATGCACACGCCATTCTGAAATCTGTGGATATGTTCAAGTTCAGAGGGCCCTCCACTGTGGGTGACCGGCTGGTATTTCGCGCCATCGTAAATAATACATTTCAGAAAAGGTATCTCCCAACCATTGATTTATTTTATTTATTTGTAATTTTGCATAGTTGGTTTTAAAAAAGCTGTTTGTCTTGCGTAGTCAACTGTTTATAACTCCCTTTTGCAATGGTTTTCTGTGTGTTCCAGTGTTGAGGTTGGTGTCCGTGTTGAAGCCTATAACTGTGAGGAGTGGACAGCAGGCCGATCTAGGCACATTAATAGTGCCTTCTTGATCTACCAAGCTCTGGATAACAAAGGAGAGCAAATAATGTTTCCCCGGGTCAAAGCCAATAGTAAGGTTAGTCCATTGTCCTAGCAACCGAAAACTTGCTGCGGGTGTGGATGAATTGTTGGCCATTATGTGTGACCATGGCAGGGAATTGTAAGATAGTTAATATTGAATTGGTTTTTGCTTTGAAAGGGCACAATCAAATATTTCTCTGAGGTGTGGGTCCCATAGTGACATTGGATATAGGTGTAGATTCCATAAATTCATTTTTTTTATTTTATCTTCTTCAGTGATGGGGATCTATTTAGCAATGCCCACTGACACATTCTAAAGTAAACTTAGCATTTACTCGTCTATAGATGTTTTCCCATTCCATATACTATTATGAATGATTATGAGTAAAGAAATAAATGATGTAGAAATATATTGGTCTTTGATGGAAATCTGTATTGTAAGTCGATTTCTCCTGGCATCTATGGACTCAAACTATAGTACAATGTTTCCATATGGGTGAAGGTATTTAAAAGTTGGTAAGTCCGATCACCCCTCCAGCCTTCTTTTTTTTTTTTTTAGGCCCGATAGATGGATGATGTATACAACAATTCCCAGAAAGAACAGTCAGTCCTTTCTTTGTTCTCTATGCAATAACATGGCAAGGCAGGTTAGACCAAACATTACTTTGTAAAAAGAATATCTTGCCACAATTATGTTTTTTTCCATCTGTGGACTGGAAGTTTTCAGACCAGATGTCAAAAGGTACTTACTGATGGGATTTTTATTCCATTAAATGAAGGAGGGTCAGTAGGACATGACATTGAAGGCTGATGCAGGGGACCTTATTACCTTTAGATTTCAACGCAGCCTCTCCTGTGGATACAAGGCATGGCATTTTTGCCTTGGCTATGAAGAGAAATAAGCGGACTTCAAGGAAAGTGTTTGTATTTTAGTAAGCAAACTGCGACTGGAATAGATAATTAATGCTGGGAGATTGTAGGTTTAATTTCTACAATGGAGTAGAGCAGTGACCACTAGTGATGTCCTGAACGGTTCGCCACGAACGGTTCGCCATGGACTCATCATTGAGTAAACTTTGACCCTGTACCTCAGTCAGCAAACACATTCCAGCCAATCAGCAGCAGACCCTCCCTCCCAGATCCTCCCACCTCCTGGACAGCATCCATTTTACATTCATTGTGAAGCTGCATTCTTAGTGAGCTGTCCAGGAGGTGGGAGAATGATTCTGGAATTGCTGACTGTGAGTCAAAGTTTACTCAATGATGACGAATGGCGCTTCAAACTGTTCGGGACATCACTAGTGACCACTTATTATTTAAACACAACATGTGAAACGAAGACTTATAATTTTTATTAACTATAGGACAAACCGGTGATTTTTTTTTTTTTTTAGATTGTGATTTTTTTACTAAAGTGATAATTCAAAGTGAATTTCAAGTTAAAGGCCAGAATAGCCAAACTGAACATACAGCTTTGAGAATTTTTCCAGTTCAGCTATTTTAACCTTAAATTTAAATGTTTTGTGTTTGGTTTTTTTGTTTTTTATTTAAAAAGAACATATCGACATACAAAATGAACTTTGCATAGAAGTAAGAAAGTTAAAAGAAAAGGTTGGATAACTGATAAGTAGACCATGGTGTGTGTGTGTGTGTGTGTGTGATAGCCGCCAGTTTTCGCAACCTCCAGAGATTTGACTTAAATTGTAGTGTTTGTTCCACTTTTATGTTTTGTATAAAATATATCTGTGAATCTGTAATGCAACAGGATGTTTTCAGCTGATTTGCTGCACCATGCAAGTAAAGATTCCTTCTAGTCAAGTTTATAGAAATGTAACCAAACTGGTAGAGAAATGGGTAGACTTGGTATCATGGTTGGTTATCAAAATATTAAAATTTAAAACTTAACTTTTTATTTTTTTCCCCCCAAGATTCTATTTTAAAATAAATATAATTTCAGTTTGCTTATCTTTTGGCAGGACCACATCAGGCGTTTCTGCGGTGCTATTGCTCGGAGGAAGATTCGTGTAGCACGGTAATTTATTTTTCATTTATAAAATAATGGTTTATGTATTTCAAAATGCTTTACTTGTATTAGATGACTAAACTCATAAGGAAAAGTGTCAGTTACACAACTCATGAAATGGCCGTAATCCATCACTCAGCCAAAACATGAGAAAAAAAATATTATCTGTCTCTCTCTTTGAATATTACTTGAGATACATGTAGATCCTTCGATAAAACTCCTGTCTGTAGTATTGTGGATTTTATTTTGCGTTTTTAAAATTCAATCTGTTAAGGTGGTAGTAAAGAACATTACAGAAACCTTATCCTCTGTGTCTGGCCAGATTATGGTCTGCTTTTACCAGTGTGTTTTATTTATTTTTCCATTGAGCTAAAAGATTTGAAGAGGAACATACCATATACCAGGGGTAGGCACCCTCCCCATACATTGGTCAGTAATGGTAAGAGAAGTGCCTTTTAGAATCAAATGTATTGTCTCTGTGAGTTTTAGGTATTAAATAAATATATATATTTTTTTGAATTTAAGTTTTTTTCAGGCATAGTTATTTCTTTCTAAACCTATACATTTGTTTGAGCTATAACAAAAGACTGATGCCTATTACAATTATAAAGAAGGAGCAGTACACTGAATTAAACTTAATTACAGTGCAGCTGAAATGAGAAAATTGTACACACAGAGTAATCGGTGTACACCGTTATATAAACTAGAATTCATTCAAGGCTACATGAAGACACCTGCGTATGTGTGTGTGTATATATATATATATATATATATATATATATATATATACATACACAATGTGTATATATATATATATACTTTATGATATGCTGCTACACTTTGTTTTTTAATTCCCTTTATTAAGGAGTTTCGTAATTTGATATCCACGGTAGGATGAATTTGTATATCATGTAGATGTGTAATATTCACCTTATATGAGCAGCTGCAGAATGGCTGAATGGAGGCTTCAGGGAGGGTTACAGTTTTGTTTTGTAAATTGATGATGATTAAAAACAAAAATTAGAAAAAACTCAAAACACCATAATAGCTACAGTGAGGTGAAGTGTTTCTGGTAAGGAGACCTAATTTATACCAGCAATTAATTCAATCATAAGAGAGTCCATGTTTTTAATGAATGTTCTATAAGACCCCATTGTATGATGTGAGTTGAAACTCGGGGCATCAATGCCAACCATTTAAATTATGGCAAGGTTTGGTGCCTCTCTGTCTTTTAAAACTAAGCTAAATTTATTTAATATAAAGAACACAACTTTATATTTTATGACCGCAATCTCTGATTGAGTGGCTATAAAGATGATGGGTTTTCTACGTAAATTAACACCTTGGAACCAAGTGGTTATTAGAATTTGATGCTAAAAATAATCAAGGAACAGTTATGCCATCTATTGGTCAAATTCCCTCTATCTTTCTATCTAAATTGGATTAGCCGTATTAGTCCAGTAGACAAGATGCCAATTTTTGAAAAAAAATTTTTATTGGACGAACATAATATTTCAAAGACAGGCTTTCCAGAGTTTACCTCTCTTCAGGTCTGAAGCAATACTGATCAATCTGATAGAGTTAAACACTTAAACCAAATGATGTTAGAGAAGGGGAGGGAAGGTGGTGAATGGGGTGTCATGAATAGCAGATGATGTGCCTGAAAGTGAAATGTTCAGGTTGGTTGAGAATAGCCAGAAATAAGCTAGTTAAAAAGAAAAACAAAACAAAAAATATATGTATATAAATTGATCCAATAAAGGTGGAACGAGAATATTGAAAAAGAACTATATAGGGCGTGGCCTGGACGGGAACGCGAGCAGTCGCATGCTCTGACAGCTCCGCGGCAGTATAGGCCCTCACACAACAATTTAGACCCAAACCTGACAAAATCAACGGGCACCCCTGCGATCCAGATCATGTCCCACACCAAGGCTAAGCGGGCGTCCGAAAAACAGGACAAGCTCCTATTCTTCAACGCCAAACAAGGGCACACGCGGGGAGCAGCCATACAGGAAGAACTCCAAGATGGCGCCGAAACAGACGGAGCCCAGGGAACGCATAACGAGGCCACGGGCCGCACACTCACCACGGAGGGGATGCAGGCTATGCGCGACGACATGGAGGCAAAACTGCAAACAACATTGCAGCGCTCATTCACAGACCTCTGTGCAGACATCCACAAATTGAGCTCACGCACCTCAGATCTTGAGAATCAAATGGAGGCGCAATCGGAGGCTCACAATCGCCTATCTACCAAAGTGGAGGAGGTATGGGACAGGCTACAAGAATATGAGGCCAAAATTACGGACTTGGAGGACCGCGCACGCCGCAGTAACTTAAGACTGCGGAACGTGCCTGAAAACATAGGCCCTCCAGAGCTGCCAGCGTACGCAACGGGGCTTTTCCCACACGCTTGTCCCTGACCTGCCACAAAATGTCCTGTTGATGGATCACATTCACAGAGTGGCAAAGCCCCAATACTTACCTGCTGACACGCCAAGAGATATCGTCTTGAAGATGCATTACTACCATGCAAAGGAGGCGGTCCTAAGAGCGAGCCGCACACGAAAGGACATACCTACAGAATTTCAAAAGGTGGGAATCTTTGCGGACATCTCTGCTATGACGCTGAGGAAGAGAAAGACTTTTGGCGCTATCACCGTGGCTCTGAGAGACAGCAACATCGCATACAGGTGGGGATATCCGACCAAGTTGCTGATCCAACGCAACGGCACTCTTACAGCCATCACATCCCCAGAGGAAGGTCTCCTGAAGCTGCGGGAATGGGGCATCACCCCGCGCCCAGAACCGCAGAGACCCGCATCGCAAGAGCGACACACCTCCACATGGAAGCGGGCGCGAAAATAGCCCTGGACGGGGAGCAAATACGAACTTTTCAAGCCGCCCGCAAGTATACCGTATGCTGTATCACGCAATGCAGAATAGCCATGTTATGTATATTGTTTGATTTTGGTGTAAATAGCTGTTAGACTATCTAAGCCAGACTAGTGGTATGATAAACAGAGAGCAATTGAGGACAGATAGCCCGAAAAAGTTATAACCCGATATTTAAGGGTCATGTGTAGACCTAAGCTAAGTCCACCCAGAGTTAGAGATAGCCTCCAACGGTATTATTGCCAAGTAAAATAAAAAAAATAAAAAAAAATTTTTTTTTTTTAATTATAACAATACAATAATACTACACCTCTAATAAAATGTCTCACCAAGCCCTGAAGACCAACTACACCTAATAATGTAGAGAAATCGCTCACTAAAGATTGTCAGTTAACTGGAAGACGGCATAAATAAGCAAATTGGGTCAATCACCATGTTAATAAGAATTAGGAGGGCCGCTCTCGCGGTAGCACCCCCCCCCACGCAGGATCGAAGCATTACGCTCCGACCCCCACGGCTCCCTATACAGGAACCTTGCCACTATCCCGGCACTTTTGTTTATGATTGTATATAGGTTTGCATTCTACGTAATATTGAGTTCTGATACTAGTTCTGATTCTGTTATGTTCCCCTCCCCCAGTCCCCCTACACCCAATTTGGGCCACACATATTGCCTACCATCTACACTGTAGCACCACGTGTGCTTTTCCCCCGGATGCAAAGTACCGAACAGACATACCTACCGAATGCCAGCAGGGACCATATAAGTGGGATCTGCCCAGCTCGCCGTAGCTGGGGAGGGCAGAGCCCCTTCATAGACCAACACATACTAGATTTTCACAATACCTTCCAATACATGCCATCTTAAGTTTTACAGCCACAATGTAAGGGGACTCAATCTCCCGGTCCAAAGACACCTTCTCAGCAGAGATGTAGGTAAAACTGATGCGGACATTGTGTGTTTACAGGAAACACACTTCAGGGGCACGACCCATCCCAGCATTCTGACCAACTCCTACCCTCACCAATTCCACTCTACATCCACGACCAAATCCAAGGGAGTCACCACCCTGCTCAGTAAAAAGGTTGCTTTCAATCTGATCACCGAGGACACTGACCCAGAAGGCAGATACGTTATCATAGTGGGACACATAAATAATGTACTATACACCATAGCGAATATATATATATATATGTCACGACAGTGACCCCTTCACACAGATGGTAACCCTGAAAGGGACGTATACCGGACCTTAGGGTGGCCGGACTTAACGTCAAAGAATAGTCAAGAAAAAGCCGAGGGTCAAGGGAGTACGGAAATCGGGATATACGAAAAAACCAAGCCAAAAGTCAGGGAGCCAGATAGGAGAATAGTCAGAACGAAAGCCAAGAGTCAAAATACCAGAAAAACCGCTAAACAGTAAAAGAGCACTAGGGGAACAATCAAGAACCACACTAGGGCACTGAGGTGTGGACAGGAATGCCCTTTTATACTAATGTGTGTGTCACTTTAAAGCCACGCCCCCAAAAGGTTCGGGAGCGTGGCCGCGTTTGAATTTTCGCGGCAAAATCATGATGACGTCGGCGCGCATGCGCCGTGTCATAAAACGGATTTTGCCGCGAGCGGGCAGCGTCCGAGAGGCTGTGCCGCCTCCCGGAAGTAGCCGGGGAAGCTGTCGTGCCGCGCGGGATCGGCGGACCCAGGTAAGGTATCGTTACAGTACCCCCCCCTCGAGGACCGCCCCCAGGGCGGGCAGGACAGGGTCCGCGAGAACGACGCCTAGCAAAGGAACGGACTAGGCGAGGCGCGTGCACGTCCGAGGCATCAACCCATGACCTTTCCTCGGGACCGTACCCCTTCCAATCCAACAGATACTGGAGCCGACCTCTAGAGATACGAGAGTCTAAAATAGACCTAACCTCGTATTCGTTTTGGCCATCAATGAGAGTAGAACGAGGAGACCTGGGTTTACGAGTAAAGCGGTTACAAATCAAAAGTTTCAGAAGAGAAACATGAAAGGAATTGGGAATCCTCATATTAGCTGGTAAATCCAGGCGATAACAGACTGGATTAATCCGTTGGAGGATCCTAAAAGGACCAATGAATCGCGGAGCAAATTTCATAGATGGGACTCGTAATTTAATATTGCGTGTACTCAACCACACTCTATCTCCCACTATAAAATTAGGAGCATTCTTGCGCCGGGTGTCCGCTTTGCGTTTTTGAGCATCGGCCTTATGAGTCAGGATACGCTTGACCCCTAACCAAGTTTCTTTCATATTCCTCACAGTATAGTCAACACTAGGCACAGCGGAGGATGAAAAAGAACTCGGAAGAGTAGTAGGGTCAAAGCCATAATTTACAAAAAAGGGGCTATGTTGCGTTGATTCGTGAACCCAGTTATTGTGGGTGAATTCAGCCCAAGGGAGTAACTCCTTCCAATCATCTTGGTGATCGGAGATGAAGCAACGGAGGTACTGCTCTAGTGACTGATTCATTCTCTCAGTAACTCCGTTGGATTGGGGATGGTACGAAGAGGAGTGGTTAAGTTTGATACCTAACTGAACACAAAACGCCTTCCAAAACCTGGAAACAAACTGTGAGCCTCTGTCAGAGACTATGTCTGTAGGGATACCATGTAAACGAACCACCTCCCTTATGAATATCGTGGCCAGTTCTGAGGATGAAGGAAGTTTAATTAAAGGGACTAGGTGGGTCATTTTGGAAAATCTATCGATGATAGTTAGAATCACCCGGTGATTTTTTGAAGGTGGCAGGTCTACTATGAAATCCATGGCGATACTTGACCAGGGCATTTCGGGAATAGGCAACGGCATGAGGAGGCCTAAAGGACGACTTTTAGGAGACTTACTAGAGGAACAAATGTTACAGGCCAGGACATATTCTCGAATGTCCTTCTTGTAAGAAGGCCACCAGAATTGCTTTTCGAGTAGTGCTTCTGTTTTATGGATACCGGGATGACCGGCAATCTTAGAGTCGTGTACCAAGGATAGGATTCGTCTTCTATAATTGAAGGGTACATATAATTTCCCCTGAGGGATAGTCAGGGAGTTGTGGTTTTGAAATTTAGACAATACTTCTATTAAGCTAGAAGAGATTTTAGTACGTACTGTAGCCACTATTTGTGAAGTAGGGATTATAGAAGATAAATGGGTTACTGGTGGGGATATGTGCTCATGTTGCCGAGATAAGGCATCTGCTTTTGTATTCTTAGAACCGGGTCTGTATGTCACTAAGTAATTAAAACGTGTTAGGAACAAAGACCAACGAATCTGCCTGTCAGTCATTCTTTTAGCTTCTCCAAAATAGGAGAGGTTCTTGTGATCAGTGAAGATGATGATCGGTTCAGATGTCCCCTCTAATAGATGCCGCCATTCTTTGAGTGCTGAAATGATAGCCAACAATTCCCTATCACCTATATCGTATCTTCGTTCTGTTTCCGTCAGTTTTTTAGAAAAATAGCCACAGGGATGCAGGGGCTGGTCATTCGAGGATCTCTGAGAGAGTACAGCTCCTATCCCTGTCTCAGAAGCATCCACTTCTAGCAAAAAAGGACGCAAAGGATTAGGGTGACTTAACACCGGGGCTGAAGAAAAGGCTAGCTTCAATTTTTCAAAGGCTTCCTTAGCTTCAGTACTCCACACCGTATGACTTCTATTCTTTTTTGTCATAGCGGTAATAGGAGCGGTAATAGAGGAAAATCCTCTGATAAACTTTCTATAGTAATTAGCAAACCCCAGGAAACGTTGGATGGCTTTTAGTCCAACGTGTAGGGGCCAATTTAAAATGGCTTCTAGTTTTTTGGGTTCCATTTGAAAGCCGGAACCGGAAATTATGTAACCCTAGAAATTAACCTTCTCCACGTCAAATAAACATTTTTCTAATTTACAGTAGAGTCCGTTCTTTAATAATTTGGATAACACTATTCTAACATGCCTATGGTGCTCCTTGATATTCTTAGAGTAGATGAGTATGTCATCTAAATAAACAACAACAAACCTTTGTAGATAGTCCCTTAATACATCGTTTATAAAATCTTGAAAGACTGCCGGAGCGTTGCATAAACCGAAGGGCATAACCCTATATTGATAATGGCCATAGCGAGTATTGAAGGCCGTTTTCCACTCGTGTCCCTTCTTAATACGAACTAGATTATAAGCTCCCCGTAGGTCTAGTTTAGTGAATATGGTAGCACCCTTTAACCTATCAAAAAGCTCAGTAATGAGCGGAATAGGATACGCATTTCGTATTGTTATTTTATTTAATCCCCGATAATCGATGCAGGGTCTTAGGTCACCTTCCTTTTTGGAAACAAAAAAAAACCCTGCACCAGCCGGGGAGGATGATTTGGTAATAAAACCCTTCTTCAAATTTTCTGTGATGTACTCTTCCAGTACTTTGTTTTCTGTTACAGAGAGGGGATACACGGTACCCCTAGGGGGCATAGTACCAGGCAACAAATCAATAGCGCAGTCATAAGAACGATGGGGTGGTAATTTGTTTGCTTCCCTTTGTTCAAAGACTGCCTTGAGATCCCGATATGGTTCGGGTACTTGAGTGGTTAATGGTTCCATGGTAGGAACGTTGAGGAGTCCTATAGGTTTAACTCGACTGATACACTCCTTAAAACAAGAATCACCCCATTTTACTAACTCTCTTTCCTCTCCCAGTTAATTAGAGGATTATGCTTGGTAAGCCAAGGAAACCCAAGTATAATCGGAAAGGTAGGAGAAGGTATTTGCTGTAAGATTATGGTTTCTTTATGCAACGAACCTACAGTCAAGACTAAGGGTTTGGATTCTTGAGTAATAAAAGGAATGGATAATGGTCTACCATCTATGGCCTCAACGGCCAAGGGTGTTGTTCTTTCTCGAAATGGGAGGTTGTGGTGTTGGCCGAAAGTACGGTCAATAAAGTTCTCAGCTGCCCCAGAGTCTATTAGCGCAGAAGTATTTATTAACTTTTTCTCCCATTCTATAGTTATCGGTAGAAGAAGCCTGAGTTCTTTTCTATCTTGGAAGGAGGACATACACGTTACACCCAAGGCCTGTCCTCCTTGAGGGCTTAGGCGTTGGAGTTTTCCGGCCGGCTTGGGCAGTGTAAGCGGGTATGTCCTCTTTTCCCACAATACATACAAAGTCCCTCCCTTCGTCTATATTGTCTCTCAGGTTCAGACAACCGTGTGGCTCCCAGTTGCATGGGTTCTACTGGAGCGACAGAGGTTTCCTCAGATGAAGGAAACGTTAATGCCAGGCGTTCCGGCATACGCCTAGGTCTATCCCTGGTGTTTTGTCTATGTCTGAGATGTTCGTCTATATGTGCTAGATATGTAATTAATTCTTCCAACACATTAGGGAGATCTCGGGTGGCTACCTCATCTAAAAGTTTGTCAGAAAGTCCGTTCATAAACACATCTACAAAGGCCTGCTCATTCCATCTGACCTCTGCAGCATGAGTGCGAAATTCTAGGGCATAGTCCACAAGGGAACGAGACCCTTGTCTCATTCGTAATAGGGTTTTAGCAGCATTGGTACGTCTCCCAGGGGGATCAAATGTTCTTCTAAAGGCTGCGACAAACTCTGCGTAGTTGAAAACTATGGGATTGTCGTTTTCCCACAATGGATTAGCCCAAACTAGTGCTCTATCGACTAACAATGTTATAATATAACCAATCTTTGCTCTATCGGTAGGATATGCCCTAGGATGAAGTTCAAAGTTAATACTTATTTGATTGAGGAAACCCCGACAACCCTTGGGATCACCTCCATAACGGAGAGGGGATGTGGCATGGGCAGAAGCTCCCCCTGCCGCCATCTCCAAATGAGGTTCCTGAGGTCTAAGACCCGGGATATGGTCCTCTGGCTGTAGATGTGCAGTCCGAGCTAACAGGGTCTGAACGGCTACAGCAAACTGGTCCATACGATGGTCCAGCTCCTCAAACCGATTATCAGGAACCGGGCCATGAGGATTAGCACCTGCAGGGTCCATGGCCCTAGTGTAATGTCACGACAGTGACCCCTTCACACAGATGGTAACCCTGAAAGGGACGTATACCGGACCTTAGGGTGGCCGGACTTAACGTCAAAGAATAGTCAAGAAAAAGCCGAGGGTCAAGGGAGTACGGAAATCGGGATATACGAAAAAACCAAGCCAAAAGTCAGGGAGCCAGATAGGAGAATAGTCAGAACGAAAGCCAAGAGTCAAAATACCAGAAAAACAGCTAAACAGTAAAAGAGCACTAGGGGAACAATCAAGAACCACACTAGGGCACTGAGGTGTGGACAGGAATGCCCTTTTATACTAATGTGTGTGTCACTTTAAAGCCACGCCCCCAAAAGGTTCGGGAGCGTGGCCGCGTTTGAATTTTCGCGGCAAAATCATTATGACGTCGGCGCGCATGCGCCGCGTCATAAAACGGATTTTGCCGCGAGCGGGCAGCGTCCGAGAGGCTGTGCCGCCTCCCGGAAGTAGCCGGGGAAGCTGTCGTGCCGCGCGGGATCGGCGGACCCAGGTAAGGTATCGTTACAATATATGCCCCAAACACCAACCAGAGGAATTTCATACACAAAATGGTGCACAAAATCTCTCACATCCAACAAGGCATCACAATTATATGTGGGGATCTAAACCATGTCCTAAACCCAACTGTAGACACTACTCTTTCCCAGACCAACCCGCGATATAAACCACTTAAGCGCCAAAGCGCGGCTTTGACTAAATTACTGTCACTGCATCACTACTATGATGCATGGAGAGTCACACATACAGAAGACAAGGAGTATACCCACCACTCGCAGGTTCATAATACATACTCGAGAATCGACGCGATCCTGGTGGAGGGAACCACACTAGGGCAGGTAGTGGACTGTCGGGTGGGACAGATAGTGTGGTCTGACCATGCCCCTATGGAACTAATCTTAAGGGACACTTATGACTTCAAGCATAGGAGCCCCTGGCGGCTTAACGAGACCCTCCTGATAGACAAATCTTTCTCAGATACGCTAGCAGAGTCCTTACAAACCTACTTTGCAGACAACGCCAACCCCGACCTACAACACCACACAATATGGCAAGCACATAAGGCAGTTGCCCGTGGACTCCTTATAAAACAAGCATCATACATTAAAAGGAAGACGCAGGCACAAGTGACGAAGTGGCAAAAAGACATTTACACACTGACGATGCAAAATCAACTTCACCCCACAAAACAACTAAAAGAACAAATAGCCCTAGTGCGCCATCAACTTTGCCAACATGCGTTAACTAAGGTAGGACACAATTTACGGAAATTGAAAGCCTCACACTACGCCCAGGGGAATAGAGCGAGTAAACTGCTGGCAGCAAGGTTAAAAAAGCGACAACAGTCACAGAAAATAGCATACCTACACACAAAAGCAGGGGGGAAAGTTATGTCGCCGCTCACTATTAGCAATGAGTTTGCACAATACTATGGGGACCTGTACAACCTCCGCAATGACTCAACCATACCCACACCGACAACTGCCGAGATAGAGACATATCTAAATAAAATCAACCTCCCGACCTTGACAGCCCAACAGAAAAAAACACTCACCCGACCAGTCACCCCTGAGGAGGTAGGGGACACCATAAAGACGCTACCAAGGGGCAAAGCCCCAGGCCCAGATGGATTTGCCAACTCTTATTACAGCAAGTTTAGAGATATACTGGCCCCCTGCCTAGCAGAGGTCTTCAATGAGGCCGTACGATCACAAACCCTACCGGAGGAAATGCAGCTAGCCCACATTATCACTTTGCCCAAGCCTGGCAAACCTCCAACCTATCCTCAAAATTTGAGACCCATATCCCTCCTCAACACTGACACTAAACTACTGACGAAACTGTACGCTATGAGGCTGAGCCCGATATTACCACACATCATACACGATGACCAAGTGGGATTCGTGACGGGGCGTCAAGAGGCAGACAACACCAGAAAAGTCCTCGACCTCATGCAAAGCCTAGGGGCGAAACGGGAGGGGGGGGTTCTGCTCTCACTGGACGCAGAAAAAGCCTTTGACTGACTGGGATGGGGATTTCTGCAGGCGGCCCTGAGGAGGTACGGGATGCCGGAGGGGTTTATTTCGGTGGTCAGGGCATTGTATTCGGCACCAAGAGCCCAGGTACTTAATTCAGGTTTCGTGTCACAAAAGATAACCATCACCAACGGAACGAGACAGGGGTGCCCCCTGTCCCCCCTGCTATATGTACTGGCACTGGAGCCGCTAGCTGCAGTGATCAGAGCTCACCCTGATATTCACGGGGTTCAAGTGGGGGACAGGGAGTACACCCTTAACCTATTCGCAGACGACATACTCCTGACCTTGACGCAACCAATAATATCCCTACCGAACCTACTACAGTGCATACAAGACTATAACAAAGTATCCTACTACAAACTTAATCTCACAAAAACACAGGCAATGGGAATCCATCTGCCAGGACATACCCTACAAACACTGACGAATTCCTTCACCTTTGACTGGAGGGAAGACTATATCACATTTCTGGGGATCAAACTAGCCAAGACGAGCGGCCAAATGTTTAAATATAATTATGAGAAACTTCTGCAGGAAATCTCTCAGACGTTAGACCAATGGAACAGTGACTTCCACTCGTGGCATGGGCGCATAGCGGCATTTAAAATGTCACTGTTGCCAAAATTACAATACCTATTCCGCACGCTGCAGATCCCCATACCCAGGCAATATATGGTCAAACTACAAAAAACCATCACGAGATTCTTGTGGGCGAATAAAACACCCAGGTGGCTTACTCTACAATTAAAAGCCTAACGGGGAGGGGGGGCATGAGCTTCCCAGACGTCAAACTGTACTATAAGGCGGCCATTCTGGCCGCGCTAGCCACGACACACAGGGCAGCAAACCCACCGCAATGGGTAGTTATTGAATCCCACTGGGCATGCAGAGCAGGGATCCACCACTTGTTTTGGGTGCCAAAACACCTAAGGCCAACAACACCGACCATGCTAGAGACCACTAAATTGATGCTGCATACATGGGACACATACAGAACACAACTTAGTGGCTCAGGAGCTACATCGCTAGCATCGACAATGTATAGTATATACCTGAGGAACAAAACATTTGATTACCGGACCTGGACAAATGCAGGGTGTACACACATACACGACTTATATAAGGGTACATCCCTAAAACAATTCCCGGACATACAAACACAGTACAATCTACCGAGTAAAGCAATTTTCTCATACTTGCAACTCAAGTCCACCCTACGGCAACCCACGACTCCACCTGTGACATCCATGATCTCAAACTTTGACACATGGTGCCTAACGGGCAAGCCACACAGACAAGCCATTTCAAAAATATATAGCACATTGCTTGAGGGCACTCACGCACCCACGGACAACTTTATACAGGCATGGCACAAAGACCTGGGCAGCACCTTCACGGAGGCCCAATGGTCCAGAGCCTTTACAATCCACAAGGGCAACACAGCTTGCATTACACACTTTGAACAAGTGAGAAAACTGCAATACAGGTGGTATTTGGTCCCCACACGGCTAGCACACATGTTCCCGAGTACATCTGCCCAGTGCTGGCGATGTCATCTCGACACAGGCTCACTAGTACATATCTGGTGGACGTGCAAAGACATACAACCTTACTGGGCCATGGTGAGCACCATTGTGGATCAACTGCTTCCTACGAAGCTGACCCTGACCCCGGCTACATGCCTCTTATACATCTGGCCAGAAGGCTTGACCAAGGTCCACTCCAAACTCCTATTCCACACGCTAATAGCAGCATGTAACCTCATAGCAAAAAACTGGAAATCACGGAACATCCCCACAAAAACCGAGCTAGTTACCCAGATCCAAAAGAATTGGGAATACGAACGCATGGCTGCCCAACAACTGGGGATGGGAGTGGCAACTATGGAGGCAGGAAAAATCTGGGAACAATACTGGAACAAGGTGGAGACCCAGACAACTGGGGATGAGTAGGAACCTTTAGCCTTGCCTACGCAATCTGAGAGGGTATACCCTGGGGAAAAGTGGGAAGAGGCCGGTGCTGAGAGACCAAACAGGTACAGCAAACCCCTCCCAAAAGAAACCAGGTAGATGCATCACATACAGACGAGACTAAAAACCCACTAGTGTATATATAAGTTAACTCCCCCCACACCCCTCTGGGCAAGCACCTGGACCCCCCCTCCCCCACCCCCCATCTCCTTCTTGTCCAACTCATTGACACGGTGCCACACGGACCAAAGGTACAACAACATGCGCAGGACAGGCTGGTAAACATGAGGACACCTCCGGGCTGAGGTGCATAGATAATGCCTCACCGACACTGTTTGAATTGTTTGAACTATTGATGTATCATGTAAAGATGGATATAATTACTGTTGGAAATGTGTACTGTACCAACTAATCTCACTCCACCACACCCCACATTTGTCCTCTGTGATCCCCTTCCCCACCTTCGAAAACACTAATGGTATACTAGGTAACCTCAGCCATACCATCATCCGGAGATACATGATACAGCGCCAAAACAACTCGCTGGTTATATAGCATTGCTGGACAAGTGTGATGTCATGATTATAAATACTAATGACCTGTTTAATGTTTAATGCGAAAAAATGCTGTAAAACTACAATGTCTTGAGTGGAACCCTCCTTATTCCACCCTCCCCCTCATTATTTTCTGTATCCCTCCCCCCCTTCTTTATATGGAAAAATAAAAATTGTCAAATTGAAAAAGAACTATATAATCTATAGACATTAAAATATGTGTTTATATAAAGTTTTGGTAGTGTGTGAGAGAGCCAGAGTCTACATTAAGTTCTTAATTTCTGGTGTTGAAATATGTGATCATTTATCATCTGCTGTTGAACATCCATTATCCTGCAACATTCTTTGTTGTTTTATTATGTATCATTAACTGGAAGTCAGATTGCGTATTAGTATTTTGGTTAACCCCTTAAGGACCAAACTTCTGGAATAAAAGGGAATCATGACATGTCATGTGTCCTTAAGGGGTTAATCTAGACGTATATTAACCTGGCGAGCCTTTTACCAAAGAAGAAATATACATAAAATATTTATTTCAATCAACTGGGAAAAACACACAGGAAGAACGATTTTATTGCACCCTCCCAGGGTCAGTCGTCAAATTGTACACGAATGGTTTGACAATATACCTGGACTCCATGTGCTGTGGTGGCTATGGTGCTTGAAGTGCTCATTTCAGCGATTTCTTAACCATTTACTGGTTTGTTTTTTGTTTTTTCTTATTTTAGGAAGTACATCCTCTCAAGCAAACCTGAGAAACCAATTTCCCATCCATGGGATAAAGGCAATCAGGTAAACGCATGCACCCTACCCCGGTGTTCACAGCCGGTCATTGCTGTCTAAGGCTAGACCGCTTTGGAAGGATAGTGTAGAAGTGATTATCTGCACAAGTGCAGAGGAACTGCTCCAAAACTGTTTGGCAGAAAATGAGTAAAAAGCACCCAAAGACTAATGGGATACCCATTCCATCATTTTACATTATTATTATTATTATTATTATTATTATTATTATTCCTAAAATGGACACATTGCAGATCAGTTACCTCTTACCTTAATAGTAAAATGTGTTTAAAACCTTTTTGTGTAGTATTTTAAAATTTTGTTTT
Source organism: Pelobates cultripes (assembly GCA_933207985.1). Taxonomy (NCBI): domain Eukaryota; kingdom Metazoa; phylum Chordata; class Amphibia; order Anura; family Pelobatidae; genus Pelobates; species Pelobates cultripes. The sequence continues at coordinate 297,697,841 of OW240916.1, read as the reverse complement.
TTAAAACGTATTTTTTTTTAAACATTTCCCCTCCTCTCAATTTAATGTTTATAGACATACCTAAGCTATAATAATATCGCTGCACTGACTGTCCTTGCTGCAAAGAGTGGATGGGAGTTGAACAGCACAATACAGAATGTAAGTGAGTTACTTAATAAATTTCAGTCTATAAAATTATGATTTTAATACTGCAGTCAGAAATACAGCTCAGATGAGGAAAGGCAGAGGTTGTGAAAAGATTAAAAATGTGCACATTATTACTATTATTTACTAAACCCTGAATTGTACTAAACTGACTTGCAGAATTCAAACTAAAATAGCCTGTGACTTAATTTTGCAGTTTGGGTTTGGCTTGAGTACAATTACTACACATCTATTGTGCAACAAGCCCCAAATCTGCCAAATGCCTCAATTTAATTCTGATGGCAGAAAACCGTCAATCTTTTTATCGAATTTCTACTCGCTTTAATATCTGCTGAAATTCTAGCTGGGTCCAGGAGAATATTCATCTGTAGTTTATAGAAATAACTGTTCTGGTAAGAATCGCCATAACTATTCTCTGCTTTGCTTTTCAGATAAAAATATTTACTCATGATGAAAATGATGTATTATCTATTAAAGTGGAAATGCATGTGAAAGTACACCCAAGACAAGCTTATCTTCTCCTGTCTGACCTTGGATTAAGGCCAAACTGGGACATACACTACTTGTAAGAATGTCTATTGCAGAATTTTAATGTTTAATTATACTTTTTACTTTTTTTTCTACATTAATTGTATGGTTTCATATTAAAAAAAACTTTTTTTTATTTTTAAGAACCGTTTCACAGTACATTTGCCTATGAATGTACATGTTGGTTTTTGAATTAATTTAAAATTAGCAAAGCACACCTGCAGTTGATTACTACCTCGTCAGTTGCCCCACTCAGGTTATCTACATTAAAAGTCCATAAGTACACTACGTAACTAGGATAGAGTGCCAGACAATGTTCTTCCATACCCCTTCCATACCCCATCCAATGTCACGCTGCATCACTCACTTTCTCTACATGGTCCAATCAAATGTTTATAGCCAGAAGGAGGGAGTAGGGGGTGGACCAGAGGGTTTTTTTTTTTTTTTAAATGTATTCATTTCCTTTTTTGTAAGGGGTAAAAAACAGACCTACTATTCTGATTGGGAATGCAGGCTAGCAGGGAGGCCTCAAATAAGAGAGGGGACATTCAAGCTTGCCTGCAGCGATTGAAGCTCAAGAATTCTGTTGCCAGCATGCAGTATGTGCCAACAACAGACATAATTTTTGGATAGGACTAATATTAGGCAAGTTCCGTGTGCTTGGAGTGTAACTAGCCCCCAGCACACAAGTAAAGATATCTCTGTATGTGCAGCGTTTCAAGCAGAGATGCTGCACATACAGATGACTCCCACCATAATCCCTTTAAAAGCCGAAGTGGTCATGGTCATTGGAGTAACCCTTTAACTTCAGATTTGATCCTATAGTGTGACCCTGCTTTTAGAAATTTCTGATTTTTATTTACTTGTTCTGAACAGGAGCTGTGAAGTTATAGAGACAGCTGGTGAAGATGACAAAATATTTTACATTACCTGTCCACCAGTAAAGCAGAGCAAGTCCAGTGATTTTATAACTCTGATGTCTCGTAGAATTCCGTACAAGACTGGGTAAGTTATTTTTGTTATAAATAATTTCCTAAAAACAAATTCATAAAGGGATCATTCATCTTCTACTTATACGATAACTGAGATAAAA
>OW240916.1:297682094-297695976 GCA_933207985.1 Pelobates cultripes | reverse complement strand
CCCCTCCATGCTCTCATTCCTCCCCTCCATGCTCTCATTCCTCCCCTCCATGCTCTCATTCCTCCCCTCCATGCTCTCATTCCTCCCCTCCATGCTCTCATTCCTCCCCTCAGCCCCTCCATGCTCTCATTCCTCCCCTCAGCCCCTCCATGCTCTCATTCCTCCCCTCAGCCCCTCCATGCTCTCATTCCTCCCCTCAGCCCCTCCATGCTCTCATTCCTCCCCTCAGCCCCTCCATGCTCTCATTCCTCCCCTCAGCCCCTCCATGCTCTCATTCCTCCCCTCAGCCCCTCCATGCTCTCATTCCTCCCCTCCATGCTCTCATTCCTCCCCTCCATGCTCTCATTCCTCCCCTCCAAGCTCTCATTCCTCCCCTCCAAGCTCTCATTCCTCCCCTCCATGCTCTCATTCCTCCCCTCCATGCTCTCACTTCTCCTCCCCTCAGCCCCTCCATGCTCTCACTTCTCCTCCCCTCTGCCCCTCCATGCTCTCACTTCTCCTCCCCTCTGCCCCTCCATGCGCTTACTTCTCCTCCCCTCTGCCCCTCCATGCGCTTACTTCTCCTCCCCTCTGCCCCTCCATGCGCTTACTTCTCCTCCCCTCTGAGTCCACAGTCCAAGTCCTTGGGGGTTCAATGTAACTGGACATGTAGGTGGGCATGATACTTAGTGACGGCGTTCTGCCACACATTTACTCTTATAAGACACGCATGGCCGATTTGCAATTCAAACTAAATTAATGAATAACAAATTGCTTGCAGGACAAAATGTGTACACCCAATTAATAAAAATAAAGCAGCGATGACAGTCTCAACCCATGGCCAACTGATGTGGGCTAATACATAAACTGAACGGGGGATGGGAACCTATTGTCCATCACCCTGCCCCCACCAATTTGCGGCAGGTGGGGCTGTTAAAATATGAACCCAGAGGGAACCAATGCACCCAACTCTAGCCCCCATCCATGATGTGGGCGTGGGTTCTCCTATAATAACCCAAGGGGTAGATGGACATACAACCTCTGTGGCTATTCGTTCTGTTCAGAACTATGATTGTCGTCAAGAAGCTAGTTCTGTTGACTTGTGAATTAAAAAATAAAATTTTAATAAATTTTTTTTTTTTTATTATGTATTTTTGAGTTTTCAAGGGGAGTACAAACATTTGGTGTGTGTGTGTGCACCATAACAGGGGAAAGGTAAAAAACGTAACAATTTGTCACATAAAGTGGAGTACATATACAGAGGAGATGCATATCGAACAGTCTATAGTGTAACTTTATACCATGGCGTGGTCTGCATACGATTGAATTGCCTGTGAACCACTTTTGTACGCGGATGAAAGCGAGCTGCCCCAAATACCGGGCAGTGCGGGTTGGTTTGTCTGCATTCGGTTAGTGCGTATCGAATATATCCATTAACGGTGACTGCTTTGAGAGCGTGGCGTCCCCTTGTAGGAGTTTGCATGACCGTTTCCATTCGTCTGGTATAGTAGTTTGTTACTTGGAGTGCAGTGTTTGGGTGGAGTAACTGGTCTTGCATGTCACTTTGTGCGTGGTTCTTTTTTCTGGGTTTGTTCGCTAGCGCAAGGCCGGTGGTAAGGTGGGCAGGATATAAATTGAATATTTTTGAAGCAAAATATTTCAGAAATAAAACCAATGTTTTAATCTGATGCTCTGGAAATAATTCATGGTTTTTATATTTTTCTTTCCCAGAGATCCCTATGTTATAGCCATGAGAAGTGTGACTTTGGCATCGTATCCCCCATCTGCCGAGTATTTGAGGGGCGAGGTCCAGTGCGCAGGTTTTTTAATCTACAGCCAGGGAAAGGATTCCTGCCAGGTGAGTGTCTAAAATGGGTTAAACTAGGAAATCCGAGTGACCGCAAATCAAAGCACTAATTAACCAATACAGCAAATGTCACACATCACCCACATGTATTATCTTATTGTCAGCACTAATAATGAATTCACCAAAGATACAATGATCCAATACAAGCACTGTCCACTTTAACGGTTACAGTGTTCTAACAGAGAACCTGACTATATGTAAACACTTGCAAGATATTTTAAATTATTTAAAATGTTACATGCTTAGAAGTATTCCTGTATATTAATACCCACCGTTAAAGGGACACTCCAGGCACCCAGACCACTTTAGCCCATTGGAGTGGTCTGGGTGCCAACCCTCACTCCCCTTAACCCTGCAAGTGTAATTATTGCAGTTTTTTATAAACTGCAATAATTACCCTGCAGGATTAACTCCACCTCTAGTGGCTGTCTACTAGACAGCCACTAGAGGGCACTTCCTGCTCTATAGCACAGAAAACCTGTGGTAGAGCGTCGCTGGACGTCCTTGCGCTGTGTGAGGACCTCCAGCGTCGCTCAATTCCCCATAGGAAAGCATTGAAAAGCATTTCCAATGCTTTCCTATGGGGAGCTCTAATGCACGTGTGCGGCATTGCCACGCATGCGCATTAAGTCTCCCCGGCCGGTGGGCAGGAGCAGTCTCGCCTACCGGCCGACGTAATGACTGGGAGGAGCGGCGGTGAGAAGAAACCACCGCCGAGGGACATCGGTGGGGTCTCAGGTAAGTGACCTGAAGGGGTTTTCACCCCTTCAGCAACCGGGGATTGGGAGGTGGGAGGGAGAGGGGACCTGCAGTGCCAGGAAAACGGATTGTTTTCCTGGCACTGGAGTTTCCCTTTAAGAATCTTCATGTGAAAATAAGACTAGTTTAAAAAAAACATTTGATGTCCGTTATACAGATATAAGAAACTTGGCCTCCCCAACAAAAAGTCCACTGCATTACTTGACCTATTTTCTGGAAACACTGACATATGAGACTGGTCCTGGTATGGCATTAAACAGGAGACATAGAAACATTGTTTTATCTTCTATTCTTTGTATGTTCTCGGGGCTTAAAAAAGAGGCATTAGTAACCATAATATTGGGAATTATTACAAGGGAAGTGAGAGTTCTGCTTTAAATCTCCATCGCAAAATTCAGGCTAAAATACCCAAGCTGTGATTATAGCCAGGTTGGAGAATATTTTTCCAAATCCGTTGTATTAAGCTTCAGTTTTGTCATGTCATTTTGGAGAGTTTTGCAAAAAAAACTTAAACCTACCAAAATACACTAGAGAACATATGAATAAACTCAGAAGATTAGTACAGCGTCTACAAATTAGGGAAAAAAGCTACTCTCTAGATTTGTAGAGGATGAAAATAACAAATTTCTAAGCAAATGACAACTAAGCAAACCTGCCATTTCTCTTCTATAGATCAACATATTTTAGTACAAGAATATGACTGAGTGACATTACTAGCTGTCCTAGTCCAAGTCTGGACATGTTCTCTCCAAGCCAGTCAAGCAAACCTATAGTGGCCCATTAAAGCCATGGTAATGTCACTCCCTTACAACCTAGGAACCCAGGTTTGAATCCCAGAATCCAGTCAGACCATCTCAACTGTATTTGCCTTTCGGCAAGATACCCAACATCATGTACTGTTGAAGCAAGGAAACTATCTCCTTTCTATAATTGGAAGGCATTGTGGAATATGTTTTTGCTATATAAATAATAATGAATCAAGTGCATTTATACATGTGCCCACTGTCTTTTTTGTTCACACTTTGACAAAAGAATAGCAATGTATACCATACACCATTCCACAACCATAACATTACTTTTTCTTTCAACAGGTGTGTTACTTAAACCAGCTGACCTCTGGGATAATACCTTATGTGGAAGAAAATCTCACTGGATGGTCCAATTCCATTGAAGACACTGCCTGTGCATGTATCAGATTCCTAGAAACGGCCAAGGTTTACACAACGTTACTCTAGATAAATAATGCACCTTCCCAGAATACATTCTGCACTTTACAGTTTGAAACCTGAGCTGGGGCTGAGGGGTTACGTTCATCCAAAGGTGGAATACAGTAGTTATTATTTCTAGCTCAGTGACAAGGATAACCTAAAATGTCTGTACATAGATACATTGTCTTTTGTAATCACTAAATCCATTAACTTGCTCACGAGTAAGACACTAGTGGCATTTTAAGTTTTACTGCCACGCTAACCTGTAGAAAGTTGTTGGACATTTTTGTTTTGTATGGATGTGTATGTTGCTGTTGTAAATAGTAATGCCATATGGTGTCTGTTCTTCTGCATTACTCTCTAGAGAACCTAAAATATATTTTGTGTGGCAGCCAAACTTAGTAGCAAATATATGCATCTTCTATCTTGGTTCACTAAAGGTGTTTGATCTGCAGTCCTCAGTTGTCCGGATTACACGTGGTTCTGACTTAAACATCGCAGAAGTAATCAAAACGGTTTAAAAGAAACACACCATTAAATACTGGATTGTTTTCAGCCATTGTAATCTGTGTTTTGACTTGTATTGTAGATCCAGACTGTGCCCATCGCATTACAGAATCCCATACCTTTAATCTCACTGCCCACCCCTTATTTTATTTTCTCCTGAGATTTTCTGGAAGTTTAACTTGTGCAATATAGAGATTATTATCCCCTCCCTTTCTACTGTACCTTAGTTCAGTCCGTGCCATAGATACGCGAATTATTTTTTTTTCCTCAAAGTTGAGGAAAACTGTAGTTCACTAAAATAATCTTATTTGAGAATAAAGGTCTGAAATGGATTTTGATTCATTCATAATCTGTTGCTCTAGTAACCCTTTGTAACTGAGCTCAGAAGCACTTCCCTTATTGTACTGTACTTATTGTATTAACGTAATGTCATTTATAGCATGAGATACAAATAAAAATCATTTTGACAGAAAGCGCGCAATTCTCTGACAATATTAAATTGTACTGCTTAATTAAGGAAGCCAAAGAATCTTCCATGTCTAATAAAACTCTTGTGAGTAAAAAGACAAATACCCCTTTATTAACTGACAAAGATTCTAGTACTGTCCCAACCATTCTTGGCAATTGACCAGGTAACTGTACATTTGTTGCAGATTCAGAAAATGATGACATTCTCCCAAAATCATCATTGGGCCTCTAATCTAAGCATTGTTTGTTTCAATGCGTTTTCTGTGTGTTAGAGGATAGCGCATTACATTGCTAATTCCACAGAAATAACACTGGTTAAATGGAAAATTTCACCAACTTGACACATTTTGAAACAGGCAAGACGGGATTGTTACATTGTCTTAATATGAACAAGTCAATAAAAGAAATGAGACCTTTTGGAAATATGGACGTATTTCTACAACATGCCTTTCTTAATGTTTTTGAATGTGTCTGCTTTCTGTTCAGATATAATGTAAAATGTAAAAAAAAAAAAAAAAATACTTTCATTAAAAAAAAAAACACGTACTGTACAATGTTGTCATGTTGTTATATATAGGTTTACTTCAATATCAAGTATTCCTGTCCTTTCTGAATTGAACACCAGTTTGAGACAGATGTGGTGTAAAAGTAAATGCTCTAAATCAGGCTGTATAAAGTATATTCTGGACTTGCAATATTATCAGTCAGACTCTGCCATTTATTATAGTATTTTGCCCATCACTATGTGAATTAAAAAAAAAGCTTATGGAATACAAATTTTCTCATCACTAATTAGCCCTTCCCTTCAGGGTTGCCAAATACTGATTGAACATTTATTTAGTAAGCATATTTGAAATATATTGGCTTTTGGGACTAGATGCACTATGTGATTCTGATTTCACTTTATATTCTATATCAATATTCAATAAAGTCAGAATTCAAATTTAAATTTCCCAAACTAGCCAAACTATGAATAACTGAATAACCCTGTTAAAAATGTTAACCTTTTAGCAACTTCACTACCAAGCACTTGTTCTTTAAAAATAGCATAAAAGGTATTAAAAACCGCAAGATAACCACCTGTAACCCATTCCAGCTGCCCAGATTTTACATGGTTGTCCAATTACATACAAACTTATCAATGCAGATCAATGAGAAGTCTTTGCAAGGCAGGTCCTCTGAGCAATTGCTGCCTTTTTTTTTTCAAATGGAAAAAAAAGAAGAAAAAAGACACATAAGGGACACTATAGTCATAAGAACAACTGCAGCTTAATGTAGTTGTTCTGGTGAGTATAGCCTGTTCATGCAGACTTTCTAATATCAACAGTGCCTTTTCATAGTAAAGGCAGTGTTTACATTACTGCCTAGGGACACCTGCAGTGGCCGTTACTCAGACAGCCATTGGAGATGCTTCCTGACAAAACTGACATTAGGCATAGAAAATTAACTTCCCCATATAGATGCATTGAGTCAATGCATCTCTATGAGGAGATGCTGACTGGCACAGTGAGGTGTTGTGTTGTGCATGCGTGGCAGCCTTAAAATGCTTTCCTATGGATTGGCTGAGATCATAAAGTTACATGTTTGTATTCCTGACACTATAGTGTTCCTATACGTTCTTTAGGGGTCTGCAGTTTCCCTTTAATCTGGATGTCCCTTTAACTTTATTTAGTGTTGATAAGCTTATCCCATATTAAACGAACATTTAAAGCACCAACATATCTTTTATGCATTTAATAGCTTTTGGTAAAAAAAATCCTTCTTTTTTTTTTTTTTTTCATGACCAGTTTTATATCGTTTTTGCAACAAGAAAAATCATTATTTTCCATCTTAATACTGCCTTCAATGCCCCACCATTCCATTCTAGAATACTATCTACTTGCGGTACATTTTGCCGCTGCTTCCTTTCCTTCCCTCCCTCCTATTCTGCAGTGTCCAGTAACACCGTTACACAGCAAAGGTGGGGTATTGTTGATTTTAAGCCAACGGCTTTTGCAAGTTGAATGTTGGCAAAGGAATTTAATATCTCAAACTCCTACTCTGAATGGAACAGAGACTGTGTGCAGAGAGAGCTTTGATTTCTGTGATCAGCCCTTCCTGTCAACACTTGGAAACATGCAGTGCCAGATTACATACGCTTAATAGTTCAGACTCCATAAACCAGAATAAGATGTAAGGATGATATGCCCAAAATTAAAGGAAAAACATAGGGTCAGAAACACAAACATTCCTGACCTTATAGTATTAAAACCACCATTTCGGTTGCTTGCCTTTTCTTAGCCCCCTTAAAAGGTAAGAAAATGTACCTCATTTCCACTCTGCCTGCGCTGGCTCTGCCCCGATCTGCTTCCTTGGCTGACATTGGAATTGATGATTTCCATCAATCTAATGCTTTCCCTTAGGAAACGCATTGGATTGTCTGATGTCAAGGATGCAGGCGGGTCAAACACTGGCCTGGCCAATCTGCCTCTCCTAAAAGGGATGCATTTAATCAATGCATTTCTACGAGGAAAGTTCAGTGTCTCTGTGCAGAGGGTGGAGACCAAGAATGCCAGTCACACTGTGAAGCATTGCTCCAGGAAGCACCTCTAGTAGCCATCTGAGGAGTGGCTGCTGGAGGTGTCCCTAGGGAGCAATGTAAACCCTGCCTTTTCTCAGAGGTTGGAGCAGTGTGTGGAGACTAATTACATAGTGTCACATTGGTGTAGTGGTGTAATATATTCCTAGCATCAGGTGTTCATACACTTTGAGGTATTGCATGAAAGTTGTGAGCATGCTAACAAAGAACCCTTGCATGTACAGATCACTGCATAAGTGTGCTGAAATGCTGTAACCGAAACCTAAACGCAAAGATTAAAGGGACACTGTATGCACCCAGACCACTTCAGATCATTGAAGTGGTATTGGTGCAATGTTCCATGTCCCTTAACCCTGCTATAGTAATTATTGCAGTTATTGAGAAACTGCTATAGTTACTATCCAGTCTAACAGACAGCCACTAGAGAGCTTCCTGGTTTGAAATGGACCTTAGGTCCGTTATCTGACACTGGACATCCTCACGATCTGCATGAAGACCTCCAGTGTCAGATTTTTTCCCCATAGAAAAGCATTATTCAATGCCATGGTGGGGGCCATGGGGAGCAGTGTGGGCAGAGCCTGACCCAGTGCCGAGTGACATCGGCGCTGGATTCAGGTAAGTGACTGAAAGGGTTTTGTTTTCCTGGCACTATAGAATCCCTTTAAGCCCATATCTCCAAATTGTACCTATTTAGGATGCACAGTCCCTATTTTGGGAACAAATCCAGGTTTTATTTTTTTCTCTTTCTCTATCTTAAAGGGACACTCCAGGCACCCAGACCACTTCTGCCCATAGGAGTGGTCTGGGTGCCAACTCCCACTACCCTTAACCCTACAACTGTAAATATTGCAGTTTTCATAAACTGCAATATTTACCTTGCAGGGTTAACTCCTCCTCTGGTGGCTGTCTACTAGACAGCCACTAGAGGGCACTTCTGGGTTTACAGCACAGATTTGTGCTATAGCGTCACTGGACATCCTCACGCAATGTGAGGACCTCCAGCGTCGCTGAAATCCCCATAGGAAAGCATTGAAAGCATTTTCAATGCTTTCCTATAGGGAGGTCTAATGCACACATTAGGTCTGCGCATGCGCATTGGGTCTCCCCCGTCGCCGGCCGAGCATGCGCAATATGTCTCCCCCACCGGATGACATCATCGGGGGAGGAGCGTGGGCTGACCCTGAACCAGCGCCTAGGGACATCGACGCTGGATACAGGTAAGTCACTGAAGGGGTTTTAACCCCTTCAGCAACTTGGGGTGGGAGGGAGAGGGGACCTGCAGTGCCAGGAAAACAGTTTGTTTTCCTGGCACTGGAGAGTCCCTTTAATGAGGAGCTCCATATTGACGGTGTGTCAGAGTGTATAACAGAGTGCCACTGCAATAATACTCTTAGTAATGTGTCTCTAAACTACAAGAAATGTGTTTAGAAATCAGTCTGTGGTAAATACACTGTTTATGTTCAAAATTACGTTTTAGTTGTAGAAATTGTTGGTAAGTCCCCTACAAATTTTCAGATTAGCCCCCTCCCCGGCTAAACCCCTAAAATGAAAGTGTCCCTCTTTTGACAATTTGAAGTGTTTCGTGGAATGAAAACCCAAGTCAGTGGGACAGAGGTGACCAATTCAGATTGTCAGATGCTGAACACTTGGGAGGCATAGCAGCATGATGGCCTGAGTTACTTCATGGCCTTGGCAGAGCTCACTGCAATAGAAACAAAGATTGGCTATTTGCAGCAAATTCAGGAACTTGCTATATCTTTGAAATGTTTTAAAATCTGTTTTACATTTATTTTAAGATATCTAAAAAAAAAAAATGCAGAAATCTCCCAAATACGGCAATTTTATTCCCAGCCTTAAATAAACCCTTGATCCATCTCTTCCCTTGTGCAAGCCAACTCTCAGTGTCTGTGTACAGTGTGTGTTTTGGTCATAAAGGAACAGTGGCATCAAAACTTATATGCAGCAAAAAAAACCTAAATAAAAAAAGCCCACACATTTTGTTGATTTTTTTTATTTATTATTCATTCCAATAAAAAAAAATTAAAAAAAAAGTAACATGTTCATGTGGAACGTTGCCAAACGTGCGCTTGTGGTCAGCGGGAATTAATTTTCAACCGGGCCGGTCAGTGACGTCACTTCCGTATTTCGTTCGGTGCACGAACGACCTTCCATCAATTTAGAATAATTTCCGGATCCCTGTACAATTTTTCACATAATCCGTTTTACTTTGCCAATAGCTGAACCGGCCGATCTCTGGAATCCACATAATGACCGCAATGATATTCCCTGACCCACACTTGCCAATAACAAACATGGCCGCTGGCAGCTCGCCTGCCTTCCACTTCCGGAAATCTGCGACGTCGCTTTAGGCTGCACGTTCTGTACAGCAGGCAGAGCTGGCAGCATGACCCGCTGGGCCAGGCATGGGAAGAACAGCACCGCCGACCCGAACCGGAAAGTCTGCCCTGCTTCATCCTGGCAGGAGCTGCAGGGGGGAGCGGATAGGAAGGACAACAAAAATGGGGGCTCTGGGCCGGCTAAAAGGGGGGCTCCCCAGCCATGGAATGGGCCCCAGGGGAAGAGGAGGAAAATCAAACCCAGTAAGGATTCCTACCTGAACCAGGATGTGAATGGATTCAGGGAGTACCAGGAGGCCCAGGACAGCAGCTCCTGCCACAGGAGGGATGAGAGGAGGGAGAACAGGAGGATGAAAAGACAAACTAACAAGAGGGACAGGATGGTGAGGGGAAATCAATAATGATACAGAGATACATAAAACCTGTATTAATAATAATAATGTATTATTTTTGTAAAAAGTGTCTTATGAGAACATCGTATGTCACGTTCTAGCGAAAGTATTTAAAGCTGTATTCTCTAGCGTAATGTCGCTGCTTTGGCTATCCGTAAGAGAAAAGAGAGCGAAAATTTTTTTTTTTAAATAGTTTTATGTACGTAAATATCAGAAAAGCTCCTAATGTAAAGCAATCAGTGGTCTCGTGCAATTACTCCAGAAGAATTAAGCTATTTCTACACCTTTTATTTGGAAAGCCAGACACAACCGAAGTTAGCTTAATGGGCCACTAGGAGGTTGCTATGGTCCATGCTAAGCAATGATAGCAGTTCATTCATGTAGTGATCTGTGTGTCAGAAGCAAAGTAAAATGTGCTCAGTAGTATAAACCATTCAGTAGAGGTCTCCCGTATACACAAACCCTCCAAGTTCCTAATTCGGATACAAGTTTAAAAAAAAAACAAAAAAAAAAACTGGTTTGAAAGTGTCTAGTAAAAAATAAAGAGATTGAATGAAGAGGAAAAGGTATCCTAAATAGGATGAATAGTCTGCTCTCTGGTATTCCTAGTCTCAAAGAGTATCTGTCGTATCCGTACGTATTTAAACACTTGTCAACCTTACCAAATAGAATATAACAAATTAAATCATGGAGGAAAACCAATGAATTAATTGTCTGTCAAGCGCACACGGTATTGTCATATCACTCAACGTGCGTTTCACCCTTAGCACTGGAATCATTAGGAATGCAAACCATAATTGAAATACCGGGTTTAAATTACCCCTCCTAAAGTGCTAACTGGTTGACCCCATTTGATCATGTGGCCAGTCTTAAATTTCGTTATTGTTTCATTTTCACACCAAATGATCCATTAGGATATGTTTGAAGCGTGCAAGTTTCAAAATGCGTAAATACATTGGACAAATCATATTGTATATGGTGGATGGAGTTATTGATTGTAACCGCTTGTATTGGTCAAAGGAGGCAGCGCTATACACTAGTTCCTCCAATCACGTTTAGGTGGCAGATGAGGACTAAATACTTAATGCAAATAATCAGTGACATGCCTTCTTGGTTGGCATGAAAACATAAACAAAAGGGGCACATGTTCTCTGTAATTGAAGAATGATTGAATATCTTAGCGAGAGGACGCTAAGTTCCTGAACGGGATAAATGTGGTAAGTATATATGAATAACAAATACCGGCTTGTCAGATGGTGAAAGACCCTGATTATTCAAACATATTAATAAAGAAGCAATTTGTACCTGAATGATTCACTAGTGAATATGGACAATTGAGACACAGAAGATCACAGAGGTATAAGGTGATTGGCATGTATTAAAATTCACCTGGAAATCACCAGTGTATTAGAGCTAATGTAGGCTAAACAGTGAACTGCCTAGAAGATAGTCATTCACCAAAATAAATGTCTGGGATAGATTAGAATAGTACCTGTCAGTAGCTGAAACGACTCTCTATGTTGTAAACATCCATCCTTTTATCGAGGAACAATGTTAAAATAGTGCTAGCAGTAAAATAATGTGGATCCTGTCTAATTTTTTACAATGACTGCCGTTTCTAAGCACAGCCTTGTAATCAGGATACCACTGAGCCCTTGACACGTGCGTTTCGCCACTAGGCTCATCAGATCGTTCCTCGATAAAAGGATGGACATTTACTACATAGAGTCGTTTCAGCTATTGACATGCCCTCGAAGGCACAGACAGGGAACTAGCAATAGCTATACTAGTGGTTACACTCATCACTGCACGACCTATAACTCTGCAATTTATGAGCGTTAGTTTATTTTGTAACGCCATTTAGGTGATAGTTCCCCACTGACTCTCCTCTAGCACATTCAGCAGATCTGTTTCCTGGGAGGAGAATGCGACCATGATGTGCACTCAATGTGTGTCCACCAAACACAAAACGTGGGTGAAATTGATCTAGCCAGACACTAGTTTCAGGCAGGACCTGGTGGCATGCCCAAGACCGCAAAATGTAACTGATTTTAAGATCTTAACTAGTTATTTACAGAAGTTCAAAAAAGTAACCATTTGCACTGTTTCATTTTATTATATTGGGTCTGGTATAATATCCATCACTTTTACACTAAATAAATGCATGTACTGTTTTTTCCTTTAGATCTGTTTTCATTGTCGGAAGCCTGGACATGGCATGGCAGATTGTGCAGCGGTGTTGAGATGTCAAGAAACTGGAACAGGAATCTGTTTTCGCTGCGGGTCTACAGAGCATGAAGTCACTAAATGCAGAGCTAAAGTGGATCCAGGCCTTGGTATATGTGAGATATATGATATGCTTTGGGAATAATCATATGAAATTACAGTATGTGTTGTAGAAGTTGCAAATTCATGATGGCTCGTGTAGGTTAAGGGATACTGAATTCTTACCATAAATATTCTTAGACTCCCATCTTCCATAACCTTCTGGAGTTCTATGCTTGGAAAACAATTACAGGATTGTGGCATGGTTCACCATCTGCTGTAGGTAGTTCCCATGTCCTTAAAAGGACAATAGTGTGAAATGAGAGCAAATCTGTTGTTTGATGTTTGAGCCATCTATCTAAAGTATGAAGAACTGTGCCCATTGATGTTTGTGGGGTAGTGTAGATTGTGCACTTAAATCTTGCATAACTACGATTGGCAGGATGGTGGTTTATAATCTGCAAGTGCTTCTGATACAGTAAGTGTGGAATGAGTGCAGACTTTTTACATAGTAGGAAATTAGTTTATTTGGTTCTCTGATATTATATTAATATAAATTCTTAAAGCGGCACTGTCATGCCGAAACCCGTTTTTTTTTAACCCCGCCTCCACTACATCCAATTGACCCACTAGTCACCCCCAAATGCCCCTAAGCCCCCCACATTACCTATTTTTTAATCCTTATTTTCTGTCCCGATTTTGATTCAGGGCGCCGCCATCTTTGTGTGGGTAGGTGAAGTCCCTGTGGGACACGTCATCTGCCCACACTAGGCAGACTGTGAGATTCCCGCACATGCCCAGTGAAACACCTGGACATGCGAACGGGAATTTCATCTATTCACTCATTCATCAGACAGACGAATGAGTGAATAGAAAGATCAGCCGAACAAACAAACACAATGTATCAGTGTATGTTTGTTCGTGCAGTTTATTACAAGGAGGGAGCTACCGGCGTGCAGCTCCCTCCTTGTAATATGTAACTATAGAAGCGGCAGGGAGCAGTGCTCCCCACCACTTCATAAGCCCCCCAGTACCCCCTCTCACTCTATGGGGGTCAATATGACCCCCATAATAGCACAAGAGAGATTTAAATCTCCCAAATGCCCCTACTCACTATACCGCGAGTAGGGGCATGTCTACTAAACAGTGAGCAGCCTGTGGCTGCTCACTGTTGAAAAAAAAGACATAAATTACATTAAGGGGGGGCGGACCTATTGTCCTCCCCCCCTCCCCCACCCTGAGCGGCGGGTGGGGGCCATAAAGATAATGGGGGGGGACCTACTGTCCTCCCCGGCCCCCACCCCTGAGCGGTGGGTGGGGGCCCTAATAAAACAATAAGGGGGGGGGACCTACTGTCCTTCCCCCCCCTGAGCGGTGGGTGGGGGCCCCAATAAAACAATAAGGGAGGGGGGACCTACTGTCCTCCCCCCCGGCCCCCACCCCTGAGCGGTGGGTGGGGGCCCCAATAAAACAATAAGGGGGGGGGACCTACTGTCCTCCCC
>OW240916.1:297668208-297681994 GCA_933207985.1 Pelobates cultripes | reverse complement strand
GCAGGGGTGGGGGCCGGGGGGGGGAGGACAGTAGGACCACCCCTTATTGTTTTATTAGGGCCCCCACCCACCGCGCAGGGGGGGGGGGCCAGTAGGTTCCTCCCCCATCTTTATTTAGGGCCCCCAAGGGATGGGGGTTTATTAGTTTATTATTTTTTTTTGTTTGTTTTTTTTATTTTTTTATTTTTTTTACAGTGAGCAGCTATAAGCTGCTCACTGCTTACTACACATGCCCCTACTCGCGATATAGCGAGTAGGGGCATATTATTTACTAATACTAAGTAATCTTTACTTAGTATTAGTAAAGTTGACTGTTAGACCAATTTAGGTCTTTCAGCCTTTTAGTAGATAACTCCCTGATACCGTGGGAATTAGGGAGTTATCTACTAAGCGGCTGCAAAATGCAGCCACAGCAATGAATAGGATCAGAGTTTCATTCATTAGAATGAAATTCTGATCCGAATAAAGTGCCGAATTGCGTTCTAAAAGGAACGAACAGACTGTTGTCATTCAGTTAGAACGCAATTCGGCAGTTTAGTGTAAAGTGACAGGAAGCATTGTGGGAACACAGAGGGAAGCTAGGGATCATGGGAAAATTGCTCTGACCAGCGGAAATGAAGCACACTTTGCTCCTCCGCTGGTCAGAGCTGGTCAAGCGGAGAAATCCTCCATAAGGCAAAGAGTCCCTACTTTGTCTTATGATTTTAAAGAAAACTAAAGAAGACAGGAAGAAAAGAATAACAGATCCTGAGAGAGGGGGAGAAGAGGAAGAGATTGAGGAAAGGTAAGTTCGGCATGACAGTGCCGCTTTAATATACAATTTGATGATTACAGGTAGACATTTTTTAGGAAATGTTCGTTGTCTTTTCTTAGTTCTGCAAAGAGTTGATGTAAATGCAAGCATAAGGGAATATTTTCAAGTTATTATTTTATAAAAACCACCCAGGAAACCAATGTGATCATGAGCACCTATTATATAATCATTTACTTGCTATAGTCTAATTATATCAGCTGACAGGAGCATGGGCTTTGAATAAGCAATTGTATTTTACATTCATTCTCCCAACTCATTTCTTATTCTTGGAACACTATAGGGTCAGGACTACAAACATATACATTCCTGACCATAAAGTGTTAAAACACACGTCGGGTCCCTGGATCCCCCTTAACCCTTTTAAATCATTTACATTTTTTTTTAAACTTACCTTTTCTCCAGCGCCGCACGCTTGTTCCGCCTCTCTGGTTGACATCATCAGAACTGACTCTCAATGCTTTCCCATATGAATGATCTCCGCCAAAGAGGCATGGCTGGGAGTGGTTTCAAATGCCACTCTAGCCAATCAATGCATCTCTGCATATTTGTTAAATATAGAAATACGCTCTCATAATATTAAAAAGTGACACTTCCCCTTTAAAATATCTTCATAAGTCATCCACTTTTTACTCAACATGGTAGGGTGTTCATTAGCTGAATTTAATATAAGTAACAAATATGCAGTTTAGCCATCAGGATTTAAATAATATATTATACAGATTGTGTTATGTCCTTCTGCTAATTTGATTAATATTCTTATGCAACAAAGTCACCTGGCTTTTAGCTTTGTGTCTGTTCCATGTCATTTATATCTCTGAAACATCCAGAACATCAGTCATTTTATATGTAGTTGTGCCAATATGGTTTTGTCTCTTTTAGGAGAGTTTCCATATGCCAAGTGTTTCATATGTGGAGAGATGGGGCATTTATCACGTTCATGTCCAGACAACCCTAAAGGACTCTATGCTGCAGGTAAAAAATTAAAGCATTTTTTTTTTTTTTTTTTCTCTTTTCAAGGCAATGCTGAAATAAGTGTTATGAAAAATTATTGTTAACCATACCAATTTTGGTCATCAGTAGTACATGGTGATATGAACAAATCGCCCTAAAATAAATGTTCTTCCCCCAGCACTGTGCAAAGCTTGATTTAATTAGTCTAAAAATACTTTCTAAACCTTGTCTGTTTAGGTGCATAATTTATGAACAAACTTAAATTGTGTTGCTGAGATCTTTCAGGTAAATCTGCTTAAACCGCCCTAGTCACACCCCCTTGTGACTTGCACAAAAAGTACTTCCTGAAAAAGAACGTAGATATTTTGTTTCTGTATCGCACAGTCTATTTAATGTAGAAGTTTTTATCTTCGCACCTGTTAATAGTCTCCTAGACTGCTCTGGTGAATCCTGTGTATGATGAACCTTCAATTTACAGAACAGGAGATAAAAACTTCTAAAGAAAGTTATCTGAAAAAAGGCACTTCTTTTAATATGGGGTGGTGTGACTAGGGCCTCATGGAGTGAAACAAATATGATTTAACTCCTAAATGGCAGATAATTGCACAGGCATGATCTATGCACCCAAACTGCTTCATTAAGCTAAAGTTATTTTGGTGACTATAGTATCCTTTTTAAAACAAAATTACTTTTTGTTAAATGTATATATATTATGTCTACACACACAGCATAGACAACGTGCACCAAGCAAACTAACTCCATACAACGTGTTTTGTATACTATCATGCCTTAAGAA
Organism: Pelobates cultripes; assembly: GCA_933207985.1. Taxonomy (NCBI): domain Eukaryota; kingdom Metazoa; phylum Chordata; class Amphibia; order Anura; family Pelobatidae; genus Pelobates; species Pelobates cultripes. The sequence continues at coordinate 297,679,433 of OW240916.1, read as the reverse complement.
ATACCTAAAGGGTGCCTGTCGTGGTGCCTACAACTTATGCCGTTTTAAGCATAAAATTTAATCTATACATTGTGCTAGCAAATGAATTGTTTGGGAGAGTAACCTATTTAAAAATGTTGATGCCCAAGAACTCACTGACCAGGGAGAGCAGTAGAAACTAGCGAAGTTAATTTTACGAGAAAAATATAATTCTTAAAGGGACACTAAAGTCACAAGAACCACTACAGCTTAATGTAGTTGTTCTGGTGCCTGTAGCCTGTCTCTGCAGACTTCAGAGAAAAGGCAGTGTTTACATTGCTGCCTAGTAACACCTCTGGCGTGGGAAAGAACGTGAGTAAAAACACCTCTCTCGTAATCGGAGGGGTGCAGGTACCTAAACAGACACAAGAAGGCACTCTCTCTGACAGTGACACACACATACTGACAGACGCACACACACTCTGACGGAGCAAGACGCACACACACTCTGACGGAGCAAGACGCACACACACTCTGACGGAGCAAGACGCACACACACTCTGACGGAGCAAGACGCACACACACTCTGACGGAGCAAGACGCACACACACTCTGACGGAGCAAGACGCACACACACTCTGGCCGGGCAAAGAGCGCACACACACACACTCTGGTGAGCAAGAGCGCACACACACTCTGTGGGCAAAGGCCTTTACACACTCTGGCCAGACAAGGCCTTTTACACACTCTGAGGCAAGGCAGCACACACACTCTGGCCGAACCCAAGAGCCTTTTACCTCTGAAAGCCCAGACAGAGCGCACACACACTCTGGCCGAACAGACGCACACACACTCTGACGGAGCAAGACGCACACACACTCTGACATAGAAAGACGCGCGCACACACTCTGACGGGGAGAGACGCGCGCGCACACACTTTCCATTTTAATTTGAATCCAACCAGCCTCCCTACTTTTGGGAGAGCTGAGTGGACTTTCCCTGGGGTCCAGTGGGGCTGTTCGCTCATCCTGCGTGTGAGGGAGCAGTGATGTTTAAGCTGCTTCTCTCTGCTCCCCGTAGTCCTGCCGGGGCCGGAATGATATTCCGGCTCCCGGTATCACTATACAGCGCGATGGAGCAGAGAGGAGCCACTTGAAGATCACTGCTCCCTTGTGCGCTACCCCAGCCAACCACAGTGATGCTCTTCAGGCGGCCACCTCCATGCTTCCTGAGCCGGCCGTCCACGCTCCTCAGGGTGACTGGCCGACTCCATTGTTCCCTTATCCTACCTAGCTAAAGGGCTTCAAATCCCAGTCGCCAGGGTAAAATTTCTAGTCACCTGGCGGCTGGGATTTGTCGAGCCCTGATTTATGTTAAGGTGAACCTATCACTTTAATAAGTCTTGTTTATTTGATTAGTGAACACTATTTCTATGTATAATATTGATTAAACAATGATACATACAACAGCTGAGTGCAGCATTAACACTTTGTGTATTATGCAGATTGTTACGCAATCTTCCATGTTTAGGTTGTAGTTGATGGGGAAAACCTGTCTGATTATCTGTTCACAGATTTAGAGATGTCTGATATTTTAAAAAAGTATGTTTTTGTGCACTCTGATTAATATTTCCTGGTACCTTGTTACAAAAAGAAATGTAGAGGTTTCCATTTGTGATGCATGCGCACTAGTTTCATTAAGTGGATATGTCTTTCCCGCAGGTGGCAGCTGTAGGATTTGTGGTTCAGTGGAACATTTTCAGAGAGACTGCCCGGAGCATCATAACTCAGGTGAGGATTAGTTACAAAATATATATTTTTTTAAAGGGCCAGTACAGGTTACCCTCTACAAATGCATTGCAAGCAGAAATCGCAGACGAGTTCCTCCCAGACCAAGAAAGCAGCCTTACTATAGCTGTCTGTTTGCTGAGTCTTTTCTTCCATGTGACATTCTCAGTTGGGTGCTGTAGCAGTTTAGATTTGTGTATTTGTCCTGTACAAATAATAGTGCTGTTGTCACCTAGACAAACAGAACCCTATCCCCATGTGCAAACCTCCTCTGCTCACGGAATTGCTTCTCTAGTGACTGCTGCAAAACACTAAAGCCTGGTTTTGGGAGAACCCGGGGCTTTTATGAATTACAACTATCTAATAGTGGATCATTTAAAATGTTCAATGTGTTGTGCTGTAAGAGATTATTTTCTGTCAACTTGAATCAGTCTAGTAATCCTCATGTGATCTGTAAATCTTGGGCAGCAAATATCTCTCGGTGCTGCCCTTGCAGTAAGCCCCCCCTTTTAACGCCTAAGCAACATTACACGATTACTAAACTTTAGCCGCACACCACCTTAACACTTACCTTTTATATAATTTAATGTAAAAGATGTATAACATCATACCGTGCATTGTGGGTAAATTATTTATGGGTAAATAATGCCATTTCTTAATCATTTGACTTGTGGGTAATTATGTTCCAAGAAACCATCAATGGCATTATTTTCCTTTCATACATGGTTCAAATGTCCTATCTATCTACCGATCGATCTCTCTGAATTGTTAGCATTCCAGTTTTCTCACTCTTATCTGCCAAGCAGTTTATCAGTAGTAAATTTTTGAGAGCTTTGTGTTTGTTTTTTGTTTTTTTTCCAATAAATTTTGTTCTCTTGCAGCACAAATGACAGTTGGCAGGTGGTCATATGGGATGAGTGCAGATCATGAAGAAATCCCAGTGGGTCCAAAAATCCAGAATGTCACCAAGAAGACACCTAAGATTGTCACTTTCTGACATCATATTGCAAAATATAACTGACTTTTCTGCTTTTTTTTTTTTTTGCACAAATTTCTGACAGAGTTAAAACAACAAAAGAAATTTGAAGTGGAATTTCATCTGAAGCTTATAATTGTACAGTTACTTCTGTTATATTGTGGATAGCTGCTGGATTATTGAAGAAAGTAATTTTATATATTATATAATCAGAAATGCGCCACTCTCCTGCTTTAAGTGCTGTTGCAATATAAAAATTTTTTTCCAACTACTGAAATCATTTAACTTGTTTTATTGAATTACTTGTTAAATGGATTAATTCAATAAAACAAGTACAAGATTATATGCACTTCTCTTTTGTAATACATTTTTGTAAATTTGTGATACATTTCCTATATTAAGGAGTCTGGAGGAAGCAGGGGAGGATATGAAGGTTTAACAATTTTAAAATGATAAATCTAAGCCTTTTGAACCTTGTCAGTTTCTGTTACTAGAGTACAGGTGCAATTGAAAACAGTAATGTAATTTATGCCAAATATGTGTGATTTAAAGTGCACTTAACAGAGCAGGAGGTAAGAACATCTAAAGTAAACACATTGAGCTCTTCAATTAATACACAAAGGGACTTAACTCCTAAATATATTGAGAAATATTTGAGAAGTGATACTATGTGGGCAGAATCTATAGACCAGACCCGCCTTATAAAGCTAAAGATATTTTGGTAGAGTATCCCTTTAATAAAAATAAAATTAAAATAAATACTTGCCAAGTTTTATACCAGGCCTGTCCAACCCCCAGATGTTGCTGAACTACAACTCCCATGATTCTTTCAATGAAACAGCCAGGGAGTCATGGGAGTTGTAGTTCAGCAACATCTGGCGGGCCGCAGGTTGGACAGGCCTGTTTTTATACCAAAGAAATGTGGTAGATGAATATGCGCCATTTGTACTGTTTGTTTAAGTAAAACATTAAGAATGAGGTTTGAGGACAGGACAAGGGTTGTCAACCTATAAGTATGCTGGTAGACTATAAAGGAGGGGATGAAACTGGGCACCATCTTGGCTAGTCTCCTCTGTGTTCCTAATCCCTTCTTCCCCGGCACTCTCTAAACGCTGCTTGCATGTCCAGGTGGTGGAGCATGGAGGACATCAAAGCACATAAGAGGATGAGAAGAAGGAGCGAGAGTCTGAGCCCCCGGGAGCTGCCTCCAGGTTGCCTTAACAGTTGTAGCTAGGAAATTAAACCAATTGCTAACTTGGATCCATACCCTTGAGAATTTGACCTCATGGTCGAGCTAGATTATTTAGAAACTAGGAGAGTGATTTTTATCTTTTAACTCTGCTGTGATGTCTTGTGTTTTCTTTATTTGATATATGTGATATCTGCTAACGAGACGAACAGTCAACACTTGTTTATGGTTTACTTCGATGCTAAAACTTGCTCTTTGTGTCTATGTCATGCCTTTTCCTTTTTTCTTATTCAAAAAAGAGGTAATAGACAAAAGTCCCACCAACTTCACTGAAATTAAGTGAATGATTAACTATTATGCAGCTAACCATATGCTTTGCACTTGTCAAATGCCTTTTTGTTTTACTCTATATTTTTTTAAGAATCTTCTGTAGTATATTCATATTTTCATACCTTCCAATTTGCCCGGATGTGGTGTCATGCATGTGTGGACACAAAGGAAATGTCTACAATCAGCCCAGTGAGAGCAATTTAAACAACACTTTTTATAATGACCGGGCATTAAACCCATGCCCAGAGCTGTTCAGCGGCACGCTGCTTATTTGCTGTTTTGTCAGGTCATCCAGACAGGCTGTCAGTCTGAAATGCATTCACTGACAGACACTCTGGACAGCCCCACTCATGCAACAGTGAATTTCTCTGAGCGTGGGCTTAGTTCACTTTTTTTGCGGGACTGTGTCTATTTTGCGTATCCTATAATTTGCTTACCTATTCTAAAGTCAAATCCTTATTATCACTCCTTACAAAAGGACAATCAACTTAAATTAATGGTAAGGAATTGTACCCTTAAAATTGATGACCACGGCAAAGATTTGGGAAGTTGACAAATCCATTAAAGGAACATTATTGGCAACTAGACCACTTTATCTCCATTTTAACTGCAAGTAAAAATATTTTATGTGCAGGGTAAACCTGCCTGTATTGACTGCCAATGTGACAGCTACTTGAGGCACTTTTGTAAAATAGCAGAGTAAAAATCGACTAATTCAATCCGATGAAAAGAGACCATATGATTGATGAGGAGCGATTTTTTGCTGCGCATGCGTACTTTCTTCCCAATCCTTTCCTATTAGTAAGCCTTAGATTGGTTAAGGTAATCAAGACTGATAACCTCAGCCAAGGAGGCAGGGTCAGCCACACAAAGAGCAGTGCAGCATAAAAAAAAAAACAAGATTAACTCAAGTTAACTTTTACCCTCTTGGGGGAGGGGATGCAGTCACCTAAATGGAGAAACTGGCACTATAGTGTTAGGAATGCACATTTGTATTCGTAATGATATAGTGTTCCTTTAATGTGAGAGGTGGAGACTGCGATAGACACACATGCATGCACGCAAGTGGGTGGTTACGTTCAGTTTGAAGTAAACCTGGTTACAGTGGATCACACAGGCAGACACATGTTATGGTTTTGCAATACTTTCTGTATGTCAAACGTGTTGTGTTAGAGTAGTTTGTCTAGATTTTAGTTTTAAAGCTGCAGAATATGTTGGTGCTATATAAGTGATTGTAATAGTTGCGTGCGCGTGTGTAAAGAGGTTGTATGCAATATTACATGTGTCACTGTGAAATGTATGTGCAGGAAGGCTGAATGTGGGGATGCTGCTTACGAGAGTGTGCAAACAGAGGCCCGTTGTGGGTTTGTGTGTGTGAATGCTGCTGTTTGCTGTGTAATATGTGAATGTTTGTGTTGTAGAATGTTTGTGGATATGGGTTGTTTGTGTGTGTGTGGGATAGAGACTGTAGTGTGTGCTTGGGATAGGGTCAATAGCATAGGAGCATTAGTGTGTGCACTTAGGGATTGGTTGCAGGAGAGATAGAGGTATGGAGGGGCGCAGGGAGCAATAGGGTCTGTTTTAAGTGCAAAGAGGGATAGGAGTTGTTGGTGCATTAGAGATAGTGGTTCAGGAGGGCATGGTGGGTGCAAGGGACATAGGGGCTGTTGATGCAGGCTTGAGACCGAAAACAAAACTTGAGAAAAAAGAAACTGTCAACATCAAATGCCCGAACATTCCGAAATCCATCAGAATAATAGAAGACAAAATAAAAGGATGAACTTTGCTGACAGTTGGCGAAACAACAATTCTTCATTGGATGGCCATTCCTGAAAAAAACAAAGCACTAAATCCACATCTCTAAGATGTGTATATTGAGGAGATGGAGGGCGTGCTATCTTGAAGTACTGCCAACAAATTAAAGGGAGACACCAGGCACCCAGACCACTTCTGCCCATTGGAGTGGTCTGGGTGCCAACTCCCACTACTTTTAACCCTGCAAGTGTAATTATTGCAGTTTTTATAAACAGCAATAATTACGTTGCAGGGTTAAGTCTTCCTCAATTGGCTCTCTATCAGACAGCCACTAGAGGGACCTCCATGTTCTTAGAACACGAAAAGTGTTTTAAACGATGTTGGACGTTCTCACGCTGTTCGTGAGTACCTCCAGCATCGCCAAAATCCCCATAGGAAAGCATTAAGTAATGCTTTCCTATGTGGAGGTCTAATGCGCGTGCGTGGCACAGGCGTTTTTCTGGCACTGGAGAGCCCCCTTAAGGGACCCTGACCAATAGGAATCCTGTGGAACGGGAAATGTGCAGCGGAACTAACCGACTGCTTAACATTGATGTAGTGATAGGACTGACCCAAGGAAAATAAGTGGGATAGAACATTAAGAACTATGTGAACAGGAGCAGTTAAGGGATCAAGATCCCTCTCCAAACACCAGCTATTCCATTTCCACTCCAATTCCATGGTGCAAGGTAGCATCTTCTAGTGCCAGGAGTCCATGAGTTTCATAACGGGTCCTTAGATCTCTGTGATAGACCATCAACATTCCAGGAACCCTGGAAAGCGTCCAAGCCACCAGATGCAAGTGGTCTTGCAGGACCAGAGGATTAGGGTTCCCCAGGGGATTAGTTAGGAGCAGAGGAAAGGGCAGAAGTGGATCCTCGTGAGAAAGTTTCAGAAGGTCTGGAAACTATGTCTGATTATCAAAGTGAAGTAATCAGCAGAACTGATACCAACTGCAATTAGATTTGATGTATGACACTCACAATAATGGCAAATGTGGGAAAAACATTGGCCCTTTGCTGCTGCCAATCTTGCTGAAAGCTGCCCACCACTGCAGAGTCTGGATTTTCTTCCTCTAGCTTAGTGGCACCCAAACTTTTTAGATTCAAGGCGCCCTTAAGATTTAAATATTTTTCTAAGGCACCTCAAGTCGAAATTTTTAGGTTGTTTATCTGTACAGCGCTGCGGCATTTACTGGCGCTACAGTGTAATGTACAGTGTTTGCGTTTGAAGGGGTGCTTGTATATAGTTATTGTGATTTAATACAGGGGTGTGTTTGTATGTAATGTTTGCGTTTGATTGCAGGGGTGTATCTGAATGTAATGTTCACTTTTAAATGCGGATGTACATTTGTGTGAAGTATTTATTTGTGTTTGAGTGAAGGGGTGTGTTATATAATATATAATATTTGTGTTAGATTGCAGGAGTGTGTTTGTATGTTGTGCTGGTGTATGACTGCTTGGATGTACGCACATACACTACCACATACATATACATACATACTTACATGGATATACATGCACACAAATTAATATGGACACACACACCTTAAAACACGCATACACTGATAAATACACACACCATGAAACAGACACACATACTGACATAAAACACATTCTGACACACAGATGCACATACACAGATGCATATCCTCACACACAGATGTGTGCGCACACACTGACACAGAAGCACACTGACATATACACACACAGTTGCACACCCTGACACACAAACACATTCACACACCCTGATGCACACACACACACACGTGATACTTTTAATATCTCTAGCCACCCTCCTGTGAGCTTACCTTATGTGTCCAGGAGGGTGGCTTGGAGTCCTGGTCCTGCTGCTGCTCCTCTCCCCTCATGCTGTGGCTGCCTCCTCTACCTCCCGCGCTGTCTCCCTGCATGATGCTGGGAGGAAGTGACAGCCCACTGACATTAGACGTGCCTGGTCACGGTCTTAGAGGATATAATCACAGCACCGGGGAAACATTCCGCAGCACCCCTGTGTTTGGGAACCCCTGCTCTAGCTTGTAAGGACTCTTCCTTCAGTTTATTGATTTTATAGTAGTCAGCCTGTTATTTGTGGCCTGTGCACTCTCCTGATGGTTGACAAATGAGATCATGCTAAGAGTTTGGGATTCATTGCTGTATGTGGAATAACCTGCCTGCTACACTGCTACAATTCTGGAAATTGACAGTGCGGTCAAGCCTTGTCAGTGTGGCTCACGCTCTGAGCTGACTAGGTAATTCCAATTATTGAGCGGCTCTGCAGTTCCTCTTTTTACTTACTATGGAACTCTAGAGTTTCAGAACTTCAGTCCGGGAATCTGACCTGCGCTGGGGCCTCCCGCATTAAGGTACTGTCATCTACACCCATTTTATGTCTGATTGTGAGCTCCAACTTGATCTATATCATCATTTTTTTGGACTTTTGGAAGTTCTTTTTTTTATGACCGTTTAGGTGATAAGAGCCCTTTCTGTTTTTGCTGAGCATAGTAATACTTTTTAATTGTTCAGTATATGTATTGTTGCTGACATTTATTTGTGAATAATTGCTAGATAATGCATAATGCATCTTGGACGTAAAAACCCAAGGGCAGAGTACAGAATATTTAATAGAGTCCTAACCTCAACATCTGAGGAAAGGGATTTAGGGGTGATTATTTCAGATGACTTAAAGGTAGGCAGATAGTGTAACAGAAGGGTCAGAATAGGATCAGTGCTAAGGTGCCACAAGAAATGAATTGTGTGTATATGGTACAGGCAGCACACCTAAGAAAAGGGTTCCCTCTGGTCCCCTATAAATAAGTAAAAACAAAACAAAGAAAAAAGGAATTTTCTACTTGAAGACGTCTGTCTAGGCGAAATGCGTCTAGAAAAAGTATTTTATTTTCTCATAATAAAGGAATTTTTGGCTCTAACTACCTTGGTTGCCATTTTCTTTTCTTTTTTTTTTATTTTGCTTTAAACCAGACTACATTGTTGTTCATCGCCTAAAAGAAGCATAAAGAATCCTTAGGTGGGGATTGTACCACCCATATGCTGTACATCGATCAGTGAACCTGCTCAATACACTGTGAGTACATTTCATACTTTTATCCTTCTATTATAGCAAGATACAGTGAGAACTATATTTTATTCTTTTTACTTTGGCTGGAACCACACCACTGTTGGACTACTGCATTACTACATACATTCCCCAACTGGTTACACTCCGTATATCCTTAAGTGGGGATTATTCCACTTCACGCATTCCATACCAGAGCTGGATTTTAGCTCTGGAAATTCTAGGCACCTTATTACTATTATTCCAATATCCAAGTTTATCTACCTACTGTACCATTGGATTTCCGTCTTCCTGTTTCTTTCCCATATGTTCTACTGAATTACAAGCCTACACCCGTGATGAATTACCAAATTTGCTGCTCTACAAGAATTTTCCCTACTACTGTGGATTACACTACATTGGACTAGTGCTAAGTCATTTGAACTATATCTTATTATCCACCTGTATATATTATCTATATTACTATTTTTAAGGCACACCCTTTTCATTTTTTCTTTGTTTTGTTTTTAGACAATGTAACAGAGCAGAAGGAAATGCTAGCAGAATGCTTGGTTGTATAGGGAGAGGTATTGGCAGTAGAAAGAGGGAAGTGCTCATGCCATTGTACAGAACACTGGTGAGACCTCACTTGGAGTATTGTACACAGTACTGGAGACCGTATCTTCAGAAGGATATTGATACTTTACAGAGAGTTCAGAGAAGGGCTACTAAACTGGTTCATGGATTGCAGGATAAAGCTTACAAGGAAAGGTTGAAGGAAATTAACATGTATAGCTTGGAGGAAAGACGAGACGGGGGTATGATAGAACCATTTAAATACATAAATGGAATCAACACAGTAAAGGAGGAGACTATATTGAAAAGAAGAAAAACTACCACAACAAGAGGACATAGTCTTAAATTAGAGGAGCAAAGGTTTAAAAATAATATCAGGAAGTATTTCTTTACGGAGAGGGTAGTGGATGCATGGAATAGCTTTCCAGCTGAAGTGGTAGAGGGTAACACAGTAAAGGAGTTTAAGCATGCGTGGGATAGGCATACGGCTATCATAGACTTAAGATAAGGTCAGGGACTAATGAAAGTATTTAAAAAAAATATTGGGCAGACTAGATTCCGTCACATTCTATGTTTTATTTAGCAGTGTGCATTTGTGACTAATTTAGTACTTTTTGGAGTAATTTTTTTATATTTATGTATTTTTTTTTTGTGTGTTAATTCCATTTTATAGTTTATAAATAATTGAATTGTTTATCACATTCTTGTGCGCAACCACCCATTTGTAAATTCCCACTGTAGTTCTGACCAGACATCTTGAGGGATGGGGTCTATCTAGTCGTAACAGTGGCCCATGCAGAGAAATTTGGCCTTCAGTCTCTGCATTGCTCGGTAATGCAACAGTCCTGGGTCAGTGGCATACATACCGGGGTATATATGCGACCTGGTATATATGCCACTGTGGCCAGCCTCTTCTCCTGGGGGACCCAGGAGCCGACCACCTCAGGGCCCCCCGAGGCTGGCCCTGGTGTCACCACGCTGGCTGGCGGGCGCGCGAGGGAGCACTCTCCCCTGAGTGCTTCTTCTTCAGCTCCCTCGCGCACCGCACTGATACCGCAGCCGGAAGATGACGTCATATTCCGGCTCCGGCATCAGTACGTGGCGCGCGAGGGAGCTGAACAGGAAGCACTCAGCCAGGGAGAGTGCTCCCTCGCGCGCCCGCCAGGGGACACCACTGGACCCCAGGTAATCCCGTCAAGTTCTCCCACAGGTAGGGAGGCTGGGGGGATTAAACTTAAAAAAAAAAAACATGTGTGTGTGTTAGTGTTAGTGTGTGTGTGTGTGTGTTATTGAGTGAGTGTCTGCTAGTGAATGTCTGTTACTGAGTGTGTTTGTGTGTGTCTGTTAGTGAGTCTGTTTGATGTCTGTTAGTGAGTGTGTGTTTGTCAGTGAGAGTGTATGTTTTGTAAGTGAGTGTGTATTTATGTCTGTCGCTGAGTGTGTCTGTCAGTAAATGTGTGTGTCTGTTAGCTAGTGTGTATGCGTCTGTTCGTGAGAGTGTGTGTGTGTGTCTTCAGCACTTACCTTTCTCCAGCGCCGGACTTCCATGGCGCTGGGGATC
>OW240916.1:297652352-297668108 GCA_933207985.1 Pelobates cultripes | reverse complement strand
GCTTTTCTGCCTGGGGTTCGGTAAATTTGTTTGAATGTGTTATACCCCAGATAGGAATCCCATGGAGCCCATTCGTATGAAACTGACTGTAAAGACTTTGGCTCCATGGCGATTAAACTGTATTCGTGTGGTCTGAGCGCCATTCACTTAATAATGTGCGCTCAGACCTGAGCTATCTGGGGATATGTTATATGTCTGTGTTTTATGTAATAAATGTGACTTTATGTATTTTAAAGTGTTTTGTGTCTTTTTGCAACCATGTGCTTAATGGAGTCTTGTGTCTATCCTGGGAGATAATTGAATTACTTATCTCCAGGATAGAAGACTCTGAAACTGGTTTGGGCCAGAAAGCCATGCTTCATTTAGTCACAAAGGACTTTTTTACTAACTTTTGAACCCCTTGTCTGATTTGTGCCATTTTTGAATATGTTGTTCCCCTGAATGGATTGATTGTGCATATGTAATTTTATGTGAATGTGATGTATGGTTTTAGAGTTATGAAAGTTGAGTAGAAAGTATGTTTTAACTGTTTGTATAATTGAGTTTCCTCTCAGGATAAGGGGAGGGAATATGTGGGATGTAACTGTGATATGATTGGTTGTTTTATCCCTCCCTGTGGGTGGTCCTGTATTTAAAACACTGTAATAAAAACCAGGCTGGGTGTGCCAGCACCTCAGACCACTGCTTGACCCTCAACACGGAGCCTTGTCTCGTTCTTGGGGGGATTCACTGTATGCTGTTAGAGACTGATTGCCAGGAGTGTAAGCTGTTCGTCTGCTTTTCCTGTTCGTCTGCTAGCAGCCATTTGGGAGGTTCCAGTTCGGGAGTTGGAGTGCTATTTTGTATCCAGTTCGTGAGTTTTGGTGTTCTGCAGTAGCTGTGCCTGGATCTCTGGAAAGGGGGCCGATCGCCTAAACGGTTTTTTCCCCTTGTGTGCAAAACGGTCCGTTACAATTGGTGGCAAGCGGCGGGATCGTTCCTACAGCCAGAAGGACAGCTACAGGAGACACCATTTCTTTGGATTTTACAATTTGAGGGCAACGCATGTCCCAGTACAGCGACCCTGACAGCACCGAGATGGAACCAGCAGTGGAGTATGACGAGGGTGCCATGGATGACCGAGATGCAGTCCATAAAGGCATCTGGTACCAGGCACTGGGTATTGTGGAGTACCAGCGGGGCAAGAGACTCCCCAAGGAAGACCAGCGGTTGCAGAAGCGAGTAGCCCTGCGGATGCACTTCCTGGGAGAACAGCCCCTGGATGAATGGGTGAAGGAATTGGAGCACCGGGTATGGCAGGAGATTTGGCTGGAAGATGCCTACCAGGCGCTCTGGTGGTATGGGGCACAGTACCTACCCTGGACAGCCGAGCATGACAAGCCAGAGGGAGAGGAGTTTGATGGTCCTGGCTTGTTATGGGAGTCAAATTCAGAGCTCGAATTTGGGAGCCCTACACAAGCCCGGTTCAGTGATCTCTTGGAGTGGAGGGAGAGCAGGTATGACTGGGACGACACTCACGAAATTGAGCAAGACCTGGTCCACCTGGTAACCCGGGAGATGGAGCTAGAACAGGGCTACCAGCAGCTGTTCCAATCCAGTGAGAAGGCGCAGAGGGAGAGCAGCATGACAGACCCAGAGCCAGACCCATTCAGAGGGGACGAGATGGTACAGTTTTACTGGGAAGAACCCCAGGTGGCCGGTAGAGATGGGACCGAGGTCTCTCCACCGGTCCTGCATGGAATTGGGAGCCCAGTCTCCATTCCCCAGCGGCCGCGTGATTTATTGGGAATTGGGAGCCCAGTCTCCATTCCCCAGCGGCAGTGTAAAGTGCAGGGAGAGGAGAGCAGTATCCTCCCTCCCCAGCGGCAGGCTGAGTTACAGGGGGCAGAGGCAGTTGTTCCTGCCCCCCAGCAGCAGAGTGATATGCCGGGAAGGCAGTGTAAAGTGCAGGGAGAGGAGAGCAGTGTCCTCCCTCCCCAGCGGCAGGCTGAGTTACAGGGGGCAGAGGTAGTTGTTCCTGCCCTCCAGCAGCCAAGTGATATGCCGGGAAGGCAGTGTAAAGTCCAGGGAGAGGAGAGTAGTGTCCTCCCTCCCCAGCGGCAGCGTGATTTTTTGGGAATTGGGAGCCCAGTCTCCATTCCCCAGCGGCAGTATGATGTTTTGGGAATTGGGAGCCCAGTCTCCATTCACCAGCGGCAGTATGATGTTTTGGGAATTGGGAGCCCAGTCTCCATTCCCCAGTGGCAGCACAGATTATTGGGAATTGGGAGCCCCGTCTCCATTCCCCAGCGGCAGAGTGTCCTACCGGGAATAGAGATCCCAGTCTCCTTTCCCCAGCAGCAGGACTCTGTATTGGGAGCAGAGACAGTCGGTCTCCCTCCCCCGCAGCTGGAAGTATGTATGGGAGAGGAGCCTGTTATCCCCTCTCCCCAGCGGCAGCTTAATGTACCAGGGGGAGACAGTAAGCCCCACAACTGCGCAGATGGGACCGTGGTCTCTACACTGCCAGCACAGGGGGTAGGGACGGTCGGTCCTGCCCCCCAGCGACAGGGCTGTTTAGCCAAAGGGGAGACAGTCGGTCTCCCCCTCCAGCAGCAGAGATGGGTAACCAAAGGGGAGACGGTCGGTCTCCAGCAGCAAGACTGTGCATCTAAAGGGGAGACAGTCAGTCTCCAGCAGCCGAGCGGTGTATTTAAAGGGGAGACAGTCGGTCTCCCCCTCCAACAACCAGGCTTCAACCAGGCTACCCTCCCAGTAGCGCTGGCAACAGGGCAGAGTGCCGCTGGTCTCTGCCCATGCAGCAACCCACCAAGTCAGCGTACCCGTACCCAGCCCAGCCGTGGTGAGGCACCTGGACATGGACAAGCTTCTCCTTTACCCAGGTGTAGTAACCATTTATTGTGGGTAGGCTGTGCTGTTGATTATTTGTTGTGGGTGGGCTGCTGGACTAACAAGGGCACTGACCGGCAGGAGGTCAGATACCCTGTTAGTCTGTTTGGAAAAGGGGAGAGATGTGACGAGACCAATCTCGCCACATTGCATTGGAGAAGCCTGGTTGCTCGCCTGCTGCCCTTGGACTATGGCCCCCTTTTAAAAGACTTTATTTTTGCCTGCAGAAAAGCTGTATTCGTGCTTTTCTCCCTGGGGTTCAGTAGATTTGTTTGAATGTGTTATACCCCAGATAGGAATCCCATGGAGCCCATTCGTATGAAACTGACTGTAAAGACTTTAGCTCCATGGCGATTAAACTGTATTCGTGTGGTCTGAGCGCCATTCACTTAATAATGTGCGCTCGGACCCGAGCTATCTGGGGATATGTTACATGTCTGTGTTTTATGTAATAAATGTGACTTTATGTATTTTAAAGTGTTTTGTGTCTCTTTGCAACCATGTGCTTAATGGAGTCTTGTGTCCGTCCTGGGAGATAATTAAATTACTTATCTCCAGGATAGAAGACTCTGAAACTGGTTTGGGCCAGAAAGCCATGCTTCATTTAGTCACAAAGGACTTTTTACTAACTTTTGAACCCCTTGTCTGATTTGTGCCATTTTTGAATATGTTGTTCCCTGAATGGATTGATTGTGAATATGTAATTTTATGTGAATGTGATGTATGGTTTTGGAGTTATGAAAGTTGGGTAGAAAGTATGTTTTAACTGTATGTATAATTGAGTTTCCTCTCAGGATAAGGGGAGGGAATATGTGGGATGTAACTGTGATGTGATTGGTGGTTTTGTAACGCCCTGTGGGCTGTACTATGTTTGTGGATTGGGAATAAAAGAGACTGTATGTGACAGTACAGGGAGTTCCTGTTTTAACCCTCAAAGTGAAGTGTCGTCTCATTATTGGGGGAAGGATTTATTGTATGCTGTTCCAGTTTGACTGCTAAGAGAGTAAACCTATTTGTATGGTTCCTATTCAACTGTCTACAGCATTCATATGCTTGAGAGAAGGTATACGCTTCTCTGGTTCGGTGATTGTGGTGTCTGCTGCAGTGCTTGGAGTCCTCAGGAAGCGCTAGGAGCATCCTTTAACGGAGGTACCCAGTCGGGGTGCCAGGTGATCCGTTACAGCAGAGTTTACACACTTCGTTCAATCTATACCGATTCATACCCAAATGGACACTGCATTCTACAACTACTTAATGTAACTTTGTGTGAAACCGGGCCATGGTACATAGTAAATCTATCGTTCTCTAACTTTGAGTATAGAGAATATGTCATATTCACTCCTGTTCCTTACAGATCAAGCAGGAAATTAATATATATAAAAATGCAGAGACTTTTACTGGCAAAATTAGATCAAATAAACATGAAGTAAACATGAACGTATTTTTAAATCAGACAGTCCGAGTCAGAACCTGATTTTGATAATATGAATAAGCAAAAAAAAAAAAAGGAGAAAGCAATTCTTGCTAAATAACCTAAGTGCTGCACCTTGAATATTAGCCAATTTGTAGTAGGTAAAACAAAGAAAGTTCATACAAGATTGTTTAAATGTAAGAAAATAACAGAATATGGGGATTTACCCAAGTCTTTAGGCAAGTCAGTGATTCCAACAGAAGACAATTCCCAGAGATACAGGCTCGTTAACTGGCTGGCTGTAGCTGAATGCAAAACAGAGAGTTCATTTAGCTTTCAGCTACAACTGAGTTTGAAATATTTGAAGTTCAATGGAGAAATGCAGGAAACAAGGTGAGTATAAGGATCAGATTTTTAGGTTAAGAAGGAATCCCCGGAGTGGTAAGTTGAAAATCAGTTCTGAGTTGATCTGGAGATTTTGAGACCTGAAAATTAGTTAGTAGCAACATGCAAAGCACAGGAGGATGACAGGCTGGGCTGATGTCCGCTCATTAAAAGTGCACAGGTTCACTGACCATCTTAAACAGACTGTTTATTGCCAGTGGACCTGTGAACTTAAATAGAAATAACAGAATTATTTAAAGAGACAATAACATAAAAATACATGTTCCTGACAGTATACCCTGCAATGCATTACCTGCAAAAAGTTTACGTGGGGGATGGTTAGTGCAGATTATTTAACACTGCTTTTCCTTTAAGCCACTAATATTCACTAACATGATTTGAGAGATGTTAGGAGCCTGGAAGGCTGTTAACGAGATAATATTGAAATATACTATGTTATCTTAGAGAGCATCTTCACAAGAGATTAAGATCTTGGGGTTTGGCCTGTACTTTTTAAAGGACCACTATAGTGCCAGGAAAACATACTTGTTTTCCTAACTCTATAGGGTTCTTGGGTCCCCCTCCCACCGGGCTCTAGAGGGAGGAAGGGATTAATCCCTCGGCGCTGGGGACTCTCCTCCTCCTTTCCCGTCATCGGCTTAATGCGCTGAATTCAGCCACGCGCGCATTCAGCCAATCTCATAGGAAAGCATTGTCAATGCTTTCCTATGGACGCTGGCATCCTCTCACTGTGAAAATCACAGTGAGAAGCGCGGAAGCGCCTCTAGCGGCTGTCAATGAGACAGCCACTAGAAGCTGGATTAACCCATTTGTAGACATAGCAGAAAGGGTTAATCCTAGAGGGACCTGGCACCCAAACCACTTCATTAAGCTGAAGTGGTCTGGGTGCCTATAGTGGTCCTTTAAGCTGAGACAAAGACCATGTGATGAAGCTCTATGAGATAGTTCTATTTGGTGTATGTGTATTTTTCACTGGATACATATTGTGAGAATATTTATGGGGTAATAAAATATTAAAAATAACATTTTATAAAAATTATCAAAATAATTAATAATTTGGTAGGATCCCTAAAATACCAGTGAACGCTCGAAACTTCAACTGGCCCTTGACCCTGACCTACCATCTACAAGGAATCAGACTGAGCGACATATCCACAGGCGCATATGTCTGGAGCTAAACATAAGCTCCAGAAAAAAAGAAAGTGGCATTTCTCTTATTTTACCTCACCACGTATAGAATATACTACACTATACTCTATTTTCTGTCTTTATATTTTCCAAATTGACTCACCACCAGTGGTGTATCCTGGTTTTGTGCTGCCCTAGGCAGGACAAAACTCAGGCGCCCCCTAAACTCCCCCTCTATCACCCCCGCCCCCCACACGCGCGCGGCCCCCACCCATTCCTTCCCCCCGCCCCGCCTTCTAAATACACACACTCACTGACAGATACGCATACACTAGCTAACAGAAACACAAACTCACTGACACACACAGACACTCACTCACTCACTAGCAGACACACACTAGCAGACACACACACACTCAATTACACACTCACAGGCAAACATACACACACAGTCAGACACAAACACACTCTATCACTAGCAGACACACACACTCACTAACAGACACACACTAGCAGACACACACACTCCCAGGCAAACACACTCACACTAACAGTCAGACACACACACACTAACAGTCAGACACACTCACTAACAGACACACACACTCACTAACAGACACACTAACTGACAGACACACTCACACACACACACACTAACAGACACACTCACACACACACACACACACTAACAGACACACTCACACACACACTAACAGACACTAACAGACACTACATTAACACATTTATTTTTTTTAACCCTACCCTCCTTACCTTTGGGAATGCTGGGGGGGGAGGGTTCCCTCTCTCCCTGGTGGTCCAGTGGCTTCTGGGCAATGGGCGGGCGGCTGGCGAGGGAGCTCTTCCTCTTAGCGGTCTGTTCATATTCTCAGCTGCAGTCTGATATCATCAATCTATTGATTCAGTTTTAAGCTAGATATGATTCCAGAATTTGCTTTTAGGAAAAATTTAAATAAACCCATTTTCGTTACCATGCTGTAGTAAGATTCTGTCCTGGTTCCTGGAGGTGTATTAATCCAACGAGTGTTTGGTTAAGTGTTTAAAGATGGGAAAACGTAAGAATGAAAGTTTGCAAAATAACCATGTATTGGAAAACTATTGCTAGTCCACAGGTCCAGCGCCAGAAGTTGAGGGGCCAAGTGTGCCTGATGGTAAGTCAGGTGTTGTTCAATGTGCCATGGATCCTGTCATACCTCAATCCTCCAGGAAAACCCAATATCCAGCTTAAATATGACCAGTTTCGGCAGATGACTGTGTGCCTTTCTTCTCCAAAGTACCCTATGCAGTCCATGCCACTTGAGGCGGGCTGCTGCAGGGCCTGTAGACACTTGTAGGACACGGAGACATCTGAGTGTTTGCGCAGGTGGGTTGTATGTCGGGTCTTGTATGGGAGACAGGAGGTAGCTGTGCCACAATTTCTGCCAGAAAGACTCAAAGAGGCTGTCCAGCCTGAACAGAAATCCAGTCTTCTCCTTGGCCCGCCAGGTATGGTGGCAGCTTGAGTGTTGACAGCACCACTGGCCCCCCGCAGAGGTAAGAAGTCCTCAGGGTTTGGACTGTGATAATTCTGCCAGTCCATGGGGGGGATCAGGGTTTTGGTTCCATCAGGCAGCAAGCCACAGATGATTGCTGGAAGCAGCTCCGAGCTGGTCAATCAATGCAGGATAACAGGCTGCCTCTGTCAGCTCAAAATAGACTGAACTAAATACAAGAATCATGATGAGCTCATAGAAAGCACATCCAGTCGCCATTACGTTCAGGCCCCGTCCCCTGTCTTCCTAATTATAAGAGAACTTCTTTTCTCCTAAAATTCACACCCATAATATGAGTTGACCAATTAATTTAAATGGGTAATGAGTGATGACCTCACCATAGTAGCAGAATTTTTTTATTTGGTCTATAGGAGGCATTATAGTCCTATAATTATTGTTTAATGACCACCATATCTTAAGGAGTTAACTCACGATGATGTGTCAGAAATGTGTCAGAGAGTGGTCATTTTTATGACCGCCCCATTATGGAGATAGTGCCACAACATCCATTTTCACACCTCTGATTATGAATAGAATCTTTAAAAAATATTCTGCCACTTGGACATTATACAGAGACTGTGGCTTTAAGGGTTGCCTGTATGGTTGTGGGGATATGTATGTTCCTGGGTGTAAGGTATGCTGACTGTATAGTATTGTATTGCCTGTATTAGCTATCTGCCGAAAGCTGTATTTCATTTCGTTTCACGAACGGCACCTTTGCGGGCCGTTCGTGAACCGAATAAACCACCCTGTAATAGCCCACACATTAAGAGACGTGTGGCGCTTGTTAACCGATTGCAGCTTAATGAAGTATTCTGGGTGCCAGGTCCAGCTAGGGTTAACCCATTTTTTAATAAACATAGCAGTTTCAGAGAAACTGCTATGTTTATGAATGGGTTAAGCCTTCCCCCTAATCCTCTAGTGGCTGTCTCATTGACAGCCACTAGAGGCGCTTGCGTGCTTCTCACTGTGATTTTCACAGTGAGAGCACGCCAGCGTCCATAGGAAAGCATTGTAAATGCTTTCCTATGCGACAGGCTGAATGCGCGCGCAGCTCTTGCCGCGCGTGCGCATTCAGCCCAGGAGGAGGAGAAGAGGAGGATCGGAGGAGGAGAGCTCCCCGCCCAGCGCTGGAAAAAGGTAAGTTTTTACCCCTTTCCTCTCCCCAGAGCTGGGCGGGAGGGGGTCCCTGAGGGCGGGGGCACCCTCAGGGCACTATAGTGCCAGGAAAACGAGTATGTTTTCCTGGCACTATAGTGGTCCTTTAAGTATGTGCTATTCAAACCCCCCTTCTTTAGAACTTATGTTTGTACCATGCAGTGTGAGTCTTGTAAGAGATCTGAATGTTTATCTTAGCCACATTCTAAGTTTTAAGGCCGGATACTGTGAATACAATGGGCACAAGGCCTTATCTCTCTCCTGAATGGAGTTAAGAAAAAAAAAATTGTATGCTCTTTCTGGGGGACTGCATAGCCACAGTTTTCCTCATTTCTCTTTTTCTTTTTACCATGCTCAGAATGAGCCAGGGTACCCACCCGTTAGACATAGAAAGACCCCTGGGAGCAGGGAATACCCATGTAAAAAGCCCCGTAGCCATATCTCAACACCAGATAAGATGATAAAGCTCATTGATTACTGAGTATATGTATATGCTGATGCACTGTGACTAACTCTGAGTTTTTGATAAACTATTCTTATTACTCTGTTTCCAGTTTGAGGCCTGCAAGTATCCTTGTTATGCACCAATTTTGCAGATCTGGGAGTCTAGTCATCTATTGAACCACTATGTTTACTGTCTCATATGAGACCTGCATGTCTCACTGCTTTATTCTATGATTTTCATACATGACCTTTGCAATTGAAAAAAAAAGAAGTGGAAATTCCAATAAAAATTTTATTTACAAAAAAAAGTTAAACAAAAGTGGGACTATGTTGTTTCCATTCTGCCAGGAAGATGGAGTCACAATTGATAACTGTGAACTGCACTCATAGCAGTTTCAGAACACAAAATGTCTGACAATATTATGTAAATTGATACGTTCTTTATTTAGTGTTTTACAGAAAGAGAACATTGTAACCTGTGCAGAAAAGCCTTGGAAAATCAGCTCTTTTCTTGGTCAGGGTATTTTGACTTCCTTTAATTGTTTTATGTTATTGCTACCTTGTCTAAAGAGTTAAGTATATGGAATGTAATTGAGGGAGATTTGTCTGACAATAGACAATCCATTTCCCGCTATTTGGGCTGGTTTGTTCAATCGGGAAAGGTTGGTAAGAGTTACATAGTTACATAGCTGAAAAGAGACTTGCGTCCATCAAGTTCAGCCTTCCTCACATTTGTTTTTGCTGTTGATCCAAAAGAAGGCAAAAAACCCAGTTGCTCGGTATGTGTAAAAATTTTATGCAGCTGGGATTTTAACAAAGGTAACAGGGATAGTGCCTTGATAGTTTCTGGGATGCCTATAAGGCACATACTGATCTTTACTTCTGTTTTCCATGTCATTGCCTTTGTTAGCTAACTGTGAGATTTGCTCAGTTTGCCTATGATCCTGTTGTTGTATACTGTGTATTCATGTTTGCTCTGCCCTTGTTCTGGTGTTGTTACCGTTGAGGCATTTTGTGTAATTTGAGTTAGGGTACCATTGATGGTGTTTTAATGTTGTCTACTTTAGTGTCCAGCCTCAAGGAGACTGAAATTGCAGCCACAACCAGTAACTTGAGAGGAAGATATAGGTCAATAGAGAAGACAGCTTGTGTCCAGGTCCCCAGGACTAGGTGATGGCAAACCGTCAACGTTGGGGTTTTCTACTTGGTATTGTGATTTTTTAGATATGATATTGAGTATAAAGGAGATGCCCTTTGTAAGTACTTCTCCATTTTTAGAGAACAAGAATTTAAGAGTATTGCAGTAACAGTGTTGAATCTTCTTTAATAACAACTAGAGTATAATCAGAGTATAGTTTTCATATATTGAAAGTAGGTCAATGTACCACTGCAGAACATAACAGAGATTCTTGTTAAGCTGGTACACGTATAAAGGCAGCTCCACGTGGCATTGTTAGATTTAAATGTATTTATATTCATAAAGCCCAATGGTTTGTAAATCTGCAAGTGATACACTTAATTTTTTTGTTGTTTTTTTGCTATTTTTTTGTATAGTCTTTGGTTCATTTAATCTTTAGGTTAGGTTCACTTCTACAACAATCTCAGGCTATTTGGGAACATACTTTTTAAAACCTTATCTTCTTTTAATATATGCAAAAATGTATGCATCATTGTCTTCATTTGTTTATTCTTATTATTGTAGTCTAAAATAATCGGTACTCCATTTTCTGCTATTTTTTTAAGTGGAGAAGAGTATTTTAGTCAAGTAGTTTGATTTTATTGCTAAATAAATCATGGCACATTGTAAGATGTCATGTGTTGTTATTAATCTGAGGTTGTATTTACTAATTGCTATAATGATTGCTATTATGTCCTAATATATAAAAACTCAAGAAGAGATGCAAAGCCAGTGAATCACTAATGGTCCGCTTTTTCATTGTTAATGCAACTCATCAGCATCAGGTTGTTTACTTGGCGTTAATTGTGGAGCACAAACCAATACATTTAATTCTTGTTTAATGACCTCTTACCCATATTCAGTAAATATGGTGTTCATACTTTAGGACAACATTTTGTCCTAGGTTAATGTAACAACAAGTCAGGGAATTTCCCATGTCATGTATACCCTTAAATTTTAGTCTGAACGTTATGACAATCGACTGATTAATATGCTGAAATGATCATGTGAAATGACCAAGTCATGGCCTTGTATCTTTGCCAAGTTATGGTAGGTCCTAACATGACCTAATAGAAAATCTAAGGTATAAATATATGTGCTTATTAATATTAGGACACAGAGGAGAGAATTATGGACCCAGAGACACTGCTCCACTTTATCATTACTGGGTGGTTGACTAATCCGAGAGTGTATGTTATTCTATTTTACTGATATTGGAAGCATATACTTTAATCTTTTAAACCGTTCTATAAATTATTGTAATGGATTATTAGACATGTGCAATTTGTTTCATTCGAATTTCAGCAATTTGGATATTCGGATGCTTTTAATTACCAAAGAAACATACATATAATAAATTTTAAATATATATCTATATCTATCTATCTTTGTATATGCAAAAACAAAGTGAAAATACCGGCACTCAAGGTTTTCCAGAAGATAACTTCTCCATTTATTACGGAAGAAAAATTCGACGTTTCAGCTCCACTGGGGAGCTTTCATCAGGACAGGGTGTGCCACTCTGTCCAAGATTAGGCTTTTTAATTGGAGATATGGGAAAATGAACGATAAAGGAAGACTGAAGATTCTTTTGTAGTTCTGGTAATGGTAATATAGTTCCTTGTTTGCATACGTCTGCTATTAGGTGTGCCCCTTTTTCTCTCCATTTGTGAGAGAGACAGCCAAGGGGAGATTGGTCTTTCATCACTTTTAACAATACGGTTCCAATTACACTTTATACACAGTTTGTTTCACTCCCCCCCTTCTCTCATCTCATGCCTTACACTCATTTTTCTACTCTCTCACTCCGACCCACAATCCATCTGATCCTAGACCCCATGCATACAAAACCCATTCACACTTCCTGTCACTTTCTCTCCTCCTGCTTCTAGCAGCTGGTGATGTCTCTCCCAATCCAGGGCCCTTCACCTTCTCTACACACACTAAGAAAACCAGAAACCCCAGAAACCTCATCACAATACCCTGCCCTTTACCCTCACTTACCAACATTCAGTGTGCACTCTGGAATGCCCGCTCCATCTGCAGTAATTAAAATCAACAACCATACACGACTTTTTCATCTCAAACTCACTCACACTGCTTGCACTTACAGAGACCTGGCTGTCCCCCTCTGATAGCGCTACTCCTGCCTCTTTATGTTTTGGTGGGCTACAATTCTCTCACACTCCCAGACTCAACTGTAAAGGAGGCGGCGTAGGCATCCTTCTCTCCCCTCAATGTACCTTTCAACCAATCATAACTCCCCCTGCCCTATCCTTTTCTTCTTTTGAAGTTCACACTGTCCGCCTATTTAAACCCACTCCTTTAAGAATTGCTATCATCTACCGCCCCCCGGTTATCCTAGACTATTCATTGAGCACTTTTCTTCCTGGCTTCCCCACTTCCTCTCATCTAGCACTCCTTCCCTTATACTTGGGTATTTCAATATCCCAATCAATAACCCCAATTGCACTGATGCCTCTCGTCTGCTCTCTGTAACTTCCTCCTTTGGCAATACGCAATGATTCAATTTAGCAACCCATACAGCGAGAAACACTCTTGACCTCGCCTTCACCAACCTTTTTTACTGCCTCTAATCTCTCCAATATTCCTTTTCCTCTATCTGACCACCATCTGCTGACTTTTGACATTGGCATACCTAAGACCCAATTTACACCACCGTCTGAACATCACTCTCACAGAAAACCTCCAACGTCCTGACCTAGAGCATTTCTCCACTAATCTCTAAACTCTCCTTTTACCTATCTCAAACCTCACCTGTCCTAGTTCTGCAACCCCCTTCAACAATTCCACCCTCTCCTCTCAACTAGACATCATGGCACCTTCTACATTTAAACGCCGCAGGCGCCCCTAACAACAACCCTGGCACACCAAGCTCACTCGATACCTCCAAAAATACTCCAGAACTGCTGAACGCTGTTGGAGAAAGTCTCACAGTGCATCTGACTTTCTCCACTATAAATATATGCTGAGCTCATACAGCTTGGCTCTTTCCTCTGCAAAAGTAAATTACTTCAATACCCTCATAACCACACTCTCCAGTGAACTCAACCGACTATTTCACACATTTAACTCTCTTCTTCGCCCTGTTGTTCCTCCTCCACCTACTAACTTGACCGCCTCAGACTTTGCAATTCATTTCACTGACAAGATCTCTACAACCAGGGAAGAGATCTCTCATCTTTCTGCTCTGCTCCGGTCCTCCCGCCCCACCACCAGGAGGTGGGAGGGAGGGTCTGCTGCTGATTGGCTGGAATGTGTCTGCTGACTGTGAGGTACAGGGTCAAAGTTTACTCAATGAGGAGTCCTCGGCGACCCGTTCGGGACATCACTAATTATCACTAAATAAAACAAAGCAGACAAAGAAAGCATAATGTTTACAAGACAAGCAAAAGTGATAAAGACATCAATTACAATCTTGTGCTTCTTTTAATTTGATTTGAGAAATTGTTATCCACTGAGATTGCGGGATTATCGTCAAACTAAAAAATTCCTTGGCAGGCTTTGTGATTACATCACAGTAGCATTGATAATACTTTATATGTGTGGCATTAAACTCCTATGTTCTGAACTTACATTGATATCAGCGTTTAACCTGCTCCAGATCCACCCATCTCAATCCTTAAATTTGATATCCTACATTCAGAGGCATAGCTCCATTATTTGCTGGATAATCTGCTGGTACAACTTCCCCTCCAGAATTATAGAAAATGTTTGCGACTCAGATCACTTCCAGTAATGTCTCTCTGCACCTTTTTGTGTGTGCCTCTTAACCCCTTACCTTGGTGTGCCTCTTATTCCGCATCTCACTTCTTGTGTCTCATAACTCGCCTTAGAACCGGTGTACCTCTTATATACTTTGTGTGTCTCAACTCCCTCATCTTCCTGTGTGTGTGTGTGTGTGTCTCTTAACCACATATTCTACTGTGTCTATTAATCTCTTATTCGTCTTGTCTTCCTCTTACCACTTTTGTACCCTTGAACCCCCATGCACCCTCTTAGCCTCTTCTGTACCATTTAACCTTCTTTATCCTTTTTGTGCATGTATTGTCTGACAAGATAGAAAGTCCAATCCCCTCCATTCACATGGCTGATCTCCACTTGCAGACCAGGTAGAGTAGTTTGCACCCTCTGGCATGATTTGCTCTTTTACAATGCAATTCCCAATACTGCAGGAAGGGGGTGCTGTGTGAACTCCCCTCCTGTCTGCCAACTCTCTCCTAGCTTCTGTCACCCAGGGCATACTGCCCCCTCCCCCACAACTTCCCAACAGTATGTTACTTCCTATAATAAACATGTCGGCCAAATTGAAATATGGAGCAGCCTGATCTCTGATCTTTACATGACAACCAGTTGTCACCATCCATCCATATAGGAAGGAGTTACACATATTATGCCCCAATGAGCATTTACAGGACCCTACAGGGCTAGTAACGGCTAACAGTTAGAGATTAATTACCTACCTTAAGATAAATATTTGCAGGAAAAACATAAAAAATAATATAAATATATTAGGAAGTACAATTCTAACCACATTTCGTACAATGCATTTTGTTGGAAAAAAATACCAAAATACTTACATTAGAAAATCCTATCCAGTCACTGTTAAGTGGATTTGCCAGCAGCTGCATGCCCTCCCTTCCCACACCAGTATATATGATATATTCTGGTGTATGGGGACAGGTATTGTCCCAGAATTCCCTGGGATAATAATTTCCTTATATGAGAAGTAGTTTATCACTAAGGCACAGTTCGAATTATCAGAAAGGATGGTTCAATGCTCTGTACCCTATAAGAAGACATACCGTGGCTGCTAAATATGTATTCACAGTCTGGTTTATTGGTTTAGTGTCAGCTTATCACACATGCACAAGAGAGAAGTGAGAAAGGCTTCCTTATTGTGTGTGCGTTGTGAACTTCCTGCTCGTACAATTAGAGACACGATAAATTATTAGCATTAATAGCATGATCACTTTTTGTTGTTGAAGGTGTATTATTGTGTAACCTGCCTTCTTGGACTGGAGAAAATGCTGAGACATTGCACACAGTCCATTGGTTTTTATAATGGCTTCATCAGGCTGACTGATTGACAACATTCTACAGAGATATTACAATGTCTACTTTATTATATTTGAAGAACACGCGCTCCTTCAGATCAATTTGTTGGGTTTGTGATTACAAATTACTTTTATATTATTTCAATTTATAACTACTGTGACAGTAGTCATCATCACCAGGAGGTTAAGATGGACAATAATTTAGGTCCTTGGATGGCTCCTATGTTTATGTCACCCTGTGTCCATTGTGGGAACAGGGTGTGTTTAATGTTTTGTGTCCTCTCCTGTCCAGGTTCTGCTTTCAACCAATTAGGTGGATTTGGCTGTGCAGCCTGTAAAGTGCTACCTGTTGGTTTTAAGGGTTTTGAATGCAGCAATCTGCACTACCTGAATAGCAAGGCTGGCTAATTTGCATATTCAGGTAGATTTGCATATTATGAATTCTGCAGGCAGAGGAGATATTTTGTGTTAGTTATTGTTTCCCCCACCCCTTTATAAATATGTACTTAGGTGGAG
>OW240916.1:297610455-297646438 GCA_933207985.1 Pelobates cultripes | reverse complement strand
AAGCAGCGATGACAGTCTCAACCCATGGCCAACTGATGTGGGCTAATACATAAACTGAACGGGGGATGGGAACCTATTGTCCATCACCCTGCCCCCACCAATTTGCGGCAGGTGGGGCTGTTAAAATATGAACCCAGAGGGAACCAATGCACCCAACTCTAGCCCCCATCCATGATGTGGGCGTGGGTTCTCCTATAATAACCCAAGGGGTAGATGGACATACAACCTCTGTGGCTATTCGTTCTGTTCAGAACTATGATTGTCGTCAAGAAGCTAGTTCTGTTGACTTGTGAATTAAAAAATAAAATTTTAATAAATTTTTTTTTTTTTATTATGTATTTTTGAGTTTTCAAGGGGAGTACAAACATTTGGTGTGTGTGTGTGCACCATAACAGGGGAAAGGTAAAAAACGTAACAATTTGTCACATAAAGTGGAGTAAATATACAGAGGAGATGCATATCGAACAGTCTATAGTGTAACTTTATACCATGGCGTGGTCTGCATACGATTGAATTGCCTGTGAACCACTTTTGTACGCGGATGAATGCGAGCTGCCCCAAATACCGGGCAGTGCGGGTTGGTTTGTCTGCATTCGGTTAGTGCGTATCGAATATATCCATTAACGGTGACTGCTTTGAGAGCGTGGCGTCCCCTTGTAGGAGTTTGCATGACCGTTTCCATTCACCTGGTATAGTAGTTTGTTACTTGGTGTGCAGTGTTTGCGTGGAGTAACTGGTCTCGCATGTCACTTTGTGTGTGGTTCTTTAATCTGGGTTTGTTCGTTAGCGCAAGGCCGGTGGTAAGGTGGGCAGGATATAAACTGAATATTTTTGAAGCAAAATATTTCCGAAATAAAACCAATGTTTTAATCTGATGCTCTGGAAATAATTCATGGTTTCTATATTTTCCGTTCCCAGAGATCCCTATGTTATAGCCATGAGGAGTGTGACCTTGGCATCGTATCCCCCATCTGCCGAGTATTTGAGGGGCGAGGTCCAGTGCGCAGGTTTTCTAATCTACAGCCAGGGAAAGGATTCCTGCCAGGTGAGTGTCTAAAATGGGTTAAACTAGGAAATCCGAGTGACCACAAATCAAAGCACTAATTAACCAATACAGCAAATGTCACACATCTCCCACATGTATTATCTTATTGTCAGCACTAATAATGAATTCACCAAAGATACAATGATCCAATACAAGCACTGTCCACTTTAACGGTTACAGTGTTCTAACAGAGAACCTGATTATTTGTAAACACTTGTAAGATATTTTAAATTATTTAAAATGTTACATGCTTAGAAGTATTCCTATTTATTAATACCCACCGTTAAAGGGACACTCCAGGGACCCAGACCACTTTTGCCCATTGGAGTGGTCTGGGTGCCAACTCCCACTCCCCTTAACCCTGCAAGTGTAATTATTGCAGTTTTTTATAAACTGCAATAATTACCCTGCAGGATTAACTCCCCCTTTAGTGGCGGTCTACTAGACAGCCACTAGAGGGCACTTCCTGCTCTATAGCACAGAAAACCTGTGCTAGAGTGTCGTTGGATGTCCTTGCGCTGTGTGAGGACCTCCAGCGTCGCTCAATTCCCCATAGGAAAGCATTGAAAAGCATTTTCAATGCTTTCCTATGGGGAGCTCTAATGCGCATGTACGGCATTGCCACGCATGCGCATTATGTCTCCCAGGCCGGGGGGCAGGAGCAGTCTCGCCCACCGGCCGACGTAATGACTGGGAGGAGGAGCGGCGGCGAGAAGAAACCACCGCCGAGGGACATCGGCGGGGTCTCAGGTAAGGGACCTGAAGAGGCATCACCCCTTCAGCAACCGGGGATTGGGAGGTGGGAGGGAGAGGGGACCTGCAGTGCCAGGAAAACTGAATGTTTTCCTGGCACTGGAGTTTCCCTTTAAGAATCTTCATGTGAAAATAAGACTAATTAAAAAAAAAAAAAACTTGATGTCCGTGTAGCGGATGGCACTGGGCTGTCCTGCAAATGTATTGTGAATGACTGCATTCGTGTGATCTGCTGTTATATGTTTTTAAAAGAATTGTATTCCTCTGATTGTTCGGTAGTTTCATTCCCTTAGTTTATTCAAATGAAACTACCGAACAATCAGACCTCCCCTGTGTGAAGTGTGTCCTCAATTACCCGTTGCAACATTGTTGCGAACGGGTAATTGACAAGTTAAGTAGCCGTCCTTTGTTCTCGGGGGTGGCAGCGGCCATTTTAAAACTCCCGAACAGCGGTGTTTTGCCGTCTAGTGTCTGGAACTCAAATCGGACACTTGAGTAGGCGAACACCGCTGAAACCTCCACAAGCCCGGTCCGTTCGGTTCCTAACTACCGAACGGCCCCTCGTTCGGTAGATAGAAAGAACCGAACGAGGGGATTCAGGCAAACCCTCCCTAGCCTCTATAGCTAGAGGCTTTCGTGTAGTTTGTTCCCTTATTCCAGGACCGACCGCAGGGCCCATTCGCATGGAACCACATTCGGCTGTCTCAGTTAGTGCGGTCGGTCATTTTATTCCCTCCATACATTTCCCGAACCCCTGGTCTGATCTGGGTGATTTTTGGATATGTTGTTCACCCAGATCAGGGCTATCCGGGGATGTAGGATTTAAAGAGGTAGCCCTACGTTTAGGGGTACATCCAGAAACGGGGGGGAATTACTGTACTGGATAAGGGGATTATGATGCTGGCTGAGGGGAGGAGATGTGTGGGAGGTTACCAGGACAGGATTGGCTACTGTATTAATGATTGTAAATCCCTCCCTTGCATGGGAGCATGCTTTTAAAAGACACTGTGGATTAAAGCTTTCTGTTCTGCTCCTGAAACTGTGTGTCGTCCAGTTATTGGGATTGCTGTTGGGATATTGCTGTTATTTTACCTGCTGGAAACCTTGACTGTGGATTTACTATTTACTTGTTCCTGAGCCTCACTTGGATTATAAGCGGAGATAACCTGGGGAATATTGCATCTCCGCTACAGTCCGTTATACAGATATAAGAAACTTGGCTTCCCCAACAAAAAGTCTACTGCATTACTTGACCTATTTTCTGGAAACACTGACATATGAGACTGGTCCTGGTATTGCATAAAACAGGAGACATGAAAACATTGTTTCATCTTCTATTCTCTGTATGTTCTCGGGGCTTAAAAAAGAGGCATTAGTAAACCATAATATTGGGAATTATTACAAGGGAAGTGAGAGTTCTGCTTTAAATCTCCATCGCAAAATTCAGGCTAAAATACCCAAGCTGTGATTATAGCCAGGTTGGAGAATATTTTTCCAAATCCGTCGTATTAAGCTTCAGTTTTGACATGTCATTTTGGAGAGTTTTGCAAAAAAAACTTAAACCTACCAAAATACAAAAGAGAACATATGAATAAACTCAGAAGATTAGTACAACGTCTACAAATTAGGGAAAAAAGCTACTCTCTAGATTTGTAGAGGATGAAAATAACAGATTTCTAAGCAAATGACAACACAACTGAAACCTTCCATTTCTCTTCTATATATCAACATATTTTAGTACAAGAATATCACTGAGTGACATTACTAGCTGTCCTAGTCCAAGTCTGGACATGTTCTCTCCAATCCAGTCAAGCAAACCTATAGTGGCCCATGAAAGCCATGGTAATGTCACTCCCTTATGTTACAAAAGACTCAAAATGACTGTGTTACTGTTAATACCGATTGCTACTGTTACAACTCTATACGTTTAAGCCGAGGAAAACACGAATGGATTACACAAACTCTTATAAAGACTCCATTCGTGATACGAACGAGGGACCCCCCCAAATGCTGGCGTGTGCCGCCACTTAACCTCGTCACCCCGCAAAGTACCGAACGGTCGACCACCCGACCAGTGGAATGTGGCAGCCATTAACCACCCAGGCGGCTGTGGTCTGCGGTTAACCACAGACTAATTGATAGGCCTGGGGGGGGAATCGACGTTCGCACACAAAGCACCGAAGGGAACCTACCGAACAACCACACGAACGGAGACCCCCTACAGTGGGTCGCGTGGCGGCCATTAGCCTGTGGTTTCTGCGGTTAACCGCAACTCAAGTACCATGCTACGAGGTGGTCCTCGTTCATGTACCGAACGAGTTCCACTACCAGACAGACAGCGGGGGTTCGCATGAACTGATACCCGGGTTTAGTTCCATAAGTTGGAAGCGAGGTCCCGCTGCCCGCTAAACCGTCTGAAAACATGGCCGCCATCAGAGACTCATCCAAAATGCCGAACGGACTTGATACGGCAGAAATAGCCCATTCTGTTCGTGGGATTAGAGCGCCATTCGTATGTTTAATGTATCCGAACGCGAGCTGTTAAATGAATGGTAGAATGAGCTGTTTTCCCTTATTAATGTTGAAGTTATGGATTTTTATGCAGTTTTCTGGGACATAATAAAACGTGGTCTTTTGTGCGCTTGGAGATAATTAGATTGTATAACCGTTGGCCTCATTATCTCCAAGCTGGGCGGGTAGTAATTCAAATGATACACTGTATTGTGATTGGTTACTTGTTTGTACTGTACCTGTATTCCATCAGGTCCACAGGGGGCTGTCCTTGGACCTGAGGAATCACATAAATTGCCATGTTGTGTGCCAGTAAAGCCAGTTGGTTTTGACCCTCAACTTGCAGCCTCGACTCATGTAGGGATCCGGGATATTGATGCTTATACCGTGCTTGGGAATATTCTACACTTGCAGCTTACTACCGAAAGACCTCCGTTCGACTCTCTACCTCGGGAACCAGGACTTCTAAGCGATCAACCCCTCTGCTAGACCGGGGGCAATCGTAACACCTTACAACCTAGGAACCCAGGTTTGAATCCTAGAATCGCAGTCAGACCATCTCAACTGTATTTGCCTTTCGGCAAGATACCCAACATCATGTACTGTTGAAGCAGGGAAACTATCTCCTTTCTATAATTGGAAGGCATCGTGGAATATGTTTTTGCTATATAAATAATAATGAATCAAGTGCATTTATACATGTGCCCACTGTCTTTTTTGTTCACACTTTAACAAAAGAATAGCAATGTATACCATACACCTTTCCACAACCATAACATTACTTTTTCTTTCAACAGGTGTGTTACTTAAACCAGCTGACCTCTGGGATAATACCTTATGTGGAAGAGAATCTCACTGGATGGTCCAATTCCATTGAAGACACTGCCTGTGCATGTATCAGATTCCTAGAAACGGCCAAGGTTTACACAACGTTACTCTAGATAAATAATGCACCTTCCCAGAATACATTCTGCACTTTACAGTTTGAAACCTGAGCTGGGGCTGAGGGGTTACGTTCATCCAAAGGTGGAATACAGTAGTTATTATTTATAGCTCAGTGACAAGGATAACCTAAAATGTCTGTACATAGATACATTGTCTTTTGTAATCACTAAATCCATTAACTTGCTCACGAGTAAGACACTAGTGGCATTTTAAGTTTTACTGCCAGGCTAACCTGTAGAAAGTTGTTGGACATTTTTGTTTTGTATGGATGTGAATGTTGCTGTTGTAAATAGTAATGCTATATGGTGTCTGTTCTTCTGCATTACTCTCTAGAGAACCTAAAATATATTTTGTGTGGCAGCCAAACTTAGTAGCAAATATATGCATCTTCTATCTTGGTTCACTAAAGGTGTTTGATCTCCAGTCCTCAGTTTTCCGGATTACACGTGGTTCTGACTTAAACATCGCAGAATTAATCAAAACCGTTTAAAAGAAACACACCATTAAATACTGGATTGTTTTCAGCCATTGTGATCTGTGTTTTGACTTGTATTGTAGATCCAGACTCTGCCCATCGCATTACAGAATCCCATACCGTTAATCTCACTGCCCACCCCTTATTTTATTTTCTTCTGAGATTTTCTGGAACTTTAACTTGTGCAATATAGAGATTATTATCCCCTCTTTTTCTACTGTACCTTAGGTCAGTCCGTGCCATAGATATGCATTTTTTTTTTCTCTAAGTTGAGGAAAACTGTAGTTCACTAAAATAATCTTATTTGAGAATAAAGGTCTGAAATGGATTTTGATTCATTCATAATCTGTTGCTCTAGTAACCCTTCGTAACTGAGCTCAGAAGCACTTCCCTTATTGTACTGTACTTATTGTATTAACGTAATGTCATTTATAGCATGAGATAGAAATAAAAATCATTTTGACAGAAAGCGCGCAATTCTCTGACAATATTAAATTGTACTGCTTAATTAAGGAAGCCAAAGAATCTTCCATGTCTAATAAAACTCTTGTGAGTAAAAAGTCAAATACCCCTTTATTAACTGACAAAGATTCTAGTACTGTCCCAACCATTCTTGGCAATTGACCAGGTAACTGTACATTTGTTGCAGATTCTGAAAATGGTGACATTCTCCCAAAATCATCATTGGGCCTCTAATCTAAGCATTGTTTGTTTCAGTGTGTTTTCTGTCTGTTAGAGGATAGCGCATTACATTGCTAATTCCACAGAAATAACACTGGTTAAATGGAAAATTTCACCAACTTGACACATTTTGAAGCAGGCAAGACGGGATTGTTATATTATCTTAATATGAACAAGTCAATAAAATAAATGAGACCTTTCGGAAATAATATGGACGTATTTCTACAACATGTCTTTCTTAATGTTTTTGAATGTATCCTGTAGTGCAAATAGTGTCTGCTTTCTGTTCAGATATAATGTAAAATGTAAAAAAAAAAAATACTTTCATTAAAAAAAAAAAAACACGTACTGTACAATGTTGTCATGTTGTTATATATAGGTTTACTTCAATATCTAGTATTCCTGTCCTTTCTGAATTGAACACCAGTTTGAGACAGATGTGGTGTAAAAGTAAATGCTCTAAATCAGGCTGTACAAAGTATATTCTGGCCATTTATTATAGTATTTTGCCCATCACTATGTGAATTAAAAAAAACAAAAAAAAGCTTATGGAATACAAATGTTCTCGTCACTAATTAGCCCAGGGTTGCCAAATACTGATTGAACATTTATCTAGTAAGCATATTTGAAATATATTGGCTTTGGGACTAGATGCACTATGTGATTCTGATTTCACTTTATATTCTGTATCAATATTCAATAAAGTCAGAATTCAAATTTAAATTTCCCAAACTATGAATAACTGAATAACCCTGTTAAAAATCTTAACCCTTTAGCAACTTCACTACCAAGCACTTGTTCTTTAAAAATAGCATAAAATGTATTTAAAACCGCAAGATAACCACCTGTAATCCATTCCAGCTGCCCAGACTTTACGTGGTTGTCCAATTACATACAAACTTATCAATGCAGATCAATGAGAAGTCTTTGCAAGGCAGGTCCTCTGAGCAATTGCTGCCTTTTTTTCAAATGGAAAAAAAAAAGAAGAAAAAAGACTCTTTACACATAAGGGACACTATAGTCATAAGAACAACTGCAGCTTAATGTAGTTGTTCTGGTGAGTATAGCCTGTTCATGCAGACTTTCTAATATTAACAGTGCCTTTTCATAGTAAAGGCAGTGTTTACATTACTGCCTAGGGACACCTTCAGTGGCCGTTACTCAGACAGCCGTTGGAGATGCTTCCTGACAAAACTGACATTAGGCATAGAAAATTAACTTCCTCATATAGATGCATTGAGTCAATGCATCTCTATGAGGAGATGCTGACTGGCACAGTGAGGTGTTGTGTTGTGCATGCGTGGCGGCCTCAAAATGCTTTTCTATGGATTGGCTGAGATCATAAAGTTACATGTTTGTATTCCTGACACTATAGTGTTCCTATACGTTCTTTAGGGGTCTGCAGTTTCCCTTTAATCTGGGTGTCCCTTTAAATTTATTTAGCTTTGATAAGCTTATCCCATATTAAACAAACATTTAAAGCACCAACATATCTTTTATGCATTTAATAGCTTTTGGGGAAAAAATCTTTTTTTTTTTTAATGACCAGTTTTATATTGTTTTTGCAACAAGAAAAATCATTATTTTCCATCTTAATACTGCCTTCAATGCCCCACCATTCCATTCTAGAATACTATCTACTTGCGGTACATTTTGCCGCTGCTTCCTTTCCTTCCCTCCCTCCTATTCTGCAGTGTCCAGTAACACCGTTACACAGCAAAGGTGGGGTATTGTTGATAATAAGCCAACAGCTTTTGCAAGTTGAATGTTGGCAAAGGAATTTAATATCTCAAACTCCTACTCTGAATGGAACGGAGACTGTGTGCAGAGAGAGCTTTGATTTCTGTGATCAGCCCTTCCTGTCAACACTTGGAAACATGCAGTGCCAGATAACATACGCTTAATAGTTCAGACTCCATAAACCAGAATAAGATGTAAGGATGATATGCCCAAAATTAAAGGAAAAACATAGGGTCAGGAACACAAACATTCCTGACCTTATAGTATTAAAACCACCATTTAGGTTGCTTGCCTTCTCTTAGCCCCCTTAAAAGGTAAGAAAATGTACCTCATTTCCACTCTGCCTGCGCTGGCTCTGCCCCGATCTGCTTCCTTGGCTGACATTGGAATTGATGATTTCCATCAATCTAATGCTTTCCCTTAGGAAACGCATTGGATTGTCTGAGGTCAAGGATGCAGGCGGGTCAAACACTGGCCTGGCCATTCTGCCTCTTCTCAAAGGGATGCATTTTATCAATGCATTTCTACGAGGAAAGTTCAGTGTCTCTGTGCAGAGGGTGGAGAATAAGAATGCCAGTCACACTGTGACGCATTGCTCCAGGAAGCACCTCTAGTAGCCATCTGAGGAGTGGCTGCTGGAGGTGTCCCTAGGGAGCAATGTAAACCCTGTCTTTTCTCAGAGGTTGGAGCAGTGTGTGGAGACTAATTACATAGTGTCACATTGGTGAAGTGGTGTTATATATTCCTAGCATCAGGTGTTCATACACTTTGAGGTATCGCATGTAAGTTGTGAGCATGCTAACAAAGAACCCTTGCATGTACAGATCACTGCATAAGTGTGCTGAAATGCTGTAACCGAAACCTAAACGCAAAGATTAAAGGGACACTGTAGGCACCCAGACCACTTCAGATCATTGAATTGGTATTGGTGCAATGTTCCATGTCCCTTAACCCTGCTATAGTAATTATTGCAGTTATTGAGAAACTGCTATAGTTACTATCCAGTCTAACAGACAGCCACTAGAGAGCTTCCTGGTTTGAAACGGACCCTAGGTCTGTTATCTGACACTGGACATCCTCACGATCTGCATGATTTTTCCCCATAGGAAAGCATTATTCAATGCCATGGTGGGGGCCATGGGGAGCAGTGTGGGCGGAGCCTGACCCAGTGCCGAGTGACATCGGCGCTGAATTCAGGTAAGTGACTGAAAGGGTTTTGTTTTCCTGGCACTATAGAATCCCTTTAAGCCCATATCTCCAAATTGTACCTATTTAGGATGCACAGTCCCTATTTTGGGAACAAACCCAGGTTTTATTGTTTTCTCTTTCTCTATCTTAAAGGGACACTCCAGGCACCCAGACCACTTCTGCCCATTGAAGTGGTCTGGGTGCCAACTCCCACTACCCTTAACCCTGCAACTGTAAATATTGCAGTTTTCATAAACTGCAATATTTACCTTGCAGGGTTAACTCCTCCTCTAGTGGCTGTCTAGTAGAGGGCTTTATAGCACAGATTTTATAGCGTCACTGGACGTCCTCACGCGTTGTGAGGACCTCTAGCGTCGCTGAAATCCTCATAGGAAAGCATTGAAAGCATTTTCAATGCTTTCCTATGGGGAGGTCTAATGTGCGCATTGGGTCTCCCCCGTCGCCGGCCAAGCATGCGGGGGGAGAAGCGTGGGCGGACCCTGAACCAGCACCAAGGGACATCGACGCTGGAAACAGGTAAGTCACCGAAGGGGTTTTAACCCCTTCAGCAACTTGGGGTGGGAGGGAGAGGGGACCTGCAGTGCCAGGAAAACGGTTTGTTTTCCTGGCACTGGAGAGTTCCTTTAATGAGGAGCTCCATATTGATGGTGTGTGAGAGTGTATAACAGAGTGCCACTGCAATAACATTCTTAGTAATGTGTCTCTAAACTACAAGAAATGCGTTTAGAAATCAGTCTGTGGTAAATACACTGTTTATGTTCAAAATTACATTTTAGTTGTAGAAATTGTTAGTAAGTCCCCTAACATTTTTCAGATCAGCAACTCCCCCGGCTAAACCCCTAAAATTAAAGTGACCCTCTTGGACAATTTGAAGTGTTTTGTGGTATGAAAACCCATGTCAGTGAGACAGAGGTGACCAATTCAGATTGTCAGATGCTGAACACTTGGGAGGCATAGCAGCATGATGGGCTGAGTTACTTCATGGCCTGGGCAGAGCTCACTGCAATAGAAACAAAGATTGGATATTTGCAGCAAATTCAGGAACTTGCTATATCTTTGAAATGTTTTAAAATCTGTTTTACATTTATTTTAAGATATCTAAAAAAAAATGCAGAAATCTCCCAAATATGGGCAATTTTATTCCCAGCCTTAAATAAACCCTTGACCCATCTCTTTCCTTGTGCAAGCCAACTCTGTGTCTGTGTGTGTTTTGGTCATAAATGAACAGTGGCATCACAACACATATGCAGCAAAAAAAAAAAAAAAAAAAAAACTAAAAATAAAAGCCCACACATTTTGTTGATTTTTTTATTTATTATTATTATTCATTCCAATAAAATAAAAAGCAACATGTTCATGTGGAACGTTGCCAAACGTGCGCTTGTGGTCAGAGGGAATTAATTTTCAACCGGGCCGGTCAGTGACGTCACTTCCGTATTTCGTTCGGTGCACGAACGACCATCCATCAATTTAGAATAATTTCCGGATCCCTGTACAATTTGTCACATAATCCGTTTTACTTTGCCGATAGCTGAACCGGCCGATCTCTGGAATCCACATAATGACAGCAATGATATTCCCTGACCCACACTTGCCAATAACAAACATGGCCGCTGGCAGCTTCCGGAAATCTGCGACGTCGCTTTAGGCTGCACGTTCTGTACAGCAGGCAGAGCTGGCAGCATGACCCGCTGGGCCAGGCATGGGAAGAACAGCACCGCCGCCCCGAACCGGAAAGTCTGCCCTGCTTCATCCTGGCAGGAGCTGCAGGGGGGAGCGGATAGGAAGGACAACAAAAATGGGGGCTCTGGGCCGGCTAAAAGGGGGGCTCCCCAGCCATGGAATGGGCCCCAGGGGAAGAGGAGGAAAATCAAACCCAGTAAGGATTCCTACCTGAACCAGGATGTGAATGGCTTCAGGGAGTACCAGGAGGCCCAGGACAGCAGCTCCTTCCACTGGAAGGATGAGAGGAGGGAGAACAGGAGGATGAAAAGACAAACTAACAAGAAGGACAGGATGGTGAGGGGAACTCAATAATGATACAGAGATACATAAAACTTGTATTAATAATAATATATTATTTTTGTAAAAAGCGTCTTATGAGAACATCGTATGTTATGTTCTAGCGAAAGTATTTAAAGCTGTATTCTCTAGCGTAATGTCGCTGCTTTGGCTATCCGTAAGAGAAAAGAGAGCAAAAAAAAAAAAAAATAGTTTTATGTACGTAAAGATTGCTGAAGAAATTGCAGAGATCAGAAAAGCTCCTAATGTAAAGCAGTCAGTGGTCTTGTGCAATTACTCCAGAAGAATTAAGCTATTTCTACACCTTTTACTTGGAAAGCCAGACACAACCGAAGTTAGCGTAATGGGCCACTAGGAGGTTGCTATGGTCCATGCTAAGCAATGATAGCAGTTCATTCATGTAGTGATCTGTGTGTCAGAAGCAAAGTAAAATGTGCTCAGTAGTATAAACCATCCAGTAGAGGTCTCCCGTATACACAAACCCCCAAGTTCCTAATTCGGATACAAGTTTAAAAAAAAAAAAAAAACTGGTTTGAAAGTGTCTAGTAAAAAATAAAGAGATTGAATGAGGAGGAAAAGGTATCCTAAATAGGATGAATAGTCTGCTCTCTGGTATTCCTAGTCTCAAAGAGTATCTGTCGTATCCGTACGTATTTCACCACTTGTCAACCTTACCAAATAGAATATAAGAAATTAAATCATGGAGGAAAACCAGTGAATTGTCTGTCAAGCGCACACGGTATTGTCATATCACTCAATGTGCGTTTCACCCTTAGCACTGGAATCATTAGGAATGCAAACCATAATTGAAATGTCGGGTTTAAATTACCCCTCCTAAAGTGCTAACTGGTTGACCCCATTTGATCATGTGGCCAGTCTTAAATTTCGTTATTGTTTCATTTTCACACCGAATGATCCATTAGGATATGTTTTAAGCGTGCAAGTTTCAAAATGCGTAAATACATTGGACAAATCATATAGTATGTGGTGGATGGAGTTATTGATTGTAACCGCTTGTATTGGTCAAAGGAGGCAGCGCTATACACTAGTTCCTCCAATCACGTTTAGGTGGCAGATGAGGCCCAATAACTTCATGCAAATAATCAGTGACATGCGTTCTTGGTTGGCATGAAAACATAAACAAAAGGGGCACATGTTCTCTGTAATTGAAGAATGATTGAATACCTTAGCGAGAGGACGCTACGTTCCTGAACGGGATAAATGTGGTAAGTATATATGAATAACAAATACCGGCTTGTCAGATGGTGAAATACCCTGATTATTCAAACCTAAAGAAGCAATTTGTACCTGAATGTTGCACTGGTGAATATGGACAATTGAGACACAGAAGATCACAGAGGTATAAGGTGATCGGCATGTATTAAAATTCACCTGGAAATCACCAGTGTATTAGAGCTAGTGTAGGCTAAACAGTAAACTGCCTAGAAGATAGTCTTTCATCAAAATAAATGTCTGGGATAGATTAGAATAGTACCTGTCAGTAGCTGAAACGACTCTCTATGTTGTAAACATCCATCCTTTTATCGAGGAACAATGTTAAAATAGTGCTAGCAGTAAAACAATGTGGATCATGTCTAAATTTTTACAGTGACTGCTGTTTCTAAGCACAGCCTTGTAATCAGGATACCACTGAGCCCTTGACACGTGCGTTTCGCCACTAGTCTCATCAGATCGTTCCTCGATAAAAGGATGGACATTACTACATAGTCGTTTCAGCTATTGACATGCCCTCAAAGGCACAGACAGGGAACTAGCAATAGCTATACTAGTGGAGTTACACTCATCACTGCACGACCTATAACTCTGCAATTTATGAGTTAGTTTATTTTGTAACGCCATTTAGGTGATAGTTCCCCACTGACTCTCCTCTAGCACATTCAGCAGCTCTGTTTCCTGAGAGGAGAATGCGACCATGATGTGCACTCAATGTGTGTCCACCAAACACAAAACGTGGGTGAAATTGATCTAGCCAGACACTAGTTTCAGGCAGGACCTGGTGGCATGCCCAAGACCGCAAAATGTAACTGATTTTAAGATCTTAACTAGTTATTTACAGAAGTTAAAAAAAAGTAACCATTTGCACTGTTTCATTTTATTATATTGGGTCTGGTATAATATCCATCACTTTTACACTAAATAAATGCATGTACTGTTCTTTCCTTTAGATCTGTTTTCATTGTCGGAAGCCTGGACATGGCATGGCAGATTGTGCAGCGGTGTTGAGATGTCAAGAAACTGGAACAGGAATCTGTTTTCGCTGCGGGTCTACAGAGCACGAAGTCACTAAATGCAGAGCTAAAGTGGATCCAGGCCTTGGTACATGTGAGATATATGATATGCTTTGGGAATAATCATATGAAAGTACAGTATGTGTTGTAGAAGTTGCAAATTCATGATGGCTCATGTAGGTTAAGGGATACTGAATTCTTACCATAAATATTCTTAGACTCCCATCTCCCATAACCCTCTGGAGTTCTATGCTTGGATAACAATTACAGGATTGTGGCATGGTTCACCATCTGCTGTAGGTAGTTCCCATGTCCTTAAAAGGACAATAGTGTGAAATGAGAGCAAATCTCTTGTTTGATGTTTAAGCCATGTATCTAAAGTATGAAGAACTGTGCCCATTGATGTTTGTGGGGTAGTGTAGATTGTGCACTTAAATCTTGCATAACTACGATTGGCAGATGGTGGTTTATAATCTGCAAGTGCTCCTGATACAGTAAGTGTGGAATGAGTGCAGACCTTTTACATAGTAGGAAATTAGTTTATTTGGTTCTCTGATATTATATTAATATAAATTCTTAATATACAATTTGATGATTACAGGAAGACATTTTTTAAGAGAAAAGCTTTCAGGAAATGTTCGTTGTCTTTTCTTAGTTCTGCAAAGAGTTGATGTAAATGCAAGCATAAGGGAATATTTTCTAGTTATTATTTTATAAAAATCACCCAGGAAACCAATGTGATCATGAGCACCTATTATATAATCATTTACTTGCTATAGTCTAATTATATCAGCTGACAGGAGCATGGGCTTTGAATAAGCAATTGTATTTTACATTCATTCTCCCAACTCATTCCTTATTATTGGAACACTATAGGGTCAGGACTACAAACATATATTCCTGACCCTAAAGTGTTAAAAACACACGTCGTGTCCCTGGATCCCCCTTAACCCTTTAAATCATTTAAAAAAAAAAAAATTTTACATTTTTTTTTAAACTTACCTTTTCTCCAGCGCCGCGCGCTTGTTCCTCCTCTCTGGTTGACATCATCAGAACTGACTCTCAATGCTTTCCCACATGAATGATCTCAGCCAAAGAGGCATGGCTGGGAGTGGTTTCAAATGCCACTCTAGCCAATCAATGCATCTCTGCATATTTGTTAAATATAGAAATACGCTCTCATAATATTAAAAAGTGACAGTTCCCCTTTAAAATATCTTCATAAGTCATCCACTTTTTACTCAACATGGTAGGGTGTTCATTAGCTGAATTTAATAGTAATAAATATGCAGTTTAGCCATCAGGATTTAAATAATATATTATACAGATTGTGTTATGTCCTTCTGCTAATTTGATTAATATTCTTATGCAACAAAGTCACCTGGCTTTTAGCTTTGTGTCTGTTCCATGTCATTTATATCTCTGAAACATCCAGAACATCAATCATTTTATATGTAGTTGTGCCAATATGATTTTGTCTCTTTTAGGAGAGTTTCCATATGCCAAGTGTTTCATATGTGGAGAGATGGGGCATTTATCACGTTCATGTCCAGACAACCCTAAAGGACTCTATGCTGCAGGTAAAAAATTAAAGCATTTTTTTTTTTTGCTCTTTTCAAGGCAATGCTGAAATAAGTGTTATGAAAAATTATTGTTAACCATACCAATTTTGGTCATCAGTACATGGTGATATGAACAAATCGCCCTAAAATAAATGTTCTTCTTCCAGCACTGTGCAAAGCTTGATTAATTAGTCTAAAAATACTTTCTGAACCTTGTCTGTTTAGGTGCATAATTTATGAACAAACTTAAATTGTGTTGCTGAGACCTTTCAGGTAAATCTGCTTAAGCCGCACTAGTGACTTTCACAAAAAGTACTTCCTGAAAAAGAACCTAGATATTTTGTTTCTGTATCGCACAGTCTATTTAATGTTGAAGTTCTTATCTTCGCACCTGTTAATAGTCTCCTAGACCGCTCTGGTGAAT
The DNA here is from genome assembly GCA_933207985.1 of Pelobates cultripes. Classification (NCBI taxonomy): domain Eukaryota; kingdom Metazoa; phylum Chordata; class Amphibia; order Anura; family Pelobatidae; genus Pelobates; species Pelobates cultripes. Next base: position 297,630,822 of record OW240916.1, on the reverse strand, counting down.
CCTGTGTATGATGAACCTTCAATTTACAGAACAGGAGATAAAAACTTCTAAAGAAAGTTATCTGAAAAAAGGCACTTCTTTTAATATGGGGTGGTGTGACTAGGGCCTCATGGACTGAAACAAATATGATTTAACTCCTAAATGGCATATAATTGCACGGGCATGATCTATGCACCCAAACTGCTTCATTAAGCTAAAGTTGTTTTGGTGACTATAGTATCCTTTTTAAAACAAATTTATTTTTTTGTTAAATAAATATAAATATATATATAATGTCTACACACACAGCATAGACAACGTGCACCAAGCAAACTGACTCCATACAACGTGTTTTGTATACTATCATGCCTTAAGAAATACCTAAAGGGTGCCTGTCGTGGTGCCTACAACTTATGCCGTTTTAAGCATAAAATTTAATCTATACATTGTGCTAGCAAATGAATTGTTTGGGAGAGTAACCTATTTAAAAATGTTGATGCCCAAGAACTCACTGACCAGGGAGAGCAGTAGAGACCTCCCATAAATCGTCCTTCTGCTCTCCACACATAGCAACAACAGTGCATGCGCTATGGTAACTCTGCTAGCACTGGCTAGGAAGTATAAGAATGGTGTCACTCCGGTCAGACGCTGACATCACGGATGAGGTTTGCTCTTCTTGGGGACACATCCTCAAGCAGGGCAAATCAAATAAGACTGCGGGAGTAGTAAAGGCAAACTGGAGGTAGGTGTTAGAGAAGAGTAACACTGACGTTGCTGAAGACATGGTGGCATGGGTCAGAGGTAAGGTGAATTTATATCTCTATGCAGGCACACTCTGACGGGGAGAGAGGCGCGCACTCTGACGGGGAGAGAGGCGCGCACTCTGACGGGGAGAGGCAACGCTCCTCAGGGTGACTGGCCGACTCCATTGTTCCCTTATCCTTCCTAGCTAAAGGGCTTCAAATCCCAGTCGCCAGGGTAAAATTTCTAGTCGCCATGGCGACCTGGCGCCTGGGATTTGTCGAGCCCTGATTTATGTTAAGGTGAACCTATCACTTTAATAAGTCTTGTTCATTTGATTAGTGAACCCTATTTCTTTGTATAATATTGATTAAACCATGATACATACAACAGCTGAGTGCAGCATTAACACTTTGTGTATTATGCAGATTGTTACGCAATCTTCCATGTTTAGGTTGTAGTTGATGGGGAAAACCTGTCTGATTATCTGTTCACAGATTTAGAGATGTCTGATATTTTAAAAAAGTATGTTTTTTGTGCACTCTGATTAATATTTCCTGGTACCTTGTTACAAAAAGAAATGTAGAGGTTTCCATTTGTGATGCATGCGCACTAGTTTTATTAAGTGGATATGTCTTTCCCGCAGGTGGCAGCTGTAGGATTTGTGGTTCAGTGGAACATTTTCAGAGAGACTGCCCGAAGCATCATAACTCAGGTGAGGATTAGTTACAAAATATATATTTTTAAAGGGCCAGTACAGGTTACCCTCTACAAATGCATTGCAAGCAGAAATCGCAGACGAGTACCTCCCAGACCAAGAAAGCAGCCTTACTATAGCTGTCTGTCTGCTGAGTGTTTTCTTCCATGTGACATTCTCAGTTGGGTGCTGTAGCAGTTTAGATTTGTGTATTTGTCTTGTACAAATAATAGTGCTGTTGTCACCTAGACAAACAGATCCCTATCCCCATGTGCAAACCTCCTCTGCTCACGGAATAGCTTCTCTAGTGACTGCTGCAAAACACTAAAGCCTGGTTTTGGGCGAACCCAGGGCTTTTATGAATTACAACTATCTAATAGTGGATCATTTAAAATGTTCAATGTGTTGTGCTGTAAGAGATTATTTTCTGTCAACTTGAATCAGTCTAGTAATCCTCATGTGATCTGTAAATCTTGGGCAGCAAATATCTCTCGGTGCTGCCCTTGCAGTAAGCCCCCCCTTTTAACGCCTAAGCAACATTACACGATTACTAAACTTTAGCCCCACACCACCTTAACACTTACCTTTTATATAATTTGATGTAAAAGATGTATAACATCATACCGTGCATTGTGGGTATATTATTTATGGGTAAATAATGCCATTTCTTAATCATTTGACTTGTGGGTAATTATGTTCCAAGAAACCATCAATGGCATTATTTTCCTTTCATACATGGTTCAAATGTCCTATCTATCTACCGATCGATCTCTCTGAATTGTTAGCATTCCAGTTTTCTCACTCTTATCTGCCAAGCAGTTTATCAGTAGTAAATTTTTGAGGTGAGAGCTTTGTGTTTGTTTTTTGTTTTTTTTCCAATAAATTTTGTTCTCTTGCAGCACAAATGACAGTTGGCAGGTGGTCATATGGGATGAGTGCAGATCATGAAGAAATCCCAGTGGGTCCAAAAATCCAGAATGTCACCAAGAAGACACCTAAGATTGTCACTTTCTGACATCATATTGCAAAATATAACTGACTTTTCTGCTTTTTTTTTTTTTTGCACAAATTTCTGACAGAGTTAAAACAACAAAAGAAATTTGAAGTGGAATTTCATCTGAAGCTTATAATTGTACAGTTACTTCTGTTATATTGTGGATAGCTGCTGGATTATTGAAGAAAGTAATTTTATATATTATATAATCAGAAATGCGCCACTCTCCTGCTTTAAGTGCTGTTGCAATATAAAAAATTTTTTCCAACTACTGAAATCATTTAACTTGTTTTATTGAATTACTTGTTAAATGGATTCAGGGTCTTTGGAGTACAAGATTATATGCACTTCTCTTTTGTAATACATTTTTGTAAATTTGTGATACATTTCCTATATTAAGGAGTCTGGAGGAAGCAGGGGAGGATATGAAGGTTTAACAATTTTAAAATGATAAATCTAAGCCTTTTGAACCTTGTCAGTTTCTGTTACTAGAGTACAGGTGCAATTGAAAACAGTAATGTAATTTATGCCAAATATGTGTGATTTAAAGTGCACTTAACAGAGCAGGAGGTAAGAACATCTAAAGTAAACACATTGAGCTCTTCAATTAATACACAAAGGGACTTAACTCCTAAATATATTGAGAAATATTTGAGAAGTGATACTATGTGGGCAGAATCTATAGACCAGACCCGCCTTATAAAGCTAAAGATATTTTGGTAGAGTATCCCTTTAATAAAAAAAAAAAAAAAAAAAATACTTGCCAAGTTTTATACCAGGCCTGTCCAACCCCCAGATGTTGCTGAACTACAACTCCCATGATTCTTTCAATGAAACAGCCAGGGAGTCATGGGAGTTGTAGTTCAGCAACATCTGGCGGGCCGCAGGTTGGACAGGCCTGTTTTTATACCAAAGAAATGTGGTAGATGAATATGCGCCATTTGTACTGTTTGTTTAAGTAAAACATTAAGAATGAGGTTTGAGGACAGGACAAGGGTTGTCAACCTATAAGTATGCTGGTAGACTATAAAGGAGGGGATGAAACTGGGCACCATCTTGGCTAGTCTCCTCTGTGTTCCTAATCCCTTCTTCCCCGGCACTCTCTAAACGCTGCTTGCATGTCCAGGTGGTGGAGCATGGAGGACATCAAAGCACATAAGAGGAGGAGAAGAAGGAGCGAGAGTCTGAGCCCCCGGGAGCTGCCTCCAGGTTGCCTTAACAGTTGTAGCTAGGAAATTAAACCAATTGCTAACTTGGATCCATACCCTTGAGAATTTGACCTCATGGTCGAGCTAGATTATTTAGAAACTAGGAGAGTGATTTTTATCTTTTAACTCTGCTGTGATGTCTTGTGTTTTCTTTATTTGATATATGTGATATCTGCTAACGAGACGAACAGTCAACACTTGTTTATGGTTTACTTCGATGCTAAAACTTGCTCTTTGTGTCTATGTCATGCCTTTTCCTTTTTTCTTATTCAAAAAAGAGGTAATAGACAAAAGTCCCACCAACTTCACTGAAATTAAGTGAATGATTAACTATTATGCAGCTAACCATATGCTTTGCACTTGTCAAATGCCTTTTTGTTTTACTCTATATTTTTTTAAGAATCTTCTGTAGTATATTCATATTTTCATACCTTCCAATTTGCCCGGATGTGGTGTCATGCATGTGTGGACACAAAGGAAATGTCTACAATCAGCCCAGTGAGAGCAATTTAAACAACACTTTTTATAATGACCGGGCATTAAACCCATGCCCAGAGCTGTTCAGCGGCACGCTGCTTATTTGCTGTTTTGTCAGGTCATCCAGACAGGCTGTCAGTCTGAAATGCATTCACTGACAGACACTCTGGACAGCCCCACTCATGCAACAGTGAATTTCTCTGAGCGTGGGCTTAGTTCACTTTTTTTGCGGGACTGTGTCTATTTTGCGTATCCTATAATTTGCTTACCTATTCTAAAGTCAAATCCTTATTATCACTCCTTACAAAAGGACAATCAACTTAAATTAATGGTAAGGAATTGTACCCTTAAAATTGATGACCACGGCAAAGATTTGGGAAGTTGACAAATCCATTAAAGGAACATTATTGGCAACTAGACCACTTTATCTCCATTTTAACTGCAAGTAAAAATATTTTATGTGCAGGGTAAACCTGCCTGTATTGACTGCCAATGTGACAGCTACTTGAGGCACTTTTGTAAAATAGCAGAGTAAAAATCGACTAATTCAATCCGATGAAAAGAGACCATATGATTGATGAGGAGCGATTTTTTGCTGCGCATGCGTACTTTCTTCCCAATCCTTTCCTATTAGTAAGCCTTAGATTGGTTAAGGTAATCAAGACTGATAACCTCAGCCAAGGAGGCAGGGTCAGCCACACAAAGAGCAGTGCAGCATAAAAAAAAAAACAAGATTAACTCAAGTTAACTTTTACCCTCTTGGGGGAGGGGATGCAGTCACCTAAATGGAGAAACTGGCACTATAGTGTTAGGAATGCACATTTGTATTCGTAATGATATAGTGTTCCTTTAATGTGAGAGGTGGAGACTGCGATAGACACACATGCATGCACGCAAGTGGGTGGTTACGTTCAGTTTGAAGTAAACCTGGTTACAGTGGATCACACAGGCAGACACATGTTATGGTTTTGCAATACTTTCTGTATGTCAAACGTGTTGTGTTAGAGTAGTTTGTCTAGATTTTAGTTTTAAAGCTGCAGAATATGTTGGTGCTATATAAGTGATTGTAATAGTTGCGTGCGCGTGTGTAAAGAGGTTGTATGCAATATTACATGTGTCACTGTGAAATGTATGTGCAGGAAGGCTGAATGTGGGGATGCTGCTTACGAGAGTGTGCAAACAGAGGCCCGTTGTGGGTTTGTGTGTGTGAATGCTGCTGTTTGCTGTGTAATATGTGAATGTTTGTGTTGTAGAATGTTTGTGGATATGGGTTGTTTGTGTGTGTGTGGGATAGAGACTGTAGTGTGTGCTTGGGATAGGGTCAATAGCATAGGAGCATTAGTGTGTGCACTTAGGGATTGGTTGCAGGAGAGATAGAGGTATGGAGGGGCGCAGGGAGCAATAGGGTCTGTTTTAAGTGCAAAGAGGGATAGGAGTTGTTGGTGCATTAGAGATAGTGGTTCAGGAGGGCATGGTGGGTGCAAGGGACATAGGGGCTGTTGATGCAGGCTTGAGACCGAAAACAAAACTTGAGAAAAAAGAAACTGTCAACATCAAATGCCCGAACATTCCGAAATCCATCAGAATAATAGAAGACAAAATAAAAGGATGAACTTTGCTGACAGTTGGCGAAACAACAATTCTTCATTGGATGGCCATTCCTGAAAAAAACAAAGCACTAAATCCACATCTCTAAGATGTGTATATTGAGGAGATGGAGGGCGTGCTATCTTGAAGTACTGCCAACAAATTAAAGGGAGACACCAGGCACCCAGACCACTTCTGCCCATTGGAGTGGTCTGGGTGCCAACTCCCACTACTCTTAACCCTGCAAGTGTAATTATTGCAGTTTTTATAAACAGCAATAATTACGTTGCAGGGTTAAGTCTTCCTCAATTGGCTCTCTATCAGACAGCCACTAGAGGGACCTCCATGTTCTTAGAACACGAAAAGTGTTTTAAACGATGTTGGACGTTCTCACGCTGTTCGTGAGTACCTCCAGCATCGCCAAAATCCCCATAGGAAAGCATTAAGTAATGCTTTCCTATGTGGAGGTCTAATGCGCGTGCGTGGCACAGGCGTTTTTCTGGCACTGGAGAGCCCCCTTAAGGGACCCTGACCAATAGGAATCCTGTGGAACGGGAAATGTGCAGCGGAACTAACCGACTGCTTAACATTGATGTAGTGATAGGACTGACCCAAGGAAAATAAGTGGGATAGAACATTAAGAACTATGTGAACAGGAGCAGTTAAGGGATCAAGATCCCTCTCCAAACACCAGCTATTCCATTTCCACTCCAATTCCATGGTGCAAGGTAGCATCTTCTAGTGCCAGGAGTCCATGAGTTTCATAACGGGTCCTTAGATCTCTGTGATAGACCATCAACATTCCAGGAACCCTGGAAAGCGTCCAAGCCACCAGATGCAAGTGGTCTTGCAGGACCAGAGGATTAGGGTTCCCCAGGGGATTAGTTAGGAGCAGAGGAAAGGGCAGAAGTGGATCCTCGTGAGAAAGTTTCAGAAGGTCTGGAAACTATGTCTGATTATCAAAGTGAAGTAATCAGCAGAACTGATACCAACTGCAATTAGATTTGATGTATGACACTCACAATAATGGCAAATGTGGGAAAAACATTGGCCCTTTGCTGCTGCCAATCTTGCTGAAAGCTGCCCACCACTGCAGAGTCTGGATTTTCTTCCTCTAGCTTAGTGGCACCCAAACTTTTTAGATTCAAGGCGCCCTTAAGATTTAAATATTTTTCTAAGGCACCTCAAGTCGAAATTTTTAGGTTGTTTATCTGTACAGCGCTGCGGCATTTACTGGCGCTACAGTGTAATGTACAGTGTTTGCGTTTGAAGGGGTGCTTGTATATAGTTATTGTGATTTAATACAGGGGTGTGTTTGTATGTAATGTTTGCGTTTGATTGCAGGGGTGTATCTGAATGTAATGTTCACTTTTAAATGCGGATGTACATTTGTGTGAAGTATTTATTTGTGTTTGAGTGAAGGGGTGTGTTATATAATATATAATATTTGTGTTAGATTGCAGGAGTGTGTTTGTATGTTGTGCTGGTGTATGACTGCTTGGATGTACGCACATACACTACCACATACATATACATACATACTTACATGGACATACATGCACACAAATTAATATGGACACACACACCTTAAAACACGCATACACTGATAAATACACACACCATGAAACAGACACACATACTGACATAAAACACATTCTGACACACAGATGCACATACACAGATGCATATCCTCACACACAGATGTGTGCGCACACACTGACACAGAAGCACACTGACATATACACACACAGTTGCACACCCTGACACACAAACACATTCACACACCCTGATGCACACACACACACACGTGATACTTTTAATATCTCTAGCCACCCTCCTGTGAGCTTACCTTATGTGTCCAGGAGGGTGGCTTGGAGTCCTGGTCCTGCTGCTGCTCCTCTCCCCTCATGCTGTGGCTGCCTCCTCTACCTCCCGCGCTGTCTCCCTGCATGATGCTGGGAGGAAGTGACAGCCCACTGACATTAGACGTGCCTGGTCACGGTCTTAGAGGATATAATCACAGCACCGGGGAAACATTCCGCAGCACCCCTGTGTTTGGGAACCCCTGCTCTAGCTTGTAAGGACTCTTCCTTCAGTTTATTGATTTTATAGTAGTCAGCCTGTTATTTGTGGCCTGTGCACTCTCCTGATGGTTGACAAATGAGATCATGCTAAGAGTTTGGGATTCATTGCTGTATGTGGAATAACCTGCCTGCTACACTGCTACAATTCTGGAAATTGACAGTGCGGTCAAGCCTTGTCAGTGTGGCTCACGCTCTGAGCTGACTAGGTAATTCCAATTATTGAGCGGCTCTGCAGTTCCTCTTTTTACTTACTATGGAACTCTAGAGTTTCAGAACTTCAGTCCGGGAATCTGACCTGCGCTGGGGCCTCCCGCATTAAGGTACTGTCATCTACACCCATTTTATGTCTGATTGTGAGCTCCAACTTGATCTATATCATCATTTTTTTGGACTTTTGGAAGTTCTTTTTTTTATGACCGTTTAGGTGATAAGAGCCCTTTCTGTTTTTGCTGAGCATAGTAATACTTTTTAATTGTTCAGTATATGTATTGTTGCTGACATTTATTTGTGAATAATTGCTAGATAATGCATAATGCATCTTGGACGTAAAAACCCAAGGGCAGAGTACAGAATATTTAATAGAGTCCTAACCTCAACATCTGAGGAAAGGGATTTAGGGGTGATTATTTCAGATGACTTAAAGGTAGGCAGATAGTGTAACAGAAGGGTCAGAATAGGATCAGTGCTAAGGTGCCACAAGAAATGAATTGTGTGTATATGGTACAGGCAGCACACCTAAGAAAAGGGTTCCCTCTGGTCCCCTATAAATAAGTAAAAACAAAACAAAGAAAAAAGGAATTTTCTACTTGAAGACGTCTGTCTAGGCGAAATGCGTCTAGAAAAAGTATTTTATTTTCTCATAATAAAGGAATTTTTGGCTCTAACTACCTTGGTTGCCATTTTCTTTTCTTTTTTTTTATTTTGCTTTAAACCAGACTACATTGTTGTTCATCGCCTAAAAGAAGCATAAAGAATCCTTAGGTGGGGATTGTACCACCCATATGCTGTACATCGATCAGTGAACCTGCTCAATACACTGTGAGTACATTTCATACTTTTATCCTTCTATTATAGCAAGATACAGTGAGAACTATATTTTATTCTTTTTACTTTGGCTGGAACCACACCACTGTTGGACTACTGCATTACTACATACATTCCCCAACTGGTTACACTCCGTATATCCTTAAGTGGGGATTATTCCACTTCACGCATTCCATACCAGAGCTGGATTTTAGCTCTGGAAATTCTAGGCACCTTATTACTATTATTCCAATATCCAAGTTTATCTACCTACTGTACCATTGGATTTCCGTCTTCCTGTTTCTTTCCCATATGTTCTACTGAATTACAAGCCTACACCCGTGATGAATTACCAAATTTGCTGCTCTACAAGAATTTTCCCTACTACTGTGGATTACACTACATTGGACTAGTGCTAAGTCATTTGAACTATATCTTATTATCCACCTGTATATATTATCTATATTACTATTTTTAAGGCACACCCTTTTCATTTTTTCTTTGTTTTGTTTTTAGACAATGTAACAGAGCAGAAGGAAATGCTAGCAGAATGCTTGGTTGTATAGGGAGAGGTATTGGCAGTAGAAAGAGGGAAGTGCTCATGCCATTGTACAGAACACTGGTGAGACCTCACTTGGAGTATTGTACACAGTACTGGAGACCGTATCTTCAGAAGGATATTGATACTTTACAGAGAGTTCAGAGAAGGGCTACTAAACTGGTTCATGGATTGCAGGATAAAGCTTACAAGGAAAGGTTGAAGGAAATTAACATGTATAGCTTGGAGGAAAGACGAGACGGGGGTATGATAGAACCATTTAAATACATAAATGGAATCAACACAGTAAAGGAGGAGACTATATTGAAAAGAAGAAAAACTACCACAACAAGAGGACATAGTCTTAAATTAGAGGAGCAAAGGTTTAAAAATAATATCAGGAAGTATTTCTTTACGGAGAGGGTAGTGGATGCATGGAATAGCTTTCCAGCTGAAGTGGTAGAGGGTAACACAGTAAAGGAGTTTAAGCATGCGTGGGATAGGCATACGGCTATCATAGACTTAAGATAAGGTCAGGGACTAATGAAAGTATTTAAAAAAAATATTGGGCAGACTAGATTCCGTCACATTCTATGTTTTATTTAGCAGTGTGCATTTGTGACTAATTTAGTACTTTTTGGAGTAATTTTTTTATATTTATGTATTTTTTTTTTGTGTGTTAATTCCATTTTATAGTTTATAAATAATTGAATTGTTTATCACATTCTTGTGCGCAACCACCCATTTGTAAATTCCCACTGTAGTTCTGACCAGACATCTTGAGGGATGGGGTCTATCTAGTCGTAACAGTGGCCCATGCAGAGAAATTTGGCCTTCAGTCTCTGCATTGCTCGGTAATGCAACAGTCCTGGGTCAGTGGCATACATACCGGGGTATATATGCGACCTGGTATATATGCCACTGTGGCCAGCCTCTTCTCCTGGGGGACCCAGGAGCCGACCACCTCAGGGCCCCCCGAGGCTGGCCCTGGTGTCACCACGCTGGCTGGCGGGCGCGCGAGGGAGCACTCTCCCCTGAGTGCTTCTTCTTCAGCTCCCTCGCGCACCGCACTGATACCGCAGCCGGAAGATGACGTCATATTCCGGCTCCGGCATCAGTACGTGGCGCGCGAGGGAGCTGAACAGGAAGCACTCAGCCAGGGAGAGTGCTCCCTCGCGCGCCCGCCAGGGGACACCACTGGACCCCAGGTAATCCCGTCAAGTTCTCCCACAGGTAGGGAGGCTGGGGGGATTAAACTTAAAAAAAAAAAACATGTGTGTGTGTTAGTGTTAGTGTGTGTGTGTGTGTGTTATTGAGTGAGTGTCTGCTAGTGAATGTCTGTTACTGAGTGTGTTTGTGTGTGTCTGTTAGTGAGTCTGTTTGATGTCTGTTAGTGAGTGTGTGTTTGTCAGTGAGAGTGTATGTTTTGTAAGTGAGTGTGTATTTATGTCTGTCGCTGAGTGTGTCTGTCAGTAAATGTGTGTGTCTGTTAGCTAGTGTGTATGCGTCTGTTCGTGAGAGTGTGTGTGTGTGTCTTCAGCACTTACCTTTCTCCAGCGCCGGACTTCCATGGCGCTGGGGATCCCTCCGCCTCTCCGCTCCGAATGCACATGCACGAGAAGAGCCGCGCGCGCATTCAAACCGCCCATAGGAAAGCATTACTCAATGCTTTCCTATGGACGTTCAGTGTCTTCTCACTGATTAACCCTCAATGAAACCTAGCAGTTTTCAGCTGTAGGGTTAATACTAGAGGGACCTGGCACCCAGACCACTTCATTGAGCTGATGTGATCTGGGTGTCTGTAGTGGTCCTTTAAGTGTGTGCATCTGCATGCACTGGCGTACATACCGCGGTCGCAGAGGTCGCAGCCCTGCAACCCCTGTGACCAGGTGCCCGCCGCCATGTGTGCCGGCCCGCGCAGAGTAAGAGCCCATGGATCAATTTTTGCACCGGGGTCCTATGGGTCATGTGTACGACACTGTCCTGGGTAGAATGGTTGAATTGATGTGGAGAGAAGTACTATGATGCATGCAAGCAGACGCAAAGAGATGTAGTCGAGTTGAAGGATCCTTCTAAGTTCCTTCTGAGTAAACGTGATCTTGGTTTGAAGTAGACGTAGTGCACACTGTAATTTTGGATCAACAGCAACAACATATGTGAGGAAGGCTGAACTTGATGGATGCAAGTCTCTTTTCAGCTACATAACTATGTAACTATGAGTCTATCTCAAAGCAATCAGAAATTTAGCAATCTGAGATAGAATCACAGCCAATTTCTCCTACTAAATTACCAAGCCCAAGAGTTCCAAAAAGCGAATGATAAATTGCATTTGACAACATACACAAGAAACTAAATTGCAAAAAAAATCAACAAAATGTTGAGATAGACAAGGCAACAAATGCTTTAGGACCTCACATGTGCCATGACCTTCCTTCTGTGAACACATGGGAAGAACATGTTATAGAAAGGCTCACCTAAGAAGAACCTAGCAAGTCCTCTGCCTCTATCCAAACCCATTGCGAGGGAAAGGACTTGTTGGGGGACCTTGTGAAGAATTCAGCTGTAGGGGGCTTAGCCCTGGAACCGGTAATTAGGGATGTGCATGGGGAAAATATTTGATTCGGGACAACAGCACTTTGGGACTTTGGAACTTCAGGACTTTGGGTAAGGGTAGGGGTAGGTTAGGGGTAGGGATACGGTTGGTTTAGGGATAGGGGTAGAGGTAGGGTTAGGGTAGGGTTAGAAGTAGGGTATGGTTAGGGAAGGGTTAGAGGTAGGCATAGGTTTAGGGTAGGGTAAGGGTTGGTTTAGGAGTAGTGTTAGTGGTACGGTTAGGTTAGGGAAGGGTTAGGGGTAGGGTTAGAGCTAAGATTAGGGTAGGGTTAGGTTAGGGGTATTTAAAATTGTTAAAGTAAGTCCTGGAGTTGTTGCTCATCTTACCTGACCATTAACATTGGCAATGATGGACAGCAGCACAAGAACAAGCACTTAGTACAGCTTCATCTTTAGATCTCTTCTCTAAAAATGTGGGGAATGGTTATAGCTTCTATCTCTTCTCAGAAATTGTGAGGAACAGTTTGACACATAGTGTATTCAGCTCCTATTATATTCCCTTATTTTATAATAGTGGAGCCTATACTGCCAAGAGATTTCTGTGTAATTGGCACAAACATTAATTGGACGGCCTCCAGTTCTAAATATTTTCCAAACCCAGAGGATGGAGGAAGAAGACTTACTGTAAAGAGACAATCTAAATTATAGGTAAATAATTACTTTAGGAACTGCGAGTTAATCCCTTAAGGACAGAGGCAATTGTCCAAGTGCTAAACCAAAACAAAACCTATCATTTGAGCTATATGTTTGAGCTATTAAGTGCACCCACACATATTATAAATAATTTTGTTCAGGAGAAATAGGGCTTTCATTTCACATCAAATATTTATATAGGGAATACCATTTAATATGAATAAAATATAAAAAAGTGAGAGAAAGTAAAAAAAATAACTATTTTCCAAGTTCTGCATTGTATTTTAACTGTGAATGTCATGATACTGTTAGCTTTTGCTACAATAAAATAAACATATTTTTGAAAATACTCTTTATTTAGATTTTCTCATCACATAAAAAAAAAAGACACAAAACATTAAACAAGACAAAATACAGAACACTTTCTCATATATAATACATTCTTCCTGAGAGGAAATAATGACTGATCTGGGAGAGAGAAGTACTTATCTGTTCCTTATATACCTTATATTAAAATTTTTAAAGTGCATATTTTATTCAGCCTTTACAGAAGTGCCAACATTTTACCAAGACATTTTTCTCCTAACATTTTGTTCCTGACCGAGGAATTATTTGTCCAGCTTATGCCAAGTTCCATCTTTAATTAGAATGTTAGTTGTCTTACCCATTGAGTATAATGAATTTCTGTAGGTTGCTTCCAATTTCTTGCTATCAGAATCTTAACAGCCAAAAAACCATGTGTAGCCATATAATATTGAGATGCTGCCATATCCGCCCAGCCCAAATGTTATATTGCTGTCAACTGAGTTTTATCAATTTTAATCTTATCTATATTATAAAAAGTTTTGTACACCTGTTCCCATGTTTTTTTCATTTTTGGGCAACTCCACCATATATGTAGATAGCTTCCTACCACTTTCCAGCATCTCCAACTGTAGAATATTGCATATTCTATGTTTCTTTGATTATATATGAATGTGTGGATTGACATAAGTAACAGATGGTCTAAGTCACAAGGTTTTCTTGTATGAGAGCTCTGGAATGTAAGTTGGGGTTTTGTCCTTATATGGCTAGAGTTATACTCTGACATCATTATGGCACTTCTATATAGTAACTGAACAAAGAGACACAAGGTCTCTTGGCTCTGTGGCTCTCTCTCGATGTAAAGATGTAAGGATGTAACTCTCCCGGCAGGAGTCCAGCAATTACCATCTGCTGTTGAATGTCCATTATCCTGTAACATACTTTGTTGTTTTAGTATGTATCAGTAACTAAGAATAAACCTGAAGAAACTGTAAGTCAGATTGCGTATTAGTACTTTTCATTAATATAGACATATATTAATGTCTCGAGCAAATTTGGCCCAAGACCATATATACAAAAGACGTATATATCAATCAACTGAAGAGAAGAAGAAATTAAGAAGATTCAACATTGACGTTTCAAACCAGATTTTACACCAACACATATTTGAAGCATTAGAGTCTGTTACGGTACCCTCAGCATCAGATGCATAAACCGCCGTTTAGTGAATCCTCCCCTCTCGCAATAACATAGGCTGCATGCGTATCACGTACAATCATGCGAACCGCAAGCAGGGGAACGCTGTAAACTCATGAACGGGATCCGTACGGGCACTTCACTTCACGAGCTCCAAACTCACGAATCGCCAATAGTAGCCGAAGGCATATATCTCCCAAGCGGCTAATAATCCCATCCGGCAGTCTCTAGTCGTCGGTAATAAATCCCCCCAATAACGAGACCAAGCTCCGCATTTAGGGTAAAACATGAACTGGCTTTACTGTGGGCTACCTGCCCATATTTATGCAGGTCTCCCACTTGGTGGACACTCCCCTAGGGGACCAAATGGGAGACTGTAACAATAGACAGACATATGGCAGGTTAGGACCCAGAGACACAGAATATTCCCAGCATACATTAGTATTTCCTCCCTTCTGCCCTAGAGATAATTGAGAAGTAATTCAATTATCTCCAGGACAGAGGCAAATTGCCATTTTAAATTCAACACAGAAAAACATATAAAAATATATAACTTTACATTTGTCGAATGTTACCCATTCGTATCACATATCCCCAGATAGCCTGGATCTGAGTGCATATTATTGGCGAATAGCGCTCAGATCCCATACGTATAGTTCAATCGCAATGGAGTCAAAGTCTATTACAGTCTTTCGGTATGCGATTTACTCCATGGGAAGGCTATCTGGGGCAAGTCCATTCGTGCATATAAAACTCTCGAACGGCCGGTGTTCGCATACTTCTGTCGATTGAGAAGGGAGGTCGGTGGCTTCAGCTGTGTTTGGCAGAAAAAGTGTCCGTTTTCAGTTCCATGAAATCCATGCCGAACACCGCTGGTTTAAAATGGCCGCCGCCTCATGGTCGACATACGAACGACGACCACCCTGTATTCGGTTTTAATTGAGAAGTGTCTGCGGTTAACCACAACGTTCTAATTGGGATCAAGAGGTTAACCAGCAGCACACTTCTCTTCTGGGTGGCCGTCCGTTCAGTAGTTTTGTTCGGCGGAAAAGTCAATTCACTGAACAGGGGCATACGAACCAGCAATCCCAGTCTATACAGATGGATCTGTCACAGGGTCTTATTCAGTCTAGTTGGCACTAAGTACAGCCTATTACATACTTTATAAAAAATTAGAATCAGTGATATGTTATGGCCATTTTTTCTTTTATTCTAACTAATGTCTCACCCCAAACGCAAACATCAATATTGATATTACACTCAGTTTCCCATTTTTTTAACGATTTTGTTAAAGTGGTTTGAGACATTGTTCGAATCAACAAATAACATTTTGATAAAAGCTTTGAAGTTTTCCCCAGCTCAAAAGTGTGCTTCATATAAATGCCGGTTTTACTTCTGCCCCAAAGGCGTGCGCACACCCTAATCTCCGCGGCACGCCTATGGATTGAGACCGACAGGGGAGATCTCAGGATCTCCCCTGTCGGCTCATGCAGAGCTGGTGCTATCCGCCTGCTTTGCTCTAAGCCTCAATGGGCCGGTGGGGACAGGGCTGATCCTGGGCGGGTGCACTACACCCAAGCACCACAAGGTAGGGGGTGCCGCAAGAGCCAGACTGTTTCTGGTGGGCTGTGGCAGCTGGGGCTCCACAGTGCTGCAGAAGCACTCACGCTGGGGGCCTAGAGCAGCACTTCACTGTGTTTCCACTCACAGCAGCTGAACATATGAAGCAGGCAGCCAGGAGGATCGATTCTGGAGAGAAACCACCCTGGTAATCCTGCTCCATCTGACAGCCTTTACACACAGGAAGCATGTGACCTGTTATTAAACACACACACGTTGAGTCCATACACACACAGACTGCTGAGTCCATACACACACTGCTGAGTCCATACATACATACACACTCACAGACTGCTGAGTCCATACACACATACAGACTGCTGAGTCTATACACACACATGTTGAGTCCATACACACACGTTGAGTCCATACACACACAATGTTGAGTCCATACACACACAGACTGCTGAGTCCATACACACACACTGCTGAGTCCATACACACACAGACTGCTGAGTCCATACACACACACTGCTGAGTCCATACACACACACTGCTGAGTCCATACATACATACACACTCACAGACTGCTGAGTCCATACACACATACAGACTGCTGAGTCCATACACACACGTTGAGTCCATACACACACAGACTGCTGAGTCCATACACACACACTTCTGAGTTCATACACACACAGACTGCTGAGTCCATACACACAGAATGCTGAGTCCATACACACACAGACTGCTGAGCCCATACACTTTTTCCTGCCAAACGAGTTTAGTTAAATCACTCTTATTCAATGGTTGGGTTTCCTATGTAAACCATCCTGTTTCTCTCACTTCCCTTTTAGTAAAGATTTGCATGTGATGAATTATGCAATCCTCATAATATTTTTGATGTAGGGGAAATTAATGCCACCTTGATTCTGGCTTTTTGTCAACTGATCCAGACTAATACGGGGTCTCTTTCCTCTCCAAACCAAGTTTCTAAAGCTTCTTTGAATAATCTCTAACCAGCTATCTGGTATATTTAGTGGAATAATTTTTAAAAAATAAGTCCAATAGGGAAGTATGTAAGCGTTAATGTGAAGAATACCCTTTTGTTGTATTATGTATACCCATTGCATTCCCTTTTGTTACACTATACGTTAAACAACAAAGTCTGGTTCAATTGCTTCCTCTGTCTGTACGGCCTGCGTTCGTACAGTCGAACGCCACGTGGCAGAGAAATCCGCAGCCATCTTTGTTCATGCGAACAAAGGCAGTGAGACCTGGTCGTCTAGTGTATGGAACTGAAAACTGACACTCGACTTCCCAAACACCGGTCCCAAACAGACGAACGCTGGAACTCTATTTACCGAATAGCTTGAAGAGCGCTATTCAGTACTTTGGTGTATTCGACAGAGGGGCACGAACGCTGCTAGGAGCCAGAGGGATCCATCTGGTACTTTGTTCGTTTTTCTGCTATTTCTAAAGTGACCGGCAAAACCCACCAAATTCATGGAACTGTTTTGGGCATACAGCCCAAGGTGAGCCGGTCACAGAAGACATCCATAGTTTTGCAAACCCCTGTA
This sequence comes from Pelobates cultripes, assembly GCA_933207985.1. Lineage (NCBI taxonomy): Eukaryota > Metazoa > Chordata > Amphibia > Anura > Pelobatidae > Pelobates > Pelobates cultripes. Next base: position 297,613,608 of record OW240916.1, on the reverse strand, counting down.
CCGATCTGGGTGAAATTCGAATATGTTGGTCACCCAGATCAGGGCTATCAGAGGACATATTATTTGTGGGGATAACCCAAGTATAAAGGGGTGTTCCAGTTATTGGGGAAAAAAGTGATTTTTCAGCCCGGAGATAATTAAGTTACTATCTTATCAGACTTAATTATCTCCAGGGCTAGGGAAGGGAACTGTGGGTGTGTGTTAAAGTTTTACGGTATTTGATTGGTGAATATTTGTCCCTCCCTGAGGGTTGTCCCCTTGCATGGGGACTTGCATAAAAGCTGTGTGTACCCATTAAAAGTTAGTTCATCTTGTACCCTTCTTCTTGACTTCGGCTGATGTTTGGGGATTCGTGTGTTTCACTAAGGGAATCGTCTTGTGAAGCTATTGGAATTACTACATGGTTCGTCTATTCTATCTACCGAACGGAGGGCTATATCACTAAGGCTCTGGTGGTTCGGGAGGAAACTACCGAATTAGGATTAAATATACTTGGTTTCCTTACAGTTAATAATATTAATTCTTCCCAACCAGCTCAGTAACAAAGTATTCCACTTTTTTAGAATTAGATTTGTTGATCTAATCAATCTCAGAACAGTGCCTTCTACAGTTCTATTTGTTCTGTCCAAAAGTATTTAAAACTCCCATTGGCCTCTCTAAAACCATACATATCTAATATTTGTTTTTTTTTATATCAGCATCACAATTTTTAAATATAACCACAAATTTATCTATGCTTATCATGTAATTAGATATCTCACTGTACTGGAATATCTCCTTCAATAAATGAACAACAGAAGCAATGGAATCGGTCAGGGTCACTATGGTGTCGTCAGCATACATACACATCTTCAAATCTTTTATAGCTGTTGGAACCCCTGTGATGATTGGGTTTAACCTTATTCTTACTGCTAAAGGCTCCATAGATAAGATGTATAGTATTGGTGAAAGGGGGCAACCCTGACGGGTACCATTATCTAAAGTAAACCAGTCAGAACATAAATCTACTCCAACCACCCTAGCCGAGCACTACCAAGCCTCAATAGCATACCAGTAACCAATCTCATATCATATTTTAGTTACATGCAAGGCCGGTGCAAGGATTTTTGCAACCCTAGGCAAAAAAATGTTTGCCTCCCCATTTATTCCACCTACTTGTGCAGACTGACATACACTGACCCAAGCAGACTGACATTCACTGACCTAAGCAGACTGACGCACATGCACTGACCCATGCAGACTGACGCACACACACTGACCCATGCAGACTGACCACACTCACTGACACATACTGACTGACGCACACACTGACCCATGCAGACTGACGCACACACACTAAAGAATACAGATTGATGCACACACACACTGACCCATGCAGACACACACATACACACTGTCTCATGCAGACACAAATACTGGCCCATGCAGACACATACACTGACACACACTGATACATGCAGACACACGTTGACCCATACTGCAGACACACGCTGACCCATGCAGACATACACTGACCCATACAGACACACAATGACCCATAAAGACACACAATGACCAATACAGACAGACACTGACCAATACAGACAGACACTGACCCATACAGACAAACACTGATCCATACAGACACATACTGATCCATACAGGCACACACTGACCCATGCCGACACACACTGACCAATACAGACAAACACTGACCCATACAGACACACACTGACCCACACAAACAAACACTGATCCATACAGACACACACTGACCCATACAGACACACACTGACCCATTCAGCCACCTTAACTCCCCGCCCCTGCTATGCTCCTGTCCACTTGTCCCCACGTACAGGGCAAGGGGCGGGAGTGAGAAATCGAAGCAACCTTGCGCTCTTGTATCAATGGGAGTCCTTGTGGGGGGCCTGGCTGAGCAGGCTGAAGTGGATGTCGCCGGACCAAAGTTACACCGGGTGCTGGTCAGCAGCCATGTTCCCTAGTGCCCGGTAACATGGCCGGTGGCCAAATAAGCGGCCTCTATGTTTGAGTAATAAAAGATCCAGGGCCGGCACCCCCCTTTAAGCAGCGCCCTATAGGAAGCGCCGGCCCTGGTTACATGCAATTGTCGGGATTGTGGTAATCCCTACACACAGAGAGATTAGCCAAAGCAGAAGGAAGAGCAGGATACATATAACGTATCCTTGAGTGGTCGGACTTAAAGCAGCACTGTCATGCCGAACTTACCTTTCCTCAATCTCTTCCTCTTCTCCCCCTCTCTCAGGATCTGTTATTCTTTTCTTCCTGTCTTCTTTAGTTTTCTTTAAAATCATAAGACAAAGAAGGGACTCTTTGCCTTATGGAGGATTCCTCCGCTTGACCAGCTCGGACCAGCGGAGGAGCAAAGTGTGCTTCATTTCCGCTGGTCAGAGCAATTTTCCCATAATTCTTACCTTTCCTCTGTGTTCCCGCGATGCTTCCTGTCACTTTACACTAAACTGCCGAATTGCGTTCTAACTGAATGAGAACAGTATGTTCGTTTCTTTTAGAACGCAATTCGGCACTTTATTCGGATCGGAATTTCATTCTAATGAATGAAACTCTGATCCTATTCATTGCTGTGGCTGCATCTTGCAGCCGTTTAGTAGATAACTCCCTAATTCCCACGGTATCAAATTTAACTAAAATTTACTAAATACTAAAGATTACTTAGTATTAGTAAATTAAATGCCCCTACTCGCTATACCGCGAGTAGGGGCATGTGTAGTAAGCAGTGAGCAGCTTATAGCTGCTCACTGTAAAAAAAAACAAAAACAAACTAATAACCCCCCCCCCCACTCCCTCCATGCCCATGGGGGACCTAAATAAAGATGGGGGGGAACCTGGCCCCTGGCCCCCACCCCTGAGCGGTGGGTGGGGGCCCTAAATAAAGATATGGGGGGGAACTTCTGTCCCCCCCCTGGCCCCCACCCCTGCGCGGTGTGTGGGGGCCCTAATAAAACAATAAGGGGGGGACCTACTGTCCTCTCCCCCTGGCCCCCACCCCTGCGCGGTGGGTGGGGGCACTAATAAAACAATAAGGGGGGGGACCTACTGTCCTCCCCCCCTGGCCCCCACCCCTGAGCGGTGGGTGGGGGCCCTAGTAAAACAATAAGGGGGGGGGACCTACTGTCC
>OW240916.1:297438145-297610355 GCA_933207985.1 Pelobates cultripes | reverse complement strand
AGGGCCCCCACCCACCGCTCAGGGGTGGGGGCCAGGGGGGGAGGACAGTAGGTCCCCCCCCTATTGTTTTATTAGGGCCCCCACCCACCGCTCATTGGTGGGGGCCAGGGGGGGAGGACAGTAGGTCCCCCCCCTTATTGTTTTATTAGGGCCCCCACCCACGGGGGTGGGGGCCAGGGGGGGAGGACAGTAGGTCCCCCCCTTATTGTTTTACTGGGGTAGGGTTTTACTGGGGCCCCCACCCACCGCTCAGGGGTGGGGGCCGGGGGGGAGGACAGTAGGTCCCCCCCCCTCATTATCTTCATGGCCCCCACCCGCCGCTCAGGGTGGGGGAGGGGGGGAGGACAATAGGTCCGCCCCCCCTTATTGTAATTTATGTCTTTTTTTTCAACAGTGAGCAGCCATAGGCTGCTCACTGTTTAGTAGACATGCCCCTACTCGCGGTATAGCGAGTAGGGGCATTTGGGAGATTTTAATCTCCCTTGTGCTATTATGGGGGTCATATTGACCCCCATAGAGTGAGAGGGGGTACTGGGGGGCTTATGAAGTGGTGGGGAGCACTGCTCCCTGCCGCTTCTATAGTTACATATTACAAGGAGGGAGCTGCACGCCGGTAGCTCCCTCCTTGTAATAACCTGCACGAACAAACATACACTGATACATAGTGTTTGTTTGTTCGGCTGATATTTCTATTCACTCATTCGTCTGTCTGATGAATGAGTGAATAGATGAAATTCCCGTTCGCATGTCCAGGTGTTTCACTGGGCATGTGCGGGAATCTCACAGTCTGTCTAGTGTGGGCAGATGACGTGTCCCTGAGGGACTTCACCTACCCACACAAAGATGGCGGCGCCCTGAATATAGATGGGGCAGAAAATAAGGATTAAAAAATAGGTAATGTGGGGGGCTTAGGGGCATTTGGGGGTGACTAGAGTGTTAGTTAGTGGAGGCCGGAGGGGGGTTAAAAAAAAAACGGGATTCGGCATGACAGTGCCGCTTTAACGTATGAATACATTTACATTTTAACTAAGAATTTTTCTATATTTCTTTTACCTACAAAAACAAGGAAATAATATGGGGACTATGATTGCTCCGAGCTATGATAACCAGGTTGGAAGGTTGGAAGTTTACTGCCATTTGGGGTACAAATGCCTGGAAGTTATTTTTTTTTTTTATCTGGAACGGTTCGGTGGAATCTCTTTTAGAATATCATAATTTAAATTAATACAACAAGAAGGAAATTGATTTTTTTCGATTTACATATTTTTATTCAAAATGAAAAAATAAACCTTCACACTTTTATCAAAAGGTCCAAAAAAACAGTCATATATCAATCCAGTTATCACTATGGCCTGTGGCTTACTGTGTCACCAAAAGCCTTAGAAGAAACTGCTCTTTAAATGTATGACATAGAAAAACAAGAAGTTTAAAAGACACATTTTTAGAAAAAAAAAGATCCTAAAGAAAACCTTGACAAAACTTTTGAAACAGTGAAAACATAAGAGAAAAAAGAACTTGTAATATATAAATTAGATTTTTTTTTAAAATCCTTTATTTATAATCAGCTCACTGATGTGAGGAACAACATATCGTGAATTACATACTGACAAAGAAATAGTATCATACTAGTTACAAATTAAAACGCTATGCACAATGATGACTATGTCTCTAAGTGGATGGTTTTTGTTTTTATATAGAGTTTACACAGTAGGCAGACAAAACAGCCACTGCCTGTGAATGAGAAGAAAAAGTAGCTCACGCTAGGGCACCAAATGTAGAAAACTAGAGGCCACAGACCAATGCAGGTGCAGGCCCCAAGCTGACCAGGGCCAGATTAAGAGTCCATTGGGCCTGGTGCTGACAGTTATGAAGGGCCAAATGACAGAATCTTATCGACAGAAAACACTAAAACAGTTATACCTCCCAAGCGTCATGTATCTGGCGGAGGTGGTGCTGGAGGGAAACTCACAGGATATAGCTATCAGAAAACACATGCCCTATTCTAATCTCTGGCTTTCACCTTTCAGGTAAATCCATACCCCCTAACAGCAGGTCTGGTGAAGCAGAGTAAAAGGGTGGGCCACTGATGCGAGTCACGTAACCAGAACTGTCCAAAAGGGGTGAATATGCCCAAAAGAGGCATGTCTGCATGAAGAATTAGAAGGTCAGCCTGGTGGAAATGCATGGCAGGCTGCCTGCCAATCCTGCATGCTGGCCAAAAAAGGGCATAGTATGCAGACAGCACCCTGAGCTTGGCATAAATGCATCTAATGATGCGTTCGCTCAATGCTTTCTAAGGACTGTCTCCTGGCACTCACTTGTCCAACTCCTCTCCTTACCTTCTTACTAGCAGGCATAAGCTCCTGTTATACAATCTGGGAAAGAGAAAAGCTGTATGTAGTGAGTGTAGAAGAAAGGGAACATGCCATAGTGTTAGAGCAGTGATGGCGAACCTATGGCACGCGTGCCACAGGTGGCACGCCGAGCCCCCTCTTTGGGCACGCGGCCATAGATCGCCGGAGAGAGGGAGGGTGCACTCCGCCGGCGCATCCATAAGGCGGCACAAGTGGCCGCCTTAGGGCGCACCGGCCCGGCGGGCGCAAAACCGGAGTGACCGGCAGGAGGTGAGCGCATAGCGCACAGCGCTCCCTCCTGCCAGACACTCTGTCTAGTGTGGCCGAGCGCGCCGCGGTACAGGAACTTATGTTTCCTGTACCCGGGCGGACGGAAATGAAGTGCTCACAGAGAGAGCACTTCCTGTCCGGCGGTACAGGAAACTGAGCTCCGGCGCTCGGGAAACAGAGTAGGAGAAGGTGAGGGGGGGAGGGAATGAAAACTAAGGGAGGTATGGGGGGTAGGGAATGGGGGAGAAAGGAGGGAAGGTTGGGGGAAGGAAGACTGAGGGAGAATGGGAAGAAACTGAGGAGAGGAAACTGAGGGAGGCATGGGGGAGAAACTGAGGAAACTGAGGGAGGTGAGGAAGATGGGGAGAGAACTGAGGGAGGTATGGGGGGAAACTGAGGGAGGTATGGGGGGGAGAGGAAAACTGAGGGAGGTATGGGGGGGGAACTGAGGGAGAGATGGGGGAGAAAACTGAGGGAGGTATGTAGGGGGGAAACTGAGGGAGAGATGGGGGGAGAAACGGAGTGTGGGATGGGAGAAAAAAATGAGGGAGGGATGGGGGGAAAGAAAACAGTGGGGGTGGGGAGAGGGGGAAAGACACACACACATCACCCCACACAAACACACACACACCACCCCACACAAACACACACACACCACCCACACACACACACACACACACCACCCCACACACATCACCCCCCCCCACACACACACATCACCCCACACACACATACACTGTACCCCTCAATGCAGTGTGTGTACACTCAGCAGTCTGTGTGTGTGTGTGTACACTCAGCAGTCTGTGTGTGTGTGTGTACACTCAGAAGTCTGTGTACAGTGCAGAGGGATCTCACCCATGCTCCTCTCCTGCCGACGTCAGCCAGCAAGGGAGACCTAATGCGCATGCACGGCAATGGCTGCGCTCACATAAAGAGCATTATTCAATGCTAGTATTATTCAATGCTTTCTTATGGGGAAAAAACTGACGCCGGAAGTCCTCATGCAGCATGTGTGAGAACGTCCCCTATCAGATAACAGACCGATAAGGTCCGTTTCAATTCAGGAAGTCCCTCTAGTGGCTGTCTTACTAGTAGACAGCCACTAGAGGTGAAGTTAACCCTCAGAGGTAATTGTTCTCAGAAACTGCAATAATTACCACTGTAGGGTTAAGGGTCATGAATACTGCACTACTGTTCTTCCTTTCTATCTTTTACTTGTACCCACTGACATCATTTCATGTTTTGTAAGAAGAAAGAACTTTTGGCAAAAAAAAAAAGGAAAAAAAGGTTTATTTTGGAATGTGTCCCTTGGACTTTTTAATTTTATTTTTCTTAAGATATCATCCGTTTGAGCTCAACCTGTTTTTGTCATTTATATGTCCATTTTTAGTTTTCACATATAACATCTGGATGCTGGTTCTAGGCCCCATTTTGTAGAAGTTTAGAAATCGGAAATAAAAATGAGGACATAAAGGCATACCTTCTTCAAAATTAGACAACTCAGGGTATTCCTCACGATTGGCTTATATCTCTTTATGAGGCACTTTCAAGTAGACATTTAAAGAGATGTGTTCTTGTGCATACAAGAATAGATGTGTCCTTCTATAGCAGGGGTAGGCAACCTTCGGCACTGCAGATGTTTTGGACTTTGCCAGCATTATGGCTGTAAGAGGATTGTGGTCCACAGTATCTAGAGTGCCAAAGGTTGCCTACCCCTGTTCTATAGCAATTTCTAAAAAAAGTTGCTAAAGCTGCTGTAACTTGATATTTGTGGCAAAACTCAAATTCTCAACTTAAATAATAATTGGAAAAAAATAAACTTATGCAGAAGCTCGGTCTAAAATTGAGACACTGTTATTACTAGATTAAAGGTTGAAATAAAGATAGTTATAGAACCATAACATAAAATACCTGAAGTTACTAAGGCACTTCAGGAGGGGAAGGCAGTGAATATAATAGCATCCTTTATTGAATAATATGAGTTACAGATGACTTAGACCACAACAATTTAAATAAGTGCAATAATACCCGAGAGGAAAAAGCCTTAACCGATATGTACAGTGTAGCCACAGGCTCCCAAACAATAAAGGGTAAATTAGGCTCAGAGAGATCAGTGGTAACGGGGGAATAAATTAAAGAGGTCTGGAATAGTAAAGAAAAGAAAAGCCAAACTGAGTCCAAAGTAAGAAACAAATGATGACAAAAAGAAGAAATATGTACCGATTCCAGATTCTCAATTCTAGATACAATACAGCATAATACCTATCTGAGGTTTCAAAATGTAAAATTAATAAATAAATTTAAAAAAATCAATAAAATTTAGACAAAATTGAGTGTGGTATATTTTGAAGCAACGGCCTACACGCAGTCCAGAGTGAATTGCGTGTAGGCAATTTGGACAGTGATATCTTGTGCCCTTCCATTGTCCCTTGCTGTAGCTCACTATGTAGCACTTACTTTCGAGGGGTATTTTATTCAAAATAGCCAATATGGTGTAGTGCTATATATATGAATCAAAGAAAAAACAGTATATACCTTAAAACAATATACAAAAGTTGTGATGGTATCTGTAATGTGATACGTAAAAAATAATTAATAATCCACTAGTGTAAAATGTTATGGGAACCACAAATCAGCGTAGAATATGTATGGAACCACTCCCATTTTTTTGAGCTATAAACCCAGCTCAAGTAAACACTGCAGGTAAGTACGTTGTGTAGAGTTTTCTCTTGTCTCCTGTGTTCAAGCTCAAAAAGAGAGTATATAGTGCAATATTGCCAAACAAATACCACATAGAACACACACAGCTGGAGTAATTCTCACAAAAGTGGAGCTGTCTAATTTGGCTCAAATCAAGCCTAGTGTGTAGCTAGGAACCACACTCCCATTTAAGCAGGAGCAGGATGCTAAAAGTGTGTATAAACTATTTACTTAGGGGTCTATCCCAACATAAAAATATATTAGAACTTTATGTAAAGCCAAAACATTAACACACTACAAGGGCAAGTCCACAAATCCTTATCTATTCCCAGGACGCATTTCACCATGTTCCTCTCAGCTTCCTCAGCTGGGTATTAGGTGTATGATGACTTGTGGGTAAAAGGTCCTGCTTATATACCCTCATATATGAGGGGTAGTGACGGTGAGCCGGTTTGAAAAATGTGCGCACGTCCTCCCTGTTTCCTGGGGGTGGCGCTTGCATTCCAAACCTCCTTCTGAAAATGTTAAGCACATTTCCACGTGTGCCGTTTATTTCCTGGTTTGCGTTCCAAGCCTCGGTCTCACTACAAGTCCGCCTTTAGTTTCATTTTCCATATCGCTATACTTTATCATGTACGTTGAAGCCATCCATCCGTTTGATTCTCCCTGTGTATCAGTGAAAGGATGGTAAAAGGGAAAAAGAGTAAAGTGCAGCACCCATTTAATACATGATCTCATATATAAATAATAGTACAATTTCAAAAAGAACAGGGGGAAATGCCTCTAAATGGGGGAAAGGATAAAAAGGTCCAATTTCTATTTCATCAAACTATGTTATTTATAAAAATATATACCACCTATTCAAATATTACTCTATGCATTGTATTTCTGTACTGTTTAGGGAGGTGTAACATTTTGGTGGAGGAGTTTGGTGCCCCACCATCTTAAAACTTTATCAGCTGCCACTGGTATGGAATCCCTTATGGACTGATTTCACAATTCTATGCGCCACCGTTTCAAAAACAATATAACATTTATGTGATAATATGGCACTGGTGTATCTGTTACCGAAGGCGCAACAGTACAGGCCTAATATCGTCCATGGGTAGTTTCATTAACTTGCACACTGATCACTGTACTAAGTGCTATGACCCGGGCTTGGAGTCGCTTTGGCCACCGGCAATACAGGATATACCGGCAATACTAATCTCTCCAGTTACCACAAGGTATTGCAGAATATTTTATCTAACTAAAAACTGCTAGCGATTCTCCTATAAGCGATTGCATTATAGCAGGATGTAGATAGTTACAGCAAAGAAAGAGACAAGCAAGGCTATACAAACTACACCATTATCTCTACACTTCCCTTCTCCCATCTGCAAGTCCACCTTGACAACAAAAGCATATCTAAATCGGCCAGGCAGATATCTCAGCTTGACAGACTGTATCACAATCTTTTTTTGGTTCCAGCTGGAGTGGGAAGCTCTGCCTCTTGTGCCATATTACACATTAAAGTCCCTTTTTTGTCACAATTTAGAATAAGGGGATACTTATATAGACATCAACCAAGAGGTGGTAGCCTTTATTAATAGGAGGTAAATGAGGTCCCATACCACTCTGGCACCGGTCTGGGTATAACCTCAACAATGTGGGAGATCAAGCAAACAATCTGAAATCCAGAAAGTGATAGTATGCCCATGTTTACAGCTGGGCATATTGACCATATCAAACAAGAACTATAGATCATTAACTGATATACAGAATTATAATGCAACATGGATGCCAAGTCATGTTGTTCACTAATAATATGAGGTAGAGGTAAAACAAAGTTCACTTTGTTTAACAATGGCATACACCAATTCCCAAACCATACATTTGTTGAGTAGATGGGAGTTTTAACATTGGAGCCAGAATTTAAGACCTATGGTATATTCCAACTGATTCAAAGAACATTTTATTTTCATATTTTCATATTTTAATGGTGCCCATAACCTCTTCAACAGGCATGTTAGAGATTGTTAAATGTAATATCAAAAATAGTTAGAAGTGACAAAGTGACAAATTCACTTCAAATTGGAACTTCTTTGACCCCTTAAGGACACATGACATGTGTGACATGTCATGATTCCCTTTTATTCCAGAAGGGGTTAAACTTCCTGACTGTACATAATTAATTACACCACCTCCGGGTTGTGCACAGTAAATTATGTGACTTCCTTGTTCTCTGACAAAAGTGAGGCAACAATAATTGAAGCATTGCCATGTGGTGCCAGTACATTTCTCTGGCAGTCATGACAAATAAACCTTCCATACACATGCTAACACTTCATGCAACTAAAATGTAATTTAGAACAAGAACAATGTATCTTATTTACACAGACTGGTTTCTAAAAACATTTACTTTAGTTTAAAGATACATTACTGTGAGTAAAAATTGTGAACCTAGAAAATAGGGACATTAGGATAGAAAAGATGATGTTGTAAGGAAGGGCTAGGGGTCATTGTATGGTGAGCGCCCCTGGAGGCAGCAAGTAAAACTCTTACCTCCTACTACTAGCAAAACCCGAGGGTCCCCAAGCAAGATCTCCCTAAGTGCGCCCAATGTGAGCCTGGTGTATGACTGTGTCTTCCTCTACCGTGTTTCTTGCAGACTGGGCAGGGTGGAATACAAATGAGGTAGGAGATCCTCAGAGGCAAAGAACTGCTGTCGGATGCTACTCTTCAGAGTGTTTTAGATGCAGGTTTGGAGCGTCCTGGCAGATTGATTCCTAAGGGGCTGAGGCTTTCACCCTGGGTATCGAATCTACGGACTATTAAGCTATGTACCCATTTACACTTGTCGGAAGACCAAAAAGGTGATGTGCAGGGAGTAGGGGGACAACGGGGAGAAGATGGAAACAAGGATAAATAAGGGAAATAATGCATATTAATGGTTTATTTGAGCAAATACTTTAAGTGCGTGATTTAGATGGCCAGATATGGGGGCAGAATCTGTTAAGGGGGTGCCTACTATTTATTTGAATCTCTGGAATAAGTGTTACAATTTGGACTATCTGAAACACTGTCAGGATTACAAGTTGATCCAGCACGCAGTAATATGTCACACCTAGGACTAAGGGTAATGTATAGCCAGACCTTAGAATGGCTGGACTTAACGTCTCCAAGAATAGTCAAAATAATTGCCGAGGTCAGGGACACAGAATCAGACACAAAGATTAGAGAAATCCAAAAGTCAAGGAAACCAGATGTCAGGGAAGTCAAAACAAAGCCAAAGTCAAATACCAGAAAATCAAGATCAGGAACGCACTCTCGGAAAACCATAGGCATGAAACCTATGGTTTATAAAAGTTGAAAAATTACAATACATTTTTTTTCTCTCTCATTGATTTGAAGGTTTATTAATAAGAAATAATGGATGCATTTTTGGGCATAAGATTATGATATTCCTACACCAAAACCATTTAGGACAGTTTACTTTTGAATATTAGCTTACCTGAGAGGGAGGGCTCTTTCTTCTTTTCTTCTTCGAAGGGAAAAAAAGCAGGGTATATATATGTTAAATGTGGGTGTGCAATGTAATGTCATATATGTTGTTAGGTCTCTTTTTTGTGGTAAAATTCCTGTGAGATGGAGACTAGAGCTGGATAAAAATTCAAATTTAGAAAGGTTATGCTTAAAATAGCATCTCTGAACGTAAGGGGGTTAAATTCACCCCCAAAAAAGATTTATTTTTGCAGACTTCTTAAAAAAATAAACAATTCATGGATGGGGAATCCAAGAGACACATTGGTTGGTGAACGATAAAGACAAATTTAGTCCTAAAGACTTTCCATATATATATAAATCCTCCATGTTAAATAGGAAAAAAAAAAGTTGCCTTTAAATTGATACATCAAGAAGTAGATACAGAGGGAAGATTTCACATTCTAATATGTGAAATTAACAATCAAAAATATACTATAGTAAATGTATATGCTCCTAACAATGTGCCCACAAAATTTATAAATAAAATGGTTTTCAAATTGGATGGGATTAAACAAAGGAAAATTATATATATTGGTGATTTTAACTGCATAATGGATCCTAGTATGGATAGAAACAGCTTGAATAAAACAGATAATAAAAGTTATCTAAAACATTCCTCCTATAATTTTAGTGGGATCTTGAGAAAATCCTGTTTAATAGATTTATGGCTGGTAATGGCATCCTAGAGAAAAAGACTTTACGTGTTTTTCATACCCACATCAAGTTTACTCCAGGATAGATTATATATTGACAGAGATAGATCCTGCAAGACTGGTTAAAAAAATAATAATTACTAATAGTCCATGGTCAGACTATAACACAATAATTTTAATCATTAAGGATGATTTTATTAAAACAAGATCTAGTTGGAGATTAAACGAACAACTAAAAAAAATAAAAATCTTGAAAGTCTAGAGAAGGCTATATATATAGCAATATAGAGATATCAGCGTCAATGCTATGGTGTGCATTTAAATGCACAATTAGGGGCCATGTAATAAAAATAGGAACTGAGGGGAAAAAAAAGGAACATAGCAGAACTTTATTAGACGCTGGGGCACACAGACCCCCTCCCCAGACACTCTCTGCATACACTGCCCCCCCAACAGAAGGCCACTGACCGCAACTTAAGGGCACTCATTATATACAGGATATAAAGTGAATTTAAATAAATCTGCAACACTTCCATTCAATTTATCATAAACAGTAAAAAAGAAACTGTTTGAAAAATTTGGTTTTGATTGCACTAAAATTTATTTTCAGTGTTTGGGTATAGAGATCACCAATGAGCTAACCAGAATGATGGAACACAACTTGTTAAATTTGTTTCAACAAATGGAAGAGTGCGGAAGTATCATGGCAGGGAGAATTAATATAATAAAAGCATTTATTTATATCTAAAGAGGGTTTATCTCTTCCGCATGGTACCTCTACACTGTCCAGAAAGTTGGTTGTCTCTGGTTCAGTCGATATTTAATAGGTTCATTTGGGCAGCAAAACATCCACGCATTAGTTCTAACCATTTGGCATTAAGGATTAACCAAGGGGGCTTGGGTATTCTACAGTTACAACAAACATGGAAAGCGTGTAATATTGCACAGGGAATTGTTACTCAATCTGACAATGCAAAGAACCAAATATGATCTAAAATTGAACAATTTTTATATAACAAAGGAAAACAGAGGGAGGAATTAAGTACTTTATTTTGGAGAGGTGGAGGAAAAAATAAATTTAGGTATAGCTTTGCCTCTAATAGTCTAATTCTAAATAATATCTTACCTATATGGAATAAGCTTAGAAAGGATTTAAAAATGCAAAATAAACTATTGAAAACTAATTGGATACAGCCAAAAAAGGTACACCAAGTACAGGGGGGTAACCCCTAGTGGAAATAAGCAGTAAACTAGAGAGTAGTGTACCTAAAAACTGGGAGTAAATAGCGTATGCCTGTACTACATAATAACCAGAAGGAATATGAAGATAAGAGGCACAAGTAAAAAGACCAAAAGGTCAAAAACCAAAAAAGAATTTATTGTATACTAAATAGTATCGAAAAAATAATAACCCAAAAGTGCTGTATCAAAAAAATTCACTAAAAACAAAAAAGATACAGTGTTGATTAACTTGAATAGACTCTAATGTCTTGAATGGTATAAGAGTAATAAGTGACAGCACACGTCTGTGCTGCTTGGGAAAGACGTTTAGCTGGTAATAGCCATTATTGTGGGAGAGTGATGGAATGTAAAAGAGTGGTCTAAGTGCAGAAAATAGACTGGACAGATGGCTCAAAGAGCAGTCTGCGATTGTCAAGATGGAGACAGCAGGTCCTAACATATGATTGTTCGATAAGTATAATGTGTGTAATGCCTAATGATAAAGACACAATTCTACATATATAGTAATGGAGCCTGCAAATGCTGTATACAATTAAAAGTTTCCGTATGTGATAATTGACATATAAGTAATGTATAATGGTAACAAAGCCAGATACTATAGAGAGTGCTGAAGTGATAATGGTAGCGGCTCTAAATCTGTGCCACTGGTAAGAGAGGATCTAGTAGCGTGCTGTAATTCTAATAAAAGGCAGTGACAAAGAGTATAACAAATAGAGGCTATACTTGACTAGTATGCTAGGCAATTGGCTCAAAGAGCTGTCTGCGATTTATCGGGATGGAGATCACAGGTGCATATATACCAGTAGAGCCTGTAAGCTTATGAATGCTGTATACTGTTGGAAGTTTCAATATATAGTAATTAACATGTAAGTAATGTATAATGGTAACCAAGCCAAATGCTATGAAGAACGCTGAAGTGATAGAATAGCAGATCTTAATCTGTACCACTAATAATGAGTGATCTAATGGCGTGCTGTAAATAGAAAGCACCAAAGAGTTGGACAGATAAGACAGTACTTGACTGGTAGCCAATAATATGAGGATAATAAAACCCGAGAATACGGTGCTAGTGGAAATAAGCAACACGCTAGTGGCTTGCCTCTGTACCTACAAGGGTACTAAAGTAGTAACTGGCCTATGCTGTCAAGATAATGAAGATGGAAATGTAAAGAATGCTGTAAATAGCTAGCTGCACTATCGCTGCCAATACACCCCCCGTGCCTTCGAGGGCATCTAAGTCTAACCTCGCTAGATAGTAAACTGTGTAGAAAGAAGACAATTAGAGTTGCTGTCAGAGGGGACGAGCAAGGTGGGCGAAACGCGCGTGTCAGGGGCTTTACACATGCCGTCTCTTTATAAGATGATGACAGCAACTCTAATTGTCTTCCTTCTACCTACTCCTTCAACCTCTGCAGCAATGCCAGCAGCACTCATACTTCTATTTCCCAAAGACAACAATATGACGCTGAGCACGAGCCCTGTTCTGAGTGGAACCTGTTCTGTGAAACCGCTGTATGATCTTGCCCACAATGCTGTAGCTCAGTTTTAGGGTCTTGGCAATCTTCCTATAGCCTAGGCCATCTTTACACAGAGCAACAATGTTTTCAGATCCTCAGAGAGTTCTTTGCCATGAGGTGCCATGTTCAACTTCCAGTGACCAGTATGAAAGCGATAACACAAAGTTTAACACACCTGCTTCCCATTCACAGCTGAGACCTTGTAACACTAACAAATCACATGACACGGGGAGGGGAAATGGTTAATTGGGCCGAATTTGGTAAATTCCACTTAGAGGTGTACTCACTTTTGTTGCAAACGATTTAGACATTAATGGCTGGGTGTTGAGTTATTTTGAGGGGACAGCAAATTTACACTGTTATACGGACTTTACACTTACTACTTTACATTGAAGCGGAGTGTCATTTCTTCAGTGTTGTCGGATGAAAAGAGATAATAAAATATTTACAAAAATGTGAGGGGTGTACTCACTTTAGTGAGATACTATATATTAATCTATGATGTGCAATTACTGTTAATCTATAACCCATCATATCTTTGCACTAATAAGGTTGACTATTGATGTAAATTTTATAGGGGTTGCTCATTTGAAACAGCTGTGACCAAAATAGAAACATAGAATGTGACGGCAGATAAGAACCATTTGGCCCATCCAGTCTGCCCAATTTTCTCAAATACTTTCATTAGTCTCTTATATCTAAGATAGCCTTATGTCCATGCCACGCATGCTTAAACTCCTTCACTGTATTAACCTCTGCCACTTCAGCTGGAAAGCTATTCCATGCATCCACTACCACCTCCGTAAAGAAATACTTCCTGAAATTAATTGTAAACCGTTACTCCTATAATTTAGCTGGAAAGCTATTCCATGCATCCACTACCCTCTAAGTAAAGTAATACTTCCTAATATTATTTTTAAACCTTTGCCCCTCTAATTTAAGACTATGTCCTCTTGTTGTGGTAGTTTTTCTTCTTTTAAATATGGTCTCCTCCTTTACTGTGTTGATTCCCTTTATGTATTTAAATGTTTCTATCATATCCCCCCTGTCTCGTCTTTCCTCCAAGCTATACATGTTAAGTTCCTTTAACCTTTCCTGATATGTTTTATCGTGCAATCCATGAACCAGTTTAGTAGCCCTTCCCTGAACCCTCTCTAAGGTATCAATATCCTTCTGAAGATACGGTCTCCAGTACTGCATACAATACTCCAAGTGAGGTCTCACCAGTGTTCTGTACAATGGCATGAGCACTTCCCTCTTTCTACTGCTAATACCTCTCCCTATACAACCAAGCATTTTGCTAGCATTTCCTACTGCTCTGTTACATTGTCTGCCTACCTTTAAGTCATCAGAAATAATCACCCCTAAATCCCTTTCGTCAGATGTTGAGGTTAGGACTCTAGGAAATATTCTGTACTCTGCCCTTGGGTTTTTACGTCCAGGATGCATTATCTTGCACTTATCCACATTAAATATCAGTTGCCACATCTCAGACCATTTTTCTAGTTTACCTAAATCATTTGCCATTTGGCTTATCCCTCCTGGGACATCAACCCTGTTACATATCTTAGTATCATCAGCAAAAAGAAATACCTTACCATCAAGACCTTCTGCAATATCACTAATACAATTATTAAAGAGAATGGGTCCAAGTACAGATCCCTGATGTACCCCACTGGTGACAAGCCTAAGCTTCGAATATACTCCATTGACTACAACCCTCTATTGCCTGTCACTCAGCCACTGCCTTACCCATTCAACAATATTGGAATCCAAACTTAAAGATTGCAGTTTATTGATAAGCCTTCTATGTGCAACAGTGTCAAAAGCCTTACTGAAATCTAGGTAAGCAATGTCTACTGCACCACCCTGATCTATTATTTTAGTTACCCAATCAAAAAAAAACAATAAGATTAGTTTGGCATGATCTCCCTGGAGTAAACCCATGTTGTCTCTGATCTTGAAATCCATGTGTTTTTAGATGTTCAACAATGCTATCCTTTAACATGGTTTCCATTACTTTCCCCATTACTGAAGTAAGGCTTACTGGCCAATAGTTGCCCGACTCCTTCCTACTACCTTTCTTGTGAATGGGCACAACATTCGCTAACTTCCAATCTTCTGGGACTACTCCTGTTAATGATTGGTTAAATAAATCTGTTAATGGTTTTGCTAGTGCACCACTAAGCTCTTTTAATAGCTTTGGGTGTATTCCATCAGGTTCCATTGACTTATTTGTCTTTACTTTTGACAGTTGAAATAGAACCTCCTCCTCTGTAAACTCACATGTAATAAATTAATTATTTGTCCTTTTTCCTAACTGACATCCCTTTCCTTCATTTTCCTCTGTAAATACTGAACAAAAATATTCATTGAGGCAGTCAGCTAGACCGTTATCCTCTTCTACATACCTTCCTTCTTTTGTTTTTAATCTAACTTTAATCTTTACTTTCCTTTTCTCATTTATGTATCTAAAAAATGATTTGTCTCCTTCTTTTACTGACTGTGCTATTTTTTCTTCTGTGTGAGATTTGGAAGCTCTTATAACTTGCTTATCCTCTTTCTGCCTAATCTTATAGAACATTCTGTCTTCCTCACTTTGTTTTTTTTTATAATTACTAAATGCTAACTTTTAGTTTTTTTACTATTTTGGCCACATCTGCGGAGTACCACAGTGGTTTCTTGAATTTTTTGCTTTTACTGACAAGCCTAATGCAATTTTCTGTTGCCTTCAGCAGAGCAACTTTTAACCCCTTAACGACGTTACGGCGTTCTATGCCGTCGCGGCTTTAAAGGGCTTTAAAGCCGTTGCAGCGGCATAGAACGCCGTAACGGCTTAAGCCCCCAGAGGACCGGCGGTACTCACCTCCGCCGCGATCCTCTTCTGGAGGGCTGCCTGACCGCCCAGGCAGCCCTCCTCCGGCAAATGAGGCCCCCGGGGGCCATGTGATCGCTCTCAAAGAGCGATCACATGGCCCCCTATAGCTGGCTATGGATCTGCCAGCAGGGGGGCTGTCTGAAATATCAGACAGTCCCCCTGCTGGTGGGAAAGTAAAAAAAAATAAATGTGTATATATATATATATAATAGATATATACACATATATTATCTATATATACGTATAATTACAATAATAAATAAATAAAATAATAAAATAAATACATAAAATTTTATTAAAATTATATATTTGTATGTAATTTCATTCTAACTGTATTTTGTTATTAATATATATATATTGGTAACAAAATACACTTAGAATGACATTCTATATATATATCTGCTACAAATGCAAATGGCACTATAAGTGACTATAATAGCTCAAACACCCGTGTGGTATCCCCTATACCAACACAAAAGTACATACAATACAAACACAATGGATGGAGCAATTGTTGTTCTTTCCTCTTCTCCAATATATTACTGCAGAGATAGAGAAATATACAAAATAGTGTAGACAGTTCACAATATATATTAAAGTGCAATAAGTGCAAGGAAACACTCACAAAATCAGAGCCAAGGGACCTGGCTCTGGTATAGATGACGTCTGGATCTATTATAGGGTGATCCTGACCCTTCTGTAGCTGGTAAGGTCTCCAATAAGTAGAAGAGGATCCAGAGGATGGAATGAAAAGTTACTTTATTACTAAAATATATGTAAAATAATAAATAAAATATGGAAGAATATAATATAAGTACAAAGTAGTAAGCCAATACGCGTTTCGCCAATTGTGGCTTCCTCAGTCAGCTTCTAACAATACTTGTCCAGATAATGTCCTTATATAAGTCCTCAATACCTTGTATTTTGCGGGAAAATCCGTTGTGGAGCTCATTCATGCGTTCCATATCTCCGTTTGTATTCATTTCCTGCTTCCGGCGGCGGCCATTATGTGACGTCACTTCCGCATTTTGATTTCACTTCCGGGGTTTCTCTCCGAGTGGAACGCATGGTGCGTTCCACTCATTCTGTTATCTCCGGCTTTCACAACAGGACACTCCAATGGAACGCATATATGCGTTCCAACGCTCCCACTGGTCCCCCTCCACATCGTAGAGCTACATACACTTTCAATTCACATAATAGGGCGCAAATATGTGTCCCAAATTCTTCTTGGACTATCTCCACACACCATATCTCATGTATATAGGGACAAGGACATATTTAGATATGTATTAAAATCAGCATCAATATTAATCAGCATCAATTTGTCACCTTGACATATTAATTCAACTGAAATATAAACAATCATAATAAATACCAATTATATCACCTTGACATATTCCAGCTTGAATACAACCATATATTCAAATTCCCGATTCTTAAAGTGACCATGCTCTTTTTATAAAAACAGTGAATTTTAAAAATATAGTGAATTTTAAAAAGACAGTGAATTTTTTCATAAAGTGACCATGCCAAGTGGTAAATATACAGGTGGTAAATACCTACAGTAATTTAATATCTTTCTAGTTTTCTTGAATTTTTTTTGAATTTTTCATAAAGTGACCATGCAAATATTATCAAAGTGCATATACAGGTGGTGGAATACCTACACTAATTTGATATCTATCTGCTGTTTAAAGACAAAAAAAGATAATCTATTATATTTAAAAAAGAGTTTTATCCTTATTCTTTCCTAAAACTATCAGTTAATTTATAAAAAGTGGCATAACTCAAAATCTTGGTTGAGTCCATTTGGGATTAGTGTTTTTAAGTTGTAAATACACTTCATCTCCTCTTCCCCAATTTTACAAGGATCCAGCATTCGATAGAGAAGATCCATATTTTATAGATGGATGGAATAAAATGTTGGATGGGTTCTCATTTAGCGCGATGGGATACATCGTGTCTAGACGAGAAGAACATCTACAAAACATTGATGCAGATATTCAAAAATGGAAGGATAAATTAAGTAACACCACTAGTCCAGAAATTTTTAATACAACAATTATAGAAATTACCAAAAGAGTAGAAAAAGTAGAAAAAGAGGTTATTGAGATTAAAAAAAAGAAATACCAAAGCGATGTAAATGATTATAAATCCGGAAATGTAAGACATTACAACAAAACAAATGAGATTCATAGGACACGTTTTAATCAATCTGACAATAGAGAAACCAGACAAACTAATAACTCTTATGAACGATACAAACCTATGGGAAATAAAAATCCTGAAAGACCAATAGAAGCTCATAAAATTATAAAAGAGAGACCCAACAGAACCAATTCAAGCTATAATAGAACATATAGTGAGGCAGTGAAATACCCAAGAAGTGACCATCAATACAGGGAATATAGACAACCACCTAGAATAGAAAAAAGAAACTCATATCATAACAACCCTAACGAGATACCCTTAACAAATAGGTTTAAGAGTTTAGAAAATCAACATCAGGATCAAGACTCTTTTTTCCGGCAGGACCCATTCCAACATCACCGCAGGCGACCCCAACAGATAGGGGAGACACCAGGGAAACGATTAAGATTATCAGAGGAAGGAGAAATAGAAGAAGAAGAAGAAGAAGCGATACGGGGCAGAGAAAAGAGGGGCAGAAATTGAATACAGAAGGAATTTTTAACCTAACAGGGTCCCCACTAAAAGAGGAACAGATCAATATTTTTAAAAAAGGGTTTAAAATTTGCCCCTTCCTCAGATTTTAATGAATTCAATTTCTACATTGATATTCAAAAATTTATTAGACAATTATCCTTAAAAAATTTTTTTTACAATAAGCAATCCAATTATAATAGTGATAAAGTATCTGAATATGTACAGAGTTAAAATCCAAATCCCAATTCTTTCCAAAGTTTTTAATTTCAGATGAAATGAAAACATTCGAAAAGATGTTAATAAGAGAAGCACAAAAAAATCAAGAAACTAAATAAATTTCAAAAGAACATGACTATGCAAGAATTTAAAACTGTTGACAATTTAAGAAAGGATGAAAATGTCATCATCAAACCTGCAGATAAAGGGGGGGGAGTAGTAATATTAAATACAAATGATTATGTAAAAGAAGCGGAAAGAATTTTATTAGATATAAACACATACAAAAAGATTAATATAAACCCAAGCCAGAATATACAAGAAAAATTTAAAAATTACATTACAAAGGGTAATACACTGGGAATCTTAACAGAGGAAGAAACAAAATATCTATCAATTACACACCCAAAAACACCAGTTTTCTATTACTTACCCAAAGTTCATAAAAATAAAGATAACCCCCCAGGTAGACCAATTATCTCGGGTATAGACTCTATCTCCTCAAGAGTTTCAGAATATATAGATAGGTTGTTACAACCAATCGTGGTTAAGAACCCATCTTATTTAAAAGACACTATTCATATGCTGCAAACTCTTGATGAAATTGAATGGCAAGAAAACTATTTATTAGTAACTTGCGATGTCAGTTCATTATATAGCATTATACCTCACCATTTGGGAATCAAGGCAATAAAACACTTTTTAAAGAAATCTGATTTTAAAGAGATACAAATAGATTTTATATTAGAAGCTATTTTATTAATTTTAACAAACAATTATTTTTGGTTTAAAGATTCTTTTTTCTTACAAATCACAGGTACGGCGATGGGCACTAAGTTCGCGCCAAGTTATGCAAATTTGTTTATGGCATACTGGGAAGAAACAATAGTCACCCATAGTGCACAATCTGCGAACTTAGTGTCCTATCGCCGTTACATTGATGATATTTTCTTTATATGGAAAGATAGTGAAACGCAACTTATTAAGTTTTTAGAAGAGCTGAATCAAAATGAGTGGGGAATTATTTTAACGTCTACGTACAGTAATAACCAAATTAATTTTTTAGATTTAGAATTTTTTTTAGTAGAATCAAAGTTACATACCAGGAACCATTTTAAAGAAGTAGACGCGAATAGTTATATCGATAAAAATAGTTGTCATCACACCCCCTGGTTAGACAACGCCCCTAAGAGCCAATTTTTAAGAATAAAACGTAATTGCACCCAGGATAACGATTACATTACACAAGCTGAAAAAATTAAAGAACAATTTGTGGAGAAAGGATACAATCCAATAAAGTTAACAACTTGTATGGAAGAGGTTAAATTAACAAAAAGAAAAGATCTTATCAGATATAAAGGGAATACAACAAAAAAGAAAAGAGACTCGAAAAATACTGGTCAATTAAAAATTCCTTTTATATGCAACCACAGTGGAAACAACACAAAGATAAGAAGAATTATCCATAAACATTGGTCTATATTACAAGATGATCCTATTTTATGATAGTATATAGAGGGTGTAGAAACTTAAAACAAATAGTTGTGAAAAGCAGCTTTTCCACTAAACACAAAGAACATTTTTTAAATAAAAATAAAGGTTTTTATGGATGCGGTTCTTGCCTAGCCTGTAGGGAAACTAATCAAGAGAAAAGACACATCACCTCCTTTCAGTACCAAAAAGATAAAACATTTATGATAAGAAACCAGTTAACTTGTTTTTCCAAAAATGTTATCTATATTTTAAAATGTCCTTGTGACCTCATATATGTAGGAAGAACAATTAGAAATGTACATATAAGGATTGAAGAACATATCAGAAATATAAAAAAAGGATTGGACACACATAGTGTCTCCAATCATTTTAATTTGTATCACAATAAAGACCCAAAAAAGATGTCCTTTTGCGCAATAAAAGTAGTACGTAGAGATTGGAGGGGGGGCGATTTTAATAGAAAAATTGGGGAAAAGGAGATGAAGTGTATTTACAACTTAAAAACACTAATCCCAAATGGACTCAACCAAGATTTTGAGTTATGCCACTTTTTATAAATTAACTGATAGTTTTAGGAAAGAATAAGGATAAAACTCTTTTTTAAATATAATAGATTATCTTTTTTTGTCTTTAAACAGCAGATAGATATCAAATTAGTGTAGGTATTCCACCACCTGTATATGCACTTTGATAATATTTGCATGGTCACTTTATGAAAAATTCAAAAAAAATTCAAGAAAACTAGAAAGATATTAAATTACTGTAGGTATTTACCACCTGTATATTTACCACTTGGCATGGTCACTTTATGAAAAAATTCACTGTCTTTTTAAAATTCACTATATTTTTAAAATTCACTGTTTTTATAAAAAGAGCATGGTCACTTTAAGAATCGGGACTTTGAATATATGGTTGTATTCAAGCTGGAATATGTCAAGGTGATATAATTGGTATTTATTATGATTGTTTATATTTCAGTTGAATTAATATGTCAAGGTGACAAATTGATGCTGATTAATATTGATGCTGATTTTAATACATATCTAAATATGTCCTTGTCCCTATATACATGAGATATGGTGTGTGGAGATAGTCCAAGAAGAATTTGGGACACATATTTGCGCCCTATTATGTGAATTGAAAGTGTATGTAGCTCTACGATGTGGAGGGGGACCAGTGGGAGCGTTGGAACACATATATGCGTTCCATTGGAGTGTCCTGTTGTGAAAGCCGGAGATAGCAGAACGAGTGGAACGCACCATGTGTTCCACTCGGAGAGAAACCCCGGAAGTGATGTCAAAATGCGGAAGTGACGTCACATAATGGCCGCCGCCGGAAGCAGGAAATGAATACAAACGGAGATATGGAACGCATGAATGCGCTCCACAACGGATTTTCCCGCAAAATACAAGGTATTGAGGACTTATATAAGGACATTATCTGGACAAGTATTGTTAGAAGCTGACTGAGGAAGCCACAATTGGCGAAACGCGTATTGGCTTACTACTTTGTACTTATATTTTATTCTTCCATATTTTATTTATTATTTTACATATATTTTAGTAATAAAGTAACTTTTCATTCCATCCTCTGGATCCTCTTCTACTTATTGGAGACCTTACCAGCTACAGAAGGGTCAGGATCACCCTATAATAGATCCAGACGTCATCTATACCAGAGCCAGGTCCCTTGGCTCTGATTTTGTGAGTGTTTCCTTGCACTTATTGCACTTTAATATATATTGTGAACTGTCTACACTATTTTGTATATTTCTCTATCTCTGCAGTAATATATTGGAGAAGAGGAAAGAAGAACAATTGCTCCATCCATTGTGTTTGTATTGTATATATATATCTATCTACATATAAAATACAAATAACCGCAAATATATATAGAGAGAAATACATATAATTACATTAGTATACACGTAGAATTTAAATACCTATAAATGCATATATATTAAAATTCTACGTGTATTTTTAAGTAATCTTTTAACATAATTATGTGATTTGATTAATTAAAATTTGATTGACATGCCTGACAACACAGGGAGAAAGTGCAGAGAATTTAATTCGCAAGCACTATATTTGACCCTGTAACTCTCTAAGACACCATAAAACCTGTACATAGGGGGGTACTGTTTTACTCGGGAGACTTCGCTAAACTCAAATATTAGTGTTTCAAACTGGCAAATTGTATTACAACGATGATATTTTAAGTAAAAGTGTAGTTTTTTGAATTTTTTACAAACAAAATGCACTTTTATGGACTATATTATTGTTGTAATATGTTTTACTGTTTTAAAACACTAATATTTGTGTTTAGTGAAGTCTTCCGAGAATAACAATACCCCCCATGTACAGGTTTTATTGTGTTTTGGAAAGTTAGAGAGTCACATATAAGGCTTGCATTTCATTTTTTTTACATTGAAATTTGCCAGATTGGTTATGTTGCCTTTGAGAGCGTATGGTAGCCCAGGAATAAGAATTACCCCCATGATGGCATACCATTTGCAAAAGTAGACAACCCAAGGTATTGCAAATGGGGTATGTCCAGTCATTTTTAGTAGCCACTTAGTCACAAACACTGGCCAAATATTAGTTTTTTGCTTTTTTCACACAAAAACAAATATGAACGCTAACTTTGGCCAGTGTTTGTGACTAAGTGGCTACTAAAAAAGACTAAACATACCCCACTTTCAATACCTTGGGTTGTCTACTTTTCAAATGGTATGCCATTATGGGGGTAATTCTCATTCCTGGGCTACCACACCATCTCAAAGGTAACATTACTAATCTGGCAAATTTCAATTTGAAAATGGAACGTTCTATATTTGACCCTGTAACTTTCCAAAACACCATAAACCCTGTTAATGGGGGGTACTGTTGTACTCGTGAGACATCGCTGATTACAAATATGGGCATTCTTTTGCAGTAATACCTAACAGTATTATGACATTAACAGCTAAAATGTCAGACGTAAATACAAATTTAAAAAAAAATCTTATTTTCTCAATTTTTTTTTAAATTTTATTCATAACAAATTATGTTCCATATATGAATAGTTAATGATAAATTAAAGCCCTGTTTCTCCTGAACAAAATGATATATAATAAGTGTGGGTGCACTTAATGTGACAGCGGTGAATTACGGGTGAACAGACATATAGCGCAAATTCCAGTTTTTGTTTACGTTTTGTTTTGATCAGAACGTGTACTATTGACTCTGTCCTGATGGGGTTAAATAATCCCATTTCTCTTGGACTCCATTTAAATTGCTCCAATCTGATAATGACTCCTTTACACATATTCTAATTTTAGAAAAGTCTGTTTTTTTTAAAGTCTAAAACTTTTGTTTTTGTGTGGTGTGACTCAGTCACTGTTCTTATATTAAACCACACTGACTGATGATCACTGGATCCTAAACTTTCACCTACAGTAATATCTGATACCAAATCTCCATTTGTTAACACTAAATCTAGTATGGCCTCTTTACAAGTTGGCTACTCAACGACTTGTTTTAGAGACAATCCCAATAGGGAGTTTAGAATATGTGTGCTCCTGGCACAAGCAGCTAATTTTGTTTTCTAATTCACATCAGGAAGATTAAAGTCACCCATGATGATAACTTCCCCCTTAATTGTCATGTAGCTATTTCCTCAACTAGTAGATTATCTAACTCTTCTATTTGTCCTTGGGGGGCCTATAAATCCCACCTACACAAGCTACTGTGTGATTAATAAATTCTAACGTAACCCAAACAAACTCTATGTTCGCCTCACTAACTTCTATTAGGCTAGATTTTATGCTATCCTTCACATACAGGGCCACCCTTCCCCCTTTCTTGCCTATCCAATGATCTTATCACTGCCAAATCATGTGGCCACTACTCAATCCTAATTCCCCTTGACCTTTCCCTCCTCTTGATGCTCTTCTTACCTCTCCCAGTGCTCTTTAAGTGTTTCTTTCTCTGGCTCTGCCTCTTCTCCCCAATCACTCTCTGTTGGTGTTCCCCAAGGGTCTGTCCTTGGTCCCCTATTGTTCTCAACCTATACTGCCTCCCTTGGTAAACTCATCAGCTCCTTTGGCGTCCAGTATCATTTCTATGCTTATGACACTCAAATTGACCTGTCCTTCCCGGATTTCTCACCACCCCCCCTCGCCTCATGTTTCTGACTTCCTCTATGCTATTTCCAACTGGATGGCCGCATTTCCTTAAACTTAACCTGTTAAAAACAGAACTTCTGGTCTTCCCTCCTTCAAGTGTTGCTACTCCCTTGTCTGTTTCCCTCCAAGTCAATGGCACTACCATCCGCTCTACCTTGTAGGCTCACTGCCGAGGTGTTCTCTTAGACTCTGACCTCTCCTTCATTCCTCATGCCCAATCAATGCCAAAATCCTGCCGCTTCCATCTCAAAACACCACCCCTATTTAATGCCTGATACAGCTAAGGTGCTTGTCCATGCCATTGTCCTCTCTCGCCTTGACTACTATAACCCGCTTCTCAGTGGTCTTATGTGTTCTCAACGTGCCCAGTTACAGTCAATAATGAATGAGGTGGAAAGGCTCATCTTCCTGTCTGCCCGCACCTCCCCCTTTGTCAATTCCTACATTGACTTCCTGTAAGATGTAGGGCTCATTTAAGATCCTGGTACTTGCTTATAAATCTCTACACAATGTTGCTCCAACCTAACTATCCTCACTAATACACAAATATGTCTCGTCTAGGCCCCTTCGCTCTTCCGAAAACCTATGCCTAACCTCTGTTCGTACTCCTGCCTCTAATGATCACCTTAAATACTTCTCTAGTGCTGCAACATTCCTATAGAACGCCCTTACCCTCTCTGTTAGACTGTCACCCAATCTCTACTCCTTGAAAAAATCTTTGAAAACTTACTTCTTCAGGAAAGCATATTAATTAAACTGTCAGCTTTCCCTCCCCGCACCCTGATTCCTCTCCTACAACTGTCATCAAAACAAACCCCAAGCCCTTAGTGAATACTATCCTAGCAACCTACTTTTCTACCTTACCCTTACCTTTTGTGTCACTATACAAGCTCATTGAGCAGGGCCCTCAATCCCTCTGTTCCTGTGTGTCTAACTTGTCTGATTAAAAATACGTGTCTGTTCGTCCACACATTGTACAGCGCTGCAGAATTTGTTGGCGCTTTATAAATAATAAAAATGTAAAAATTAGTTTTCTCTTCTGATTTATATTTACTATTTGATGACATATAACCTATGCTTGATTTGCACTAATTAGATTGACTATTGACGTACATGTGTGTATAGGTCGCTTAAGGTATAGGACTTTATTTATTGTTTGGTATTTTCTCTGGGATATAACACAGTAGTGGATGAATGTATTCTTGAATGTCCATTATTAGGGAGTTAATCATACAATTGTATGGGTTATTTTAGAGTTGCACTTATTGACTGTCTACTATTACAAGTGTTTGATGTATTTTTACACTCATTAGATCCTAAATTTTGACATGAATATATTTTGGAGCAATTTATAAATAAGATATATTGTTATGGTTTGATAGTGGAATATCTGACAATTTGCTCTGTTGGAAGATTGGATTTAAATTAGATGTCTCTTATATTTTATATCACTGTTTGAATTACTTTCATGGCTTGATAACTGGAACTTGGGAAAATACATACTTTTAGATTAGGGTTAGTGTTGGGTTAGGTTTAGGGTTAAGAGTAGGGTTAGGAGTAGGGTTAGGCTAGAAGTAGGGTTAGGGTTAAGAGTAGGGTTGGGTTAGGTTAGGAGTAGGGTTAGGGTTGGGTTAGGAGTAAGGTTGAGGTTAGGAGTTGGGTTAGGAGTAGGGTTAGGGTTGGGTTAGGAGTAAGGTTGGGGTTAGGAGTTGGGTTAGGAGTAGGGTTAGGAGTAGGGTTAGGAGTAAGGTTGGGGTTAGGAGTTGGGTTAGGAGTAGGGTTTGGGTTAGAGTTAAGTTAGGAGTAGTGTTAGGGTTAGGAGTATGGTTAGGGGTAGGGTTTGGGTTAGGGTTGAGTAAAGAGTAGGGTTAGCATAGATGTAGGTGTAGGGCTGTGATTATCGATTACATCCATTGGTGTAAGTTGACGTGTCCTTTTGTGAAGAAGTGAGAATAAGGCCTTGACAACAAGTGAGTGAATGATTATAAGTTATCAGCCACACAATGTAAGAGACAAAACTCTGATGTGGTGAATCCAGCACCATCTTAAACAAGGGAATTGTCACATCATGCCTTGTTCTGCAGATCAGTCTGGTGATGGCTTCAGGTATCCAGTACTCTTTTTACAATTCTTGTTTAGTTTTTCTTTTGGTTTTCTATTCCATGTCTGGTTTTCTTTATTGCTGGGTTTCTGGGTTCATTCTTATATTCCGTCCCTGGATTTCCCAGTCTCTTGGTTTCATTTAAATGTTTGTTTTATGTTGCCACACCCGTTTGTTTTCCATTTTCCTTTTGTTTCAGTCTGGACCTGCAGCAGTGTTTCAAGTCTCTGCCCTTTCTTGCAGGTAAGTGCTATTGTGGTTTAGTATGGTTCTTTTAGCGAACATTAGGCAGTGTAGGACCTGTTGAATATGGGGTACATTGGCGTTGTGGCAGGCTTATGCAATGTATGATCATATAATGTTAGTTATGTCTCCTCTTGTTTTGCCTATTATATCTTGTCTTGTTTTATTTTGTAATATCAGTTCATGTACAGTCCTGCCCTGTTCTTGTTTTCCTCATGTCTTGTGTACATGTTCTGGGTTCTGCTTTCTGTCCTGCTCTGGTTCTGGGTTCTATTAGTTCTGTCTTGTTTTCATGTTTGGTGACTATCCTAGCCTTGCCTTGTTTCTGTACTGGATACATTCTTGTTGCAGAGCCTCCCTATTCATCTCATGGGAGGTCTGCTTAGTTCCACGCTCCTAGTTCCTGGGATTCGCATAAGCTGCATCAGGGTTCTGTTTTCTAGCTGCACAAACGCTGGTGCTCAACACCAGAGGACGTGTAGTTACCCTGCACCAGGCCATGATAGTCCATTACCACGCTGAAGACTCCCACTTCTCATCAGACACTCAGGGGTCCCGGTTTCTGGACCGCCACCCGTGACAGGAATGCCCATAGTCGAAATACCCGCAAACGCCCAATTATATGGTTCGGCTAAACCCGGATAAGGAAACAAGCGCATGCGCCAGAACATAGCACTTACTACTATGCAGTTCGACAGTGTCCCTTTAAGTTCAACAAGTGTATTGCTGTATGAGTGGTTTCCTGATAAGACTGCATTCGTTTTCTTTCTACCGAACTGTATAACTATGAGCATGGCTTTTGTGTGTAAGTATGGATTTCATTTATAAAAGCACATTGGTCTATATATAGATGCAAGCATTGCTTTCGTGCATTTACATTGGTTTCATTGGTATTAATACTTTTGTTTGGTTTCTGTCGAACCGCATAGTAGTACGTGCTATGTTCGGGCGCAGGTGCTTGTTTTATTCACCGGGTTTAGACTGAACCATATACTGGAGCGATATCTTTCGGCTTTAGCGTGTATTTCAGCTGTAATGACCATCGTTTCAGTATATCGTTCAGGCTAAACCCGGTGAATGAAACAAGCATATGCGCCCGAACATAGCATGTACTACTATTCGGTTCGACAGGAACCAAACAAAAGTATTAATACCAATGAAACCAATGTAAATGCACAAAAGCAATGCTTGCTTCTATATATAGACCAATGTGCTTTTATAAATGAAATCCATACTTACACACACAAAAGCCATGCTCATAGTTATACAGTTCGGTAGAAAGAAAACAAATGCAGTCTTATCTGGAACCCACTCATACAGCAATACACTTGTACTTAAAGGGACACTGTCGAACTGCATAGTAGTAAGTGCTATGTTCGGGCGCATGCGCTTGTTTCATTATCCGGGTTTAGCCGAACCATATAATTGAGAGATGCCTGCGGGCTTTTGAGGGTATTTCGGCTATGGACATTCCCTTGTTTAAGATGGCGCTGGATTCACCACATCAGAGATTTGTCTGGTACATTGTGTGGCTGATTCCATATAATCATCCACTCACCTGTTGTCAAGGCCTTATCCTCATTTCTTCACAAAAGGACACATCAACTTACACAAATGGATGTAATCGATAATCACAGCAAAGATTTTGGAAGATGAGAGGTCTATTACAGGTGAGATATGCGGCCTTCTCCAAACACACAATATGGGGACTACATTTAGTTTGTAGTGGTGCTGGTTATATTAGGTCACACAGGCAGATGTGTTGGCTACTGACAATTACAACACATAATAGTTTCGCAATACTTTATTAAAATACTATGATTTAATATATGTAGATTAGAGTTGAGCGAACCCGAACTGTAAAGTTCGGGTTCGTACCGAACATTATGATTTTTGGAACACGGACATTTCAGTGTATGCTCGGGTTCGAGTTTGGCGATTTAATGGCGCATTTTGAAAGGCTGCAGGGCAGCCAATCAACAAGCGTTTGACTCGTGTGCCCTTAGAAGCCATCGCAGCCATGCCTACTAATGGCATGGCTGTGATTGGCCAGTGCAGCATGTGACCCAGCCTCTATATAAGCTAACCAGCTTATATAGAGGCTGGGTCACATGCTGCACTGGCCAAGTACACTTAGTATTATTAAATCATGCCCCTAATCGATATACCGCTAGTAGTGGCATGTCTATTAAACAGTGAGCAGCCGACGGCCCCAACCCCTGAGCGGCTGGTGGGGGCTCTAAATACCAACCCCTGAGTGGTGGGTGGGGGCTCTAAATACCAATAAGGGGGACCTATTGTCCTCCCCCTGGCCCTCACCCCTGAGCAGTGGGTGGGGGCCATAAATATAAATTGGGGGGGGGGACATAATGTCCTCCCCCATGATGCCCACCCCTTAGCAGTGGGTGGGGGCCCTAAATAAAAGGGGCCCTAAATAAAAATTTACCCCCCCAGGTGACTAGGGGTCCCCAAACCCTAGTGACCACCCTCCCCCCCCCAAAAAATAACCGCTACCTTCATCCTAAAAATAATGAGGGGGGACCCTTATCTAAATACCTGTGAAAAAAACAAAAAATAGACTTACCTTTTGATGTCTTCTTTCTTCTAAACTCTTCTTTTTTCAGCCCCAAAAAAGGCCAAATAAAAATCCATAATAACCAACGTGTTTAACAAAAAAAAAAGCACAAAAAAAAAAATAATCAATTTTCACCCATGGAGGGCTCCGCGCAGACTGAGCTCTGCAGGGCAGGTGAAGGCTTATAAAGCCTTGCCCCGCCCTTCAATTAGGCTCAGAGCACTCTGATTGGTGGGTTTAAGCCATCCAATCAGAGTGCTCTGACAGGTGAATGAAGAGACTGACAGGTAAGTCTCTACATTTACCTGTCACAGCACTCTGATTGGTTGGCTTGAAATCCACCAATCAGAGTGCTCTGTGTCATTTTACACAGCGAGGGAAAGTTCTTTGGAATTTTCCCACTGTTAAGACCTGCAGTGGTTATGGTACTACGGTCTTCTATTCCTTTCCCAAGAGCTGAGCATAAGTGATTATAGCTGCAGCAGGAAGTAGAGGAATAGTGTAGATGAATGCAGCTTCCAAGACGATTCTCCCCAGCAGATAAAATATCCCCCAAACATGAGCCTAGACTTCATGAAGGGTGTAACAGGAATTAAGTTTATTGATAACACACTGGCTTTTATGAGAAATCCTCCTGCAAGGAGACCTCCCACAGCAAATAAAGACAATAACCCATTAACATATAGATTTACAGTAACTCCCGCCCTCTCTCTGCCTGGGAGATATTGAGATAAGTTAAGGAATAAACCAAGTCTCTCCAGGCAGAGGGCACACAATTTTCCCAAAAATTGGAACACCCCTTTCCACCCAAGGTATCCCCTGAAAGCCCCGATCTGGGGGACCAACATATCCAAATTTCACCCAGATCGATTCAGGGGTTCTTAAAAAGCATGGAAGTCACATTTTACCGACCACACACGAGGCTCCTGCCCAAAACAGTTCCACGAATTCAGTGTGTGAGGTCGGTCAATTTAGAAAAAGGTAAAAAACGAATAAAAGTACCAAATGGATCCTCCTGGCTCAAAGGAGTGATTGCTCCCCTTGTCAGTACGAACAAAACTACCTAAGGGCGCTCTCCTGGCGGTTCGACAACTAAAGGAAGCAGGCGTTCGGTAGTTTCAGCGGTGGTTCGTGAGGTCGAGTGTCTGATTTTTAGTTCCAGACACTCAACGACCAAGTCCAGCTGCCTCCTTTCGTGCGAACAAGAGAGCGCCCAGAGATCGCTTAATAGACGGTTATTTGAAGTTAATGAGCCAGGAGGGTGGTCGGTTCGGTAGTTTCAAACTACCGAACCAATAGATTCAATATGCATAAAATACTGCAGGAAAAAGCCCGAACATAGAAGAAAATACTGAACAAAAGTCTATTTTCTTCACAACCATTCTGTGTCATTTGACTCATAACACTCTGATTGGTGGATTAAGTAACCAATTTATAAGCCTTCCCCCACCCTGCAGAGCTCAGTCTGCGCGGAGCCCTCCATGGGTGAAAATGGATTAAAAATAAATTGCGCTCGTTTTTATTTTTTTAAAGTGCGTCAGTTATTATGGATTTTTATTTGGCCTTTTTGGGGGCTGAAAAAAGAAGAGTTTAGAAGAAAGAACTCATCAAATGGTAAGTCTATTATTATTTTTTTATTTTACAGGTATTTAGATAAGGGTCCCCCCTCATTATTTTTAGGATGAGGGGGGTAGGGAGGGGTTATTTTTTTGGGGGGAGGGGAGTGACTAGGGGTTTGGGGACCCCTAGTCACCTGGGTGGGGGCTGGGGGGAGGACTTTTTATGGCCCCCACCCACCACTCAGGGGTGGGGGCTGGGGTGGAGGACATTAGGTCCCCCCCATTATTGATATTTAGGGCCCCTACCCACAGCTCAGGGGTGGGGGCCAGGGAAGAGGACATTAGGTCCCCCCCATTATTGATATTTAGGGCCCCTACCCACAGCTCAGGGGTGGGGGCCAGGGGAGAGGACATTAGGTCCCCCTCAATTTTTATTTATGGCCCCCACCCACCGCTCTGGGGGGGAGGACAGTGGGCCCCCCCCCCACATTCCTTTTTATGGCCCCCACCCACCGCTCAGGGGTGGGGGCTACGGGGGAGGACATTAGGTCCCCCCCTTATTGTTATTTAGGGCCCCACCTGCTACGCAGGGGTGGGGGCTGGGAGGGTTGACAGTAGGTCCCCCCCACCATCTTGTTTATGGCTCCCACCCACCGCTCAGGGGTGGGGGCCAGGGGGGAGGACAGTAGGTCTCCCCTTATTGTTATTTAGGGCCCCCATCCGCTGCAGAGGGGTGGGGGGCTGGGGGGAGAACAGTAGATCCCCCCCCTCCACATTCTTATTTAGGGCCCCCACCCGTCGCACAGGGGTGGGGGCAATAGGTTTTTTTTTTAATTTTTTTTTTTTTTTTTACAGTGAGCAGCCATGCTCCTACTCACGGTATAGCGAGTAGGGGCTGAATTTACTAATACTAAGTAATCTTTACTTAGTATTAGTAAATTTGACTGAAAGACCAATTTAGGTCTTTCAGCCTTTTGGTAGATAGCTCCCTAATTCCCACGGTATCAGGGAGCTATCTACTAAGCGGCTGCAAGATGCAGCCGCGGCAATGAATAGGATCGGATTATTTTAAATTTTTATGTTATTGTAAGGGATTTCCCTATCCACATTTGTTTGCAGGGCACTTGTCCTACTCTTACCCCCATTTTACTTCCTTTTGCAACCCTCTAGCCCTTTCTAGGACTTTTTTAGATCCATTTTTGTGCCCAAAAGTTCGGGTCCCCATTGACTTCAATGGGGTTCGGGTCGGGGTCAAGTTCGATCCCGAACCCAGACTTTTTCCGAAGTTCAGCCGAACCTGCCGAACCTGAACATCCAGGTGTCTGCTCAATTCTATTGTAGGTAAATCAGTGGCTACAATGAACGAAGTCTTAAATAATCTGTGATTGCTAATAATAGACCAGACAAAATTTGAGTTTAACAAAGAATTAACTTTAATGAATAAGTGAATTCCCTGCTGTCCTTTTCTGCATCACTCCTTAACGAATTTAATTTTCACACTAAAAAAACAAAGCAGACAAAGAAAGCATAATGTTTACAAAACACGAAAAAGTGATATGGGGAAAAAAAGTGCAAATAATAAGAGATAAAGACATCAATTACAATCCCGTGCTAGTTTTCATTTGATAGTTTCTGGAATTAGTATTTTGTTGCTTTTTGACATAATCTAAATCCATGAATATCTTTCTGTTTTGCACTGGGTATGCCACTGAATTTAGATACTTTTATCAACTGAGATTGTGGGGTTATCGACAAACAAAATAATGATTTTGCGAGTTTTGTGATTACATTACAATAGTAATGATAAGACTATATGTGTGGCATTAAACACCGGTATTCTGAATAGACATTGAAATCTGTAAGTTTATTAAGCATTCTGCAACCCTAGTTTTAAACCAGCCTCATATCCACCCATCTCACTCTTTAGCTGTATGTCTGTATGTCTCTGTGTGTGTCTGTATGGTTTGAAAAAAGAAAGAGACAAACAAAGAGGCTGGGGTAAGTAAGAGATACAAAATGGGATAAAATACACTAAAGGGGGTTATGAGATACACAGGTGAAGATGCATTTTTTTATTTTAAGGGGGGGTACAGTAAAATGCATCCAGAGCACGGCCGTCTTTAAAGCGGGGCAAACGTGGCAGCTGCCCCGGGCCCACTTACTCCTGGGGTGGCCCAAAGCAGCTACCCCGTGGGCCCCGCTGTCCGCAAAAAATAAATAAATTTATTTGCCCCCTTGGCCTGCCGGTGCTGCGACTGCACCGGGAGCCCCCACACTAAGAGGCCCCGGTCGGGCACTTTGGCCCCCTTGTTTTACTGCAGCAGGCTGGGAGGAAGTGACTGCCGTGAGTCACTTCCTCCCAGATAGAATGAAGCCGCGCGGGATGGAGTAGGAGGCCGTCAGGAGGGAGCTGGAATGCAGGAGCCTCACACTCCCAACGACCTCAGCCTGCCGCTGGACCCCAGGGAACCCATAAGGTAGGGCTGGAGGGTGGCTTTATAAATGTAAACTTTGCATGTGTGTGTGTCAGTATTTATATCTGTGTATCTGCATGTGTTTCAGTGTGTATCTGTGTATCACAGTGTGTGTGTGTGGCAGTGTATGTGTACATGTACGTACATCTCATCATTCAAATCGCCAACACTACACACAAGTACACCCCTGCATTCAACCTTCAACACTACATACAAACACAGTCCTGCATTGAAATGTCAACAATACATACAAAAACATCTTTGTGTTAAACACCAAAAATATATATAAACACACCCAGCATTAAAATAAATAAATAAATACACAGATGCATGCTTGCATTCAAACACCAACACCACCTACAAACACACCCCTACATTTACACAAACACACTCCATACAAAAACATGCTTCCATTCAAACACACAAACACAACTCAGTGCTAAATACAACTCTGCAAGCATGGGAAAATGGTTCCGTTACTGCGTTGGGAAGTGGAGATCGTGATTGCATGCCAGGGAGTTAGGGTCAGGGGGCCCTATCAAATGCTTGCCCCGGGCCCAACCATTATTAAAGACGGCCCTGATCCTGAGGACTGGGCTGGAAAAGGATCCTGGGGTATGGTAAGACCAAATATTGCATTGGATTTTAGCTGCCCAAAATTGCAAACAAGGATGAGATATGAAAATCATGTTACTTTTTGAATACATCTTTAAAGCAAAAGTGAAGTTCTTTGTGATGGGATTATGAGCCACATAGCAATCTACAAGTTGATGTGATAAGAGCTGTTTACAGATAGGGCTAAGATTCTTCATCTGGAAGGAAGTTGAAATCAAAAGAAATAGTAAAATCACCCACCAATTATAGTTCTCTCCCCAAAAATCCCAATCAGACGTAGAATTTTTGTTAGGGTGGTGTCTATTGGGTAAATATAGGTGATACTCAAAAATTTTGAATATCGTGCAAAAGTTCATTTATTTCAGTAATGCAACGTAAAAGGGGAAACTAATATATGAGATAGACGCATTACATGCAAAGCAAGATAGTTCAAGCCGTGATTTGTCATAAGTGTGATGATTATGGCTTACAGCTCATGAAAACCCCAAATCCACAATCTCAGTAAATTAGAATATTGTGAAAAGGTGCAATATTCTAGGCTCACAGTGTCACGCTCTAACCAGCTAAGTAAGCCATAACACCTGCAAAGGGTTTCTGAGCCTTTAAATGGTCTCTCAGTCTGGTTCAGTAGGAATCACAATCATGGGGAAGACTGCTGACCTGACAGTTGTGAAGAAAACCATTACTGACACCCTTCATAAGGAGTGAAAGCCTCAAAAGGTAATTGCAAAGGAAGTTGGATGTTCACAAAGTGCTGTATCAAAGCACATTGATAGAAATTTAAATAGAAGGGAAAAGTGTGGAAGAAAAAGGTGCACAAGCAGCAGGGATGACCGCAGCCTCGAGAGGATTGTCAGGAAAAGGCCATTCAACTGTTTTGGGGACTTTCACAAGGAGTGGACTGAGGCTGAAGTCAGTGCATCAAGAGCCACCATACACAGAAGGACCCTGGACATGGGCTTCAGATGTCGTATTCCTCTTGTCAAGCCGCTCCTGAACAACAAACATCGTCAGAAGCGTCTTACCTGGGCTAAAGAAAAACAGACCGATCTGTTGCTCAGTGGTCCAAAGTCCTCTTTTCTGATGAGAGCAATCTTTGCATCTCATTTGGAAACCAAGGACCCAGAGTCTGGAGGAAGAATGGAGAGGCACACACTGCAAGATGCTTGAAGTCCAGTGTGAATTTTCCACAGTCTGTGCTAATATGGGGAGCCATGTCATTTGCTGGTGTTGGTCCACTGTGCTTCATTAAGTCCAGGGTCAACGCAGCCATCTACCAGGAGATTTTGGAGCACTTCATGCTTCCTTCCGCAGACAAGCTTTATGGGGATGCTGACTTCATTTTCCAGCAGGATTTGGCACCTGCCCACACTGCCAAAAGCAACAGATCCTGGTTCAATGGTGCATTGCCAAGAGAAAGATGAGACATGAGACCGAACAATGCAGAAGAGCTGTAGGCTGCTATTGAAGCATCCTGGTCTTCCATAACACCTCAGCAGTGCCACAGGCTGATAGCTTCCATGCCACGCCGCATTGAGGCAGTAATTGCGGCAAAAGGGGCCCAAACCAAGTACTGAGTCCATATGTATGCTTATACTTTCCAGAGGTCCGATATTGCTCTATGTACACTCCTTGTTTTATTGATTGCATGTAATATTCTAATTTACTGAGATTGTGGATTTGGGGTTTTCACGATCTGTAAGCCATAATCATCGCACTTATGACAAATCAAGGCTTGAACTATCTTCCTTTGCATGTAATGCGTCTATCTCATATATTCGTTTCCCCTTTTACGTTGCATTACTGAAATAAATGAATTTTTGCACGATATTCTAATTTGAGTATAACCTGTATATATTGACAAACATGAGTGTATGTGAACAAACTGAAATCTTTAACAGGAGGTAGTGATATCCAGGATCCTCAAGGTGGGCTTTATAAGTGATGGCAACGTGAGTAGCTGACAGGATTGCAATACCCCTTTTTTGGAGAGAGCTTAATTAAAAAAAAAAAAAAACCAGGCAAGCATCTATTTTTAAGTAAGGTAGGTGAGGTATTCATTCTAAAGTGTGATTCACTTACTCAAAGATAAAATGTGCTTTATGTCTATAAAAATCTATCAATAACCTTTATTCAAAATGAGGTGTCCCTAGGGATCAATGTAAACACTGCCTTTTCCCTGAAAAGACAGTGTTTACAACATAAAACCTATAGGGAATGACTATAGACACCATAACAACCACAATAAGCTTTAGTTTATCTTGTGAGTATAGCGTCCTTTTAAGGTTTCAAAACAAACAGTATAGAAAAGAATAATGTAACGTAATACTTCTGAGTGATGCAGAGAAAACATATAACAAAGTAGCTAATGTATTGTTTTATTAGTTTTCTCATCTAGTACCACACCTATAATCCTCCACTCTATAACAAAATATATATACGTCTTGATAATTTAGTGCTTTAAGACAATGTCCTTTAATGTTGTTTAAATATTTTACGTTTACAGATACCTTTCTCCAATTCTGAGCCAAAATAACCAAACTTTTACAGAGTTGTGACCCGTTTGTGATTCATTTTCTTGGTCACAGTAGCCCTCCATGAATGAAGAACCTGCAGTAAGAACAATGTTATCAGTGAAGCAATTTTACACCGAGCAGTGCTTTATAAAGTGATTGTTTGCTTATAGCGGCTTGCCCGGATAGTAACATCGGCTGTTTGGTCTGGTTCTGATAGAGAAAATAAACACGTTATAATAATTTGTGCTGGGGTCTGTTAGACTACGGTATATAAATATGAGTGCCAGTCCATTATCTCCCATTCTGTTGAAAAAATATAAAAAATGCTAGGTGATCAGAGCCAATGAATCACCGTATAATGCCAGGCAGAGTCTGATTACCACAAAACCTACTTTGTGATTTTAACCACATACCTCTCTAGAAACGTGCCACGGATATGCCATGAAAACGGCACTTAATGATTTGTATCTGGTTTATTTATAAATGTGTTGTTTTACAGTGTTAGAATTCAAATCTTACATCTAGTTGTAGAAGTGAATATGATTATTTTAATACGACTCCACACTCATTTGTGATAGATATTTAGCTTAAACGAGAGTGGTATACTGCTAAACCTACTAAAATCAGAAGGCACATTTGTTCTTTAATATTAATTTCTTTTTCACATAAAGCGTCTGCTAAATATTTGGAACTTGGTTGTACAAAATCTAAGAGCAGTCAATTGGACAACCTGTAAATAGGCTATCCAGTTGTAGCACTTTATACGTCAATACTTCAGTACATTCAGGGGGGCTATGCTCAAAGCAATATCACAGATCATGTTATCATTCGCCATCACACAATTAGCTATAACAAACAATGTGTATCATGCAGAATGGGAATATAATGAACACAATGCACAGAGTGACTAATGGGGAGACCAGAAGCTGACAGATACTGATAATCAGCTAGGCAGGTCTGTCCTTTAGACAGAGAGCTAACATTCAGTTTTATATATTAGAGCCAATAAATTATATTTACTAACTGGGATATTCCTGCCATGATGCCAAAAGAAATGGCTTCTGTTGTATAGCATAGAAACTGCATGGCATTACCTAGTTACTAGACGGCTTTGTATTTTTCACAAGCAGTAAAAAAAAACACTTTTAGCTGCAAAGTATATTTGCAGATGAAGGTCAGGAGCATGAGAACAGAAACACAAATTTAAATTTTTTACACAGTCTAAGTCTAAGTTTCAACTGGAAGTCCATGAAGCCCCAACCAACATTGGCTTTTATTCTCAAAAATAATCGTTTAATTACCATCTTTTCCAAGGTCCATGACACCCATAAAAGTGTTACCACTGCTGTATCCTGTGAAAGGTAATTTAGGAGGGTTTGGATTTAGTAAAGAAGCAGCTGCTTGATAATCCCCCGTTATCACTCGATAATGGCTTACAGTATGGATATTCATGGTAGAGCCTTTGTCATCCTTCCAGGTTCCAGGGAGTTCACACTGCAAAGGGAGTAAAACAAATAGATATTATTGAGTGTACAGGCCATTTCCTAATGGGAGGTAAAATGTACCCTATTATGGCTATTCACTAAAGTCCAAATCCAGTCATTGCTCACAGTATTAAATAATATCAAGATTTTGTAATACAGACAGACCTGAATTTGGTCTGGATTTCATTCGGGCCAAATGCCACCGGAGGATTCAAATCTAAACCTAATGCGTCAGATACAGGCCAAAAGGATTCAAATCTTGGCTCAGATTTTAAAAAACATCTGAACTATTTGCCCACTGTGCTAGTGCTACTGGAAACAGTTTTAAAAAAATTCAGTGGCGAGAGGGATAATTACATCACAATAAGTAAGGTTTAATCCCTCCCTATGTGCCGAACTGCCATGAGTAACATAGGACCTTGGTAGCCAATACTGCCCAGACACTAAAAGATGGCTACATCCTGTGGGACTTATTATTATAATGTTATTATTTATATAGCGCCATCAAATTCCGCAGCACTTTACAAATGGGTGGACGAACAGACATGTAATTGTAACCAGATAAGTTGGACACACGGGGACAGAGGGGTTGAGGGCCCTGCTCAATGAGCTTACATGCTAGAGGGAGTGGGGTAAAATGACACAAAAAGGTAAGGATAGTATTAGACTAGTGATAGTTGCAGAAGAGGAATCAGTCAGGAGCTATTAACAGTTTAATTGATACGCTTTTATGAAGAAGTGGGTTTTTAACGATTTTGAAGGAGTGGCGACTGGGTGAGCATCTAACGGAGGAGGGAAGCGAGTTCCACAGGAATGGTGCAACCCTGGAGAAATCTTGAAGGCGAGCATCAGAGGTGGGAGTACCGACAGAAGATAGACGTAAGTCTTCAGCAGATCGTACTTGTGTATAAGGGAGGATAAATAGGTGGGAGCAGCATTATGTAGCGATTTGAAAGCAAGAACCAGAATTTTAAATTGAGCTCTATATTTTATAGGAAGCCAATATAGGGGCTGACAGAAGGGTTAGGCATGGGAGGTGCGGGCGGACAGGAAGATGAGCCTCCCTGCCGCATTCATTATGGACTGTAACGGCGCAAGTTGGGAGCATGTAAGACCACTGAGAAGCGGATTACAGTAGTCAAGGCGAGAAAGGACAGTGGAATGGACCAACACCTTAGTCGCATCTGTTGTTAAGTAGGGGCAGATGCGTGCAAAGTTTTTGAGATGGAAATGACAGGATTTGGCGATAAATTGAACATGAGGCTTGAAGGAGAGGTCGGAGTCAAAGAGAACACCTAGGCAGCAAGCCTGCGTAGTGGAGCTGATGGTAGCACTATTGACTTTGAGGGAGACCGACACAGGAGTAACAACACTTGAGGGAGGAAAGACCAGAATTTCAGTTTTGGTCAAGTTTAGTTTAAGGAAGTGGGCAGCCATCCAGTTAGAAATAGCAGAGAGGCAGTCAGACACTAGTCAAGTGGGACAGGGAGAGATCAGGAGAGGACAGGTAGATTTGCGTGTCATCTGCATAGAAATTATACTGGAAGCTGTGGCGTAACAGACCTCGCCACGTGTTCTTGGAAGAACGTAGTCTTGTCTCGTGATTGGAGGGGACAGCAATACTCATACTGGGGATACTTTAATCACTTAGCTCTTTTAAGAGCCTGTTCCTCATACGCTCTCCTGGAGGAGAGGTTTTCTCCACATGGTCCTGGAGGACAGAAGCTGATCCAGGGTGGACAGAAGACGGCGAGACTCCATTTAAGTTACAGCGGTTGCGGAGTCTGTGGTGTCCGGCGCGGTGCTGGTGGTCCTCGGGGCAAGCTAGGAAGCATCCATCAACGGAAAGGTACTCGTTCGGTGTACGGGAAGTTCCGTTACAGAAGCCAAAAGAGCTAATGCGTTTACTATTAAAGTAAGGGGTTTTTATATAATCCCCCTGCACCCCAACCGTGTACATCAGTCAGGGTGTATTTATTAAAATACAAGGGGGAACATACTTATGTCCTTGCATGTGGTCAGTGGGTGGGGACTATTATAATATAAGGGGGAAACCTAGTGTCCCATATGGCCCTACCCATTGCACATGCATTGGGACCCCATTTATAATATTCAAGAAAGAAAACCCAGTGTTTAATAAAAAAAAATAAAAAATTGGGGGTGAATATGGCATTGTAATCACCCCAAATAGTGGCATGTTCCATCCTTGCTCTCCCCTGCTGGCTAGGGGTCCCTAATACCCTAGCCACCACCCAGTAAAAATGAAGAAACCTACTGACTCCCTCACCTTAATAACAGTGGGTTAAATCTAATACCTATGATATTTGTACTTTACTGTGGATGAGGGTATTCCACTTTCTGTGTTGAGCTGCTTCTTCTGTTTAGGCACTTTAGAGTATCACTCACTATCTCTGCAAAGAGTTGTTATTTGTGTTATAAATCTAATACCTGTTAAAAATAATTATACTTACCATCTTTCTTTTAATTATCATGCACACCCAATGCTATTAAATTAAGTAGAGGCATTGCCCCGTGAGCCAGGGGGGGTTGGGGGGGCATGTGGTACTCACCTTTAAATATTAATATGAGGGCTCCCACCCACCACCGTTCATGGTTAGGGATCAGGGGGACATTACATCCTCCCCTTTAATATCAAGGCCCCCACCCACCGCCCATTGTTAGAAGTTTTCTTACTTTTAATTCCTATTTTCTTACGCATCAAAAAAAGCCCATAATTATCAGAAAGTGCCCAGGAGACAGAGCATCGCATGGGCCTAAAAAAAGTACCCTTCATCCTAATAGGTTGAAAGATGAAGTAGGGGCCTTTAATCTGCCCACATTTTTTTAATAATATAAATGTATATTTTTTTTAAACTTGACTATAGGGTGCTGAGCAGTTGATTTGCACTCTCTTATCTAATGCTGGGCATGTACATTTACTCTATCAGTGCCAAAGAAGACATCAACACATTAAGGGTTAAATTTAATATTTTAGCTTTCCTAGTGAGACCTCACACATGGTCTCACTAGACATAACAGTTACACAAGAGAAATGGCTTTTTTGATCCCTTGGAACCAAACCATTTTTGTGGTTTCCTACAGATACACAAACTGGTCAGAAACCTTTACTAATAGCTATGCCAGCTAGTAACTAGCAGTTTTAGGGTAACTTTGCAGCAACGCCAATAAAAACACCATCAGGTACTAATAAATAACTATTGGAGAGCAAAAAACGGGTCGCAAAAAAAGCCAGAGAGATACAGCAACCACAAGTTTAAAGGGATAATCCAGACGTGGACCCCTTGCTCACGGTGCCTAGGGAGATATCAGCTATGCCTCACTGATGATGCCTAACAAGGCTGAAACGATCGTCTGGGGTTGCTGTATCTCTCGTGCAGAGAGAACTTGCTGGCATTTCGGATCTGGACTGCCCGTATGGGTGGGACCAGTCTGATATGCTTCAGATATGTTCTCTCTGTAATGGCACAAGATGAGCAAAAACCAGCTTGAGATATGAGCGGGTACCCACCGAAGGGCAGGCTATTTCAGCTGCTGCCCGTTCTCAGTATACTCTTGCAACCCATTTTTTTTGTTCATAATAAATAACTATGTTTTTAGCTGACCCCTTGTGTGCACTACTCAAAAATATGATATACTTAAAATGTTTTGCAGAAAGTGATTAAAGACCAAGAACAAAAAAATCCCATAAATATTTAAGACCTAGAAAAAAATGTTTATCACCATAGAACATAAGCCATTGTAAATGCATCAATCCTTTTTGATTGATAAAATACTCTTGTAGAGTATTTCCTCAAATGATTAAAATAATTACTTAGAAAATTTAGTTTTAGGTTTTTCCTTAAAAAAAAACACAATTTCAGATGTAATTTTTTTTTTTTTTTTTATCATTGGTTAAATATTTGCATTCAACTAACTATAACAAACTAAGTAAGGAAGATAGAAACGGCACATTCTATAGTTTTAGGAAGCAGATTACTTTGGGGCACAAACTGAGTGGACACCGTCATTGCTATCATAAGACTATATTTCCTACATATCCCCAGACTTTGGAGCTGTAGTAAAAAAATGATTTAGCATTTTTCCAATAATTGAAATATAATTAAAAAAACAAGCATTATTATAATTTGTATTTGTTTATAAAACCCTGTTGAGCAAATGGTACCCCATTGCTTTGGAATGACCATAACAAACTAAGCAAGGAAAAGGGGAAAGGTAAAGTATATATTTAAATAACTAATCAACATTGAAATAAATTGTGTGACCATTTCAATCTAAATATCACACATTTACAAATCCTGTGGCCTAAAGGCTAGTTTTGTGTATATTCATTAATTAAAAAATCATATCTCTTTTAGAAGTTCCCAATCCTAACTTCTTCAGATTCATAATTATTTGAATTGTTAAATTAGGTCCTGGAGTTGTTGCTTATCTTACCTGACCATTAACATTGGCAATGATGGACAGCAGCACAGGAACAAGCACTTGGTACAGCTTCATCTTTAGATCGCTTCTCTAAA
Organism: Pelobates cultripes; assembly: GCA_933207985.1. Taxonomy (NCBI): domain Eukaryota; kingdom Metazoa; phylum Chordata; class Amphibia; order Anura; family Pelobatidae; genus Pelobates; species Pelobates cultripes. The sequence goes on along the minus strand of OW240916.1, from coordinate 297,568,569 downwards.
AATGTGGGGAATGGTTATACCTTCTGTCTCTTCTCTGAAATCATGTGGAACAGTTTGACACGTAGTGTATTCAGCTCCTATTATATTACCCTATTTACTAATAGTGGAGTCTATACTACACAGAGATTGCTGTGTAATTGGCACAAACGTCAATGGGATGGCCTCAATTTCTGAAAATTTTCCAAACCCAAAGGATGGGGGAAGAAGACTTACTGTAAAGAGACAATCTAAATTATAGGTAAATAATTACTTTAGAACAGGAAGTTCATAGAAGATATTTAAACATGCATTTCTTTATGATAATTAATTACAAATGGATTGTGCATCGTTTTTTCTGTTGATTTACTTGCCATTTCCTCGGGAGAGCGAAGTTGGGTGGTAAGTAGTAATTTATCCCGTCGGTTTTGTGGATTCACGCTTTTTTTTTTTTTGCCATTATCGGCGGAGCTCTCGAGCTGTGCGACCGTCTACATTTAAATCCGGGCGATGCCCCATGAATTACTTTTTTATTGCAGACCCTTCTGTTCTATCTGCCAACTTCCTTTTTTGCTAAAGTTAACACTTTTTTTTTTCTTATATTTGTGTGAGGGCAAGGTTGTCATATCCAATTCTCTCTCGGCATAAGACCCAGGCTGGAGCTGGACTTATTTATGTAACTATGATTTGGCTACAGTTTAGAGGAGCATTGCATAATCCTTGGTTTTCCACTGAGTAATCTTATTTCTCCTCTTGATTTTCAGCTTGGCAAACTGAATTCCTGCAGCTGTCCCCATGCATCCAATTCTCTGCCCCTCTCCTGCAGTCCTGGAGACAGATCAATAACTCTTTGAACAATACACCCACCCTGTCCCTACTCATTCCTGTGGCTTCTCTTTTATTTATTTTTTTTAATTCTTTATTTTTTTTCTACTCTACAGGAGTAACAGGTGTACAGTAATAATTTTGCTTGCGCAGAAGCCAACATTGGTATTACATTAGAATGCAGAATGTGCTCCAGATGAACCTTGTGATACCTCTTCTTTACATCTTTGATGCTAGTCTCCCATCGAGGGTTTTATATTTTTTTAGGTGTTGAGACATAACTATAGGAGTCCTATTTTAATATCTATGCATTAGCGCTAGATCTCCCTGTTCCTTCATTATTTTGAGCATGCCTGAGGAAATGTTATGTAAAAAATATAAAAACGAAATTAAAATTGAGAACGGTATCCTTCCCTTAGGAAGTAAGAAAAAGAGATCAGAACAGAAAAACAGAGTAGATAGTTCGAGAAAAAAGAGATAGATGGGGTGCAGCATTCGGGAGGCGTGGAGCAAAGATCAGGGGGCGGGGGGAGACCCAGGAGGACGGAGGGCGATCAGGGGCTCCTTGTGCAATATGTGATGGCATTGTCCCTCACAAGAAGGGGACCTCCACTGCTAGTTCACCTTTACTTCTCCTATTCGGTCTTACCTGTCTTCGCTGGATCCCACTATGCTATAATCCCATGGCTCCCAGAGTCTTAGAAATGCTACTGTCATCCTCTTCACCCTTGCTGTCAGGTCGTCCATTATCCTACATTCTCGGATCTTGGATTTCACTCCCGGAAACTCCGGACCCTCTGGTGAGAGCCATGCGGTTGCTATTGCTCGTCACGCAAGTAGAGTTATTCTATGGTGTGGCTTCTCTTTTAATGAAAGCACGCAGTCTTCATATTCCCCACTATCAGATCCATTCCCTGTTGGTGCTCTAACTCTATTGCAGATTCTTGGAGGGGATTCTTCACCTCCTACCTTAGATCTCTTTTCGTATTTCCAATTTAGACATTTTCTCCAGTCCCTTCCTAAATCATATGGGTCCCTTTGTTTTTCCTGTTTATTTGAACAGATCATCCCTTATTCTTGCCCATCATGCTAGAATAACTATCCACCTTCAGGAGGCTAATCACAAGTTGCTAACATGGTAGTACCATACCCCAGTTTGTATTGCAACAAAAGCTCCATTCACGTGAGAGTAAGCACAGACACTGTCCTTCAGATGTCGGCTTCTCCTCACATATATGGAGGACTTTCTGACATATTATTCCCTTTTGGAAACATGCCTCAATACTTCCACACATACGTAACCATGAGATATACCATTCACTCTGGAAGGTTACTGTATTTTAACTCCTTTCCTCCACTTAAGTACATATTTATAAAGGGGTGGGGGAAACAATAACTAACACAAAATATCTCCTTTTCCTGCAGAATTCATAATATGCAAATCTACCTGAATATGCAAATTAGCCAGGCTTGCTATTCAGGTAGTGCAGATTGCTGCATTCAAAACCCTTACAACCAACAGATATCACTTTACAGGCTGCACAGCCAAATCCACCTAATTGGATGAAAGCAGAACCTGGACAGGAGAGGACACAAAACATTAAACACACCCTGTTCCCACAATGGACACAGGGTGACGTAAACATAGGAGCAGGGGTCAAGTCCTGGGGAAAAAAGTGTGGGAACTCTCCCCAAAAAAAACCAAAACACTTGTATGTATGTTTATATATATATGTATGTATGTTTATATGTAATATATATATATATATATACATACATATATATATACATACACACACACACACACACACACAGTGGTGTATTTTAATTTTATGCTGCCCTAGACATGACTATAGAGCACCCCCCTAATCTAAATTTACCACTCCTTCATGTCAAGGGTGCACCACTTCCTGATTAAGAACCCACCCCTTCCTCTTTAGACTCCACCTTTCCCTGCTCCTTTTAAAGAAATACTATAGTGCCAGGAAAACAAAGTTGTTTTCCTGGCACTATAATTCCATATAGTGCCCCCCTCCTCTCATGTCCTCCCCTCCCCCACTCGACACTGAAGGGGTTAAAATCCTATGGGTATTTAGCAGATGCTGGATGTCCTCATGCACAGGGTGAGGACGTCCAGCATCAGTTAGGTGACTTTTGGTCACCTAACCACCCGAAAGTCCCTCTAGTGGCTGTCTGATAGACAGCCACTAGACTTGGAGTTACCCCTCAGGTAATTATTGCAGTTTCTGAGAAGGTTTAAGGGGACTGGGACACTGCACCCAGACCACTTCAAGGAGCTATAGTAGTCTGGGTGCCTATAGTGTCCCTTTAAGCACACTCTCTGACAGACACCCACACTGGCAGATACACACTGTAAGTAACACACACATTCAATGACAAACACACAGACGTCACTGATTTGACACACACATTCACTGACACACACTCATTCATTGACAGAGAGACACACACTAATAGTCACACACACACTAAATGACAGACTCTCACTTATTTGACAGAAACTTACAATAACGTATGCACATACATGCAATTGCAAACATACACATGCATACACTAACAGAAGCACATACACTCACATACACACGTACAAACGCTAACAGACATAAATACACTCCTACACACACTGAGACAAACAGACATCCACACATCCACACATCCACACATCCACACACACACACATCCACAAACACACATCCACAAACACACATCCACAAACAGACATCCACACATCCACCCACACATCCACAAACAGACATCCACACATACACAAACAGACATCCACAGACATCCACACATACACAAACAGACATCCACACATACACAAACAGACATCCACAGACATCCACAGACATCCACACATACACAGACATCCACACATCCACAAACAGACATCCACACATCCACAAACAGACATCCACACATCCACACACAGACATCCACACATCCACAAACAGACATCCACAAATCCACAAACAGACATCCACAAATCCACAAACATCCACAAACATCCACAAATCCACAAACAGACATCCACACATCCACAAACAGACATCCACACATCCACAAACAGACATCCACAAATCCACAAACAGACATCCACACATCCACATCCACACATCCACAAACAGACATCCACAAATCCACAAACAGACATCCACAAATCCACAAACAGACATCCACAAATCTACAGACATCCACAAATCCACAAACAGACATCCACACATCCACAAACAGACATCCACACATCCACAAACAGACATCCACACATCCACATCCACACATCCACAAACAGACATACATACATCCACAAACAGACATCCACACATCCGCACATCCACAAACAGACATCCACTAACAGACATCCACACATCCACAAACAGACATCCACACATCCACAAACAGACATCCACAAACACACATCCACACATCCACAAACAGACATCCACACACAGACATCCACACATCCACAAACAGACATCCACAAATCCACAGACATCCACAAATCCACAAACAGACATCCACAAATCTACAGACATCCACAAATCCACAAACAGACATCCACACATCCACAAACAGACATCCACACATCCACAAACAGACATCCACACATCCACAAACAGACATCCACATATCCACAAACAGACATCCACACATCCACAAACAGACATCCACAAACAGACATCCACACATCCACAAATAGACATCCACAAACAGACATCCACACATCCACAAACAGACATCCACACATCCACAAACAGACATCCACACATACACAGACATCCACACATCCACAAACAGACATCCACATCCACACACAGACATACATATATACAAATTAATAATAATATAAAAAAATTAACATTTCCCACCCACCCAGCATCCCTACCTTTCCCTGGGGTCCAGTGGGGCTGCAGTGAGGACGGCTCTCTCCCTGTCACACGCGGAGAGGGAGCTGTGTGCTCTCTGCTCCCTCTTGCCGCGCGGGATGTCTGCTGATGCTGGGAGCCGGAATATGACGTCATCAACCCGGCTCCCAGCATCAGCAGACATCCCGCGCGGCGAGAGGGAGCAGAGAGCACACAGCTCCCTCTCCGCGTGTGACGGGAGAGAGCCGTTCGCCAGGGGGGCAATCCATCAGGTTGCCCCCCCCCCATGACAGGGGAAACAAGGGGGGGCATTTGGGGGCGGCATTTTTTGCCGCCCCCTGAGTGCCTGCAGGGGGAACGGCGTTCCTGCTGTGAAAAAAGTGCAGGAACGCCGTTCCCACGCGTTCCTGCAGGACTCGAGCCCTGCATAGGAGCCATCCAAGGACCTAAATTATTGTCCATCTTAACCTCCTGGTGATGATGACTACTGTCACAGTAGTTATAAATTGAAATAATATAAAAGTAATTTGTAATCACAAACCCAACAAATTGATCTGAAGGAGCGCGTGTTCTTCAAATATAATAAAGTAGACATTGTAATATCTCTGTAGAATGTTGTCAATCAGTCAGCCTGATGAAGCCATTATAAAAACCAATGGACTGTGTGCAATGTCTCAGCATTTTCTCCAGTCCAAGAAGGCAGGTTACACAATAATACACCTTCAACAACAAAAAGTGATAATGCTATTAATGCTAATAATTTATCGTGTCTCTAATTGTACGAGCAGGAAGTTCACAACGCACACACAATAAGGAAGCCTTTCTCACTTCTCTCTTGTGCATGTGTGATAAGCTGACACTAAACCAATAAACCAGACTGCGAATACGTATTTAGCAGCCACGGTATGTCTTCTTATAGGGTACAGAGCATTGAACCATCCTTTCTGATAATTCAAACTGTGCCTTAGTGATAAACTACTTCTCATATAAGGAAATTATTATCCCAGGGAATTCTGGGACAATACCTGTCCCCATACACCAGAATATATCATATATACTGGTGTGGGAAGGGAGGGCATGCAGCTGCTGGCAAATCCACTTAACAGTGACTGGATAGGATTTTCTAATGTAAGTATTTTGGTATTTTTTTTTTCTACAAAATGCATTGTACGAAATTTGGTTAGAATTGTACTTCCTAATATATTTATATTATTTTTTTATGTTTTTCCTGCAAATATTTATCTTAAGGTAGGTAATTATTCTCTAATTGGTAGCCGTTACTAGCCCTGTAGGGTCCTGTAAATGTTCATCGGGGGATAATATGTGTAACTCCTTCCTATATGGATGGATGGTGACAACTGGTTGTCATGTAAAGATCAGAGATCAGGCTGCTCCATATTTCAATTTGGCCGACATGTTTATTATAGGAAGTAATATACTGTTGGGAAGTTGTGGGGGAGGGGGCAGTATGCCCTGGGTGACAGAAGCTGGGAGAGAGTTGGCAGACAGGAGGGGAGTTCACACAGCACCCCCTTCCTGCAGTATTGGGAATTGCATTGTAAAAGAGCAAATCATGTCAGAGGGTGCAAACTACTCTACCTGGTCTGCAAGTGCAGATCAGCCATGTGAATGGAGGGGATTGGACTTTCTATCTTGTCAGACAATACATGCACAAAAAGGATAAAGAAGGTTAAATGGTACAGAAGAGGCTAAGGGGGTTCATGGGGGATCAAGGGTACAAAAGTGGTAAGAGGAAGACAAGAAGAATAAGAGATTAATAGACACAATAGAATAAGTGGTTAAGAGACACACACAGGAAAATGAGGGAGTTGAGACACACAAGGTATATAAGAGGTACACAGGTTCTAAGGCGAGTTATGAGACACAAGAAGTGAGATGCGGAATTAAGAGGCACACCAAGGTAAGGGGTTAAGAGGCACACACAAAAAGGTGCAGAGAGACATTACTGGGAGTGATCTGAGTCGCAAACATTTTCTATAATTCTGGAGGAGACGTTGTACCAGCAGATTATCCGGCAAATAATGGAGCTATGCCTCTGAATGTAGGATATCAAAGTTAAGGATTGAGATGGGTGGATCTGGAGCAGGTGCAAACGAATGTTTGCAGATTGCTAATTAAACACAATTAAACGCTGATATCAATGTAAGTTCAGAACATAAGAGTTTAATGCCACCCATATAAAGTTTTATCAATGCTACTGTGATGTAATCACAAAGCCTGCCAAGGAATTTTTTAGTTTGACGATAACCCCGCAATCTCAGTGGATAACGATTTCTCAAATCAAATTAAAAGAAACACAAGATTGTAATTGATGTCTTTATCACTTTTGCTTGTCTTGTAAACATTATGCTTTCTTTGTCTGTTTTATTTAGTGATAATTAGTGATTTCGCGAATGGTTCGCCACGAATGGTTTGCCGCGGACTCCTCATTGAGTAAACTTTGACCCTGTACCTCACAGTCAGCAGACACATTCCAGCCTCCTGGACAGCTCACTAAGAATGCAGCTTCACAATGAATGTAAAATGGATGCTGTCCAGGAGGTGGCAGGGTCTGGGAGGGAGGGTCTGCTGCTGATTGGCTGGAATGTGTCTGTTGACTGTGAGGTAGAGGGTCAAAATTTACTCAATGATGAGTCCGTGGCGAACCGTTCGTGGCGAACCGTTCGGGACATCACTAGTGATAATGAAAGAGAATTCCTGTATGAAAGAGAATTCTTCAAGAACTGATGGGGAAAAGGACAGCAGAGAATTCCATCATTCATTGAAGTTAATTCTTTGTTAAACTCCGTTTTGGTTTATATTATTAGCTATCACAGATTATTTAAGGCTTTGTTAATAGTAGATACTGATTTATCCACACATATTAAATCATAGTATTTTATTAAAGTATTGCAAAACTACAATGTGTTGTGAACATGATTATGATGATTATGTGGGATCAGCCACACAATGTACCAGACAAATCTCTGATGTGGGGAATCGACAAGATAAACTCGAACCATTGAAACAGGAACTGTTAGGAAAAAAAAAATAATAATCTGAAATTCTAAGTGAACAAAAAATATATATATGAAGTGGAGGAATCTAATAATAATAATCATTATTGATTTTATTTTATTTATAGAGCGCCATCAAATTCCGCAGCGCTTTATAATGAGTGGACGAACAGACGTAGTTGTAACCAGACAAGTTGGACACACAGGAACAGAGGGGTTGAGGGCCCTGCTCAATGAGCTTACATTCTAGAAGGAGTGGGATAAAATGACACAAAAAGTTAAGGATAGTATTAGACTAGTGACAGTTGTAGAAGAGGAATCCGTCAGGAGTTATTAACAGTTTAATTGTTGTTTTTTTTTTTATGAAGAAGTGGGTTTTTAATGTTTTTTTTTGAAGGAGTGGAGACTAGGTGAGCATCTAACGGAGGAGGGAAGCGAGTTCCACAGGAATGGTGCAGCCCTCGAGAAATCTTGAAGGTGAGCATCATAGGTGGGAGTAGGGACAGAAGATAGACGTAAGTCTTTATCAGATCGTAAGGGCCTAGACAGGACATACTTGTGTATAAGGGAGGATAGATAGGTGGGAGCAGCATTATGTAGAGATTTGAAAGGAAGAACCAGAATTTTAAATTGAGCTCTATATCTTATAGGAAGCCAATGTAGGGACTGACAGAGGGGTGAGGCGTGGGAGGTGCGGGCGGATAGGAAGATGAGCCTCGCCCCCGCATTCATTATGGACTGTAATGGCACAAGTTGGGAGCACTGAGAAGCGGATTACAGAAGTCAAGGTGAGAAAGGGGAGTGGAATGGACCAACACCTTAGTCGCATCTGGCGTTAAGTAGGGGCGGATGCGTGCAATAGGGGCTGATGGTAGCACCGTTGACTTGTAGGGAGACAGACACAGGAGTAACAACACTTGAGGGAGGAAAGACCAGAATTTCAGTTTTGGTCAAGTTTAGTTTAAGGAAGTGGGCAGCCATCCAGTTAGAAATAGCAGAGAGGCAGTCAGAGACACTAGTCAAGAGGGACAGGGAGAGATCAGGAGAGGACAGGTAGATTTGCATGTGCATAGAAATGATATTGGAAGCCACAGGAGCTAATGAGTTTACCAAGGGAGGCAGTATAGATGGAGAACAGTAAGGGACCAAGGACTGAACCTTGGGGGACACCAACAGAGAGGAGTTGGGGAGAAGCAGAGCCAGAGGAAGAAACACTGAAAGAGCACTGGGAGAGGTAGGAGGAACACCAGGAGAGAGCAAAATCTTGTAGACCGATATTACGGAGGATGCGAAGAAGCTGTTGATGATCAACAGTGTCAAAAGCCGCAGACAGGTCAAGGAGAATTAGGATAGAGTAGTGACCACAAGATTTTGCCGTGAGTAGATCATTGGATACTTTGGTCAGTGCCGTTTCCACAGAGTGCTTAGCGCGGAAACCAGACTGAAGCGGGTCTAGCAGAGAGTTGGACTCGAGGAAGTCTGTCAATCTCGCATACACAATTCTTTCAAGGATCTTGGACGCAAAAGGCAGTAGCGAGATAGGACGGTAGTTGGATGGGGAGTTAGGGTCAAGGTTGGGCTTCTTTAGAATTGGGGTTACAGTTGCATGTTTGAAGGGCAATGGAAATATACCAGAGGAGAGAGAGATTGATTGAGAATTTTAGTGAGAGGTGGAGAAAGAGAAGAAGACAGAGTATGGATGAGATGCGAGGGGAATTGGATCTAGGGAGCAGGTGGTGGGGCGGGAGGACTGGAGCAGAGCAGAAACCTCTTCCAATGTAGCAGGTGCGAATTAACATAGAACAGCAGACCGAGTGAAGTTAGGGGAAGTATTGTAAGGGGAAGAAGAAAGATGAGAGATCTCTTCCCTGGTTGTAGAGATCTTGTCAGTGAAATGAATTGCAAAGTCTGAGGTGGTCAAGTTAGTAGGTGGAGGAGGAACAACAGGGCGAAGAAGAGAGTTAAATGTGTGAAATAGTCGGTTGAGTTCACGGGAGAGTGTGGTTATGAGGGTATAGAAGTAATTTACTTTTGCAGAGGAAAGAGCCAAGCTGTATGAGCTCAGCATAAATTTATAGTGGAGAAAGTCAGATGCACAGTGAGACTTTCTCCAACAGCGTTCAGCAGTTCTAGAGTATTTTTGGAGGTATCGAGTGAGCTTGGTGTGCCAGGGTTGTTGTTAGGGGCTCCTGCGGCGTTTAAATGTAGAAGGTGCCATGATGTCTAGTTGAGAGGAGAGGGTGGAATTGTTGAAGGAGGTTGCAGAACTAGGACAGGTGAGGTTTGAGATAGGTAAAAGGAGAGTTTAGAGATTAGTGGAGAAATGCTCTAGGTCAGGACATTGGAGGTTTTCTGTGAGAGTGATGTTCAGACGGTGGTGTAAATTGGGTCTTAGGTACGCCAATGTCAAAAGTCAGCAGATGGTGGTCAGATAGAGTAAAAGGAATATTGGAGAGATTAGAGGCAGTAAAAAAGGTTAGTGAAGGCGAGGTCAAGAGTGTTTCTCGCTGTATGGGTTGCTAAATTGAATCATTGCATAATGCCAAAGGAGGAGGTTACAGAGAGCAGACGAGAGACATCAGTGCAATTGGGGTTATTGATTGGGATATTGAAATACCCAAGTATAAGGGAAGGAGTGCTAGGTGAGAGGAAGTGGGGAAGCCAGGAAGATAAGTGCTCAATGAATAGTCTAGGATAACTGGGGGGGGGGAGGTGGGAACGGTAGATGATAGCAATTCTTAAAGGAGTGGGTTTAAATAGGCGGACAGTGTGAACTTCAAAAGAAGAAAATGATAGGGCATGGGGAGTTATGATTGGTTGAAAGGTACATTGAGGGGGGAGAGAAGGATGCCTACGCCTCCTCCTTTACAGTTGAGTCTGGGAGTGTGAGAGAATTGTAGCCCACCAAATTATAAAGAGGCAGGAGTGGCGCTATCAGAGGGGGACACCCAGGTCTCTGTAAGTGCAAGAAGTGTGAGTGAGTTTGAGATGAAAAAGTCGTGTATGGTTGTTGATTTTTAATTACTGCAGATGGAGCAGGCATTCTAGAGTGCACACTGAATGTTGGTAAGTGAGGGTAAAGGGCAGGATATTGTGATGAGGTTTGTGGGGTTTCTGGTTTTCATAGTGTGTGTGGAGAAGATGAAGGACCCTGGATTGGGAGAGACATCACCAGCTGCTAGAAGCAGGAGTAGAGAAAGTGACAGGAAGTGTGAATTGGTTTTATATGCATGGGGTCTAGGATCAGATCGATTGTGGGTTAGAGTGAGAGAGTAGAAAAATGAGTGTAAGGCATGAGATGAGAGAAGGGGGGAGTGAAACAAACCGTGTATAAAGTGTAATTGGAACCGTATTGTTAAAAGTGATGTAAGACCAATCTCCCCTTGGCTGTCTCTGCACAAATGGAGAGAAAAAGGGGCACACCTAATAGCAGACGTATGCAAACAAGGAACTATATTACCTTTCCCAGAACTACAAAAGAATCTTCAGTCTTCCTTTATTGTTCATTTTCCCATATCTCCAATTAAAAAGCCTAATCTTGGACAGAGTGGCACACCCTGTCCTGATGAAAGTGTCCTGATGAAAGCTCCCCAGTGGAGCTGAAACGTCGAATTTTTCTTCCGCAATAAATGGAGACGTTATCTTCTGGAAAACCTTGAGTGCCGGTATTTTCACTTTGTTTTTGCATATATATATATAGATAGATATAAAATTTATTATATGTATGTTTCTTTGGTAATTAAAAGCATCCGAATATCCAAATTGCTGAAATTCGAATGAAACAAATTGCACATGTCTAATAATCCATTACAATAATTTATAGCACGGTTTAAAAGATTAAAGTATATGCTTCCAATATCAGTAAAATAGAATAACATACACTCTTGGATTAGTCAACCTTTCAGTAATGATAAAGTGGAGCAGTGTCTCTGGATCCAAAATTCTCTCCTCTGTGTCCTAATATTAATAAGCACATATATTTATACCTTAGATTTTCTATTAGGTCATGTTAGGACCTACCATAACTTGGCAAAGATACAAGGCCATGACTTGGTCATTTCACATGATCATTTCATCATATTAATCAATCGATTGTCATAACGTAGACATCTTATCTATGTTCAGACTAAAACTTAAGGGTATACATGACATGGGAAATTCCCTGACTTGTTGTTACATTAACCTAGGACAAAATGTTGTCCTAAAGTATGAACACCATATTTACTGAATATGGGTAAGAAGTCATTAAAAAAGAATTAAATCTATTGTTTTGTGCTCCACAATTAACGCCAAGTAAACAACCTGATGCTGATGAGTTACATTAACAATGAAAAAGCGGACCATTAGTGATTCACTGGCTTTGCATCTCTTCTTGAGTTTTTATATATTAGGACATAATAGCAATCATTATAGCAATTAGTAAATACAACCTCAGATTAATAACAACACATGACATCTTACAATGTGCCATGATTTATTTAGCAATAAAATCAAACTACTTGACTAAAATACTCTTCTCCACTTAAAAAAAAAGCAGAAAATGGAGTACCGATTATTTTAGACTACAATAATAAGAATAAACATATGAAGAAAATGATGCATACATTTTTGCATATATTAAAAGAAGATAAGGTTTTAAAAAGTATGTTCCCAAATAGCCTGAGATTGTTGTAGAAGTGAACCTAACCTAAAGATTAAATGAACCAAAGACTATACAAAAAAATAGCAACAAAAAAATTTAAGTGTATCACTTGCATATTTACAAACCATTGGGCTTTATGAATATAAATACATTTAAATCTAACAATGCCATGTGGAGCTGCCTTTATACGTGTACCTGCTTAACAAGAATCTCTGTTATGTTCTGCAGTGGTACATTGACCTACTTTCAATATATGAAAACTATACTCTGATTATACTCTAGTTGTTATTAAAGAAGATTCAACACTGTTACTGCAATACTCTTAAATTCTTGTTCTCTAAAAATGGAGAAGTACTTACAAAGGGCATCTCCTTTATACTCAATATCATATCTAAAAAAACACAATACCAAGTAAAAAACCCCAACGTTGACGGTTTGCCATCACCTAGTCCTGGGGACCTGGACACAAGCTGTCTTCTCTATTGACCTATATCTTCCTCTCAAGTTACTGGTTGTGGCTGCAATTTCAGTCTCCTTGAGGCTGGACACTAAAGTAGACAACATTAAAACACCATCAATGGTACCCTAACTCAAATTACACAAAATGCCTCAACGGTAACAACACCGGAACAAGGGCAGAGCAAACATGAATACACAGTATACAACAACAGGATCATAGGCAAACTGAGCAAATCTCACAGTTACCTAACAAAGGCAATGACATGGAAAACAGAAGTAAAGATCAGTATGTGCCTTATAGGCATCCCAGAAACTATCAAGGCACTATCCCTGTTACCTTTGTTAAAATCCCAGCTGCATAAAATTTTTACACATACCGAGCAACTGGGTTTTTTGCCTTCTTTTGGATCAACAGCAAAAACAAATGTGAGGAAGGCTGAACTTGATGGACGCAAGTCTCTTTTCAGCTATGTAACTATGTAACTCTTACCAACCTTTCCCGATTGAACAAACCAGCCCAAATAGCGGGAAATGGATTGTCTATTGTCAGACAAATCTCCCTCAATTACATTCCATATACTTAACTCTTTAGACAAGGTAGCAATAACATAAAACAATTAAAGGAAGTCAAAATACCCTGACCAAGAAAAGAGCTGATTTTCCAAGGCTTTTCTGCACAGGTTACAATGTTCTCTTTCTGTAAAACACTAAATAAAGAACGTATCAATTTACATAATATTGTCAGACATTTTGTGTTCTGAAACTGCTATGAGTGCAGTTCACAGTTATCAATTGTGACTCCATCTTCCTGGCAGAATGGAAACAACATAGTCCCACTTTTGTTTAACTTTTTTTTGTAAATAAAATTTTTATTGGAATTTCCACTTCTTTTTTTTTCAATTGCAAAGGTCATGTATGAAAATCATAGAATAAAGCAGTGAGACATGCAGGTCTCATATGAGACAGTAAACATAGTGGTTCAATAGATGATTAGACTCCCAGATCTGCAAAATTGCTGCATAACAAGGATACTTGTAGGCCTCAAACTGGAAACAGAGTAATAAGAATAGTTTATCAAAAACTCAGAGTTAGTCACAGTGCATCAGCATATACATATACTCAGTAATCAATGAGCTTTATCATCTTATCTGGTGTTGAGATATGGCTACGGGGCTTTTTACATGGGTATTCCCTGCTCCCAGGGGTCTTTCTATGTCTAACGGGTGGGTACCCTGGCTCATTCTGAGCATGGTAAAAAGAAAAAGAGAAATGAGGAAAACTGTGGCTATGCAGTCCCCCAGAAAGAGCATACACTTTTTTTTTTCTTAACTCCATTCAGGAGAGAGATAAGGCCTTGTGCCCATTGTATTCACAGTACCCGGCCTTAAAACTTAGAATGTGGCTAAGATAAACATTCAGATCTCTTACAAGACTCACACTGCATGGTACAAACATAAGTTCTAAAGAAGGGGGGTTTGAATAGCACATACTTAAGAATATATAGTTATAACTGTGATGGTAGTCACATCACTGGGAACATAAGATGGACACCTCAGTTAGATCCCTAGATGGCTATTATGTTTAAGTTACCCTGTGCCCATTGTAGGTGCAGAGTGTGTAATGTATGTATTCCAAGAATTTTAGGGATCTTGCTGATGAATGAAACCCCAAACTCTAGCCCCCTATTTGATATCGTGGGCAGCACCCATGCAACCAAGAATTTGCATTTGTCTTTTATCATACAAAATTACACTATGCTATATTTGTGTTCATAGGTCCATCAGCAATATCCCTAAAATTCTGGGTATATATACATTTTTGCTGTGGTTGGTTACCATCTGGGAGGTAACCTGGGAGGCTTTGTACCTGTAAGTTAAGTTGTATTTTCTTGTTGTATTTCACTGGTGACAGGTGGAATTGACACATTTATATTTGTATGCAATGTATGTGTATTATGTATTTTTTGTTAATTATTTGTGTGCTCTGCTGTCCTCCTGATGCTTGCTACCAACTAGTAGGATTTACAATGGAGTCTGTATTGCGTCCTCTGTTGGATGCACCAACAGCTATATGCACTGCCTGAATAGCAAGGCTTGCTAATTTGCATATTCGGGTAGATTTGCATATTGCTAATTCTGCATACAGGAGAGATATTTTGTGTTAATTATTATCTTCCCTATCCCATTATAAATATGTAATTGTGTTAGTATAAGTTTCTGTATGTTGTCTGCTATGATTTGGTTGTTTGTATTTTATTTAAGTTGTCATAGCAATCTACATG
Organism: Pelobates cultripes; assembly: GCA_933207985.1. Taxonomy (NCBI): domain Eukaryota; kingdom Metazoa; phylum Chordata; class Amphibia; order Anura; family Pelobatidae; genus Pelobates; species Pelobates cultripes. Next base: position 297,553,482 of record OW240916.1, on the reverse strand, counting down.
TAATGAGTCTATGAGGTAATACCGAGAAAAATAAAGTTTTGGAACTTGTGTCCTGTGTGGATTTTTAGGGCTCCTAGTGATAGAGTCTTCGAACCTGTTTGCTGGTTGCAGGATTTGTCTCCTCTTTGCTCTTAATATATTTTTTTAATTATCTATCACTATGCATGTATAGTTATTCTCACTGAATAGCTGTTAAAATACAGTACCTTTTAATATGAGTTACATTGTGTGTGACTAATACTCAGACACAGATGAGAGGACATAAGATATGTATATGTCTCATAACATATATGTCATCTACACACCACTTTATATGTGCCTGTACAATTAGTTTTGGATTAGAATATATAGCGGAGCGGCAATTTTAAATCCCACGATCTCCGCTGGTTCAGAAGGTAATCCACATTCAAGCGCTGAAAAGTAAGGCAATATCCCAAATCTCCCAGTAACCAGACGAAACACAGTTCTGAGAGTCAACTGAGGCTTTATTCACAGGCTCCACAATTTATATAATTCCCCATGCATGGGGTTTCCTGAGTCATATCCCAGGGGTATTCCAGGAGTGGACTACGTGGGGAATTTACAGTACAGAGCATTTCTCCCATCAGGCACTGCTGCACGAGAGAGATCCTCCCACTGGACTGTACCGTTAAGTGGATTATCCCTCCATGCAGCAGAACCGGCAATTTATATTAAAACACACAACTTTTCGAATCTTAGGTGGATTTGCACGAATGGACGTTGGGTAGATAGCTGGGGTCTGAGTGCATCATTCGTGAGATTACCGCTCAGATCCCAGCTAAAACAACCGAACGCCGCACGAAAAACATATTCACCAAAACATGCATTTAAAAGACCGATTGGCATATGGGGAATAAAATACCGAACGGCCCGAAAGTCCAGCGGTGTTCGCGCCGTCGAGTAGCCGTTTTTAGTACCACACGCTTGACGATCAAACACCGCTGGAGGAACAAAGGATCCAAGATGACCGACCGCCGCGTGGTCGGTAGTCGAACGACGGCCACCTAGGAGAGCCTCTAATTACCGATTGCAACATTGTTGCAATCGGTTAACAAGCGCCACACGTCTCTTAATGTGTGGGCTATTACAGGGTGGTTTATTCGGTTCACGAACGGCCCGCAAAGGTGCCGTTCGTGAAACGAAATGAAATACAGCTTTCGGCAGATAGCTAATACAGGCAATACAATACTATACAGTCAGCATACCTTACACCCAGGAACATACATATCCCCACAACCATACAGGCAACCCTTAAAGCCACAGTCTCTGTATAATGTCCAAGTGGCAGAATATTTTTTAAAGATTCTATTCATAATCAGAGGTGTGAAAATGGATGTTGTGGCACTATCTCCATAATGGGGCGGTCATAAAAATGACCACTCTCTGACACATTTCTGACACATCATCGTGAGTTAACTCCTTAAGATATGGTGGTCATTAAACAATAATTATAGGACTATAATGCCTCCTATAGACCAAATAAAAAAATTCTGCTACTATGGTGAGGTCATCACTCATTACCCATTTAAATTAATTGGTCAACTCATATTATGGATGTGAATTTTAGGAGAAAAGAAGTTCTCTTATAATTAGGAAGACAGGGGACGGGGCCTGAACGTAATGGCGACTGGATGTGCTTTCTATGAGCTCATCATGATTCTTGTATTTAGTTCAGTCTATTTTGAGCTGACAGAGGCAGCCTGTTATCCTGCATTGATTGACCAGCTCTGAGCTGCTTCCAGCAATCATCTGTGGCTTGCTGCCTGATGGAACCAAAACCCTGATCCCCCCCATGGACTGGCAGAATTATCACAGTCCAAACCCTGAGGACTTCTTACCTCTGCGGGGGGCCAGTGGTGCTGTCAACACTCAAGCTGCCACCATACCTGGCGGGCCAAGGAGAAGACTGGATTGCTGTTCAGGCTGGACAGCCTCTTTGAGTCTTTCTGGCAGAAATTGTGGCACAGCTACCTCCTGTCTCCCATACAAGACCCGACATACAACCCACCTGCGCAAACACTCAGATGTCTCCGTGTCCTACAAGTGTCTACAGGCCCTGCAGCAGCCCGCCTCAAGTGGCATGGACTGCATAGGGTACTTTGGAGAAGAAAGGCACACAGTCATCTGCCGAAACTGGTCATATTTAAGCTGGATATTGGGTTTTCCTGGAGGATTGAGGTATGACAGGATCCATGGCACATTGAACAACACCTGACTTACCATCAGGCACACTTGGCCCCTCAACTTCTGGCGCTGGACCTGTGGACTAGCAATAGTTTTCCAATACATGGTTATTTTGCAAACTTTCATTCTTACGTTTTCCCATCTTTAAACACTTAACCAAACACTCGTTGGATTAATACACCTCCAGGAACCAGGACAGAATCTTACTACAGCATGGTAACGAAAATGGGTTTATTAAAATTTTTCCTAAAAGCAAATTCTGGAATCATATCTAGCTTAAAACTGAATCAATAGATTGATGATATCAGACTGCAGCTGAGAATATGAACAGACCGCTAAGAGGAAGAGCTCCCTCGCCAGCCGCCCGCCCATTGCCCAGAAGCCACTGGACCACCAGGGAGAGAGGGAACCCTCCCCTCCCCCCCCCAGCATTCCCAAAGGTAAGGAGGGTGGGGTTAAAAAAAATAAATGTGTTAATGTAGTGTCTGTTAGTGTCTGTTAGTGTGTGTGTGAGTGTGTCTGTTAGTGTGTGTGTGTGTGTGTGTGTGTGTGTGTGAGTGTGTCTGTTAGTGTGTGTGTGAGTGTGTCTGTCAGTTAGTGTGTCTGTTAGTGAGTGTGTCTGACTGTTAGTGTGTGTGTGTCTGACTGTTAGTGTGTTTGCCTGGGAGTGTGTGTGTCTGCTAGTGTGTGTCTGCTAGTGAGTGTGTGTGTCTGCTAGTGATAGAGTGTGTTTGTGTCTGACTGTGTGTGTATGTTTGCCTGTGAGTGTGTCATTGAGTGTGTGTGTGTCTGCTAGTGAGTGAGTGAGTGTCTGTGTGTGTCAGTGAGTTTGTGTTTCTGTTAGCTAGTGTATGCGTATCTGTCAGTGAGTGTGTGTATTTAGAAGGCGGGGCGGGGGGAAGGAATGGGTGGGGGCCGCGCGCGTGTGGGGGGCGGGGGTGATAGAGGGGGAGTTTAGGGGGCGCCTGAGTTTTGTCCTGCCTAGGGCAGCACAAAACCAGGATACACCACTGGTGGTGAGTCAATTTGGAAAATATAAAGACAGAAAATAGAGTATAGTGTAGTATATTCTATACGTGGTGAAGTAAAATAAGAGAAATGCCACTTTCTTTTTTTCTGGAGCTTATGTTTAGCTCCAGACATATGCGCCTGTGGATATGTCGCTCAGTCTGATTCCTTGTAGATGGTAGGTCAGGGTTAAGGGCCAGTTGAAGTTTCGAGAGTTCACTGGTATTTTAGGGATCCTACCAAATTATTAATTATTTTGATAATTTTTATAAAATGTTGTTTTTAATATTTTATTACCCCATAAATATTCTCACAATATGTATCCAGTGAAAAATACACATACACCAAATAGAACTATCTCATAGAGCTTCATCACATGGTCTTTGTCTCAGCTTAAAGGACCACTATAGGCACCCAGACCACTTCAGCTTAATGAAGTGGTTTGGGTGCCAGGTCCCTCTAGGATTAACCCTTTCTGCTATGTCTACAAATGGGTTAATCCAGCTTCTAGTGGCTGTCTCATTGACAGCCGCTAGAGGCGCTTCCGCGCTTCTCACTGTGATTTTCACAGTGAGATGATGCCAGCGTCCATAGGAAAGCATTGACAATGCTTTCCTATGAGATTGGCTGAATGCGCGCGTGGCTGAATTCAGCGCATTAAGCCGATGACGGGAAAGGAGGAGGAGAGTCCCCAGCGCCGAGGGATTAATCCCTTCCTCCCTCTAGAGCCCGGCGGGAGGGGGACCCAAGAACCCTATAGAGTTAGGAAAACAAGTATGTTTTCCTGGCACTATAGTGGTCCTTTAAAAAGTACAGGCCAAACCCCAAGATCTTAATCTCTTGTGAAGATGCTCTCTAAGATAACATAGTATATTTCAATATTATCTCGTTAACAGCCTTCCAGGCTCCTAACATCTCTCAAATCATGTTAGTGAATATTAGTGGCTTAAAGGAAAAGCAGTGTTAAATAATCTGCACTAACCATCCCCCACGTAAACTTTTTGCAGGTAATGCATTGCAGGGTATACTGTCAGGAACATGTATTTTTATGTTATTGTCTCTTTAAATAATTCTGTTATTTCCATTTAAGTTCACAGGTCCACTGGCAATAAACAGTCTGTTTAAGATGGTCAGTGAACCTGTGCACTTTTAATGAGCGGACATCAGCCCAGCCTGTCATCCTCCTGTGCTTTGCATGTTGCTACTAACTAATTTTGCAGGTCTCAAAATCTCCAGATCAACTCAGAACTGATTTTCCACTTACCTCTCCGGGGATTCCTTCTTAACCTAAAAATCTGATCCTTATCCTCACCTTGTTTCCTGCATTTCTCCATTGAACTTCAAATATTTCAAACTCAGTTGTAGCTGAAAGCTAAATGAACTCTCTGTTTTGCATTCAGTTACAGCCAGCCAGTTAACCAGCCTGTATCTCTGGGAATTGTCTTCTGTTGGAATCACTGACTTGCCTAAAGACTTGGGTAAATCCCCATATTCTGTTATTTTCTTACATTTAAACAATCTTGTATGAACTTTCTTTGTTTTACCTACTACAAATTGGCTAATATGCAAGGTGCAGCACAAGAATTGCTTTCTTCTTTTTTTTTTTGCTTCATATTATCAAAATCAGGTTCTGACTCGGACTGTCTGATTTAAAAATACGTTCATGTTTACTTCATGTTTATTTGATCTAATTTTGCCAGTAAAAGTCTCTGCAATTTGATATACTAATTTCCTGCTTGATCTGTAAGGAACAGGAGTGAATATGACATATTCTCTATACTCAAAGTTAGAGCACAGTAGATTTACTGTGTATCATGGCCCAGTTTCACACAAAGTTACATTAAGTAGTTGTAGAATGCAGTGCCCATTTGGGTATTAATCGGTATAGATTGAACGAAGTGTGTAATCTCTGCCTTAGCCACACCTCCAGTGGTGGCGGGCTATGGGAAGCCAAGGACCCTTATTTTATTTTAAACTGCTTAAAATGGTTTAACACTGAATGGAAGGAGAGTGCAAGGGGACTCAGGGCACTATAGCCAATTCAATTAGACAAAACTGTTATAGTGCCTACAGTGTCCCTTTAATTTATATTTCCTTATTAGAGTTTATGGGCTTTTCAATCTGTAATTTATCTATTTATTCCTTTCGGTGCATCACAGTGACTGTAGTAATGGATGGATCTGTCACTTAAAAAAAAACAAAAAAAAAAAACTTATATTAACAAAAGAATAGCAGTGTGTTTATTCTGTGTTAATATCAAAAATATACTCCACCTGCACTTAGGCAAGGTAAAGTATTTTAAGGTACTAGCTAATTCAATGCCAAGTGAGTTGACTGAACAGGAATTATTTCATTCAATTGTTTCATATTTAACGTTTTTTATGGAGCATTTTTTTTTTTTTTTTACAAATTTTGCATAAATCATAGGCAGGGTTGGAGACAGAGGAATATAGTATTTGGCAAATGGAACCAAAAATAGTATAGAGCTCTTCAGCTCAGTGAGACGTTTTTACAAGGCTGGCTAGTTTTAGAAAGTGTCTGCCACATGCACGTCATTCCAGGGAGCTAATGGGCAGAAAAATAACTCCTGGGAGTTTTGTGAATAACCCTGTTAAAATCTGAGGCTTATAATTCTTTTGGAAACTCAACCAAGATTTTTCAGAATAGAAAGTGATGTAGCAGATAATGTGCATTCAACTGTTCTTTGATGACAGCATCTCGAGAATTCCAAGCCTGTTTATGGCTTAATGTAAAACTGGGTTAAACTACTCCATCTACCACAACTCAGTTTTAAAGTTAGATTGTACATTAGTTAAAAGTATAAAATATGAGTTTTTTTTTTCTCAATAATTCCATTAGCATACATAAAACCTTTCACCTGTATTTATTTTAAGGCATTTCCCATAATGTCTCTTGTGGGTTTGTATTTACAAATTTTATTTCAAGCAGCATTCAGAATGGGTGTCATTAATAAGTAACAAAACATAAAAAATAAATTTCAACTGTAAAATAAATATTTTAGCAATTTTAGAATTTTGAAGGTGCAGACCACTTAGTCGATCACAATAGGGTGAACCGGTAATATCCACTGCCATAGTAGTGCAAAGCTTTTACCCTGAGGATGCTTTCGTTTCATGGAGTTAAACATCTCTAGGTCCTCTTTGTCCAGTAGCCATCCGTGCATGTCTAACAAGGATAAACTGTGAAGTCGTGACACACGCTGAATTATTGAATGTAGAGTCGATGCATCGGTTTTAAACTGGTGGCTATGAAGTCTGTTAATGAACAGCTCATTTAAATGGGGCAGATTATCTAGTGTCTGGAAAAAGTCTCTCCACCCAGATTGGGTAATATCGTGATTAACACCAAGGTTTAAGATCTGGATGTTGTTCAAAAACCCTTTCCTTGCAGCTGTTGCTGGAATATAAAAGAAAAATACAAATAAATAAATACTACTTTAGCACAATGTTTACTTAACGTGTGGTTTACGTAACCACAGCCGGTTCCCTTATTTACCACTATAACATCTTGTCTTTTCAAATATATATATATTCAGCTCTTGGACACCTGGACAATTGTATATTCAACCAATATAATATCACAACCTCCACTTCATCCTTATTACAACGTATCTGTTTTGCCGCTCCAACTGAAGAGGAGGTTTCATCCCTCAAACACTTCATTAAGTTTAATCTGTCTACTGGAGCAGTCCTATCATTGTACAAGATGCCTGTCCTCTCACCCTTCAACTCTGACATGGTTAATTACTAAAGGAAATGAACAAAATTCCAAGTAAATTTCTAATTTAAGGTCAAAATAGCTGAACTGGAAAAAATCCAGTTGATGTAAATCCAGATGATGTAAAATGTTAAATTCATATTGAATTACAGAAACAATGTGCACTAACAATGCTACACTGAGAGATGTTTATGCCAGGATAAAAAAAAAAATAGTTACCCAACTCCAGTAAGCTGTGGTCATTTAAAATGTGGTTTTGAAGACGTAGTTCCATGAGGTTCGGCAGAAATTGGAACTGCTCTATAATTGAGGTAATTGTTTCTGTGATTCCAGGTCCACTGGGAAGGGCCAGATATTCCAACTGCACCAATGATGACAAGGCTTGTACTGCAAAGAATACAGCTTATTTAGCTAAATAAACAAAGACAACAGTCTTCCATTGCGAGTGAGATATGCATTATATTAGAATAAAATGTATCACACTTAAGTACTGAGTCATTGGTAAATATCTAACATGCTACTGGAGCACATTGAATGTTGACACATATTCAAAAATAATGTACACAGTGCATAACTTTATAAAGACTTGTTATTTGTATTATCAGACTTGACAAAGGGACAAAATGTCTGAAATGTTGCTAAGCCACCACTTGGCTGTGATAAAGGCAAGTAAATTACATTGTGAGCTGTGGACATCATGATACATTGGACACAAATGGATGAGTGTCTCAAACCCTCAAATAGCCTGTCAGATAATTCTTCTCAGCACAGTTGATTTAAAGGTGCACTATAGCATTAGGAATACATATACGTATCCCCAATTCTATAGTGTCCTAGTAACTGTTTACGTGACAGTGTCAGCATTGACAGGGTTTATAAAGTTGGTTTGCTTACTGTTCCACTCCACCTCTTTGGCTGGGATCATCGATGTTGATGATCTCAGCCAATCCAATGATTTCCCATAGGAAAGCATTTTTGAAGCTAGTGTATGTGTACATCAAAACAATGAACTACTAATGGGCGCACTGCACCAATCAGATGATCTTTCTAAGACCATCCAATACAAATGTCATAATGACACTAGAGTCAGGTTAAACCCGCAGTGAAAATATTGCTGTTCTGTAGGAACGTCTGCTTGCCCGCCTCCTACCTTCTGACTATGGCCCTGGGATATATGGCATTTGAAAACTCTATTTGTGCCCTGTGACAAAACTGGAGATTGTGCACAAATATGACTATTGTCCATATTTTGTATGATTCCCTTCGTTTGTTGCACTGTTCCCTATGTGTTTCATCTGTTGGTTCGGCTGGATAGACTACCAGACAAACTGTGGAGTTACTGGGTGTCCACCATTTCATGTATCAGAGGAACATGGTGAGAACAATGGATGAAGCACATGGTGAGAACAATGGGTGGTGGCCATTTTAACTCACAGACACTGTTTTGACTTTTCTACACGGTGCCATCTCGCTGGTATTTGGTGCACAAAGACATCGTTCAGTAGTTTTAAACTACAGAACAGGGGACACATTTAACAGTAATTATTTTTCATATAGCCTGTATATGTTCTGCGGAATCTGCATTAAACCGTATCTTCCAAACTACTGAACGTATCTGGGTGAATTTTTTTGGGGGGGGTTATTGCATGTTGTGGGGTCCCTGTGATATGTTTTATAATACTGTATTTTCCTGCCTGTGATAATTAAGTTAGTCTATTGTGTTGAGATAATTGTATCACAGGCAGAGAGGAGGATTTCTGATGTAATGAATGGGAGTATTAGCTGTGTTGTAATGTGTTGATTGGTTGTTCTTCAAAACCTTGTGGGCTGTACTATGTTTGTAGAATGTGAATAAAAGAGGCTGTTTGTGCCAGTACAGTCAGTTCTTCTTTACCCTTCAAAACGTAACCTCGTCTCGTTATTGGAGGGAACTGCTATAATCACACTGGGGATTGCTATGCTCTGCATACTCCCTTGAGCTTTAATCACTTATCTTTTTTAAGAGCTTGTTCCTGAAATGCTCTTCTGGAGGAGAGGTCTTCCCCACACGGTCCTGGCGGACAGAAGCTGATCCAGGGTGGACAGAAGATGGCAAGACTCCAGTTAAGCTACGGCGGTTGTGGTGTCCGGTGAGGTGCTTGGGGTCCTTGGCGCAAGCTAGGAATCGTCCATCAACGGAAGGTACTCGGTCGGAGTACGGGGAGTTCCGTTACAAGGGCTAAAAGGGGGAACATGGCCCCCAGACCACTTCATTGAGATTAAGTAGTCTGGGTGCCTATAGTGTTCCTTTAAGCAATATATTCTGGATGAAACCGTTTTGCAAAGACTTGTCTTCTATGAACACATACAAACATTTCAAGTAGTCCTTGTCCATTAGTATTTAATTCTAGGGCAATATAATGATGTGAATCAGAGAGAGTGTGTCAGTTAAGGAGAATTAATTTATTAAAACTGTTTATTTAGAAGATGAGTTTACCTTAAACTCTGTGTCATGGAGGGCAATCAGTGAGATATCAGCTTTTATGTCATCTACAAACGGGACCTACATGAAGGTCACATGTCAGAAAAAAAGCATGCCTTGTCTGTATGCAATGTAATGAAAAAAAATACATCATACCAAAGATCTTTGCATCCTCAACATTCACAAAATGATGTGATAGAAGATTCAAAACTTTAAGTTTTTTTAGTGAAAATAATCCCGATACTGTAAAAACAAACAAAAAAAACAATTACATTACTGATTACATCATGGATATAGTATTTATGTATAAGAGACATGATCTGTTTTCTATTTGCCAGAGTGATCAGGAATATATTGAACCATTCTTAGAATATTTTAATCATTTGAATTTGAGATTTACTCAAGACAATGATGGTCACTCCGTAAATTTTTGGATGTTATTTTGTTCCCACAATTGGATTTTCCCATATATTCTAGTACTTTTTTGTGAACCTACAGGTGCCAATACAGCATTGAGAGTTCATAGTAATCACGCAATTCATTTCTTTCAATATATTTTGGTCGGTCAATTTTTGCAACTAAGAAGGGACTATTCTTATGATGCAATCTTTAAGACATAATCTTATAGTTTAATGTTTAGTGTAATATTAGTGTTTCAAAGCAGTAAAACATATCACAACAATGATATCATCAGTGAAAGTGCCATTTGTGTGAAAAATGCACAAAAAGTCACTTTCACTGACAAAAACTCATATTTGTGTACTCATAAAAACTCATATTTGTGTACTCATAAAAACTCATATTTGTGTTCAGCGAAGTCTCCTGAGTATAACAATACCCCCCATGTACAGCTTTGGTGTTTTGGAAAGTTACAAGGTCAATATAAGGCTTGCCCATTTCAGTTTGCCAGATTGGTTTGCTGGGTCTGTGTTGCCTTTTGAGCCCATATGGTAGCCCAGGAATGTTAATTAACCCCATTATGGCATACCATTTGTTTATAATATCAAGAGTTCTTGATACAGCGTTGCTAGTTGTTTGCAGATACTATTGATTGTATAGAGTAGGACTGCATTTTTATATCTTACCCAAATGGAAAATGTCACTGTCCTTTATCAATAATCCATACAGATTTAATTCACAGATGTTTCCATTTTTAATGATTGCACCCATTGTTTTCTCAAAATTCGGACACCAGTCACCATTTAAATGAAAAGTCGTCAAGTTAGGGAAACATGAAATACAGTCCGCTGCACAACACAAAGGAAATTATTTTTTTTTAAATGGTTATTTACTGAGCATATTAATTAGAGAATGTTCCTAAAAAAACATTTCACAAAAAGCTTACTAAGGGCAAACAAAGAAATGAATAAAATGAAACATAAAACAAAACTCTAAAAAAGGGAGTACAAGTGGGGCGCTTCCAGAAAGTAGTGTTCAGTATGTAGAAGGGTGAAATAGGTGTTTCCCCCACACCTTAATAAAATACCAAACAGAACAACACAACACCTACAACAAAGTGTAAACAATCACACCAAGTAGTGGTGAACCCTTCAAACTGAATACAGTTGTACAATATAAATATACTTATGTATATAAATGGTGAGGAAATCTTCACAATATCTGCAAGATAATAATATAAAACATAGTGTGTACAGTTTATATAAAGAGATTGAAAAGGAGTAAATAGAACAACTCACAAATTACAGAGCCGTGGCTACAGGCTACAATCAAATCTCAATAGGCCACTGGTGTGTTAGTCTGCTTCATTCAGTATGTTTGTTTATGTCTGTTTGTGTGGGTCAGTGTGTGTGTCTGTATGTTTCAGTGTGTGTGTGTGTGTGTGTGTGTGTCTGTATGGGTCAGTGTGTGTATGTCTATATGGGTTGTTTTGTGTGCCTGTATGGGTCAGTGTGTCTGTATGGGTCAGTATCTGTCTGCATGGGTCAGTGTGTCTGTATGTGTGTGTCTTCATGGATCAGTGTGTGTCTACTTGAGTCAGCATGTGAGTTGGTCTGCATGATGGTGAAGCAAATGGGGTGGCAGATTTGTTTTTGACTTGGGCAGGAAAAATGCTTGCACCGGCCCTGCATTGAAGGTATTACTGTACTGAGTACAACATTTTCACTTCAGATTTGCAAAATATAAAGAGAGCGTTTAATTATATTTAATGTTATCAAAGATGCACAGAAGATACAATATTACCAGAACATTTAGCAGATATTGGTAGCAAAATGGTCATTTGAAAAGTGATAAAATACCCCTAGATAAATACCATAGAATGCGTTTTCTTTAAGATAATATGTTCTTTTGGTTGGTCATTATAAGACCAAACATGTAAATTGTGAGAGCTTGAAACACTGAAAAAGTATTGCGCTCCTTGTAAATTGTGTCCTCTAACTACCAAAATATATTGGATTTCTAGACATATGGTGTACAGTAATCAAAACAAATACATTAATATATTTTGAATGTACCTATTTTTATTTATATAATATTTTAAAAACACATTAATCAAATCTAGTCATCTTGCTGTTTTGCCAAGTTACTATTTCACATAAGCTATATCAATTTCAACCATGTTTGGACACATTGCTTTTCAGTGAGTGACAACTGACTTATTAAGCTAATTACTGCAGTCTAAAGACAGATACAATTTAAATTGTAAATAAGGAAATGTAAGGTCTGCATTAGCAGGGGTAAGTGATGGACCAGGCCACAATCACAATCATGGACCAGGCTCCAGGTTTTAGACAAACCGCTCAAAATTGCTAGCCTGTTGTTATGGCTTCTTTTAAGTAATTATTTTAAAGGAACACTATAGTCACCTAAATTACTTTAGCTAAATAAAGCAGTTTTAGTGTATAGATCATTCCCCTGCAATTTCACTGCTTAATTCACTGTCATTTAGGAGTTAAATCACTTTGTTTCTGTTTATGCAGCCCTAGCCACACCTCCCCTGGCTATGATTGACAGAGCCTGCATGAACAAAAAACTGGTTTCACTTTCAAACAGATGTAATTTACCTTAAATAATTGTTTCTCAAATCTCTAAATTGAACTTTAATCACATACAGGAGGCTCTTGCAGGCTATTAACATAGCAGGGGATAAGAAAATCTAAATTAAACAGAACTTGCAATTACAGGAAGTGTTTATAGAAGGCTGTGCAAGTCACATGCAGGGAGGTGTGACTAGTGTTCATAAACAAAGGGATTTAACTCCTAAATGGCAGAGGATTGAGCAGCGAGGCTGCAGGGGCATGTTCTATACCCCAACACTGCTTCATTAAGCTAAAGTTGTTTAGGTGACTATAGTGTCCCTTTAATGATATGCTTAGTCGCATTATGGCTTGGTGAAAGATCATTGTAATGTCAATCAGCAGTGAGTAAGGTATTGTCATGTGTAAAAAGGGGCATCAATTCTTCAGATGAGAATATCCTTTTGCCTCTTTATAAATCACTGGTACGACCACATCCGGAATATGCTATGCAATTTTGGGCACCTGTTCTAAAGAAGGATATTATGGCACTAGAAAAAGTGCAGAGGTGGGCTACAACATTTTTTAAAAATGGATGGAACATTTTAGTTATGAAGAAAGGTTAACAAATGTAAACCTGTTTAGTTTAGATGAACACAAAGAGGACCATGATTTGGTCTAAGGCAAGGGAAACGTGTTTTTTTTTTTACAGAAAGAACAATAAGGATGTGGAATCTTCTGCCTGAAGAAGTGGTTTTATCAGAGTCCATACAGATGTTTAAACAGCAACTGGATGCATACTTGCAAAAACAGAATAATCAAGGATATAATTTTGTGACCTTCGCAACCATCTTAACCACAGTGCGCCATGACAAGAGATTTGTACTGAATAAAGGAACTTTAAATGCTTTTTTTATTTTTATTAGGGTGATGGTAATAATAATAAAAACACAATTGCAGATTTTAAATATGTGACAAATAGCTGATAAAATGAATCCTTACCTAGTTGATGGTAGTAATTGGCCAAATTAACATTTCTCAGCATTAGTTTTTCAAGGTAGTGTAGTTTTTTAAATCCATCAGACATCATGTCAAACACTTCATAATAATCAGCTAAATCCATCTTTAGTTCCTTTAGCTGTGTGAATTTGTCCAAGTGTGAAAGAATATATTCTGTGGAAAAAAAATCTAATTTTAAACTAGTAGATGCCAGCAATAAACATAAATATCAAACCGCCATAACATCATCCATTAGATATTAAGGTATTTATTCATTAAATACCAAGTTGTGGTGCATTCATTGCTTGGTGGATAGGTTTCTTTGTGACTTTTTTGATACAATAACTGCTCGTCTTCTCAAACAGCATTTACAAAATGTAGCTTTGGACACTTGGTTGTTGCAGCCTCTTATGGCATTCCACATTTTTTTTATGTTTGTAGCACTTGTTCTCTCATTGCCTGTAGATTATCAGGATAAATTACTCTATCATTTCCTAGCAGGGCCTCCATCAGAAATGTTGGGAGTGGATACAGGGTGTGTGTTTTGTGGATACAGTGTGTGTTTGTGTATAGGATGCAGTGTTTGTAAAGTGGGCACAGTGTGTGTTAGTGCATGCGTAGTGGATGCAGCATGTGTGTAGTGGATGCACTGTGTGTATATTGTTTGTACGTATATATATTTATATACACATACACTTACAATTTGTGTTTGAATGTGAGCATGCTTTTGTATTTGTGAATGTTGGTGTTTGAATGCAGGTGTGCATTTGTGTGTAGTGTATACATTTTCACACACACTGATACACAGATACATACACTGTCACACATGCAAATACACAGACACACACACTGACACACAGATACACACACATATACCAACACTGACACATACATTGATACACAGACACTGAAACATTGACACAGAAAGAACACAAAACAGCACAGAAACACACACAAAGATACACACTGATACCCAGAGAAACACACACAACACACAGATGCACACAGACATTCCTGACACACATATACACACATACCGACACACACATACATAATAACAGACACACAGACTGAAACATTCATATACATACACAGATATACATATTGACACACACATACTGAAACAGACATACATACACAGCCATACATACTGACACACAGACACATACTAACATACATACAGACACACACACATGCATAAGGACATACAGATACACACATACATACACACACACACACACACATGGACATATAGAGGCATACATACATACAGACACATACACACATACTGACATACAGACATACATACACACGTACGTACGTACGTACGTACTTACATACATACAGACACATACATACATACACACACATACATACTGAGATACATACACACATACATGCATACTGTCATACATACAGAGACACACATACATTCATTCCTCTGGACTGTAAGCTCTTTGAGTAGAGGCCCTAATCTACCTACTGTTCCTGTGTCACTGTGTAATTGTCTCATTTATTGTAAACACCCCACCCCCTTAATAATATTGTAAAGCGCTGCGGAATTAGTTGGCACTATATAAATACCAATAATAATAATAATAATAATAACATACATACACACAGGTTGATACATACATACTGACATATATACTGACATAAAGAGACACACATACATCCATACAGAACCACCCACATGCAGCTAATTTTTTAGCCTGCCTCCTGTTTCTTACCTTTTCAGTGCAGGAGGGTGGCTGAGGCTGACGGAAGTTGGTCTGGCTCTCCCTCTTCATGGCCTTTCTTCTCCATCCCGCGATGAGCACTAGTTGCGGCTGACATCATTAAAAGGGGCCCCTGAAGATATATGGCCATCGGGTAACCATAACTGCATGGGGAATGTGGACGCTACACGCGGGGAATGTGGTTGTCACCTCATTATTTCAATCAGATAGTCTAAGAAAGACAATCTGAATGGTGCAACTTGGGTATGTTGCGCACATGCCTACTAGCCTCTCAATGCTTTACTATGGGAAAGTATTAGATGACCTCAACCAAAAAGGTGGAGCTACATGTCAGAGACCAGAGCTTCAAGGGAGAAAAGATAAATAAAGCTACATTTTTTAACCCTGGCTGAGGAGGTGGTTATGGTGCTTGGAGTAAAGCTTTAAATCCACTTTGTGAATTTTAGTGATAGCAAAATTATAATTACCTGGTGGTGCTATGTTAATCATATGCAGACTCTGTAATGTGGACATCTGTGTTATCAGTTTCTGCTCTTCTGTAGTTAGTTCCACAGTAGATATCCTGCACTTCACAAAAGAGTTTTTATATTGTTCAATGCAATGTGAGATATTTCTTACAAACCCAGGACAACTCTTCAGGCTGAGTTCAATATGGTGGGAAAGAGAAAGGAATACTGAGAGATTGTTAAGAACAGGCTCCTCAATCATATATTCACCACTTGCATTGACTTGTAGAACAGCAATTTTATGATGACTTTGATTTAAACCAAATTCAGAAATGTTGATTTTACTTTTAACAAAATAGTTTTTCACATCCGAGTGCCAAGCCTCATCTGAAAGCATAAAAGCCTTAGAATAATCTTTGTCAACTGTCGGCACATCTAAATGAGAGCCAAAGTCTGGACCAAGGGGGACTTTATTCATTATTGGTTCAATCATCAGTAGTTCTAGACTGTTAATCATTGAAAGTCCTTCTGGGTATTTTGAGAGGAATATTAAAAGACTCTTACTGGGATGTGATAAATCCACACAAATATCCTTCCTAGTAAGATATTGCAAAATGATAGGAGCACATTCATCCACATAATTGCTTTTGTATGCAACATCAATAGCAAAATTCAGTAACATATGGACAACAAATGAAAGATGAAGGTCTGGCTTGTTGCTTTTTAAAGCTGTTAGAATATCCTCTCTCCATGCTAATTCGGGATGATGTTCGAAGTGACTCTTTACACCACCTTCATAGTCAAATGCTTCACTTTTATTCAGAAGGTCGAAGAGATAGGAAATCACTAGTAAAGCTGTTCCTGGTGAATGAAAGCAGCAATATTTCAGGAACACATAGTAGCGTCCAACAAATTTTGTAATGTTATTGATTTGCTGCAAGAATGAAATCCCTTTATTTAATTGATCTTTATCGGTAGAATCCAGGTACTGACTGAGCCTTTTGCCCGCAAGAAACTCCAGAAAAGTTGGATGAAAAAACTTGTAAATAGGGCGAAGCCGCTGGGAGGTGAATTTGCTTAAAAGTCCACATTTGAGAGTCAATTCCGTGTCAATATCAAATGCACAGAGATCTTTGTCTGTAAAATCAAACTGAGCCCGAAAAAGGCCATGTAGGGCAAGTTCTCCGCATGCTGAAACTAGTGTTTCCCTTTTATCTTTGAGTTTAGAGTGTTTTAACATGATGTGCATCAGGTATCTTTTGCAAACGACGGCATCGTCAAATAAGATCTCACTTGGGTTTTCTACCCAGTAAACACAAAGGGAAAATGCAAAGAGAGGAGTCTTTAATGCAGCTTGTAATGTATTTGAATCAACTAATTGAAGTACAAAATGTTCAAGAAATTCTATGTCATGAGAAAAAGACCTTCTATAAATATATAGAGAGCTATACAAAGGGAATTCTTGGATACTCAGTTCTGTCCTTGATAACTGACGCAACTTCCTGCCCATGCCATTGCGTACAGTGACTGCCACACTTACTCGATTGGCGGGGTTTTTTAATAAAAGATCATCTATTGCCCCAGGAACCAGGTCCATCTCATTATAGTCATCAAGGAGAAACAGGACTTGGTTCCCTAATTGACTTATAATTTCTTCCAGAACGTTTTCATCAAGCAATGTTGTGGATCCGCTCAGTTGTTCTCTGATTATGTCACTTAATGTTTGTTGGTTTTCAGTGGAGGAAACTGAGATATAAAAGACAAGGCAGAACCGGCTGAGTATGGGACAGGTTCCTGAGGCCCAAAGAATGGCTATTTTTCGAAGCAGAGCCGTTTTCCCACTGCCAGCCTCACCTTCTATCATGGTGATATCACTCAGAATGGACATTATATCAGGTAATGTCAACTGCCGAACTGGCTGATTCCTGGTGTCCTTCAAGACCACAGATATATCTGCAAAGAGGGATTTCAGGTCTATGGAAAGATGGGAGGAATCAGGAAACAAGGACAAATTGCTGAAACTTGAACTATTATATGTTTCCACTAGCTGTCTTCTCAGGTTTTCCCATCCAAAAGAAGAGTGTTCATTTTGTAAGTCAAGACCTGAAACACAGAACATTCAAATATTAGAAGTTTAAACAACTCTGTACTGGTGGTCATAAATATTGTCGTCCACTTGATCAATTAGTTTAGCCTCTTCACATTCTATTAACATTTTTATGAATAAACACCGCCCAGTGACCTTTCAAAGGTTAGTCTCTCTAACTTAAATTATAGAAGTCATTAGAGATAATAAAGAGCAGAGAGAAGGTAGAATTATATGCTTCTCCCTTTTTGTCCAAGAACTTGTACAGCATGCAATCAACAGAAGGGCACACAATGTAGAAGTCTCTATCTCCTTTAAGAGGCTCCATCACAGTTTTCTATGCAGCATGAATGGAGTTTTCAGGAAGCTAAAGGCAGGTGTATGAGTTTTAGCTGAATGTAGTAGTGGATGTGTGTGAACTACATATATCATTAAATCCAGGTTCAGCAGGGATTCTTAGGAAATGCTCAACTTTCAAAGTTTTGATAACTTACATTGGGGGCCCAGGGCACTCCAGGCACCTTAACTATTACATTGCACTACTACATTACATAACCATAACTAATAATAACCATAAATACCTTAATATTAAATCTTGGTTGATCAGCCTGGGAGCCAATAAAAGTACGACATGTCTTAACTTACAGCTAATGCTAATGTCATTACTGTGATTGGCTCCAAGGGTAATTAGTCAGCCTGCAAACCAATCAAGAAGCTTTGTTCAGTTGCCTCATTGTCTTCATTACTGGAGAATTTTATTATTCGTGCGTCTCCAGCAAAACACAGGTGATATCATGCTACTCACCAGTTTTTGTAAATGTAATGTTCTGTTCTTCATTTTTGTAAACCATCTGCAAAAGCACATTCAAACTTCTCAAAACAAGATGCATGGAACAGGATGGCCTTGTAAATTATTATTTTTTTATTGTCTTATATGATTACTACTAATACCCTTTCAATGCTAGATCGCATCCTTCTTTACTTATTGTATGACATAACTGACCAGTAAAATACAAAACATAGGTACAGGGGCACATGGATATGCTGTCTAACCCATAGGGAATAAACAGAAAAAGAAACAAATGCCATTCTACCTGTGTATGATTTACTGAGAAGACTGTAGATTAAAAGACTGTAGATTAAAAAGTAACTTTTAATAAATAAATCTAAAATAAGAATATAAAAAAGAGAAAAATAATATGAACAGCAGGAGTAAATGGAGACTATACAGCGAGTAAAACTCTGACTACTTATATAAGCTGTAAAAGTGTATACATAATAACACTAATGCTGAAGCAATACTGTTTAGCTACAATATAACATCAGTGTATTCCCAAGTAATAGAAGTGATACTGTATTATATATCACTAATAGCTGTAGCAAAAAGGGGGGGGGAGATAAGACAACTGCTAAACCAGTGCTGTCAATAGTTCAGCTAAGACAGATTTCTGACAGACGGCGATTAGCCAGTTAAATATCACAAAAGCTGCCTAGATCATAGCAGCATTTTGATAATAAATTAAAGCTTGCTGTCAAGCAGTAAAGTGTAAAATAAGGGGTTGCTGACCTGGCTCTGTTTTTTTCCTGCAAGATACCTAGCAGTATATTCTAGTGTTACAACAGCTGCCTGCACTGAATGATGTTAACTTATGCTTGACCACAGTGGAGCACAAAGTAGTAGCTCACCTGTGAAGGACTGACAGGCAGCAGTTAACTGGTTAAAAATCACACAAGTTGCCTAAATGCTAGCTGCATCTAAATAATAGGTCAAAGTATAAAGAGAGGGTTTACAAACAGTTTTGAACAGGTTGCCTAGGTAGTAGAAAATATACAGACAGTGACAGAGGAAGGCATATAGAATAAAGATTCCTAAGTCTTGTGCCTTCGAGGGCACCCCTTAATAAAATGCCTGGTCTTATCAATCTCCCCTCATACACATAATAAAGGAAAAAGAAAGAACTAAAGTATGTACAGAGTACACAAAATTAGTGTTAAGAGTCTCCAATATGCACTCCTGAAATGCTGGACATAAATTAACTTGATGTCGGTAATTTAGCAATAGATAAGCAGAGAGTTAGATGCCGACACCAATAATGTGTCAGTAAGTGTCCAGAGCCCCTGACGTGCACGTTCTAACCCAATTACCACCCCATAGGAACAAAGAAAGTGTTATTATTGGCACATCATTCACAGATCTCCCACATTTTGCTGCAGTGGGCCATCACTGGAATGTGCCACCCACCAGATATAGAGAGTCTAAAATTAAAGAGAAATAATACATTCCTTTCAGATGAATAATTTGAGAATAAGAAATTCTTGATACTCAAATGGATATTTATTGTTGCTCGAGAGTTAGTACAGGTGGTCCTCTTAACAACCTACCTGTTTTACGACTGCTTGGACTTACGACCAGCTCTCTAGCATGTGGATTCAAAGGATTCCCCATGTTAGAGAGCTGATCTATGTTCGGGGAATTGGACCCCGAACATATAGGCATGGGATTCCCTGTAATTCCCTGTAAGCTAAAACATGTTCAGGTAAGTTTCCCCAAGCATGGATTCGTGGGATTCCCTGCCCTAGTGAACAGGTCTATGTTCAGGGGAATTCCCTTAAACGGAGACCTGCTTTCCTGCGCATGCTTGCTAGTGCTTCCTCATTTACCAACCAATTAGTTTTACGACTGGAACGTAAGAACGGATAAGTGAGGATAGCCTGTAATTTTACAAAATTATCAATAATAAAAACTGCCACTGCATGGCACATTTTTGGTAGGTTTGTGGCTAGAGGAAGGTTTTATTTAAAAAAAATAAATAAATCAGATTACATCACCAACTAATGATTTGCCATACATCTAACTAACACTGTCATTAATGTCATAACAAACACATTTGGCCTAAACTAATTTGTAACCATATTTAATGTGCTTTAAGAACCAAACTTCTGGAATAAAAGGGAATCATGACATGTCACACATGGGGTTAAAGGCATACAACTCTGAGTTTCACTGCTCTGAATATGATTTACTCTTCATCTCATCAAAAATTCTCAGCTCATAGAAAAAAAGGACAAAGGGGTGGAAAGTTGACAAAGGGATGCGGATCCCCATATTGTCTTACTTGCACATAGCCGTTATCTGCTTCTTTTTTCTGTTCAATTTCTGTGTCTTTCATCTGCTCCAATTTATGAAGAAATTCACACCTGTAACAATGCACGGAGTATACCAATGACAAACAGCTCGTACTGCAGCTCATACTGCATCATAGGAGGTAGCAGAGACAGATTGGACACTGAGACATTGACATTATAAAATATAAAAATATAGAGGGAGAGGGAGGACCTTTAAAATGTCTCTGTCACAGACTATGTGTGTTGTTTTCTTTCCATTTTATTTAGAGCCACAAATACCTTTGTAAAAGGAAGTAGGAGTCGATACCTGCCTGGAAGATAGGGCTTGGGCAGATGGGTCGATACCTGCCTTGCAGGACTAGCCCTTTCAAAGTTGGGAACCTGTAACTGCTCGCTTGACCCCTGGTCTTAGTAACGGTCTTCACTGGTAGATCTACAGCCCTGGTGACATCCCATCACAATATTTAAAAAAAAGAAAAGGTTGAAAACAGGGAATACCCTTCCAAAATGGATTAGACCTTTGTAAAGGTAGTAGTTGTAAATGAGAAAAATAAGGGTATAGGCTAATCTGGGGAGTTTTATCCTCTCCCTAGTTCACACTAAACATTCCTGCTGTGGTTCTGTAATTGTTGCATTTGGGTTAAAGGACCACTCTAGGCACTCAGACCACTCCAGCTTAATGAAGTGGTCTGGGTGCCAGATCCCTCTAGGATTAACCCTTTTTTTTTTTATAAACATAGCAGTTTCAGAGAAACTGCTATGTTTATAATAGGGTTAATCCAGCCTTTAAAGTCTCTAGTGGCTGTCTCATTGACAGCCGCTAGAGGCGTTTGCGTGCTTCTCACTGTGAAAATCAAAGTGAGAAGATGCAAGCGTCCATAGGAAAGCATTATGAATGCTTTCCTATGAGCCTAGCTGAATGCGCGCGCAGCTCCTGCCGCACATGCGCATTCAGCCAAAGAGTAGGAGAGGAGGCGGAGAGGAGGAGGAGAGCTGGAAAAAAAAGGTAAGATTTAACCCTTTCCTCTCTATCCAGCCCGGCGGGAGTGGGACCCTGAGGGTGGGGGCACCCTCAGGGCACTATAGTGCCAGGAAAATGAGTATGTTTTCCTGGCACTATAGTGGTCCTTTAACTGAGCGCCAGAGCTCCCACTCAAGCTATCATGCTCATTACTGTTTGTGAATACAAATGATTAAATATGAAAATCAATGAAATCATAAAATAGTTAACTGAGGTCATGACAGATCCTCTTTTATATGTCGGTTCCCAATACTTACTGGGGGCTGTATTTCAGGTGCTCTACATGAGGAACATCTCCCGGTTCAAATAAGTGAAGGCAGATACCACAAGTAAAGCACTTTACAATGTCAGATATTCCTAATAAAGAAAGACAGATAATAGGTGTTGTTTTAACTGCAGCACCTTATCAAGCAAAGAAAAGTGATTGTGGTGTACTAATATTTAAAATGCATAAGAAATGTTATCAGACATTTTGTGAAGAATATCATATGGTTATAATGTCGCTGTTAAGTGAATATGCTTCAGTTATATTATAATAATATGAACCAGACTTCAGCCATCGTCTTTGCATTTAAACTAATGTTAAACAAAGTTTTTTTCTTCACTAAGAAGACAAGATGTCAGTGTTTATATATATATATATATATATATATATATATATATATAAATAAATAAAACACATATACATATTAGCAGTATATAGCTACATTGTATTTTAAAACACAGACGGAGGGGGTAGTATGAACAAAGGCATTTTCTGGACAGATGGATTATAACTGCTTGATTATAATAATTAATTTTATTTATTTATAAAAATATTTTACCAGGAAGGATACATTGGGATTTCTCTTTTTTTCATGTATGGGTGCTGGGTCCACAAAACATTGCACTGTTACAACAGGATACAATATTACAAAAAATACAATATACAAACAATATATATTTGTATACACACATACATACATATATAAATTTAATACATAACAGGTGATAAATATATTCAACCATGACAGGTGCAATATATTCAATACATGACATGTATTTTCTTTCAAAATACACTAGTAGGAATATTTCACTCACCTATGTAATAAAAGCCAACTCTTGCTAGATCCATAGGGTGGCATT
Source organism: Pelobates cultripes (assembly GCA_933207985.1). Lineage (NCBI taxonomy): Eukaryota > Metazoa > Chordata > Amphibia > Anura > Pelobatidae > Pelobates > Pelobates cultripes. The sequence continues at coordinate 297,530,553 of OW240916.1, read as the reverse complement.
CTGTATTGAGGTATATTGCCATAGATCTCTTAAAAGATTTTAGATTGAATGAAGATTTAACTGTGTCCCTGAGGTAGAGATGAGCGAACCCGTACCGAACATTGCGATTTTTGGCCCCCGAACCAGAGCCCGGACATTTCAGTACAGTTCGGGTTAGAGTTCGGTGTTTGGCGATTTAATGGCGCGTTTTGAAAAGCTGCAGGGCAGCCAATCAACAAGCGTTTGACTCGTGTGCCCTTAGAAGCCATCACAGCCGTGCCTACTAATGGCATGGCTGTGATTGGCCAGTGCAGCATGTGACCCAGCCTCTATATAAGCTGGAGTCACATGAGCTCTTATTAGTATAGGGAGAGGATGCTGCAGCTGTGAGGGACAGATTAGGAAAGAATTCTGGTGTTGAATCTGCAAACTACAGAGATTATTTTTGTGGGTGCTATACTACATTTTTGTACCCTGCCCTGAGCCCAGTGCCACAGAGAAATAAGCAATCAGTCTGTTTTTTAGGTGGGCACTTGCAACTGCATGTGTGCCAGGCACATTACTTTCATCCTGTTCTGGTAGCTCAGTGGGCAACATCTAGGCATTTTTAAATACTGCTGTGACATTGCAGTTTGACAAATTCAAATTGTTTTGGTCCTAAAAAGTAAATTTGTGGCGTGCACTTCATATCTGAGAGTCAAATAGAACCGTCAAATACGGCTGTGACATTGCAGTTTGACAAATTGAAATTTTTTTGGTGCTAAAAAGTAAATTTGTAGCGTGCACTTCATATCTGAGAGTCAAATAGAACCGTCAAATACTGTGGTTACATCGTACTTTGAAAAATTCAACAATTTTTGGTGCTAAAAAGTAAATTTGGGGCGTGCACTTCATATCTGAGAGTCAAAAAGAACCGTCAAATACTGTGGTTACATCGCACTTTGAAAAATTCAAATTTAAACCATCTGTTAGTTTGGTGGGTGAACGCAAAGAATGCGGAGAGTGTCAAATAAGGGACGTGGCACTGGTCGTGGTGCTGCTGGTGTTGGTGGAGCTCCTGTAGCAGGGAGAGGACGTGGCCAATCTGTGCCAGCTACATGCACAAGTGAAACACCTTCCTCAGCTGCGAGTAGGAGACAGAACCTTCAGCCTTATTTGGTAGGCCCGAATGCCGCTCTACCAATGGTGAGGCCAGAACAAGTACAGGCGATAGTAGATTGCATGGCTGACAGTGCCTCCAGTTACTTCACATTGTCTCCCACCCGGTCCCCTGCGGAAAGCTCAGAGTTGGCACCTGCAGCCCATGGCCATCTGTCTTTCACCTCAGTCCTTTGCAAATCAGCCACGCAGTCTGAGCCACAAGTCATGCAGCAGTCTTTTATGCTTTTTGATTACTCTGCTTGCAGGGTTTCCGTGGGCCATCCACTTAGCCCTGCCCCAGAAGTAGAAGAGCTTGAGTGCACTGATGCACAACCACTTATGTGTCAGGATGTGGACATGTGAGGACCACCGCAGCACGTCTCTGATGATGACGAAACACAGGTGCCAACTACTGTGGCTTTCTGCAGTGTGCAGACCAGTAAGGAGGGCAGGGTTGAGGAGTGGGTGGAAGATGATGGAGGATGATGAGGTCTTAGACCCCACATGGAATCAAATAGGTAACGAAGAGGGCCAGCAACAGGAAATGGATAGATTAAATGTAACAATTGACATTTATTATATCTGCCATGATAAACTATGTTTCTATACTAAATCCAATTTAAAAACATGTATTTTCTTTCAAAATACACTCACCTATGTAATAAAAGCCAACTCTTGCTAGATCCATAGGGTTTGCATGCGCATTTTGTGGCCAACTCTTAAATGAATCAAGTCGGACTCCTTCATCCTCAAAGATACTTGAACTTCTGTGCCCTTTAAAAAAAATAAAGCATCTCTAATTATTGAGTAACGACATCATAATCTGCCATAATATTATTTCTGTTGATAGAGAATGTAGGATTAAGTGTGCAAAACGTACCACTCGCTTCAGTTTCAGAATTTGGAATTGCAATGTGAAGCTGAGAATTGTCTTTGTTAATTGGGTCAAGAATTAGTGCCTTTTGATGATCTAAGTATCATAACCACTACAGTGTGTTGTAATTATTATGGTGCCAGGAACTCCTGGATGCAGAATTCCGGTAATCTGTCAAACCATTTATAAACAGTTTTACAATTAATTTGTTGTGTCAAGCACACATTGTCCTTCCAGTCTGAGTTTCTATGATAAAACCAAAAGTCATACTTCTACATTATCGCACTACCTCACACCAAGTTCAGACAATATTCAGTGGCTGAGTGTGTTGAACTTCTAGCTAGAACAATGAAAGTACAAATGAGCTCTGCAGTGCGGTGCTTAGCAATTTAAGTAAGAGTGATCAGCTGATGCTCTCAGCCAAGGAGTTTGAACTGCAGGGCTTAGCTCGGAAGAGCTAAGAGCAGCTCATGAGGAAACATTTTGACACTTACGATAGGCGTGCCAGGGCACTTCTGGTACCATAACCACTACAGCATGTTATAGTGGTTATTATGCTTGAGGTATTCCTTCAACATTTCAATGGTTTGTTGTTTTACTTACTTTTAGCTGAGGGTAATGTCTGGCCACCAAGAATTGTCGTAAAATTCTTTCCCTGAAATATACAACATAGAACAGTATCTTTTTTACTGCAGTTAAGAAAATGCTTTAGGCAGAGCAATATCTCATTCAAAGCACAATGATCATTGTGTATATGATGCCTTCAATTATTCCCCATCAGTGGCGTACATACCAGGGTCGCAGGGGGCCCGGCTGCCCCTGCGACCCAGTATGTAGCCACAGGGCCAGCCTCTTCTCCAGCCTCTTCTTCCGCTCCCTCGCGCGCCGCACTGATACCGGAGCCGGAAGATGACATCATCTTCCGGCTCCAGCATCCCTACGCGGCGCGCGAGGGAGCGGAAGAGGAAGCACTGAGGAGAAAGTGCTCCCTCGCGCGCCGGCCACCCAAACAGCCCGCCCGCCCGCCCAGGAGCCCAGCAGCAGCAGCACCACTGGACCCAAGGGAATCCCCCCAGCACCCCAAAAGGTAAGGAGGCTGGGGGGATTCAATTTAAAAAAAAAAAAATGTGTGTGTGTGTGTTAGTGTGTGTGTGTGTGTGTTAGTGTGTGTGTGTATTAGTGTTAGTGTGTGTATTAGTGTTAGTGTGTGTGTGTGTGTGTGTGTGTGTAAGTTTTAGTGTGTCTGTTATTGGGTGTGTCTGTTATTGGGTGTGTCTGTTATTGGGTGTGTCTGTTACTGAGTGTGTCTGATGTCTGTTAGTGAGTGTGTGTTTGTCAGTGAAAGTGTATGTTTTGTAAGTGAGTGTGTATGTATGTCTGTCGCTGAGTGTGTCTCTGTTAGTAAATGTGTGTGTCTGTTAGCTAGTGTGTATGCGTCTGTTCGTGAGAGTGTGTGTCTTCAGCATTTACCTTTCTCCAGCGCCGAACTTCCTAGGCGCTGGGGATCCCGCCGCCTCTCAGCTCCGAATGCACATGCGCGGCAAGAGGCGCGCTCGCGCATTTAAAGCGCCCATAGGAAAGCATTACTCAATGCTTTCCTATGGACGTTCAGTGTCTTCTCACTGTGATTTTCACAGTGAGAATCGCGGAATCTCCTCTAGCGGCTGTCAAAGAGACAGCCACCAGAGGCTGGATTAACTCTCAGTGAAACATAGTCGTTTCTCTTAAACAGCTATGTTTTGAGCTGCAGGGTTAAAACTAGAGGGACCTGGCTCCCAGACCACTTCATTGAGCTGATGTGATCTGGGTGTCTGTAGTGGTCCTTTAGGTGTGTGTGAAGTATAACGCATTTGCGGGGTCGCAGCCCTGCGACCAGGTGCCCGCCGCCGTGTGTTGCGGCCCCGACCCGCGCCGAGTAAGCGGGCGGGGGGGGGGCCTCGGATCAATTTTTGCACCGGGGCCCCATGGGTCATGTGTACGCCACTGTTCCCCATCCCCCAAATTGGAATGCTTTGTAGGATTACTTGCTTAAAAAATAAAAAGCTAAATTGGAGCCAGGAATTTAAAAATGGTGTACTTAAACTCCACACTGGATCAAAAGACATTTATAGAAAAAAACAAAAAACCTTTTGATAAAATGTAATGTTTTGCTGATTCTACACAGGAGACGCCTAGCTAGGAAGCTACAGTCCTTAGTACACAGCAGAAACAATATCCAGATACGAGATGCCAAACATGAAAATTTGAAAGATTATTGAACATAACATAGCATGGGGAGCGGGGGGGAGGAGGCAAAAGACCAAAATAAATAAATAAACTCTTTTCCAACCTTAGTCTATGAAAAATGGAATTGTAAATTATAGAACAAAATAGTTCAACTGAAAAACTCTTCAGCTTCGCTAACTTTCCAGCACTATAATTTTATTCGCCTGTGTTGGCCTGTGTGTGTCTTTAAAACCCCTTTTGTGTATCTTACCCCCTTTTTGTGTCTATTTCTCTCCCTTTAGCATATTTGCCTTTTTAAGGACTTCAATTAAAAGTATTTTTAATCATTGATATATAATAACTCTTTATAGCTTAAACATTGAACACTGACGCACTAGAACTATATAGAACAGATTAAATGCCATGCATTACTATATTACATAAATGATGCAACAAACCTAAAACAAAAAAAAATAGTTATCTTGTAAAGACCATACTGCTATTGTACTTGCACAGTAAGTATCAGTAACAGACAGGATCAATCGTCACCAAGAAAAGGCTACACAAATTTCTCTTTCTGTTTTATACAGGTCTGTTCCTATCCTATAAACCTTTTCTAGCATGGATTTATGGGATGAACAGTTTAACCACAGCAGCACGATTCCATTTATCACTTAGGATGAGTGGAGCTAGTTTGATAACTGATACCATTCAGAACATAGCTGCTATTTACACATGCTGTACATAAACTGTAGCTTGGTGTATCTAGCCAATGCATCCATTAAAGGGACACTACAGTCACCAACAAATGTTGGCACTTTAAGTTATGTTCATGTTGGAACACTGTTATGTTATTTATTTATATATGGGTCATTGCCTTTTTATACCTAAATGAAGGATACGGATGTGATGGCAGGGTGTGGGGCAATGACCTTTTTTCTATGTTAATTTACTATTCTATTTAATAAAAGCTGTGGACAATTTGACCCATATACTTTAGTGTCCATGTTTTTTATTGGGTTAGGTATGTGGGGGGTTTTGTCCTGATTCCTCCTGCCCATATGGCGACTATTTACCTATCATGCATTTTGCAAAGCTTCTCTAACAATTCCAATACTGGTTATAATGGCTACTAGTGTAATCTAATTAAAAATAGAATCCACCTACCGTATATCCAGCAAATCCAACGTAAGATTTAATGTAGTTCCTGACTTCAGCTGGTGTTAGCTTACTTTGAAGGAAGTTACACCTAAAAATATCAAAATAGCACAAATGACTGGGCAGAATACCCTAATTAACAGACTAACATAACAATTTTGATGCAATCTGTGGTGTTACCGCAGCAGGTTCCCCCATTTACCATTATAAAGTCTCAAAGCATAGAATGTAGCCAACCTTACAGATATCTTAGCTATAATTCTATATAGTTAGTAAGAGTGCCTCTATTGAAAATATATAAATAATTGAGAATTCAATACAAAATAGGGATTGTCTTGGAAGCAATAAAGTTTTGTCGATTAAAATATTTTATTAAATAAAAATATAACTACAGACAAAACTGAGTAATCCATTATAACAATTTACAGCAAAGTTTACAAGATTAAAGTATCTGCTTGCAACTTCAAAAAAATATAACGGGACATGGTGCACGTTAACCTAAGACAAAACGTTAAAGTTTAAACATCGGGGTAAGACATCAGTTTGATAAGTAAAGGAACATTGAATGAAAAACAATATTTTTCATTTCAAACAACTCATCAATTTGCAAAGTCTCTTAAAGGAAAAGTACACATACAATTTTATTCTAAAAACCCTGCAATATTTGATATTGCCAATAACAATTACATATATTAAAACAATTCCCACATAGAGATGTCGCGAACCGTCCGCGAACTTCTCGCGAATGGTTCGCCGCGGTTCGCCACGGTTCGCGGCGAACTCCGGTCAGCTGACACATCCCGGCCAATCTCCAGCAGACCCTCCCTCCCAGACCCTCCTACTTCCTGGACAGCATCCATGTTGAAGGCAGCTTCAACATGGATGCTGTCCAGGAAGTAGGAGGGTCTGGGAGGGAGGGAGGGTCTGCTGGAGATTGGCCGGGATGTGTCAGCTGACCGGAGTTCGCCGCAAACCGTGGCGAACCGTTCACGAGAAGTTCGTGGACGGTTCGCGACATCTCTATTCCCACACCCTTGTACACCACCAAGTGTACAAGGTGGTAAAAAATCCTTATCTTATAAGAATCCTCTGGGGATATCCCAGGTAGTATCCCCCCAAACACAGAAAACCAATACACTATAAAAAAAGGATGCAGCTGTGGGTATACAAAGAAGACACTAATATAGTGTAATTCAGTACAGCACATAAAAATGGCCCATCCAGAAATACACCCACTAGAACAAGCATGTCAAACTCAAACTCAAACCCGGGCCAAATAAACAAGGTTTAAGTTTATGTGGGCCGAATTTTTTTTTTTAATACATTTTCATAGAAACATAGGTTTATCTTGAAAAGTACAGTATATAAAAAAAAATACAGAATCCCCCTCTACTAAACCATAGCACCCCGTTCTAATAAATTCCAGTCCCCCTTCTACTAAAGCACCATTTATATATTAATTTTAAAATATATGTATTTTAATTTGGAAATATAATGACTTATTTAAAAAAACTAAAAAAAATCTGCTTATAGTAATCATAGGTCACGTTATTAAATTTAGATTGTATTTCTATGAGGATTCTAATAAAATAAATATTAGCACAAATCACATGTTTAAGCACTTTATTAATTTAAGTTTATAATCACTTTATATAATAATCATGTAATTGAACATATAAAAATCTTCATTGATATAAGTAAAAGAAATGTATTTTAATTATATCACCCAAATACTATAGATTGAATGTTTGGCTTTGGTTTACAAATCTCATATTATGTGTTATTCATGCATTTAAAATATATGATGGTGTTGTAAATAGACAAGATATATGTTTTTGCTTTCGGTGTTTATACTCTTTAGAGCCTTCTGGGCTTCCTTTGTTTTTTTACCCAGTTTCTTTGCATACTGTGGCAAGAACGCGGCGTCCAGGTGCAGACCAGAGGAGGAACGCAAATGGCGGCTGCGTGGAACACATACATCATCATGGAATTCCATCCAGAAGCAGCGCATCGGAAGTAACATTGTGGCAACACAGGCCAGTTCACAGAACTCATCAAATCAGCAAACAAGATCAGATACAGTTGAACCTGAAGGATGCCACCCAATGGACCACGAATGGGAGCCCAGAACTAGCCTTATATAATCATGGAAATGTGGGAGGGATTTGTTTTGCTTTTTTCCTTTGGGAGATTGTTGGTATTGTATTTTATTAGATTTTGTGCTATTTCACTGTTTGGACCCCTGAAGAAGTCCCACATGGGTTCGAAACGCATATGGCCGTCCACTTTTATTCATTATTTGTCTTACATAATGTTTATTTTTATATTGGCTATTTTAATTTGTAAAATAAATAAAACATTTTTTTTTTAAAAACATTTTATATTTATATTCTTTATATTTATATTCTACATATATATGAATTCTACATATATATTTAACTATTAATTTTACATAATTATTTTATTAATTATAATTTGAGGAACCTGCCTGAAAACCCAGGCAGAAGGTCCAGAGAATTTAATTGGCAAGGCCTATATTTAACCCTGTAACTTTTTACAACACTACAAAACCTGTACATGGGGGGTATTATTAAACTCAGGAGACTAGTAGCTACTACAAAAGACTGAACATAGCCCATTCTGAATACCCTGGGTTGTTTACATTTGCAAATAGTATGCCATGATGGAGTTTATTCCCATTCCTGGGCTACCATGTGGTCTCAAAAGACAACATAGACCCAGCAAGCTAATCTGGCAAACTGAAATGGGCAAGCCTTATATTGACCCTGTAACTTTCCAAAACACCATAAAACCTGTACATTGGGGTTTTTCTTATACTCGGGAGACTTAGCTGAACATAATAATGAGTGCTTTAAAACTGTTAAACTTATCACGACGATGATATCACCAGTAAAAGTGCAGTTTTTGTGTAAAAAAAAAAATTAACACTAACTTTGGCAAGCGTTTGTGATAATGGTGTTGTAAATGGACGAGATATATGTTTTTGCTTTAGGTGTTTATACTCTTTTGAGCCTTTTGGGTTCCCTTTGTTTTTTTCCCCAGTTTCTTTCCATACTGTGGCAAGAACATGGAGAACAAGTGCAGACCGGAGGTGGAACGCAAATGGCCGCAGCGTGTAACGCATCTTGGAGTACCGGTCAGAACCCAAGCTCTGGCAGTGACACCGCGGAACCACCGGACAGTTCGCAGAACCCAGGAAATCAGCAAAGAAGATCAGATAGAGCTGAATTAGACTAGCACTATGGACACAGGGGGAGAGATTTATTCTGCTTATTTCCTTTGAAAAATTGTTGATATTGTATTTTATTTGACTTTATGCTGTTTCACTTTTTGGGTCCATGAAGAAGTCCCACTTGGGGACAAAGCGTGTAGGGCCGCCCACTTTTATTCATTATTTGCCTTATATGATTTTTATTTTTCTATTGGTTATTTTTATTTTTAAAATAAATACCAGCCTATGTTGTGAAACCTCTGGAGTCCTGCTTTCCTTGGTGTGTAGTGATTGCTGCCAGGAGTAGTGAAGACGTGTACAAGCCCCCCATAATTCTAAAGGGAGACACCCTAAGGTTACATAACCATCTACCTTATAGTGAGTGTACTTCTTGCTGGGCCATTTTTATGTGCTGTACTGAATTATACTATATTATTGTTTTCTTTGTAGATCCACAGCTGCATCTTCTTTTTATTGTAATATATGGAATATGTATGAAACTTGTTTATTGCTTATTTAGGTTTTGCTATACATGGCTATTGTCAAGTTCCCTCAATTGGGGCTCAAGTCCATCAAAGATAAGGCAAAGAACCCTATTTGAAGCCATTCCACATTTGCCCCAAAATGGAAAATTCCTTTTTGACTCCAAATTGGCTGTCGGATTTCTCTTTGGACAAAAAGCTTTTACTCCAAATATTAACTATTCTTTACCTATAACTGTTTTTGAAAAAAAAAGCAGGGGAAAAAGCAAATATCTGCACAGAAATTTGATAAAACAACCTCCAGAAGCAGAGAATTCCACAGCTGTATTGCTTTTACTGTAAAGAACATCTTGTTTTGTTTCCTAATATATATAGGTAAGTAAAATATATAATAATAAAATAAGTCTTACTCACACTTTTCAGAGCTAAAATCCAGCTCTGATATTGCGCACGTAGAGTGGAATAATCCCCACTCAAGGATATACGGAGTAAGGTTTGATAGATGAATATCTGGCGTAGGTTCAACGTCCAAATTGGCCAGATATTCATCTATCAAACCTTACTCGTATATCCTTGAGTGGGGATTATTCCACTCTACGTGCGCAATATCAGAGCTGGATTTTAGCTCTGAAAAGTGTGAGTAAGACTTATTTTATTATTATATATTTTACTTACCTATATACTGTGCCATTGGAGTCCTGTTTTATTTTTTCTCTCTACATATGCTCTATCGAACTTCAAGCATATAATCGTGAAGACTTGATCCCATGTAACATCCTAAGAATTTCCTTTTTACACGTGGGACCTATCATTACGGACTGTGAAAAGTTTTTTGGACTATTGCCAATCACCTATTTTATTCTAATATTTTATTATACTTTTATTCATATATTGTTAATATTATACATTTATATATTTTAGGCGCACCCTTATTTTATTCTTTGCTTTGTATTCCTTGTTACTATTAGGGGATTATTGGGGACTCCCCTTTGAGGAGTGCAGCCTTCTTATTTATATCTTGTGTGGCAATTTAGAGCTGATTTTCTTCTTTTGTTTTTTCCTATACTTTTGTTTTGGCTACTCTGGCTTTAAATTTGAAATTCAATTTGAATTAGTTTGGAAGTTTTCTTTAGTAATTCTGCTACAGGACCATAGTTATTCAATATTGGTTCATTACCATGTAACAAATGGGAGGAAAATGCTGTAGGCTGTGCACTAATAGTTGTTTCCAGTTCTGATCATTCTAGCTGCCTATTTGCAGGTCATTATAAAACAAAATATAAACAGCAAGGTATATGGTTTGATGCTAGGAGAATACCTTGCAATGAAGGTTCACTTATTTTATGAATGTATTTCAACTGTTGACCTGCCTCATTTACTCAAAACTGTTAAAGGGACACTATAGTCACCTGAAGAACTTTAGCTTAATGAAGCAGTTTTGGTGTATAGAACATGCCCCTGCAGCCTCACTGCTCAATCCTCTGCCATTTAGGAGTTAAATCCCTTTGTTTATGAACCCTAGTCACACCTCCCTGCATGTGACTTGCACAGCCTTCCATAAACACTTCCTGTAAAGGGAGCCCTATTTAGGCTTTCTTTATTGCAAGTTCTGTTTAATTAAGATTTTCTTATCCCCTGCTATGTTAATAGCTTGCTGGACCCTGCAAGAGCCTCCTGTATGTGATTAAAGTTCAATTTAGAGATTGAGATACAATTATTTAAGGTAAATTAATTCTGTTTGAAAGTGAAACCAGTTTCTTTTTCATGCAATCTCTGTCAATCATAGCTGGAGGAGGTGTGGCTAGGGCTGCATAAACAGAAACAAAGTGATTTAACTCCTAAATGACAGTGAATTGAGCAGTGAAATTGCAGGGGAATGGTCTATACACTAAAACTGCTTTATTTAGCTAAAGTTTTTAGGTGACTATAGTGTTCCTTTAACCCCTTAAATCAGCAATGTCACTTTTAATTTTTTTTTTCATAAAGCTAGAATATCTGATATGTACTTGATCTTTAAGGACTTCAATACCACGTTTCTAGAATTGTCATTATTTGTCTTTACCGCAGTAGAAATGACCCATTCCGATCTACATTCAGCAGAAAATAATATTTAGTTTGATGAACCTAGGGGAATTCCTCTGTCTGTTCATGAGGAAATCATTATTTTGATGATGAATATTGCTCAATGAGCACTGAAGTTAAAAAGAACATCAACCTTTCATTAAATAAAATTCCAGTAGAGGGCAGTAATGTCTAGATGTGGAATCCTGCATGACATGGAAACAAAAATAATGGCTGACTTTAGTTAGGAAAAGGATGAACAAACTGATTAAATTTAATTTGCACGCTCACATCTACAATTTGTCCTCTGAATCTCTTTAAATATTTAGGTTGGATTCTCAATATAATATAAGCAAGCATTAAAATGGATCTGTCACTTCTCTGGAATTTACATCATTGAATAAAATATTGAAAATCACCTATAACCTGTGTTAATGTTTTTTTCATGACCTGCACCATTTTATTGCTGTTTACATTTATAAGAGATAATTAGCTAATTACAACCTAATCCAGTTCAAGTACAAGGCAGATAGAGGGTTCTTCTTTTTTGTATGTATTCTTAATACTGACTGCAAGTGCAAATGACAGTGTAGTGGAGCTGAAGTCTCAGCTGAAGTCCTCTTGAGCCAGAACAAAAAGCTGCTCCATACAAAATAACACAAACCCCTCAGAGGCATCCCTGTGTCTGGGAGATAATTGTGTCAAAGACCAGTAACTCAATTATCTCTCAGTTACAGAGAACCATACATAAAATACAAAAAAACACCCCCAAACTACATTCCAACTGTACAGGAACACAACATGTCTTATATCCCCGAATAACCCAGATCTGAACACAGAATTTGTGCAAAAAGTGCTCAGATCCAATTTGGTGTAACAGAATCACCAGTCGGGTAAAGTTCTGACCGGCCAGCCACGACTTGGTAGTCCAAAATAGTTCCAGAGAGAAAGAGGCAGCAGCCGGTCAACTTCCGGGAGTTCCTGTATGCACACAAACGAATGCTCCCCTAGCTCTTAAGGTGCGAATGCTCCCCTCAGACTAACAAGTCTTTTCTCCGAAAAGTGATCTCCTGGCTTGTCTGTGAGCGGAGCAGGCAGCAGTACAGTTTCTCTGGGGGTTGCGAGCTATGGTATCCGAAATTAGTTCCAGGCGCTCGACGACCAGGTACTGCTGCCTGTGTGGACACCCTAGTTTGGGTGACAAACTAGCAGCCATTCCATAAAGCACTGTATGTTCAGTCATACAAATGGCAGCCACCCAGAGAGAGCACTTGAGTTAATTGGTTCTTTTGAAGATAATGAGCCAGGGGGTGGTTGATGTTCAGTAGAATAAAAGGGTAAAACGAGGGTACATTCAGGAAAATCAACAGGAGATACGGGCAACCGAATGAGATTGGACAGGGTCCACCACAGACAGAACTTGTAACAATGATTGACCGGAAGGTAATATGGAGGTGCCCAGGTGCAGTATGAAGAAAGAAATGTGAACTTTAACAGTAAATGTTATTTTTCACACCTCAGAAGTAAGTTCATTTGAGCAGGGCCTTCTTCACCTCTAAATTTTCAGTTTCTACAAATCTAAGGTGCTGTGGAATATGTTGGTGCTATATACACCGATCAGCCACAACATTAAAACCACTGACAGGTAGAGCGAATCACATTGATTATATCATTGCAATGACACCTGTCAAGGGGGGGATATATTAGGCAGCAAGAGAACAGTCGGTTCTTGAATTTTATGTGTAGAAAACAGAAAAAAATGGGTGATTGAAAAGATCTGAGTGACAATGGCCAAATAGTGATGGCTAGATAACTGGGTCAAAGTATTTCCAAAACAGTAAGTCTTGTGGGGTGCTTCTGGTATGCAGTGGTTATTACCTTCCAAAGGTGGTGCTAGGAAGAACAACCTGTCAACCAGGGTCATGGGTGCCCAAAGATCTTTGATGCGTGTGGAGAGCAAAGAATAGCCCATCTGGTCCGATCACACATAAGAGCTACTGAAGCTCAAATTGCTAAAAAAAACTTAATGCTGGCCATGATAGAAATGGCATTTACTGTCCACACAGGAAAAGTTGTGCCGAGCAGCAACCAAATCCACTGAAGGGTTAATGCTGAGCAGCAATTATGCAAATGGGAACCTGGTAACTGCCTTTGGGGTCAAAGGCTGGTTACAGCCTATCAGATCTAGAGGAGGGGTATATAGGCCCAGTTCTCATCCTGCTCAGTGCCCTGTCGTGGTTTCCCTTGTGGTTGTCCGAGAGCGCGTTATTGATTCTGGTTATTTAACTTTGTCGTTGTTTTTGACTTCCCTGTGTTCTGGCATCCCTGACTCCTGGCTTTTCCTTATCGTTGTGTCTCTTTCTGTATCCCTTGACCTCGGCTATTCCTGACTATTCTTTGGTACGTTAGTCCGGCCATTCTAAGGTCCGGTATACGTTACCTATCAGTCCTCTGTGTTACACAATTCTATGTGCTGGATCATTCTGAAATCCTGACAATAATATAGTTTTCTCCGTATGGGACTGCATAGCCGAAGACCATCAGTGTGCCCATGATAACCCCTGTCTACCGCTGAAAGCACTTTCAATGGGGACGGAAGCGTCAGAACTGGATCGTAGAGCAATGGAAGAAGGTTGCCTGATCTGATGAATAACATTTTCTTTTAGATCAGGTGGATGGCCAGGTGCATGTCCATTGTTTACCTGGGGAACAGATTGCAGCAGGTGCAGTATGGGAAGAAGGTAGGTCGGTGAAATAGTTTTATGCTCTGGGCAATGTTCTGCTGGGAAACCTTGGGTCCTGGCATTCATGTGGATGTTACTTGCATCACCTAACCAGAGATTGTTACAGACCACATACACCCCTCATGGCAATGGTGTTCCCTGATGGCAGTGGCCTCTTTCAGCAGGATGATGTGCCCAGCTACAAAGAAAATGCTCAGGAATGGTTTGAGTAACATATTACCTACTATAGCCCTGAATACCATGTATTCTTAAGAAACCACACAGACCTATTTTAACGGCACATTTGTCAAAATAACCTCTTCTGGGGGAGAATGTTGTGTATTTTGCTCTTACTGTAAATAACTGTTTCCCTGCTGTAGGTAAAAACTAATTTCTTCAAGACCAAATAGATGACTTATTGCCCATTGTCCACACATCTATCTAGATAGCTTCCTTTGTGAAAAGTACCCATATTTTCCATACTCTTTAAACTCAAGGTAAGTTTCCATAACTGATCTATAAAGAGGAAATGCATTTTTCTTATTAATATTTTTTTTTAATGGAGAGGTTGATTACGTAAAGTATTTTTATAATATAAGGTTACCATTTATGTGCTAACATAAATACAAACACTGTCTTATTACACAAGCAGTGGAGGCTGATGAAGTTTTAAGATCGTGGGGCAACAGATTCCACCCCCAGAATTTTACTCCTCCCTATACAGCACACATATACAATACAGAGAGATGGGCACAACATAAATATATCTATAAAATACACAGAGCTGAGCAGGGTTGCCATCAGAAATTTTGGGGACCCTGACACAGTTCACAAGTCCACCCACAGGGCAGCAGTGTGTATACTGAATGTAGTGTGTGTTTAGTGGATGTAGAATGTGTGCGTAATTCACTGTGTATAGTGGATGCAGATTATAAGGTATGGTTGTCATGCCCTGATGGTGGCCTTGGAGCGTAGTAGGTTGACAAGAAGCAACAATCATTATAGATTAAAACAGAATGAAATCAGAAGAGAACAGTCTTCAGAGTCACAGCCCCAGTCCTGCAGTTTGAAACATTACAATTAGCAAGAGTGTCTCAGGTCTCAGCTGTATAGTGACTGAGGACTTAGTTAGCTACATCTGGAAGAAGGAGAACATTTCTCCAACTGACTCTGACAAAGTCAGTGTTGGTCTGGCGGTACCTGATTTTAAGATATGTTTCCAGAACTGTCATATTTTGAGGGTGGTCAAGTGGGAAAAGTAGGGGACAGATGAACATTGGAAGGAAATAGATTTATTTGAACCTCTATTATAATGTAACTATGTAACTAAGCAAGGAAAGGTGGTTTTGTAATATAGAATAAAAGTTGATTACCAAGGAAACCACTTGGCATGTTCTCTCCATGGATCATCATTTTCTTCCCAGTGACACAGACAACCTCCACAGGAGAAGCACTGAACAGAGTCTCTTCTACCTGAAAAAAATGACAATAATATATTGTAGAAATAGTATAATAACCCTCAGTCTCACTGTTCACATGTATGTCATTGACATCCTGCAGGATAATGAATCAAGCTGTTTTTAAATCACTTTACTTGCCTATTGCAAAATAGGTGCTCTATGTAGTCTTGTTTTAGTAATTTAGCTATTTTAAAACTAAAAAAGGCTTTTTTTGTCAGATAATCAAACTTTGTTATTATGACAGATTACGCTCTATCACCCTTCTGATTATTTTCCATAACATTGCAGAGGATTTATTCGCTGTTCACTCATAGGCGGATAGAGCTTCTATAGGTCAATAGTTTGGATTGTTATAATCTATGCCTGGATTTTAACAATCTGGGTCCAGTTTGCAGCTGTCTGAATTCTGGCTTGTTTAAATCCTGCTCAGCAAAATCTGGACACCACACAGTGGGAGAATTTGCCACATAAACCCCCCCTAATCTCTTGCACTGTCACACTCGTCCTATTACATAAACCCCTAGAATCCTCTCTTTTATAGTTGCCACACTCAACCTGTCACATTAATGCCTCTAATCCTGTCACACTCAGCCACACTCGTCCCGTCACATTATACTCCACCAATCCTGTCACCCTTACTGCCCCTCACCCTGTTACATGCCTGTGATACTCACTTCCCTGATAATGTCGCACTCACCCTGGCATACTCCTTCCTTCAACCATGTCACAATCACCCCCTATTATTCTTATCCTCCCTCATTCTGTCACACTCACCCACCAACACTGTCTCAATCACCCCCATTGCCCTGTCACACTCACCCTGCCACAGTTACCCCTTTACTCATTCTGTCACAGTCACCAGGTCCAGTGCGAGAATTTTTTTTTATAGAAAAAAACTACAACTAAAGTCTCCCTGAGGCTTACCTTGGGCCAGAGAGGGGGGAAACCATAAACTTGGTGATTGAGTGGGACAGGAGCAGGAGCCTGCAGGTTAAGTCCACTGGGCAGTCTGGGAGAACAGCAATGTAAGTTAGGTTGGTGACTTTACTGGCTGCAGGGAGAGTGAGGTGATGTGAAAAATTCGAGTGCCCAGCCAGAGGCAGGAGATTTAGATTTTTGCACCCTCCTGCCCTGGCGCTCTAAGGCGGCCACCTGTGCCACCTTATTGGTGCCCTAGCCCTGACAGTCACCAGCTAAAGACATTCATCATACACAAGTCATGAAACATAGCTTTGCCATAACACAAGCACAAAGGCCACAGACAGTCCCCATACATACAACACACTGCAAGCAGCTACTCCACACATGTATGGTCCCAAACACATACTCACAAAGCCATACATTCACACACAAGGATACTCTCTATTAGATGCACACTTTCAGGTGCATACACGGGTAGAATATGCCAGACACACTCAGACTTGCACACAACCATATACACATTGTGACTGAGTGTTTGTATTTGTCAATGTGTGTGTCTCTGTGCATCAGTGTGTATGTGTGTGTATGCATGTCCATCTATCAGAGTGTGTATATGTGTGCATGTATTAGTTTATTTGTGTCTATGGCTGCAATATGAGGGTGGTATGGTATGGGCAATGCAAAGGTAAAGTGGAAACATATATATAATATACATACATACACAATACATGGGGCAACACATGTAAATTATATAGGATAATGCATATGTGAACGCATTAAAGAATATGTGGGGGAAATGTCTAAGACACTGTTTTCTTATCTGCAACTCTGCAATTTTTTGATTGCAATAACCGCTTCACATCGGTGCTTATGTATACACGACTGCCAATCTAGTAACCATACACTGCAATCTTGGATAAACGATTATTATAATTGCTAATTAAATTTGTTTATTGCAAATTAATTTAGTTTGCAAATTATGCCATAACTACAGTCAGAGAGCTTACAACACAGTGGCACAGAGAGACGCGACACTGCAAGCCTCTGAACGATGAATACAGAGACTAGCTTCGGTATCCAGTGCTGTAAGCCCACCTTTCAATATAGCTACAGCTCCTTATACACACACAAGACATGCCCTATTTTTTTTCAGTTTGGGTGTTAGTGGGGGCCTAATGTTTTAGTTGCACCTAGGGCCTCACAAAGTCTAAAGTCACCATTGCACTGCAGTATCTGGTGCTGACCAGACTGACAGAGTATGATGAGTTAATGATGTCTTGTGGAGGTGTCTGCAAGTGGTGAGTTGAGACATTGCTGTCAGTCGAGTTACAGAAACAGAGCTCTCATTAATTAGGCTTGCAAACATTTCTGTGAATTCTTTTCAAATAGTTTTTATTAGGTATTTAATATTATAATAAATTAAAAATGACAATAAATAAATGAACAATAATAACAAATTGGGAAGGGGAAACTTGGGGAAGGATCCATCCGAATTTACAATATTTTTGTGCAATATTAATATGTCAAGATTTATTGATGATAATAAAATAATTATATATATTATATATTATATATGTAAAACGAATAAAAGAAGTTTGTACTAATAATAATTTACAGTTTGAATATCTTTCTTGACCTTATTTTCCCACTCAGTCCAGAAATAATGAAGCTGATCCCATAATAAAGATGGCTGTCTAATAGTCATCTCATACGATTTGTTTTCTAATACTAACTTTAGTATAGGGCTGTCCAACATGCGGCTCCCCAGATGTTGCTGAACTACAACTCCCATGATTTCCTGGCTATCTGTTTCATTGAAAGAATCATGGGAGTTGTAGTTCGGCAACATCAGAGGGGCCGCAGGTTGGACTGGCCTGCTTTAGTACATCAACTATACAGGGTATAGCAGGGGATTTCCAATATCTGGGTAAGTAGGATTTGGCGGCTATAAGAATATGTCCTACGATAACTCTGTCTACTTTATTAACAGAATCTGGAAAATTTTTAAAGAGCCCAAGTTCCGATGTAAAAATGGTAATATTTGGGTCAACAGTCTTAATAAGTTTATGAATATCACTCCAGAATCTAGCGAATTTAGGGCAATACCACCAAATTTGTGACATGGTACCTATCTCATCACACTCCCTCCAACATCTGTCTGAGACTTTAGGATTTATTTTGTGACGGCGTGATGGAACCAGGTACCAACGATGGAGAATTTTTAAATGATTCTTATGATGACCAGCACACTGCGTGATACCTCTCAAGGCGAGAATAAAACTTATCCAATCCTCCAGTTCATATTGAACTCCCAAATCTCTTTCCCATGATTCCATAAAAGATCATTTAGATGTGGGCCTTGGAGAAATATGGGAATAGCAAAATGAGATTATGCCTTTACGATTTGGATTGAGATCTATTTTTTTCAAAATTTTACATTTTTAATAATTTATCTCCTATACCCAATTCTAATATTTCAACATTTTCTTTCAATTTGTCTGTTATTAGAGTATATTTTGGTAATATAGAATCGTCCAAATCTAATTTTTCTTTAAATTGATCAAATGTTAAAAGGGAATTTCCTGATAAGAAATTATCCAAATTATACATAGAATGGGAGTGCCAAAAAGTTAGATCCAGAGGGGTAAGTAATAATTTAGAATTGATAGTGGCATTGCTCATGATAAACTGGAGGATGGTCTAACACTACTAAAAAGAGTAATCTTGGTTGAAGGAAACATGTGTTTAGCCTTAGGGTGTCTATTTAAAGGCAGCCATAACAGTTCTTTATTAGAATATGGATGAATCTTTTCTGCTTCCATTTCTAGCCACCTCGACCTGTTATGATCCATGTTAAATTTAAAAGCAGAATCTGCATTAGCCGCATTATAACACTTCCTAGAATCTGGGACACCAAGACCATTTCTGTGAATTCTCTCTCACAGTTTGGAGGATATATCTAGTTACACCTCATGGCACCAGCAGTCAAACCTGTACATTATTTGTGCAATGTGAGAAGAACCATCCCTACAGAAAGTGTGCGCATGAACACAGCATTCTTTTTCACTTGTCCCAGGTTAAAGTTTCCACAATGCACACGTTGCTTTTTTATTTACTGTTAGGAAACTGATACGCTAAATATGTCAGCTGTGTTGTGTTAGCAATTATATTACACTTTTATACCCTGTAAACATTGTTGTAAAATATTTTATTACACTATAAACTTAGTAAGGGCAATAGACTCAAGGTAATGTTTTCAAAAGTATGGGATATTGTAAAGGTGCCTCTATTTGACTAATGTTATGTTAATGTTATGATATATTGTGATAACTTTTTTTTAAAAACTGCATTTTTGTGCCCAAATTTTACATAAACAGTTTCCGATTCACTACAGTTTTTGTCTAGCAAATAAACACTTACAGGGTTATTCACTGAAGGGTGAACTGTTGAAATTCAGAGCAAATTCAAAGTGAATTTCAAATGTAAGGCCACAAAAGCAGAAGTGGAAGAATTCTTCAAGACAACTATGTTTCCAATTCAGTTATTTTGACCTGAGATTCATTTTGAATTCCTAGATATTCACACTTTAGTGAATAACCTTGTTATGCATTAAAAGTGAAAAGAAAATTATTTGTAATTTGGATGCAAAAAAATAGAGATATTTGATAAATGAGAGCTGGTATAAGTTTGAGTAAATAAACATAAACATTATTTAAAGAAAATGATTTTCTAGATAAAAATAGAAATTCATAAAAGGAAATCACCAAAGGTCTAGAACAAGGGTAAAATGTAAAATTTTATTATGGCGCTGGCCCTAATTGTAAGGTAACATCTACGTATGTTGGAGAATTCTGCATGTGTTATGTGGGGGGGTGATGGCTGCTTTGTATTGTGTGTGTATATGTGGGTTGTGTGGTGTTGTCTATGTGTGTGGACTGTATGAATGTATGCGGAATGTCTGCGGTGTTATGTGAGTGTAATTGGTGGTATTGTGTGTGTGTGGAGGGGTTTAAGGCATTGTATGTGTGTGTGAAATGTTTGTGGGCTTGTGTGTGTAAGGTGTTTGCTATATTGTGTGTAATTATGGGCTGGCTGTTGTTATGTGTGTGTGTTTGTGTCTGTGTGTGTGATGTTTGTGGTATTTATGTATGCTGGGCTGTCTGTGTTGTTATGTGTGTGTGGACTGTTTGTGGTATTCTGTGAGTATATGTGGGCTGTCTGTTGTGTTTAGGTATGTGTGTGTGCTGTCTGTGATGTTAAGTTAGTGAATGTGGTTGATTGATTGTACTATTTATGTGTATGTGTGATGGGGCTATCTGTGATGTAGAGTGGATCTGTGCGGTAGAGGCTATTTTTGGTATTGTTTGTATATATATATTATGTATATGAACCATTTGTAGTATTGTGTGTGTTTATCTGGGCTGCCTGTTGTGTTATGTATTGCTGTGGGATGTCTATAATGTTAAATGTGTGTATGTAGGTTGCTTGTAGTACTTGTGTGTATGGTGCAGACTGTCTGTGTTATTGTGTGAGGGGCAGCTTGCAGGGTTGTGTATGTGTGGCTACTTTTAGTGTTGTGTGTGATTGTATGTCAATTGTGTAGAGGTGGTGTTTTAAGGATCATACAAGAAATATTATTTTAATATAAACACAATTTTACTAATTGCAAATTCTTTTTTACTTAGTATAGCGGCAGTACAATAGAGTTGTTCTACTTTCAGATTGGACGAGTAGTCTGTATAATAAAATATGCAAATTATATAACAAACCCTCCCCATCATACCTTAAATATTGACAATCACGCCCAAAACCTCCAGTATTAACAAGAAGTAAGAAGAAGGAGATAAAATACTGCAAAAATTTCTAAATACTTTATTTTACAGGGAGAGCAATTTGTACTGCCACTATACTAAGGAGAAAAAAATATCTGTAAGTAAAATATCTGTTTTTCCTATATAGGATACTGTATATAGGATGATCCCAAACGGTCATCAAGATACGGGTGCTAAAAGCACCATATGCCCAAAAGCAGCTTCTGAGGAAGAAAAGATGTATATCTGTAATGACGGATTAAGGTATTGGTTGAAGACCATGTCACCACTTTACAAATGTACTCAGGAGAAACCAATGCTTTTGCTGTCCAAGAAGTAGACATAGCTCTCATAGAATAAGCCTTTCTCCATGTAGATAGTGATTGACCACCTCGCGACTGTTGCCCTTAAGTCTTTTTTACCCATATGCATGCCTTGATAATTGATGAAGACTTTGAAAGTTGAGGAACGGTTGATGTAAATATCCAAAGCTCTCTTTATATCTAACAAGTGTAACTTGGATTCTTCAGAAGAAGAGAGTGTCTGGCACAAAGTGGGAAGAGTAATGGGTTGGTTGATGTTGGTCTTGGTAAGCACCTTTGGTAAAACGAGGGTTTGAAATGAAGCACAATTTTATTGTTATGAAAAATAGTGAAATCTGACTCGCAGGACAGTACCTGAAGTTGGCCAACAATACTGGCAGATGCAATTACCCCAAGAAAAGCTGTCTTCAAAGATAACATCCTTATGGGAACTTCATCCAGTAGTTCAAAAGGAAAATCACAAAGGGAGTTGAGTTCTAATGACAGATCGCATTTGGGAAAAAAGGACTTCCGTGATGGCCCTTGAAGCCATTTGGCCTTGAAAAATCTCCTGATAAGAATGTGGGATGCCAGATGCATCAAAAGAAAATAGTTAAGAGCTAACACTTGCACTTTCAACCAAGCCAAATTGAAACATGCAGAAAAGCCATCTTGCAGAAAACCAGGAACAACTTGAATTGACAGGAATAAGCAGCCATGTTCTTTGCACCAGACCAGAAAGTTCTCAACATAACTGGGAAACTAACTTCGCTTTGGCCAATAAAGAATGATGGCTATCATAGTTGCTTTTTGTGATCTTATTTTCTAAAGAATATGTGTAATCCTGGAGACTGGATGGAAATTGTATACTAGACTAAAATCCCAGATGACAGTGAGACCATCTACAAAATCTGGCTGTTCTGTATAGAAGAGTAAAAGTTGGTAATTTCCTGTTCAGTATGATTGTTATGAGATCTATATCTTGCTGGCCGAGTTTCTTTGTGATTCCCTGCAAGCATGTTCGGATCTAGAGATCACTCTTTTTTGTGTCCTCTGTACCCTGCTCAGGTCGTCTGCTATCATGTTGTCTAATCCTCTGATGTGAAAAGCAGAAATGGCTTCTAGTCTTTTTTTGACCACGCCATAATCTGTGTGCAAAGGCAGAAAAAATAAGCTACTCCTGATCCTAATTGTTTGCTCAGGTAGGAGACAACTGTGTCAAGCAAGTAGAGCTCTCAGAACTGCTTTCAGTTTGGAGGAATGTTTTGCCTTTTCAAGAGTTCATCTGCCTTGTTCGAATAAAAAATTCATGTGAGCGCCCCAACCTGTTATTGAGGAATTTGTGACAATTGTAAGCATGTCTTTTTGGTGGTAAAACGAGCAAAGAAAAAAGGAAATCTGGATATATCTACCATTTAAGTTATTTTGAACTTTTGTGTAGATGGCAAACTCCGAGTCCAAATCCTCCTGCTCCCTGGACCAGATTTGAAGAATTTCCCATTGAAGGGGTCTCATTTGTACTTTGCCAATATACTGCTGGAGTACAAGATGTGAGAATTTGCTCATTAATAGTGATGTCGCGAAGCTGCCTTCAACATGGATGCTGTCAAGGAGGTGCAAGGGTCTGGGAGGGAGGGTCTGCTGGAGATTGGCCGGGATGTGTGAGCTGACCGCAGCTCGCCACGAACGGTTCGTGGCGAACCGTGGCGAGCCGTTCGCGGGAAGTTCGCGAACGGTTCGCGACATCACTACTCATTAACTGTCTGAAAGAGCAGTCTGAACCTGTTTGCAGAGTGGTCACCTCTTTTATTTTTTATTTTAATTCTTTATTTTTGCAGTGCAGAGACATACATACAGGTTTGTGCTGGCATAGAAGTTTAGGCATGCAAAACAATGAAGATGAACTAAATTTTTGTAAAAGAAAGATACAACAAGCAATATGAACAACCTGCCACAGAGTGCAAACTGAGATTATTAAAGGAGAAATCACAGCACATTTTTTTTTATTACATGAAAGAGAAAGAAGTTAAGTCAGGCCTGTCTAGTTAGAAGGTAAGGCCTAAACTTTGCTGTGGTTAGCTAAGCCTTAGGCAAAAAAATTAATACACAAGAATGATAGGCTAGTTAGGCATGTAGGTTGTAAGGAAAGCTTATATTCAGAAGACAAGCTCGGCACACTTAAGCTGGGTGAAACATGTTGGAGTAACGCAAAAATTAAATTATAGCTTTAAAGCCACTGGGTACTAATGGCCATAGATAAGGAAAAAAACAACAAGAAGTCCTGCACTAAAAACAAGGTGGAAACAATGGAATCTATATTATCTTCACATGGATACACAGTCGATGCCCTGAGATAGGAGGCTGCTGTTACCGGAGTGTGACAGTCCACCGAGCTGTGGAGGGGCACCCAACCACCCCAAAGCTCAGATGCAATTCTACGCTGCAGCTCCAGGAATAACAACATCATTGCCATTCCCAGGGTCCGAGTCTCTGGAAGGTTGCAATGCACGCAGTAGACTCCGGCGAGCTGGAACTCTCCGATTGGGTGGAATACAGAGGTAAGATTGGCCCTCCTGGAGTGCAGCTTTGGGACACGACAGCGGGGCTTGAAGGTAGGTCTATGTGGCGAAACCGGCCTCGCCACGTGTCCTTGGAGGGGGCTGCTTGCCCGCCTCTTGCCTTTGGACTATGGACCAGACTTTATGTGAAGGTATTAACCCAGATAGCTATGCCATGGAGCCCATTCGTGTAGTTAAAGACTTCGGCTCCATGGCAATTGAACTGTGTGAATAGGATCTGAGCGCTATTTGGTAGTTTTGTGCGCTCAGATCCCAGCTATCTGGGGACATGTGACATGTCTGTGTCTTATGTGTAAAAGGTGACTTTATGTATTTTAAAGTGTTTTGTGTCTTTTTGCAACCATGTGCTTAATGGAGTCTTGTGTCTGTCCTGGGAGATAATTGAATTACTCTCCAGGATAGAAGACTCTGAAACTGGTTTGGGCCAGAAAGCCATGCTTCATTTAGTCACAAAGGACTTTCCCTTAACTTTTGAACCCCTGGTCTGATTCGTGCCATTTTTTAATATGTTGTTCCCCTGAATGGATTGATTATGATAAGTTTTATGTATGTACGATGTTAACTCCCAAAGTTATAAAAATGTACAAAAAGTAACTTTTCAGCTTGGAGATAATTGAGTAGATACAGTAATTGACTCAATTATCTCCTAAACAGAGGGGAGGAATATGCTGGGTGTGTTTCTATTGTCCCATTGTGTCTGATTGGCTGCTGTACTTGCATTGTATGTGTTGTAATGTGTTTATTGGTGGTTCTGCAAAACCCTGTGGGCAGTACTATGTTTTGTGGATTGTAATAAAAACCAGGCTGGGTGTGCCAGCACTGGAGTTCCTGTTTTAACCCTCAAAGTGAAGTGTCGTCTCATTATTGGGGGAAGGATTTATTGTATGCTGTTCCAGTTTGACTGCTAGGAGGGTAAACCTATTCGTATGGTTTCCTATTCAACTGTCTACAGCATTCATATGCTTGAGAGCATTCATATTCTCCTACGGTTCGGTGGTTTTGGTGTCTGCTGCAGTGCTTGGAGTCCTCAGGAAGTGCTAGGAGCATCCTTCAACGGAGGTACCCAGTCGGGGTGCCAGGTGATCCGTTACAGTCTACCACAGGTCACTGTCATCCTCAGCCCCTGGCTCCTCTGCATTGCACATGAAGGATACCCTGGAGACTTATCTGGGTCCCGAACGCACGGAACCTCAGGAGAAGCAGGCACCACGCAGGCCAAGATTCTCTCCCAGAACTTAGCACACAGAGCATCAAACACCAGCAAAAGTGGATCCACTCAAGTAGGCTTCAGTGAGTGTACATGCATCATGACACTCCAAGCATTGTCAGCCATCTTAGTGAGCAGGCCTCTAGTTTACAGTAGCATGTAAAAGACCATTTGGGGGGGCCAAAAAGCATGCCAGTGGTGACTGGGATAACCCCCACTGGTCCAAAGGGGGGGGTGCGGGTCCAAAAAAGGCTGGTACCAGGCTTCGGCAGAGGCTTGGCTGCGTCCTCTGCTCCGAATCTCTCAAGACAGTCCAGCACGGTCTACAACTGCCCCCCTGGTCACCTCTTTTCTGATCTTTCTTATCTTCTAAAATTAAAGCTTGAGGGAAAGAGACATGGAGTCTACTTCTAGACCTAATGCACCATTCATTCTTGTTGAGGTAATTTTGTGATTTTTCCCAGCTTACCAGCTATCCATATTCCTACAAGGCTTGCAGTGTGACTTAAATGTTTCTTTGCAGTTGCAAACTCAAGTTGGCTTTTAGAACCCAATTGTCTAAATAAGGGACAACAGAGATACCCTTTTCTCAAAGTCCATCTGCCAGAGGAATTAGATGTTTGGTAAAGATTTTTAAAGCTGTAGAAAGGCAGAACATGAAGGGCTTTGAACTGGAAGTGTAAAACCCTTGTTCCAGACTTGATTGCAAATCTCAGGTATTTCCTTAAGATAGGCGTCCTGCGTCCTTTAATTCTAAGGTGGCCATATAATCTCCTTGCGTAGCATGTGGGTAATTGCTAAAAACCTCTCCATTCGGAATCTTTGATATTGGATGCATGCATTCCCATTCTTTAAATCTGAGACTAGACATAAAGTGTTGTCTTGTTTTACTACTATGAAACGTCTTTTATAGACCCCTTGAAAATGTACTTCTTTGGAACTTTTTGTATGACACCTTTTCAGAGAAGAACCAAAGATTTGGCTAGCAGAGCATCTATCTTTACTTGAGAGGAGTATGTTGAACAAAAGAATTGAGAAGAAGGAACCTCCAGAAATCTTATCTTGCACTATAGTGGTCATTTCCCATTGCTGAATGAACGCATAAAGTCTTCCTCCCACTCTCTGTATGGCATCATAATTTCCTCCTTTTGTCTTGACTTTTATGAGATTGCTTCTCACCGGGCATAGCATCCTGTGCCTGTCTGAGGAAACTGCAAAACCATTCATTATATCAGTATGATCTTTGTGTGATTTGTGTTCCATCTACTACTCCTATCTTGAGGGAGAGCCTTTTTAGTACCAGACATCTGCTCAATCATTTCTTATAGTGGAGGACTAAACAGCTTTTTGAATGTAAGCTCACATACAGCTACCTTAGAAGCTGTCTCTGCAGTACAGGATTTCAGCCAGATCTCCTGCCTGGCAACTGATTGTAAACTCATGATCCAGGCTGACAGTTTCACAACTTCTTCTGTCATGTCACATAAATAATCATTACCTATTCTAATGGTTTTTAAGCAGGTGATTTAATTTTTTGTCTGTTCCTTTTGGATACCATCTTACAGAAACTGTAACCAGCCACTGATGCTCCAGCAATGCTGGCCTTATTTTGGAAGGCTGCAGTTTGAAATGTTCTCCTGCATGAAGTCTCTGCACACTTGTCCATGGAATCCTTGAAACCAGCCACTTCTCCAATAGGAATGTTGACCTGCAAATTTACCTCTGGCAATTCGTCCCAGTTTTCAGAATCTTGCAATTTGGAGATTTGTTTGAAATGCTTTAACATGAAAGGTTTTTTTTCTGGGTTTTTCTGTTTTCGATGGATAAGAGTCAAGAACCTTGGATGCACTGGAAATTATTTCCCTTTTTTCTGCAGCGTCTTAACCTCCTCCATGATACTTGTGAAAATGTGAATCAGGTGTGGACTTTTGGCTAAAGGCTTCTGACCAATATGAATGGGAGCAATACCCTGAAGACATGCATTCCAACTGATGTGTGCAGACTCCTTGTCTGCTCAATCATAGGCATGCCACCCAGGACCTCCTCCACATAATTTTTTTCTGTTTGATGGAGCATATTATCACCAGGTGCAGGGGACGGCTATGGTGACGTCTTGTGTACCCTCATATGCCAACCTGCACCTTGGTTGGTGGGAAGAAGAAGTGGTGTTCATATCCCCCTCCAAAAATCCCCTGACCCAGTTCATTTATCTTTGGAAAAGGTATATCGATGATATCATAATCATCTGGACTGGGTCAGGGGAACAATTTTTGCAATTTGTGCAAGGTCTGAATGTAAATGATCTAAATCTCAAATTCACGGCTGAGATTGGAACCCCATCTCTCAGCTTTTTGGATTTGATGATTTCTCCAGAACAACATGGCACTATTAAAACAAACTTATTCAGGAAACATACTGCGACTAACAGTTTACTGAATTGGAAAAGTTATCATCCAATTCCACAGAAAAAAGGGATCCCTACGGGCCAATATCTACGTTTGAGGCGAAATTGCTCAGACATAGAGGATTTCAAGATCCAAGCAAAGGAGTTACGTCTTATGTTTAGGTCCAAGGGATACCCCAATAAGGGCACTCCTAACTGAACAGGAAGCCTTGCTAAGTGAAAATACCCCTATGACCTCTTTGCTGAAGGAAGGGGATCAGAAACAACTTAGGTGTGTTGCCACCTTCGACGCCGGCTGGGACCAGGTTAAGACCATCATGAATCGCTTCTGGCCTCTATTAAAACAAGATGCACATTTGAGGGATGTTCTTCCGTCACATGCATCCCTAACAGCTAGGAGGGGGAGGAATCTGAGGGACTCCTTAGTACATAGCCATTTTCAACTTCATAAATCTCCGACACACTGGCTTTCAGATAAAATTAAAGGTACCTACAAATGTGGAAGGTGCAAAGCTTGTAGCTTCATAAGTTTGAATTCAAAAATTTTTAGTAACAGCCAACACACGGAACATTTTAAACCTTTGTCGTTTTTCAATTGCAACTCTAAAGGGGTAGTCTATTTAATTACGTGTCAGTGTCAGCTTATGTATGTTGGTAAAACTTTTCGCCCCTTTAAAAGGCGAATACTGGAACATATAAATTCTGTAAAGACAACACGAAATCTGGAGACGTCTGTCTCCAGACATGTTAAGACAGCCCACAATGGGGACCCTACAGTTCTAAAATTTCTGGGCATTGAATTGATTAAACCAGACCAGAGGAAGGGCAATTGGGACCAACGCCTGAGAAGACGTGAATGTTATTGGATTTATCGTTTGAAAACATTGTCCCCGAGGGGGCCTTAATGAGGGCTTCTCATATTCTTTATTTATTTAAAAGTCTCTATAATATTTTTATTTTGTACACCTCCATATCTTGGTTAGTCTTTCTTGATAGTTGATTCTAACTTCTCGTTAATTCTTCACTGTTATTCACTGATGATAAGCATTATATGATAATGAAACCAGTTGCCCTCCCTCCCCCACCCCTCCTTTCTCTTTTTACACACTATATAGCCGTCATTACACATAACTGTTGAGGAAAATACTTTCCCTTATTTGAAAGTGAACTATGTACTTACAATGGAATAATTATGGTAATCTTTGAATCCATCATGTTGTCTTATTATATGTTATTTTCCTTAAAAAATTATCGATACTGTCTCATGACCTTTTGGTCACATAGTATGTTGTATATTGTGCAGCTGCTCTTCAATAACCATTGACATTATTTTTTGACTTCTCTGTCATATGTTATGTAGTTGTTTTCAGCACATAAATGTGGCAGTGAATATTCTCTCTTTATTTTAAAGCAAACCATATATTGGCTATCGCAACTAGATAGTTGAAATTGCACAATCATAGCAATTTATAAATTAAATATGCCGTTTATTATATGGTTCTCCCCTTTTTAAAAATTATCGATATCCTTTCATGATTCTTTGCTTATGCATTATATAATTCTTAACAGCGCATAACTGTTGTGGCAAATATCCTTTTTATTCTAATAGCGAATTATATATTCGCAATTGAAATTACATATACGTTAAAATTGTACAGCTATGGCAAATTATAAACCTACTATGCTATTCTATCAGATGTTCCCTTCGTTCTATAAAAATTATGGATACTCCCTGGAAACCCTTAGTTTATACCTGAGGCTTACGATCGTTAATATTATGAGGACATCGATATACAGTTAATTTATGAATTACTTCTGCCATATTACATCTTCATTCATCATAGGTAATTATTTATTTTTATGGATATCTTCTCCCTTTTGTAAGAATTATAACTATTGGGCAGACTGATGATCAATGTTTTGAGATGTCTTTGGAAGCATTTGCAATGATATAAAAATAATTAGGACGGACTAAGGTATCGATACTTTGCTCCATTGTAATTTCTACATAGTTCATTACTAGCCGATATTACTATTTCTTGTTTTTTCGTGACCATTAGTGAAGAGAGAGATTCTAATTGGTCACTCATACTGTCAATTTTTCTATGTTAAGAGAAATTGACATTCCATGTGGGGGGCTCTGACAACGTCACCAATGACGTGGTACAGTCTGTGCATTGATTGGCTAGTGTGAAAGCCCCACGTGGATGCAATTTCAATATTGTCTGACGTTAGTATTATCTGAACATTGATTGGCTACTGATGTATTTAAACACTGGGGATGTTTAGGCGGGAGCTTCTTAGCTGACGAAGGAGTCCTTGCACTCCGAAACGCGCGTCGGGCGTTTCAGCTCTTTATCCCTTCACTTCACTTCACTTCACTTAGCACTATGCACTTGAAGGGATTTGTTTTTGTTTTTTATCTTTTATTTTTCACTTTTTTGTAGTGAGTAGTTTTGTTGATGTATATAGTCTAAGCATTATCTAATACTTCATCGAGGGCTGATGTAGACACCGGGTTTAAGAACAGCTTTAGCATAGAACACTCACGAAGGTGTTTCTAGGAGCTTACAGGGAACAAGTCTAGCGGTGTCTATTGCAGCAGCTCTGTATAATCATAGCATATTTAGTTAATTGGATCTTTAGATGAAGACATTGATCAGTTTCCCTTATAATAACAAGCTTTATTCCCGGCTAGGCAGATCGTACTGATGATTGTGGATTGCTACAAACTTACTCCCAGTTTAGACAATTAAGGGGGGGATATAGTTTGTATCTTATTCAGCCATCGTTTACATTTTAGTTTCTTTTGGGCATCATGATGTCAATAAAGCTTATTTGCCCCTATATTTATCACTTTTTGCCCTAAGATACTTTTTGATTTGTTAGAGATACTAGAATTTTTTATTGCTTATATTCTATATACCTTTCAAGAATTCTCCAAGAGATATTGTATTCATGGTGTATTTATTATTTATATCAGTTACTTGAGGGACCTCCTTGAGGGTGCCCTCCCAATTTAGTTATTTCTGCCTTCCTCCTCCAATGTTTGTTGCACTTCCTTAGTGCAAATTGAAATAAAATGGAGCTACACAGACATCACTACCTTTCAGTTCTCAACCCAGGGAACTGTCAGACTAATTCCACAAGTAACAGCTAGTGCACTTCACCAAAAAAGAACTCCAAAGAGGCTCCTGTGCCACACAAGTATACGTTTTGGGGCCTAGTGATGGTATTGGGCACTCTGGGCCAGCTGAAGAAATATTTTGATCTGCCCATCTGGCCCATTTAAGTCAGATAACCTCACGTGGCATGAAAAGGCATCCAACATGCCATGCATGGCACGCGTACTGTAGGTTGCCGACCTTTTGCCTACAATATACAATTCTAGTCAGTAAAATTATTATTCAACAAAGAAAGATTGCTTAATCTTGAAAATGATTTAATTTGGTCTCATACATTTTTTGTTATAGCAACTAAGTGACATTCAATATACAAAAATAAAAATAAAATCAAAACTTGATAAAGAAATAGAATAGCACAATTGTGCCCTCACCTGTAAAGACAAATCCTGCCCTGGCCAGATCAGCAGGTCGAATCCTAGAATAGAAAGGCCAACAGGCAAAGGACAGTAACCTTGACTCCTCCGTCATTAAATTTTGTATATCTATCTGATTGATCTCTGGCTGCTGAACACGGACCTCATATTTAGGAATGTTACCAGTGTCTTTACCTTGTATAAAAGCACAACTTGGATTGTATTTGATGTGCTTTTCATATGGAAATGTCCTCATGCTCGTTGTGCAAATAATAAGGCCACAGCAGAAGCACTGGATACTATGTTCCTCACCAGTGAAATAAAGTCCAGCTCTGGCCATCTTCTTCGGACACCATGTGGACAGGTGTCTGTATGAGAAGAATGACTGGAGCCTTCTGACTTCACTTCTCATTCCAGCATTGTAACCTTTATTCCGTTTCCAGACCCTTTTCCGAATTTCAGCATTTATCGTATTTTCATTGACAGCCAGCTGCTGAAAATCTAAGTTCAAAAATAGAAGCTTTCTTTCCATCTCAACGGGATCAGCCTCGTCGATATCCAAGAAATTCTCTGTCTGATTTCCAGTTTCAGGTTGCTGTACATCAGTTATCTACAGAGAGATAATTATAGATCACTTCATCTGAATTTCAGATTGCTGTTCAGGTTAATCAGGCTAATTTAGATGATGACATTTGTTTGTTTCACATAACAGGGTCATTGTAAATTTCAAAAACCCATAGAAGGACAGGACATACAATAAAGCAACACAAAAAATATAATAATTTAAATAAAAACTAATCATCTGCAACAATATATTCTGAAAAAAATATATACATTTCTAAACAAAGAAATTAACAGAAATAACAGAAAAAAATATTAATTATTAATATTATTAAGAACATAATAGAAAAAGAAATGTGTGCTCTATCGTGTCTAGGTATGTTACATACGTTAAGTGTATTGTAAAACTGTTTGTCTGTGAGAACTTCAATCAACCCCTTGAAAGACAGCAGGCGTTCTATGCCACCCTTAAAGAGCGGTCCTAAACACCGGTGGGCAGCAGCCCATGTGTGCGCCACCATTCGTCCACTGCAGATTGCGGTCAGGGAATCTGTCTGGCGATCCAGGCAGTCCCCTGTGACCAATGACCGAGATCTGCAGCATGTTATCGCAGTGACAGCCAGGCACTGCGATCACTGTTACAATGTGTCAGCCAATGATTTGTAATATTGTCTGACACATTCCCTCTGCACCTCTCCTTCACCTCACTTTGATCTGAGAGAGAGAGACAGAGAGATCTTTGATAGTTACTGTGTGAAAGGTTTTTAAATGTTTTACATATCAAATTTGTTTAACCCTTTCAGTGCTGATCACAGCATTAACACTGTGATCAGCCTGATTAAGGGCATTCAGTATTTTTGGATTTGTTTTATACCTTAATTCCCTGGTTGTCCGTTGGGGTCCCTGGTGGTCCGGTGGCCATAATATCCGGTCTGCAACTCTGATTGATTGATCAGAGCTTGCAAGACACATGTTCTGCAGCTCTGCACATTGCGGAGCTGAGGACCGGTGTCTGCGATGGGCACAGGAGGGGCATCGCACCCGGCGGCATATCAAGCAAGCCAACGGGCCCCCTCCTGGTGTCGGGTCCTCAGTCAGTGACCCAGGATCCGACACAGTCTGCCCCGGGAACCCCCCTAGTGAGTGACACCCGGGGCGGACCACCCCGCCGTTAGAACGCCACTGTGTCAGTATGTCTGTCAGTATATGTATTTCTGTGAGTGTCAGTATGTCTATCCCAGTGGCGGATCCAGAGCCTGATCTCGGGAGGGGCACTTGTAGATTATTTAAAGAAATAATCCAGACACAATAACCACTACAGCTCAGTGTAGTGGTTATGGTGTCAATAGTGCCGGGACCCCCTCCCACAGTAAGTAGTCAAACCGTTTAAGAACAGTTTGACAACTTACCTGAGATCTGCTGGGAAATGGGGCTGTAGTAGGGCATAGGAGCAGTGGTGTGTGTGAGTGGTGCAATGTGTAAGGGGTGCAGTGTGTGTGTGAAGGTTGTAGTGTGTGAGTGAGGGTGTATGTCAGGGATGCAGTGTATGTGTGGGTCAGTATGTGTGTGTAACAGTTGCAGTGTGTGTGTATGGGGGGCAGTGTGTGTGTATGGGGGGCAGTATGTGTGTATGGGGGGCAGTATATGTGTATGGGGGGCAGTGTGTGTGTATGGGGGCGGTATGTGTATTGGGGGAGCAGTGTGTGTATGTGGGGGCAGTCGTGTATGGGGGCAGTTGTGTATGGGGGCAGTTTGTGTGTATGGCGGGCGGTTGTGTGTGTATGGGGGCAGTGTATGTGTGTGTATGGGGGGCAGTGTGTGTATGTGGGGCAGT
Organism: Pelobates cultripes; assembly: GCA_933207985.1. NCBI lineage: Eukaryota > Metazoa > Chordata > Amphibia > Anura > Pelobatidae > Pelobates > Pelobates cultripes. Next base: position 297,497,082 of record OW240916.1, on the reverse strand, counting down.
ATGTATGTGGGGCAGTATGTGTGTATGTGGGGCAGTGTAATGTGTGTATGGGGGGCAGTGTGTGTGTGATGAGGGGCAGTTGTGTGTATGGGGGCAGTTTGTGTGTATGGGGGGCAGTGTGTGTGTATGTGGGGGCCAGTGTGTGTGTGTATATGGGGCAGTGTGTGTGTGTCTGGGGGGCAGTGTGTATGGGGGGCAGTTTGTGTGGGGGCAGTGTGTGTGAATGGGGGGCAGTTTGTGTGAATGGGGGGGCAGTATTGGGGGCAATTTATGTGTGTGTGGCTTTTTTTTTATAATAATTTTTTTTTAATTTAATTAAAATATATATTTATGTCCCCCCTCCCTTCTTACCTTTAATGGGGGCAGGGGGGACATTTCCCTGGTGGTCCAGTGGGGGATTCCCTGGTGGTCCCAGAGGGGACAGTGAAGTCTAGCCCGCGCTCCCGGGCTAGAGTTCACTCTCGCGAGATTTGGAGCGTTGCCGTGGTAACCGCGGCAACGCTTCAAATCTCACGAGAGGAGGACCCGGAGGAGCTGCAGCCTTAGCTCCCGGGTCCTCTCTCTCACGCCCTCTCCCTCCCCCGCCGGCCGCCAGCATAGTGCCTGCGGACGGGGGAGGGAGATCTGTGATCTTCCCCCCGGTCCGCAGGCACATTGCAAGGCTGGCACTTGCATGTGCTGCTGGCAGGGGAGGGAGAGGGAGACCGGCGGATTTCTAGGGGGGGGCAATTGCCCCGTTGCCCCCCCCTGGATCCGCCACTGGTCTATCCATGTATGTATCTGTGTGTGTCAGTATTGTGTGTGTCAGTATGTCTGTCAGTGTGTGTATCTGCATGTGTATCAGTGTGTACTTGTGTGTCTGAGTATCTGCATGTGTGTCAAGTTGTGTATCTCTGTTTGTGTTTGTGTATCACAGTGTGTGTGTGGCAGTGTATATATGTGCATATATCTCAGCATTCAAACTCCAACACTACACACAAATATAACCCTGCATTCAAATTTCAACACTACATGCATACACACTCCTGCATTCAAATGTCAACACTACATACAAACACACCTCTATGTTAAACACCATTCCATGATCCATTTCTCTATGATCCACTTTTAATGCTCACATCCCCATTGAAGGAGCTTTCGGTGCTGGATAGGGGTCATTACAGGCACTCTAAATGGTCAGCCCCAATATGCAGCAAACTGTGATGCACTTTGTGTTCTGACACCTTTCTATCATGGCCAACATTAAGTTATTGTCACAGCACCCATTCGGCACCCATTCTGCTGCCGCGTTCCCAATCCCAATCAGTGTGATCATATGGAAAGGAGGAAGGGAGACTAAATTTTAGTTAAACAGCATGCAGCCCATCATACTGCTGCTGCAGTGCCCAACTAGTCCATCAACATTAAGGACGAAGTTCCATGGTGTTATATAGCTCCAGCTTGATCATGTCATAATTGACGTAAGCATAGGTGGATCATCTCGTCATCGACGCGCAATCAAGTTTTGGGGTCAAAGGGCCCATCACAACCAATCAGAAATGTTTTCATGTTATGTAAAAACCTAATGTGCCTGTATTCAGTCATGGTTTCCACCTGCTGGTTATTAGAGAGTGTGATCTTGTTATTGTTTATCTGTTTTTAGATCTTGCCTTGTTCCTGACTATCCCTAATTCTATTATCCTTGGTTTTGTCTATTTGTTCTTATATCTGTCTGTGTCCCTGACCTCAGCTTGTTACCGACTATTCTTTGTATGTTAAATCTGACCATTCTAAGGTCCGGTAACATACTATATCTATTTTAGTATTTTTATTCGTGTGTTTCTTAATTCTGCATATTGTGCCACTATATCATCCTGACCTTTTTTCACAAATTTGAACTACAGTAGATTTTCTGTGCGATCGCCCCTGAGTTTGCCTTCGCTCCCCACGTGCATCAATGAGCCTTGGGCACCCATGATCCTGACAGTGTATTACGAGTTGTCCTTCCTTGCAATACTTCTGGTAGGTACTAACCACTACATACCGGGAACATAGGCGTGCGCAGCCTATTGCATTAGGGTGTGCACCCTAAAGCACAAACATACGCCGCGTGTGTGTGTGTATATATATATATATATATATACACATATATATATATATATATATATATATACATATATATATATATATATATATACATATATATATATTCACAGACACACACACTCACAGACACACTCACACACACTGACACACACATACTCACACACTTACAGACACACACTGACACACACACACACACACACTCACTGACACACTCACTGACACACACACTCACAGACACATACTCACACACTCACACTGACACACACTCACAGACACACACTCACACACTCACAGACACACACTGACACATACTCACACACTCACTGACACACACACTCACAGACACATACTCACACATTTACACACAATCACAGACACACACTCACACACTCACAGACACACACTGACACACACACACTCACAGACACATACTCACATACTCACACACTCACTGACACACACAGACACACACTCACACACTCACTGACACACACTCACACTCACAGACACACACACTCACAGACACACACACACACACACTGACACATACACACTCACTGACACACACTCACACTCACAGACACACACACTCACAGACACACACACACACTGACACATACTCACACACACACTGACACACACACACACAGACAAATTATTATATTTAAAAAAAAAAATTTAAATGTCCACCCAGCCTCCTACCTGGAGTGCTGGTGGACTTGTTCCTGGGGTCCAGTGGGGGCAGGCGCCTTTCTCCAGCTCAGCCGCGGCGAGGGAGCTCTCTGCTCTCTGCTTCCTCTCGCCGCGCGGGCTGTCTGCTGTAACTGGGAGCCGGAATATGACGTCATATTCCGGCTTCCGGCATCAGCGCTCGGCGAGAGGAAGCAGAGAGCTCCCTCGCCGCGGCTGAGCTGCAGGGTGGGGGGGAATCATCACCTCTTGCCCTCCCATGACAGGGGCAAGAGGTGAAACAGGGGACACTGAGTGCCTGCAGGAACAGCGTTCCTGCTCAAAAAAAGTATAGGAACGCTGTTCCTGCAGGACTCAAACCATAGGCGTGCGCACGGGGATTAGGGTGTGCCCAGGCACACCCGGCACACCCCGTGCGCACGCCTATGACCGGGAACACCCCACAAGACTTGCTATTTTGAAGATTCTTTGTCCCTGTTGTCAAGCCATCGTTATTTGTCAAAGTCACTCAGATCTTTTTGCTTGCACATTTTTTCTGCTTCCAACACATGAAATTCAAGAAATGACTGCTGCCTAATATATCCCACCCCCTAACAGGTTTGATTGATTGTAATGATATCATTTTATATGTGGATATATTTTGTATTAGTCCACACAGCATAAAATGATCACGCAGTGTGACTAAATCCCAATATGTTCCATATAAGTTAGGTGTGTTTACATGGGTGTTTTTGTCCCCAGACTGGTCATTGGGCAGACTGTGCAAATGCCCAATGGACCGTGCTGCCCATGCCGAGACAGCCTTGTTGTCTGCCTTCAAAGGCTGGTGACAGGATCAAAGATCTCCCTCACTGGCCACCTGATACTTCATTGCAGAGCGGAGTGACCGAGAGGCTGAACTCTAGCCTGCTTCCAGATGAGCTGCAGGCCAAAGTCACTCGCCATCACAGGACCACCAGGGTTTGCAATGTCCCACCTTCATGGCAAGAGGTAAGAAAGGAGCTGGAATATATATATTTTTTTGTTTTGTTTTGTTTTTTCTTATTTAACAAATATATTTGTTCTCTTATCCCCCCCACATACACACTATATTATTATTATTATTTTATTATTTATATCGCGCCAGCAAATTCCATAGCGCTGTACAATGCTACACCCCTCACACATTACAACCCTACACACACTGAACCAATCACACACACTTCAACCCCAATGTCCTGCACCCCTACACACACAGCATCCCTCACACAAACAGCACCTCTCACACTGTTATGTACTCTGTTACATATTTAACAGAAGGAGCCCAGGTAGCAGGAATGAGCCAAAGGGAGGTACCGCAGGAATAAAGAAACTTGTAGTCAGGGAAAGCCAGTGGGCAGAACGGGCAGCACAGGTTCACAGATGATTAGACTAGCGGAGGGTCAAATACCAGATAAATCAGACATGGCAGGTTTAGACGTACTGAAGTTAACACCATAGCGAGCACAATTTAACTGAGCACTGGAGACATGTTGGGATGAGGTTTTATAGGAGAGAGGTTTACACCTCTCCCATTAGTTAATGGGTATTTGCCTATTAGATTCTCTCCCCTTCAAGAGGTGGTTCACTAGGTGTACGCACACTCGTGACAGCCTGGACTGTGGAGTGACTGTGGGCCATGGCGAGATGCGAAGAGCCACGGTGCCACTGTAATACAGGATTCAGATGCTTTCCTCCCTCACCAGTGTGCGCTGAGGAGGGACCGTGTCAGCCGCGGGGAGAGATGCAGCGAGGGAGTCACAGGTGAGTGCTCTGACACACACACACACAACACTCCTAACACATATTAGATCTCCTATAGACATTGCATCCCTTATACACACACTGCACCACCTACACATACACTACATCCCCTATGAACATTCTGGATCCCGTATGCACACAGTAGATCCCCTGAACACAAACACTATATTCTCTAAACACGCACTCTCTACAATGCATACACAAACTATGTCACCTACACAAACATACACTAAAGTCCCTATGCAAACACTCTCTGCATCCTTCATACACACACTGTACCCCCTATATACACACACTACAGTACCAATACACACACTCTCTACAGCCCCTAGCCACACATATCACACCACAAATACAACCTATTTACACAAAACAATACACCACAATCACCACAATCACTTTACATACATTCAATCCCACATGCAGCCTTCAAACACATGTACAATAAGCTCTCTTGGCCCTTTTGTTCTCCTATGAAGATACCAGAGATATGTTACAAGCAAACACAGAGCTAGCGGGTAATTCAATTTGTTTGCACTGCGTAGAACAAATAAAGAGTCTTTTTATCACGTGAGAGCTCTTCAGCATGGCTCTGCGCATGGTCTGACCTGGAAGGACTTTGAATCAACATGCTTACTTCGAGAGGGTACAAGCTTGTCACTGGTGATGACAAAACACCCCCCTCTAAGGCCACGCCCCCTACGCACTGGGCCGCTGTGATTAAAAAATGCCCGGGTGAAGTTTTTTCCCTAGTACAGCCCTGTTCGCAGGGCAGCCATCAGGGCATGACAACCATAACGTTGTCATGGGCCCGCCGGTCCTGGGGGGCCCGGACTGCTCAGGTCGTCCGGGCCCCACATTCAGTGGTGTACATACCGGGTTGCAGGGGGCCCTGCAACCCTGGTATGTACCCACTGGGCCAGCCTCTTCTCCCCCAGAGGCTGGCCCTGCTGACACCTGGCGGGCACGCGAGGGAGCACTCTCCCTGGCTGAGTGCTTCCTCTTCAGCTCCCTCGCGCACCGCACTGATGCCGGAGCCGGAAGATGACGTCGCGAGGGAGCTGAAGTGGAAGCACTCAGCCAGGGAGAGTGCTCCCTCGCGCACGCGCCCGCCTGCAGGACCGACCGCCGGGTGACACCACTGGACCCCAAGGAATCCCCTCAACACTCCTACAGGTAGGGAGGCTGGGGGGATGGAAAAAAAAAGTATAGGGGGGGTGAGGAAGGAAATTTGGGGGAGAGGAGGAAGATTTGAGAGGAGGGGAAATTTGAGGAGAGGAAAGGAAGAGCCGGGGAGATTTGAGGGAGGGGGGAGAGGAAGGAAGTTAGAGGGGGGGAGAAGGAAATTGGAGGGAGGGGAGAAGGTAATTGGAGAGGGGGGGAGAAGGAAATTGACGGGGGGAGGGGGAGAAGGAAATTGACGGGGGAGGGGGAGAGATTGACATCACACACACACAATGCACCCCTTGCACACTGATTAACACACAATGCATTACACACAGACACACATACACAAGCAATGCATCCCTTCCACACAGCAACACACATTGCACCCCTTACACACACTCAATGCATCCCTTACAGACGCACACACTGCATCCCATACATACACAAACTCACCTTGCAGCCCTTACACATACAAACACAGATTCACACAATGCATTCCTTACACACATCAGGACATCCCCCACACACTCCACCCCCTGTGAACAAACTCATTGGTGGAACATGAAGGTGGACCCTGGGACCCAGACCTTGAGCTGTGTAAAGGGCCCCAAAAAAATGGAGCTGCTTCCCGTTCTCCCAGAACATTGATTTTTGTGACCACAGTTACAAACCGCCTCCAGAGAGCCTGTTCTACACCAGACCAGTGGAGCCAGGCGGCAGCTAGAGCCCATCATCATCCTCATCTGGTTGTAAGTAGGCAATCTAGTATATTATTCGTGGCACTAATCTCTAATTTACCTCACATTAAAGGGACACTATAGTCCCAGAACCACTGCAGCTTAATGTAGTGGTTCTGGTGTCTAGCCTGTCCCTGCAGGCCTTTTAATGTAAACACGGCGGCACTGCAGCACTGGTGTTAGTTAACATGGCAGATCATATGGGTGGGGCATTGTGATGTCACATGGGGGGGCGGCAAACTTTACTTTTGCCTAGGGCGGCAAAAATCCTTGCACCGGCCCTGCAGACACGGCAGCACTTTGGGCAGACTCGGGTACAGGCACCGGGGGGCCCAGACCTTGAGCTGTGTCAGGGGCCCCAAAATTTCTGATGGTAGCCCTGCCAGTTCGTGCCTTCATCATCACCACTTCAGGTTTACATTTTGATTTTATTTTTTTACATTTTGTACAATAAAAGTTCTAGTATCCCAATTTTGTGTTGAGTTACATTTGGCAAACTATTTGAGAGCAAAGCAAAGTTATACTAAACTGACCATGAACCAGAAACTATGTGACAAACACTCTCAGGTTGCTGAAGTACCTGTAGTTGTTAAATAATCTACGTTCATGTATGCATGCACATATTTACATATACACACAGTCTTGGGAGATGTCAGTAACTTATCTAGTCACAACAAGATCTTACTAATAAAAAAAAAGCTAAAGAGATATATGATACCAGCATTATTGAGAAGACTCCTGCCCCATCAATAAACAAGGAAACATAACAGAGTTAAAGTATAGTGAAAGAAAAAAAATACATGCAAACCACAGATTTTATCCTATACAGTGTTGGTAATTGTTTTCCCACAGGACAGGGTAGAACAAGCATGTCAAACTCAAAGTCTAGACAAGGTTTAAGTTTATATGGACCACAAAAAAAAAAAAAAAGTACAGAAAAGTACAGTATAAAAAAAAAACAGCATCCCTCTCTACTAAACCACAGCACCCCCTCTACTAAATCCCAGTTCCCCTCATATTCCAAATCCCAGTTCCCCCTCTACTAATTCCCAGCACCCCCCTCTAGCCAACAAGCAGACTCCACTCACATTGTCACTGCCAGTATTTGACTCCGGAGTCAGGCCTCTGGTATACGCCAAATGGCGCCGTCCTCACCCTGTGCCAAAGTGGATCCTTCTGCTACTTTTTTAAACCCCGTGAAGGTGGAGCACGTCAAGGTCACGTTGGAATGTGACATGGCGCTGCATGCCTCCGTGCACCTCCAGGTCCTCCACTGTCCAGCCGCGGCCATCGCAACACTGACCGACACACACACACACTCAGTGACACATACACACAAACACTCACTGACAGACACACAGACACACTCACAGACACACACAGACTTACTGACACACACACACACCGCAAGACACAAACACACTCACTGACACACACACACAGACACACACACTCACTGACACAGAAAAACACAGACAGACACTCACTGACACACACATTTACACATTCTTGCACACACTCACTGACAGACACACAGTCACTGAGAGACACACACACAGATACAAACATTTACACATTCTTGCACACTCTCAAATCATTGTATTTATCCATGGGGTCCAGTGAGGATCTTCTATCTGGAGATCTCCTTGTTGCTGCTCACTGCTCCCTCACGTGCGCAGTATAGTGATGCCGGGTGCAGGAATGTGACGTCATATTCTGGCACCCAGCATCACTACAGACGGCATGCATGAGGGAGCAGTGAGGAGCAGAAAGACTGAGTTCCTTCAGCGACCTCTCCTCCCAGCCGGGTAAAATTTAACAGAGTAGGCACCTGCAATGTGGAGATAGCAGGTGCCTACTCTGCTTTAACACTAAGCATGTACTCGTGGCTCGCTGGCTGCAAAGATGTCCATTATGGGTCGCGAGTTTGACATGCTTGGGGTAGAACATCTTGATAGTGATAGAACCACCCAAAATGCTAGGAATTCACATTTGAATGTATCATAAAGTAGTCAAGGATCTAAAAGGCTATTCTCAGCTAGTGAATGCCGATTACTTTACATTCTGCATCAAACTATTTTTCTGTGTGATATGAATGTGATTCAGTAATTTCTAAATCTAAACCATGGGGTAAATCAGTTGTATCTTCTGTGGCTGGGAAAGTATTTGAAAGGTTATTAAGCGATAATATTCAGGAATATATTTGGAACAACATTGTTATTTGCAAAAATCTACATGAATTATGTGAAACTAACTTAATTGAATTTTACAAAGAAGTAAGTAGAAGTATAGATTAGGGTGTTGTAGTGATTGTGATCTACTTGGATATTGCCACAATAGGTTAGTGTTCAAACTAAAGGAAATTGGTCTAGATGAAAAATTGTTTTCTTGGATAGAACAGTGGCTTAAAGATAAAATACAGAGAGTTGTCATAAATGGTAAATGTTCAAGTTGGACAATAGTGATGTCAGGTATACAGAGAGATCCAACACGCAGTGTACAATGATATATCGGACCTTGGAGTGGCCAGGCTTCGTGTACAAAAGACAGAGAAGTGCCGGGGACAAACCAGAGTCGGGGAAACCAGAAATCAGGAGTTATGAGGTACAATAGCTGAGTCATAGATAGGAGAATAGTCAGTAATAGCCAAGATCAAAATCAGAAATCCATTGAGAGGAATTTAATGCACTATTTGGTAACCAAAACAGATCCACAACAGGACAAGGACCCAGCAAACTATTTATAGCCTGGCACTAATTTTATAGCCGCGCCCCCAAAATGTTAGAATTCACAAATTTTGGCAAGCTGTGATTTCATTGTCGCTCTGACGTTAGTGCACACACACCACATCATAAAATGGGGCAGAGCTACAGCAGCCGGTGTTTGGACCACTGGAGAGAGGAGGGGGACCATGTGGAATGTCCCCAACCCTCTGCTGAGGTCCCCTAGGTTAAGCAATGTTGTACATAATACAAGGTACCCTGACAAGTGGTAAGTGGCATCCTACAGTGTTCTGTTCTGGGGCTGCTTCTATTTAGCATAAATGATCTTGAACTGGGTATTGAAAGTTATGTTTCAGTATTTGTAGATGACACAAAACTCTATAAAGTAATACAATGTGAGCAGGGTATTACTTTGCTGAAGAGGGATTTAGATAGATTGGGGAACTGTGCACACAAATGGAAGATGAAATTTAATGTAGAAAAAATGCAAAGTTATGCATTTTTGGGATAAGAATGCACAAGCAACTTATACCCTAAATTGTAGTGAATTAGAGATAACAACACATGAGAAGGATTTGGGAATTGTTAGAGACAACAAACTAGGCAACAATATGCAGTGGCTAAAACCGGTAAGGTATTGTCATATATAAAAAGGGACATTCTTGGGATGAAAATATAATTTTGCCTCTTTATAAATCACTTGAAAGACCACACCTTAAATATACTGTGCAATTGTGGCTGCCAGGTCTAAAGAAGAATAGTATAGCACTAGAAAAAGTGCAGAGGTGAGCTACAAAATTAATAAAAGGAATGGAACATTTTAGTTATGACAAAAGGTTAGCAAATTTAAATACAAACCATTGTCTGGAAATCTGTTCATAAATAGGACTAAGGTCACAAGGTCACGCATTTAGACTGGAAGAATGGAGATTTAGTCTAAGGCAAAGGAAAGGGTTTTTTGTGTGTCATTGACCCAGGGTTGCAAGGTAGAGGTTCCTCTTGCTTGGCTGTGAATTTTACAAGGGACCTTTTTTGTTCCATGTTGCTACCAGCCGGAACGATAAGAGACTTGTGTGTTTGTCCCGGACAGCCCCAGGCGGACCCATGAGGATCTCACCGGATCTGCCGTATTGTGAACTGGGGGAGGAGTGTCATGGACCTAGGGTTGCAAGATAGAGGTTCCTCTTGCTAGGCTGTGAGTTTTACAAGGGATCTTTCTTGTTTCGTGTTGTAATTATATGGACAAAATGGAATGTTTGTTTTTGTGGGGCTGAGGGTTATTTACAGCAAGAAAAAGAAGGACTTATGGGAAGAGGAACTGTGTGTACTGTTAATTACCCTATTGTATGCAAATGTCCCTCTGTGGGTATAACTACCTCTGCACAGCTGCAATAAAGTGAGTTCTGTTTAACCCCTACATGTAGTCTCGACTCATGGTGTGGGTAAAGACTATAATAACTGCTGATATATAGCGTATATCAACTAAACACTGCTTAATTTTGGACAGTGCAAGGTCCCCTTAAGGCTTATATTAGCAGACCTTAAAACTTTTGAAAGTCATATTATTTGTATCCTGGGACCTGTGATTAATGGGAAAGATTAAAGTATCTCCCCTGCCTGCCGATGCAGGGCAGTACCAGTGTGCTTGTCATTGGTGATGACATAACATGCTCCCCCCTCACTTTGGTCCCCGGCTATCCAATGCCCAGCCCTGATACTTACATATAGGATTACATGCAAACTGTTCTATAAATTATTCACTATATCCAACATTTCAAGATAAAGACCATTGAGGATAATTTTGTTCATTGGATTACATGATGGCTTTTCTTTTTATTGCCATGACGACAAATTGTAGATAATCTTTTTTTATAGTTTTTGTTTTCATTAATGAATGAAAGTAATGAAAATAAATTAAAATATTTGAAATATTTGAATTGTAAACTATTCAAACTGTTTATACTTGCTTAGATATATATAAAAAATAAAATTACAGCCAGTATTCTAATTATTATTATTATCGCCATTTATATAGCTCCAACAGATTCCGTAGCGCTTTACAATATTATGAGAGGAGGAGATTTAACTATAAATAGGACAATTACAAGAAACTTACAGGAACGATAGGTTGAATAGGGCCCTGCTCAAATGAGCTTACAGTCTACAGGAGGTGTGGTATAAAACACATTAGGACAGGAAATAGCAATCAAATAAGGTGTGAGTGAAGCAGATTAGCAGTTGGACATGTATTATATGCTGCGTAAATCAGCTCTATAAAACAGGTACTGGGTTTTCTAGAGAAGGCATCAGGATAGAGGGCAACGTAAAAAGAAAAATTCTAGGTAAAAATTCTGGGCAGAAATATTCAATTGTTTGCAATGGTTATTGCTCTATTTTTTATTTATTTTTTTTATTTGCAAATAACCTCAGAGTATGTTGTTTAATTTATTTTATTTTTTTCTTGTGCTTCCTGTAATGTATATTTCCCATAACAATGTAAAAATACCCATTAAATAAGTTCTTCTAGAGATTCACGGTAGTATTCTCCCCTTACCTTTTCCATGCTTCCCCTCTGTGTACGCCAACAAAATGGTAAAAGAAGAACACTGACTGTTATACGGATGTAACACTTTGCTCCTTCTTATCTCAGGTTCAGTCTATCACATGAGACAGATACGACCTTGTAAATTATTCGCGACTGTATTTCCTTACTGAAACTGTAGCCAGTAAAAACCTCCAGCCAATACGTTTAGGTTTTTTATTTGTTTTGGTTTTTTTGCACGACACAAACTTTGTCCTTTCATTTTTGTAAGCTCTTTCTTCTCAAACTAGAAAACTGTGTGATGAGATCAGTGCTGATAAAAATATTTTCTTTTATTCACTAAACACTGAATTGTAGTGAATTTGTTTTAAAAATGCAAACATTTGTAAAATTTAGCCAAAATTGCAGATTTAGAAAAATTACTCTTACTGTTGAGTGTTACATTGTAACTGGATTAAAACTACTATTGCCCCCCCCACACTGTCACACACCATGACCCCACACTGACAACCACACACCCAGCCCACCACATTGTCACACACCATGCCCACCACACAGTCACACACCCTGTTCCTCCACACTGTCAAACACTCTGCCCCCCTCCCCACATTGTCACACACTCTGCCCCCCCACACTGTCACACACTATGCTCCCCACATTGTCACACACTCTGCCCCCCCACAATGTCACACACTATGCTCCCCACATTGTCACACAACCTGCTCCCTCACACTGTCACACACACACACTGTCTCCCCCCCCCCCACACACACACACAGTCACACACATTTAAAAATAAATAAATAAAACTACAATAAAGTCTACCAAGAGCAATTAAAAAGCAGATGATGAAGGTATTGTTATAACTCGGGTCTCCAACGTGCAACATTCTTAATAGACTTGTGCACAGCTCAATCGTCTATGTGGCATATCAGTTCAGACAGTGTCGTAGGGTATCTAGTATGTAGGATTACAGTTGTGTGTATGTTAGGGGAGCAGTGTGTGCAATGTGAGTGTGAAGCGTGCAGTGTGTGTGTGAGGGGTTCAATATGTGTGTGAAGGGTTCATTTTATTGTGAGGGGTGCAGTGTGTGTGAGGGACGCCATGTGTGAGTGCAATGTGTGTGTGAGAGGGGTTCAGTGTGTGAGAGGCATGCAATGTGTGTGTGTGTGAGGATTGCAGTTGCATGAGTTGCAGTGTGTGTGAGGGGTGCAGTGTGAGTATGGGATGCAATTGCATTAGTGAGTGTTACAATGTGTGCAAGGGGTGCATTGTGTGTTAGGGGTTTAATGTGTGTGAGGAGTAAAATGTGTGTGAGGGTTTCATTGTGTGTGTGTGTGTGACGCTAGGTATAGACTTATATTGTGTGGGGTGGACAGATGGAAGAAAATATATACATATATATGTTTATTTTATTTTTCTCCAGGAAGGGGAACATAGTAAACCTTGTTGGTCAGGTGGTGGTACTGAGCCAACTCTAGCCTTCAGCACTGTTTGAGCATTACCATGGTAACCGCAGCAACGCTCCGAACTCATGAGAGTAACATTTCCGGTGAAGCTGCAGGTTAGAGCCCCCTGGTCATCTCCTCTCCTCTCTATTAGATTGAAGTGCCTGTGGGCCAGTAAGGAAGATTTTTGATCTCCCCCTCCGGGCTGTCATGACACACAGCAAAGCCAGGGCGTGGATAGTGTTGGTCCTGCATGGGCTGCCACGGGAGACCCTAAGTAATTTTTGTAAATCAACACTTTTTAAAAAATTTTACAAATGTTTGCATTTTGTTTTTAAATTTACTACGATTTGGTGTTTAATTAACAAAGTAAAATCGTTTTGTCAGCACTGATCTCATCACAAATAATTTATTGTTTAAATATTTTTTTGTTTTTCTTACAAGGAGACATGTTCTTGTACTCACTGTAATCTATATACTCCATAGCAACGTTAAAATAAGTTCTACATTCTACATAAGTTTTACATTCCTTCCTTTCCATGCTTCCCTTCTGTGTGCACCAGCAATATGGTAAAGAAGAACACGGTTATACAGCTGTAACAATTTGCTCCTTTTTATGTTCGGTTCAATTCTATCAAATGGGACAGATGATACCCTGTGACTGTATTAGTCAGCAAAAGCCTCCAACCAGTAAGTTTGGGTTTTTTCTATGTTGTTTTTTGCACATGATAAAAACTTTGTCCTTTCATTTTTGTAAGCTCTATCACATGGGACAGATACTACCCCGTGACTATATTGCCTCTAGCCAGTAAACACCTCCAACCAGCTCCAAGTTCTGTTTTTTTGCTATGTTGTTTTTTTGTTTTGTTTTTTTGCACATTATGCAAATTCTGTCCTTTCATTTTTGTAAGCTCAAAAAAAAAGAAAACTTTGTATGGGCTGGTAGCCACGTCCCTGGGATGAGGATTCCAACTGTCCCTTTGCAACATGCCTCTGTTGACTACAGGCACTCCAAGCACCTAGGCCACTTCTGCCCATTGGAGTGGTCTGGGTGCCAACTTCCACTACCCTTAAACCTGCAAGTGTAATTATTGCAGTTTTCCTAAACTGCAATAATTACCTTACAGGGTTAACTCCTCCCCTAGTGGCTGTCTACTAGACAGCTGCTAGAGGGCACGTCCGTGTTTATAGCACATGAAAAGGTGTGCTATAACGTTGCTTTACGTCCTCACACTGTGTGAGGACCTCCAGCATCACTGAAATGCCCATAGGAAAGCATTGAAAGCATTTTTCAATGCTTTCCAATGGGGAGGTCTAATGTGCGTGCGTGGCATTGCCGCACATGCGCATTAGGTCTTCCCCGTTGGCGGGCGTGCATGCTCAATAGGTCTCCCATGCTGGATGGCGTCGGCAGGGGAGGAGCGTGGGCAGGCGCTGGATACAGGTAAGTCACTGAAGGGGTTTAAATCCCTTCAGCAACATGGGATGGGGGGTGGGAGGAAGAGCGGAACTGCAGTGCCAGGAAAACGGTTTGTTTTCCTGGCACTGGAGAGTCCCTTTAACATCGCCCCCACTCTGCCAGGTGGCAGGTCAAAAGAAGTGCACAGAATGAGATATAGTATCAATGGTTCATCTGCCTGCCCAAGTACTTTCGTTTTTTACACTATAGAGATGACCCACAGCTCATCCCCTAGTCACTTTTGTCCCGCATGATTTGAATTCTGCAAATCACCTTTTTTTGAGGCACTGAAAGTGATCCAAAATAATGTCCCTATTTTGCTCTATTAAATGTAAGTTTTAATAATTCTATCTTCTCACTCCATTTTTACAGTGTACACTACTGTGGTTGTATTTCTATTTTATAAACAGAGAGACACCTACGCCACCTATATACTAGAGTGGGGATCATACCACTTCACCCTATCCCTGTGAAGCCCCTGTTCAGGCTCCAAAATATGTGAGTGCACATTTTTACATTACTGAATTGATGCTTTTTTATTGTGCATACTACACTATATTATTTTGATTTTCATCCACATATCCACTACTAAGGGGATTCGACAAGGATTCTGCATCACATTGTATCCTTAGGTGTGGATTGTTCCACCTAAGCTTTCAAGTTGGAGCTGAACCTAAGTGTGAGTGAACCATTTTTATCCTTTCTCCATTGTATTTTACATAATACACTATGAATTATTTTTCTCTTTTTCTACATATACCCTCAAGGATCAACACCTACCTTCTTCCTTTTTTTAATTTTCTACCGGACAAGAGAGACTTGGTGATTTGGTTCTTAAACTGCCTTTTGAACTGTATCAGTATTTTATAAGCGCTAAATTCCTTTCTGTGTTTGTTTCTTATTTTATGTTTATTATTATGTTTTTGTTTACCTTGTTTTAATGAGGTGTGAAGTTGTGATGTTAGTGCACTTTAGATTTGATTAGTTTTTTGTTTAATTGCAAGTTAGTTTTTTCCCTTGATTCAATATTTAGGGATATTTCAGCTAGTTAAGTCTGGCATGTAGGAGCTTATTGACTCCAAGGTTTGGAGGAGTTTTTATTACAAGCATGGGCACATATGTAATTTAGGGACCTCTTACTTAGCTGGTCTGATTTGGTATTAGGAGCCCTCATCAAGCCTACAAGTTTTATTGTTATCTGGATAAGCCTGTAGGGAGATCACATTGAGTGCAATTCATCTATGTCCCAGTTTAGATCGTGTCATATGAGGTCTACCTGGATGTGTCGTCACAGCTTTGTTGGCTCCATCTCATCCAGACTTTCAATTACCTTAACTGCTACAATGTATCACTATGCGGATTCTGTCTTTTGGTAGAATTAAAAGATACAAAATAACCATTATGCAGTACTAGTAATTTTTTATATATTTATACAAGTGGGTACGATTTTCTCTGTTTTTTTTTTTTTTTTTGGTTGCACAGTGTTCAGGTCCTCTACATCTAAGAATATTTCAGGACTTGTTATTTTGAAGTGGATATAAAAGAGTAATCTTTTGAGGATATAACAGAGCTACCATCATACCTATTTATGTTTGTTTAGATTATTTTTTATTTTATTTTTGTCAACACATTTGCACATGGAAGCACAATTATCTTGTCAATCCCTGGTTTCTCCTATTTGGGTTCCTCCTTATTGGGGATCTTTTTTGTTTTACTGTAAATTTAGGGTTAGGCCCTTTTCTTTGGGAGACTCTCCTGTTTCAAGTCACGTTTCTTCTCTTTTTTTCTGTAAACACTAATGATGTTTGTATTAGAAACAAGTTGCGTCTCTCGTGATTTAGTTCTGCAGTTTCCTCCCACTTTATTGATGACTGGAGATGCTGCTGAGAGGCTGAACAACCAATCATGTCAAGATTTGGAGTTATTTTTGAAACTATGGCCCTAATCACAATAGCTTATGATAGAGGTTATATTGCCAAGATTCGCTAGGAACCCAACACCATTTCCTTGTCAAACCTGTCTTGGTGCTAGGGAGAACCCAGGTTTTTTTCACAGATGTTCAAAACTACTTAACAAAGAAGCAAAGGACAATAACCAGACTATTGTCAATATGATACTACACTGAGCTGCAATGTGTATGTTTCTTATAAATCCTCTTTAATAAACAGAACATCAGCAGTAAAGATAGATGTTTAACTACCATAGTCTAATGATCCACCTGAGGAATAAAATGTGTTTAGATAGAAACAATTTAAGACTAAGCACCACCACATATTTGGGGAAAGGAAAGAGGAAAACTTAGTTATAATCACTATTACTCAACTGAATAAAAGTGTAATTTCTCTATAGTCCTATAACATCCTTCAGCATCCTTCAGCAAGAGAGCACACATTTCAAGTCAAGAACAATAATGCAAATGTGTCAATAGGATATATGATTGTTTAAAAATACTCAAGATCCATTAAAATTACATTAATTCCACCGGAACCAAGGACACCTGCATGTAGGTCTATTGGCCTCTTAATGGCATCTTATGTTGACCTTCAGACAGGCAGCGATTGCTTAAGGAATATATTTTTGGTGACTGAGTCTTGCAATCAGCAGTGTATACACTGACAGCTTGTATTAGCAAAACTAAGTCAGGGAGAAACGCGTTGGGATCTGTTATAATGCCGAGTCCCAACAATCTCCTATTTAACATATCTTCCCTAAACCAATTCAACTTGGTACAATTTGCTGACAACTTGAATGTGATTAGTATTTTCCAAATGTTGAATCACATTCTGCACATTTGGAGAAAATCTGAAATGTTCAACAAACCGTTATCGTTCTAGTGACACTTCCTTTGAAGGCATCAATGTTGCAATAAGCTTTGGTAGAGCTTAAACTTGAATTCTAGAATATAATCACTGTACAATGTAAGTAGGTGATCCGTGGAAAGGTGCAAAACTTAATCTGCCCAGAAATGATGGCCATTATTTGTACTGTTGTTTCCATGACTCCCAGCCAGCCTATAGGCTTATAGGTTTACTGAGTATCATGGGATTTGTCGAGTGTAAACCTGAGCCTGGCAGAAGTTAGTCTTTACTGATTTGGGCAATCAACATGAAAACTCTGAACATTACACAAGAAGACACAACGCTGGACATTAGAAATGGTAGTTTCTATAGGACAACATGGTAACACTGAGTTTTTTTTTAAATAAAAAATGTGTCTAAATTGAGATCTATTTATAAATACCTATTTAATTAATTAGTTATATTAGATAACATATTGCAACAGCCCAGACCGGTTTCACAAATTAATCTCACTGGGTGTGTTAAAAAAGACTATTTATAGTAGTAAAAGATATGTTTATCTATGGCCTGGCCTTCCCCATAATTAATATATTGCAGATCAAATTCCGGTACAAAATAGAGTGGCATCTCTGGTGCTTGTTTTAATTGATTTTTAAGCAGTAGTAAAAAAATTAAATACCTTTTTTTTATATGTGTTAGAGGTAAAGAAATGTTTTATTTTTCCGGGAAAATCTTAGAATTACAATACTTGCAGGATGCTTAACTTTGCTACAGGAGATTGGGCACTGGATTAAAACAGATCATATTTTACAGCTAAAAATCTGAGAATAATAGAGAGAAAAAGGAAGCTGAGACGATGTGTATTTCCTTCTACCATAGAGTAGCAGTAGCATTAAAGTGGAAACTACCCTTGTGCGGTCATTTTTTTATTGCAAGGACCCACAAGGCAACAAACATTTCCACTTCTGTGGTTGCCACAGGGGGGGTATGAGAAAGGCACATATACTTACCTAAACCTCTCTGTCCTTGTTTCTGTTGGACTCCATCTTCAGGTCCTAGTGACATCTACCAGTCCATTATTGTGGAAAATGTAAGTCTCTTGAAGGTCCCCCAAGACATTGGATCCTCCATACACAAGCTTGTCAATGTGCATTGAGATTCTCTAGGTATCTATTGAGTACAACATAGGAAGCTGCCTGTCTATAGATCCCAGATGTTAACTTTGTTTTTAAGTAGCTGCTTGAAGTGCTGCCCTCTTCTATACTGCTGATTGAAGTGCCACCTTCTTCTATACTGCTGATTGAAGTGCCACCTTCTTCTATACTGCTGATTGAAGTGCCGCCCTCTTCTATACTGCTTATTGAAGTGCCACCTCTTCTATACTGCTGATTGAAGTGCCACCTTCTTCTATACTGCTGATTGAAGTGCCACCTTCTTCTATACTGCTGATTGAAGTGCCGCCTTCTTCTATACTGCTGATTGAAGTGCCGACCTCTTCTATACTGCTGATTGAAGTGCCGCCCTCTTCTATACTGCTGATTGAAGTGCCGCCCTCTTCTATACTGCTGATTGAAGTGCCGCCTTCTTCTATACTGCTGATTGAAGTGCCGCCTTTTTCTATACTGCTGATTGAAGTGCCGCCTTCTTCTATACTGCTAATAACATTAAACAATGAAGTCCATACTACGCCTCATGTAAATCTTCTGATTGCTTTGAAAATTCAATAAAATTCCAATGTAAGCTCTGTGTTTTTTATAAAGATTCTATGAATGAATGAATGAATGAGTTATATTGGTCGAAATCATATGTATTAGAGCCAAAAGGTACCATTTAATGGACATTGACCTAAATAGTTGGCCACGCTTCTTCTTTGTTCCCAGCTCCAATAACTCTTAAAGGAAAAGATGTATATCAGAAGCATCAATGTGTAGCATATCTGTGCTATAACAGTAAATGTCTAAAATAAATGTCAGAGCACAAGAATGTCTAAACTAAATGCATGCGGTTATTCACTAAACACACAAAGTATAGTGAATCAAGATGTGAACACATTCCAGGATATAACAGTCTTTGGAGGCAGTAAAGAGGGACAATTGTAACTTAACATCTCGATAAATCCCTTTTGGAACAGAGAAGATATCTATAGAAAATAAACTCAGCCCTTTCTATTTCTCGAGGGCTGCACTGTTCCTGTGGAACTCGCTTCCCTCCTCCGTTAGATGCTCACCCAGTCTCCACTCCTTCAAAAAATCGTTAAAAACCCATTTCTTCATAAAAGCATATCGATTAGACTGTTAATAGCTCCCGGCTGATTCCTCTTCTGCAACTGTCACTAGTCTAATACTATCCTTACCTTTTTGTGTCATTTTACCCCACTCCCTCTAGCATGTAAGCTCATTGAGCAGGGCCCTCAACCCCTCTGTTTCTGTGTGTCCAACTTGTCTGGTTACAACTACATGTCTGTTCGTCCACCTATTGTAAAGCGCTGCGGAACTTGACGGCGCTCTATAAATATCATAATAATAATAATAATATGCTGTAAGATGCTACGTGATATATGATGTTTAATATTAAGACATAACCTTTATGATAAATGATTACTCATTCACAATAGGACGGAACGGTAATATCCATTGCCACAGAAGCATAAAGCTTTTTGACTGAGGATGCTTTTGTTTCATTGCATTAAACATCTCAAGATCTTTTTCATCCAATAACCATCCATGCATGATCAGCTTATTAAGGCGGTGAAGCCGGGAAACACATTGCACTAAAGCAATCAGAGTTGACGGGTCTGTTTTAAACTGATGGGCATACACCCTGGCAATGCATAGTTCCGTCAAACTTGCCAAGTTGTCTATTGTTAGAAAGAAGTCCCTCCATCCAGCCTGTGTGATATCATGGTTTGCAGAGAGATTTAGCATGCTGAGATTGCTTAAATTGCCTTCTTTTGTCTCGTGAGCTGAAAAAGACGCAATACAGAATTAATTTATGATAAATAACATCTAGCATCAAGAATAAAAGATACCTGCTGGGTTTATTCAATTCAGTAACAATCTAAACATCCACTATAAGCGAAAAAAAAATACATTTCAAAATGAGTAACACTCAAATTAAGTCTTCTAGTTGCAGTTTACAAATACAGATTAAATATCGTATATGCATTTAACCACTTTGACTGCTCTGATATCTCCCAAACTTAAAGGGACACTATAGTGAAACAACTGTAGCAGTTTTGGTGTATAAATTATGCTCTTGCAGTCTCACTGATCAATTCTCTGCCATTTAGGAGTTAAATCACGTTGTTTATGCACCCTAGTCACACCTCCCTGCATGTGACTTGCACAGGCTTTCTAAACATTTCCTGTAAAGAGTCATCTAATGTTTAGACATCCTTTATAGCAAATTCTGTATTATTTAGAATTTCTTATCTGTTGCTTTGTTAAACTTGCTAGACCTTGTGTGATTAAAGTTCAATTTACAAAGCAGGTGATAAAAACTTCTAAAGCAAGCTAACATGTGGTTAAAACTGAAACCATTTTATTCGTGCAGGCTGTGTCATTCACAGCCAGGGGAGGTGTGGCTAGGGCTGCATAGACAGAAACAAAATTAATTTGACTCCTAAATGGAAGAGAATTTAGCAATGAGACTTCGGGGGCATGATCTATATGCAAAAACTGCTTCATTAAGAAAAAGTTGTTTTTGGTGACTATAGTGTTCCTTCAAACAGAATCAGGGTTACTTACTAGAGTGTAATGTGTCGGTAATTCAAAGTGAATTCTAAATCATAATAGCCAAGGTGAAATTATAGCACACTTGGAGATTTTTTTCCACTTCTGTGATTTGAGGTCCCTACATTTTTTAAATCGCTTTTATGTTACAGTTACAATTATTTATATAGTGCCAGCATATTATGCAGCACTGTACAATAGGTAAGCAAGACAAACACTAAATTCTAACAAAACATGATTGACATACTGAAACAGAGGTAGGCTCAAAGTCAAACATACCACAGTTAAACGCATAAAGCAGAATTATTATTAATTATTGACACTGCTTCCCCCAAACTCACAGCCATCCTACTCCTGTTAAAAGATCACATTGTCTAATACATCATCTGGCCAAGATGACACATTGGGAGAGATGTATTAAGATGTATAACCTTTTTTCATGTACTTATTTCTGTAGTGAATTATCAATTCTGACAGTTTTCTCCCTACTTTTTTGTTTGCAACTTTTCTGTAATTTTACTTTTGTGCTAGCTTTTGTTTATTTGCATTACATTTTTTAGTTTATTTTTTTAGTTTATTTTTGCACCAGAAAGACATTTTCAGAACACTTTGATAATTTACGCTAATGTAATGAAGTGAAAGGTGAGATTTATCAAGTTTTATGTTCTGACAAATGTTGCAATGTTGTAAAAGAGGAGATGTCAAAAAGAGGTAATATACCTCCAGAAGTCACTGGTTTCCCTAGTGATTCCCTACTTTAAGTACTTTGTCCCTTTTGTAGAAGATTACATTTTGTTAAATCTCCACCATAGTGGCCTAAAATACATTAGACCTAGGCAGATCCCCATATGTCTTAGGACTACAATTTATTTGTCAGCCACTCTAAGGGGTGGAAAAGCATCGTGGGAGATGTAGTTGTGTAACCGATGGAGATCTACATTCTGAGCAGGAAAGATAAGGAGAGATGTCACACTCTTTGCCAGATGCTGAACATCTAAATAAGAATGTGGGTTAGGGGATATTTATTCAACATCATTTTACGCATTGACATTTCACTATAGGCATCATATCCACTTCAACAAATTTAAGTGATTATGGTGTTTGGATTCCACTGGTGCTAGGTCACACATTAATGTTATCCGTTCACACCAGAGATGCTAGATCACCATCAGCCTGCAACCCAGCCTCCAATTTTGATATGGTAAAGGCGTATATATGCTTTGCCAATGCCATACCATACCATGCCAGTGATGGTCTTTGCCACATCATCATCGAAGTCTGTTCTGTAGCCTGCTAGAGACTGAGCATCTCTGCTAAACAAAGAATAAACAGTTTAACATGTATGTGGGACCGCCAACCAAGGCCTCCAGGCACTATAACCATTTCAGTTTGTTAAGGTAGTTATGGTGCCTACAGAGTCCATATAATCATTTGCAGTACTTCAGAGTTTAAAATCTAGTGCAAATCCATTTCCACTGGTGCATACAATATATCATCACAATGGTAAGGTATCAATGGGCCGATGCAACACATTGAGAAAACATAAAGCATCCAAACACTGATATATGCGTATCATCTAAGACACATCAGCTATTATAAATGGTAACACAGGCTCAAAAACAGAAAAAAACACTAGTTGAAAAACTGCTAAAAATACAGTAGTTAAAGAAGATTCGATAGAGTTTGATGACAATCACATATAAAACTATTATAATCAATTTCTTATCTATGTTAAAAGTGAAGTCAAAAGCGTAGAAACTATTTTACTAATAAGCAAAAAGATACACTGCAAAGGTATATGGAATTTTTACTTGTTTTAGCACTTCAGTTGCTGCATGATGCTGCCACCACCCATCTCACCTAATGCCATCAAGCTGCTGTCATCCAAGACATTATTGGTAAGATAAATGTTTTTAAGGTTCGGTAGATGCTTGAACTGCCGGATGATAACTATTGCAGATTCCTTCATGGCTGGACCACTGGGAAGATACAGTTCTTCCAGATTCACCAGAGATGGTAGTGCTTGAGCTAGACAGAAAGAGTGATGATAGAATAGAAGGAAGCATTACCATAGCAGTCAGTAATCATGTACAGGCATAATGAGTGATTTGGCTGACTGGACAATGAGTGAAGCTGTAGCAAGTGGTTGCACAAAGTACAATATTCTCGGTTTCCTGTTCTACACAATGGTACTCCAGCATTCTCAATCTGTTGTGGTTTGTTGTTCTGCTTTGATACCTGTGTTTTTTACAGTCATGGGTAACAGAAATCACCCCCTCTTTTAATTCTATGGTTTTACATATCAAGACATAATAACAATCACCTGTTCCTTAGCAGGTCTTAAAATTAGGTAAATGCATCCTCAGATGGACATCAACACATGATTTTTTACAACGAGCCATGATTTGTTTAACAAAGACAAAGCCAAAATGGAGAAGCCATGTGTGAAAAACGAAGTAACCAAACTTGCCCTCTGCGGTGATGTTCAATAATAAATTAATCTATTATAATCTATCGTGGGTTCAATTATGAAATATCAGGCAGTTATTCCAGCAGGAAATAAAAAGACAGGAAAAAATATGAGATTGTGGCAAATAATTCAAAACACTACTATATGATATAAGATTTTTTCAAATGCAAAAGCAAAATGGACATCTGTGATATTGCGTATTACCCAAAGCGTTTAGGCCACCAGAGTCCACACAACGATTTCCTTCGATTTTCAAAACGACAAGATCCGTAAGTGATGGCAACACAGCAGCTGAAAAAATATATAAAGAAATGCTTATTTAATACACATAAGTTCTATAAGTACAATGTTATAATTATTATCAAAATAATAACTGAATAAAAAAAGATCCAAGGGTATGATGGCTAAGTTTTCTTTTGTTTTTTTATTATTTGTTTAGTTTTTTTGCAATCTATCCACAATTATGAGAAAAACTTGTTTTATCTCTTTTTATATTAAAACTATGATTGCAGCACAGAAAAATAAGAAACACAAAATTGCCCTGCAGACGACATTTGGAACACACAGAGTTTTTTACTAAAGTTAGAATTCAAATTGAATTTAAAATCTATGGTAAAAATAGCCTAGATGGAAGTCAGCTATGCATTCAATTCTACTACTTTTAAATTATCTTTGAATTCACTTTTTAATTCCTACTTTTGTGAATAACCCTGATACAAACATAGAATGTGACGGCAGATAAGAACCATTCGGCCCATCTAGTCTGCCCAATTTTCTAAATACTTTCATTAGTCCCTGGCCTTATCTTATAGTTAGGATAGCCTTATGCCTATCCCACGCATGCTTAAACTCCTTTACTGTGTTAACCTTTACCACTTCAGATGGAAGGCTATTCCATGCATCCACTATCCTCTCAGTAAAGTAATACTTCCTGATATTATTTTTAAACCTTTGTCCCTCTAATTTAAGACTATGTCCTCTTGTTGTGGTAATTTTTCTTCTTTTAAATATGGTCTCCTCCTTTACTGTGTTGATTCCCTTTATATTTTTAAATGTTTCTATCATATCCCCCCTGTCTCGTCTTTCTTCCAAGCTATACATGTTAAGATCCTTTAACCTTTCCTGGTAAGTTTTATCCTGCAATCCATGAACCAGTTTAGTAGCCCTTTTCTGAACCCTCTCTAAGGTATCAATATCCTTCTGAAGATACGGTCTCCAGTACTGTGTACAATACTCCAAGTGAGGTCTCACCAGTGTTCTGTACAATGGCATGAGCACTTCCCTCTTTCTACTGCTAATACCTCTCCCTATACAACCAAGCATTCTGCTAGCATTTCCTGCTGCTCTATTACATTGTCTGCCTACTTTTAAGTCATCAGAAATAATCACCCCTAAATCCCTTTCCTCAGATGTTGAGGTTAGGACTCTATCAAATATTCTGTACTCTGCCCTTGGGTTTTTAAGTCCAATATGCATTATCTTGCACTTATCCACATTAAAATTATCTTGCACTTATCCACCATTTTTCTAGTTTACCTAAATAATTTGCCATTTGGCTTATCCCTCCTGGAACATCAACCCTGTTACATATCTTAGTATCATCAGCAAAAAGACATGGCTTTTAAGAGTTTTCAGATATTAAGAGAAAAACAAATTGCTTTATTATTATTATTGGGTTTTTTTATAGCGCCAACTTATTCCCCAGCGCTTTACAATTTTATGAAAGGGGGGAATTTAACAATAAATGAGACAATTACAAAATGATACAGGAACAATAGGCAGATGAGGACCCTGCTCAAACAAGCTTACAGTCTAAAGCTTTGCATCAATACTTTAAACTTACAGTGTTCTATCTCCATCATACACTAAATTATTGTATCCATTGTAAGACTTTCTCCTACTTATTCTAAAACTGTATTATTGTTTACTCTGATATAATTTATTAGGAACCTGTCTGTTGTTGGCCTAATATAGTCCTATGTTTAAATTATCCTTACACCAGTCTATTCCGCTTATCTTTACCCCCAACTCCTGCTTTGAAGATTGTTTAACATACTGCTTTTTTCTTATTGTAGAAAAAAATATCAGAAACAACATATGATTACCCTGCAACCAATATTTGGAAGGTCAAAATATTCCAAAATACTTTAAAAAATTTGTTTACGATAACAAAATGGTTATTTTTTCATTTCCAAACTTCTTACCCAAATCTAATATTTCCTTGTTTGTTATAAATAGTCCAGAAAGGTGTATTTTTTTTATTTGTCTATTCTGTGACAATGTTTTAATCAGCTTTTCAAATTCCGGACAGCAGTCACAGCTCAGGACGAAACATGACAGGTTTGAGAAGTGTTCAATGAACTTAGCTGCAAAACACACAAGAAAAGTAGTATTTGAAAAATTAATCAAATTACCTATTTTTTTAAATTTCCATTATTTAGGCCTAAAACTTGCAAGTTAGTTAATAAACGCCAAAATAACCTATATTACAATGTAAAATATCGATAAAATCTAGTCTTTTAAAAGCTCAAATCTGGTTTTAGAAGGCCATTCATCTCCCACAAAAAAATAAAATGTGTCTAGTACTACCCAAGAACTCTTGGACATTAAAATATTTTCACAAATTTTTGGAAGAATACACACTGAAAAATATATGCTGTAGATATTTCTAAGGTTTTTTTTTTTTAACTAATGGAAATTATGCATATGAAGTTGTTGTTTTTTTCATAGAGTACCCAGTATATACTTAAGGGTTTCTCCAATATGGCGCTAAGACTTTTTATTTTTTTAAATAAAATGTGTATTTAATTTATTCTCATGAGCTGCAGAGCAAGCATTCCTGAGATATTTTTTTGTAAATTTTTGTAATGTTTTGAACTACAATCCTCATTATGCTTGGGGCTTGATTATAACTTTCTTGGTAAAAAGAAGT
Source organism: Pelobates cultripes (assembly GCA_933207985.1). Lineage (NCBI taxonomy): Eukaryota > Metazoa > Chordata > Amphibia > Anura > Pelobatidae > Pelobates > Pelobates cultripes. The sequence goes on along the minus strand of OW240916.1, from coordinate 297,470,518 downwards.
CAAAAGCTTGTCACTAATAACAAACAGCCTTGCAAGAGTAGATGAAATAACCAGGCACTCAAAGTATCTTGGTTTGTGCAGATTTTATTAGGAACCATGTTGGGGGTGTGGTTTAGCAGCTCACCAAGATGGCTGCATGAGCGGTTTGCTCCCTATGAGGGATTAATCCACAGCGACAAAAACAGCGAATGCAAGCCCGCAAACGGCAAGTACCAGGTCCCCACAGCACCCCTACACATCATGGCACAAAAATCTGCCCAAAAAGAGCAGAAATCTACTCTGCAAATCGCGGCTCTGTCCTAGCCGCGCTCCCAAAATGGCGCCAACGGACCGCGATCACCTGCCTCTTGCTCGGACCGCAGTGAGAGCACAAGCATTTCAATGCCTAACCAAGCTCCAGCAACAGACTCCTCAGTTCAAAAGATGCTACACGATCTGCAAACCTCCATGCATGCTGAATTTGCCATCGCAGAGAGAACCAACCAATTGGAAGAAAAAACAGAGGAAATAATTGAAGCTCATAATACATTGGCAGACTCATATACAGAGCTGGATAGGCTGGAAGACAAAGTGGCCAACCACATCCGCCTGAGGGGTATCCCAGAAATCCTTCCTCAGGATCTGGCCACATATACTATAGAGCTTTTTCAAACGTTAGCCCCAGAGCTCTCACATAGAGACCTTCTCCTAGACAGGATCCACAGGCTGCCTAAGCCGCAAAATCTGCTGCAATCACTGCACAGGCATGTAATAACCAAGCTGCACTACTTCACGGCTAAAGTAAAAAAAATCATGCGGGCCTCACGCCGCTCCCCAGATATGACAGGCAGATATGCAGCAGTGAAGCTATTCACTTACCTGTCAGCCTCAACACTCCTGAAACGGAAAAGTCTCGCTCCGATCACGCAAGCATTGCGAGCAAAAAACCTGAAATACAAATGGGGGTTCCCAGCATGCATTATTGTCAACTATAATGGCGTGACGAGACACATAACGCTGGAGGAAGGCGGTAGAACACTCAAGGAATGGAAGATACCAGTGGCTATGCCGAGAAGCCAAGCAACAAAACAAAAGCTGCAGCACTCACTGTCAAAAATCACCACCGACTGGCACACAGCAGCAGCGGTGCAATGATTGTGCCCCATTTCTTTACCAGAAGAAAATTCACACTGTGCCTTCCAAATCTTTATAACAGATAAGAGACATCAATTAAGATATGTATTCATACTTAATATTTTCCTCATTAGATTTTACTTGTATACCGGGTTGATGTTTACTAAAAAAGGGGGTTATGTTTAAAAATCCTGTACCCATGTTTCTCCCCCCTCCCAAACTGCTAACAATACAAGATGCACGTTCGAGGGCCTAGCAAACCGCTCCCAATCACAGGGCACGATATCCCTTTATGGGTTTTCCCACCCTCCACAGGCTCTCAGACCCATGTTTAACCAGTCTGTGCATCCTTGCACTCCCTTAGACGGACCTTTGTATATAGTTCTTCGTTTTCTTTTATGTTACTCGTTTATATGTCATGCAAAACCAAAGATAATAATACAACTCGGTTGGCCAAATCACTCGGTTTTGTACCAACAAAGGCTCCAGGTGGACAGAATCACTGTTATAAATGTTACGTAGATATAATGTATCATCCAACCGATGTTAAATACGAAGACTGGCTGTACAATAAACAAAGATACCTGCAATGTCTGATGTATGAAATATACTATGAATTCCCCCTCCCAACCCCCACATCCTCTCTTTTTTCTGTATCCCGTACCCTTGTTCTATAAGGCAATAAAATATTAATTTCAAAAAATGACAACGTTGCGGCCAAACTGTCAAGTCATCATAGCTTGACAAAGGCCAGCTTGTCTGAAATGTCATTTTAACCCCTTAAGGACCAAACTTCTGGAATAAAAGGGAATCATGACATGTCACACATGTCATGTATCCTTAAGGGGTTAAAGTCTATGGTTCCTAATAAAGTCTGTACAAACCAAATGCTTTTGCAAGTATATTTCTGAGGTACGCCAACCTATTTGTCTGGAGCATCAATCTAGAATACCTGTTTCTACTGGCACCATGGTAGAACCAGGAGTGCAGTCTTTTTTGTTAAATGCTATTAATAACAACCAGCAGCTTAGATCAGCTACAAATTGCAACCAGGTTTATAATTTTAATGCAAAGTTTTTGTAGCCTATCGCTACAACCAGCTCCTGCTACAGAAATGAAACACTTGCATATTAGCCTTTTGCTGGTAAAGCATGTAAATGAACACAGGAACATGCGCACTTCACCCTGTGCGGGCCAGTAAAAACTGGTCGTGGGGTTAGAAAAAGACCTTTTCTTTTAATCGGTTATATAGGGATTCAATTACGTTCCTCTATTCTCAGCAAGGGGCTGGTATTAACTCTTTTGAATTAGAGGCGGCTGTTAAAAAGTAGCAACACGGTTGTAAAACAGAACACTCAGCAGAAGTTAGTGGCTCCCATTAAGGACAATGAGAGCCATTAGCCGCTAGTTTGTGATTTCAGCAGTCAGCAACCCCATGTAACTACTTGTGAAATAAAGCGGTTATTTAGTAGCTGCTGTGACAGGTGGTGACAGGCTGGATAATAAAAAACATAAAAAGCAGCATCAAGATTGTAAACAAGCCCTTAGTGATCTGAGTATCATTAGTATAATTCAGTCTTCCGCTATGCCTTACAAAAACAAACCCGTTATTAAAAATCTATATTGCTTACCAAACTGCAAAGAATGTGTTCTCAGATTCACATTGTTTAGCTCTATTTTTTTTATATGTTGGAGTTTTTTAAAACCATCTGGCAAAATATTAATCACATCCCATTCGTCAGATAAACGACAGGTCAGTATCAGTTCCTTTAGTTCCTGGAATCTATCCAAATGTGAAATTAAATATTCTAGGGAGAAAAAGAAGAAAAAAAAACCCCATAAATTATCTACAGTAGATATAAAACTAATGAAAAACAAGACTGAATTGATAACACTTTGTTAGTGCATAGAGTTTACCACTCAGTGAAAGCAGGATAGAGGGGCTGGCATTAAAGGGCCACACAAAGCATCATGACCACTGAAGCTTAATGCCATAATTATGCTGTCAACCCTCTCCTCAAGGCACACCTAACTGTCACGGATTTAGGTATTACCCGGATGTGTCTAAGGTGTTTAGAAAAAGAAATAAAAACACCTTCTCCAACCCAGTCCTCATTGACCTTCAACAGTCCAGGTTGGATCAGTATCTCCATTGGAATAAAACAGGGAAATACATAAATCATGGACTGTTGGTGGTCCAAGAGGACTTGGTTGGGGACCACTGCAGAGTCTAAGGTGTTTTTTTTGTTGTTGTTGTATTTTTAACAGCTTAGACACACAGGTAATCCCTAAATCCTGCACTGTTAGGAGAGGGTTGAGGAGCACTGGTCTATGGGTCCCAACTTTTGCTAAACTGTTCAGACACAGTTTGACACAAACCCAAGCTCTACCCAGTCGTACTATATACTATAAGATTCATCCAAATTGGGAGACAGTGATAGGCTGAGAGAGGGAGGAGTGGATGAACTATCACGGTAATCAAGGTTGGAAATATTGATACTATTAATGTAGCCCCTTTAGATACTTTCTCATTTACAGCAAAGGATGGTAGTTTAGGTCAGTTTGTTTGTATTTTGTTTTTTTATTATGTAATCATTTAAAATCACTATGTTGGAAATAAAGCTAATTCCAATTATAAAAGGGATTGGACCGGCAAAGGGCAGACTTCTGCATAGGTTGGGGTAACCGGAGTATTAAATGCTCAATCGAAGTAATGTAAAATAATCACCTGGAAGATGAGAGACAGTTACTTCAAGAGTTTCCAGTGATGACATCTGGATAATCAGCTTTTCCTCTTCTGTGCTTAGTCCTACCTTACAAATACTGCACTTTACAAATTTGTCAACATATTTCTCAATGCACATCCTGACAGATGCAAGAAACCCTGGACAGCACTTTACGTACAGTTCTATGCGGTCAGAAAGAGACAAGAAAACCATTAGATTGCAAAGTAAAGTGCCCCAATCTATGATGTGGCCGCTAACCTCAATCTTTAAAACAGGACTTTTGGAAGTTCCTACGTTGAAAACCAAATTGGAAAGGTCCACATTTTTCCTAAGAAGATAGTTCTTAGGAGTGGTTTTCTGAAAGACTTCTGAAACTAATTGGAAAGCTTGAGAATATTCTTGGTCAACCGTTTGAACATCCCAGTGAGATGCAAAGTCATCGTTATGTACAAAATCCAGATCTGATTCACATTCAGTTCCAGATACAGATAGCGTGAGGCTCCTAATCATTGAGAAAGCTTCTGGATATTGCTTCAGAAATCTACATAGCTCCACATTTGGTGAAGTTAAATCCATAGAGAGATCTTGTCCACTAAGGAAACGCAAGATGATGGGAGCACATTCAGTCATCGAATTGCTTTCTTGTGCTACTTTAATAGAGAAATACAATAACATGTAAAATACAAACGAAAGGAGAAAATGTTGTTTGTTGCTACTTAGTAAGCTTATAATTTCTTCTATGTTTGCAAGATCAGGGTGATGTTGCAAATGATTGGTTGTGTCTACTTGACAGTCATACGCATCACTGTTATTCATTAAATCAAACAGGTAGGAAATAATAATGGATGTTGTTTTGGGAGAATGCATGCACGAGTACTTTAAAAAATAATGATAACGTCCAGCAATTTTAATGAAGGTATTAATTTGACGGAGATATAATGTAGCATGTTCTACTTGAACTGAATCAGTAGACTCCATGAGCTCATTGATCCTTATGCCAGCAAGAAACTCCTGAAAAGATGGGTGAAAGAACTTGTAGATGGGATGAAGTCTCTGGGAGGTTAACTTACTCAGAAGACCAAATTTGAGAGCATCATTGCTGTTTACACCAGATGTACACAGATCTCCATCCGTAAACTCAAAGCAAGACTGGATGAGACCATTCAGGGCTAATTGCCCGCATGATGAGATCAGAGCTTTTACTCTGTCTCTTTCTTTGGGATGATTTAACATATTGTGCATTAGATAGGCTTTGCAAATCACAGTATCCCCTGATACTTTTTCGTTAGGGTTCTCTACCCAGTAAACACAAAGAGCAAACGCAAAAAGAGGGGTCTTTAATGCAGCTTGCAATGTTTTTGAAGATATTAACTCCAATAAAAAGGTCTCCACAAATGCCATGTCATGTGAAAAAAGCTGCCTACAAAGATATATTGAGCTGTACAATGGGAATTCTTGAATGCCAATTACATTCCTTGCATATTTCCGCAGCTTCCTGCCCGTGCCAGTACATGTGGTGGCTGCAACACTCACTCTGTTGGCAGGATTATTTAGCATAAGGTCCTCTATGGCTTCAGGAGCCAATTCTGTTTCACCATAGTCATCCACAAGAAACAGGACTTGGTTTCCTAAATGTCTTATAATTTCTTCCAGAACATTTTCATTAAGCAATGTCGTGGATCCAACGAGTTGTTTTCTGATTATGTCACTTAATGTTTGTTGGTTTTCAGTGGAGGAAATTGAGATATAAAAGACAAGGCTGAACCGGCTGAGTATGGGACAGGTTCCTGAGGCCCAGAGAATGGCTATTTTTCGGAGCAGAGCCGTTTTCCCACTGCCAGCCTCACCTTCTATCATGGTGATATCACTCAGAACGGACAGTATATCAGGTAATGTCAGCTGCCGAACTGGCTGATTCTTGGTGTCCTTCAAGACCACAGATATGTCTGCAAAGAGGGATTTCAGGTCTATGGAAAGATGGGAGGAATCAGGAAATGATGACAGTTTACTGAAGTTCCAGCTATTGTAAAATGCCATCAACTGGTGCTTTAGGTTTGCTGCTTCTTGAACCCAACACTCACTGGAAATGTCTGTGCCTGAAAGAAATGATTTACACAATTAAAAGCTTATTGGAAGTGTGCAACCGGGCCGAAGATTATTTATAGTAAGCAGGTCTCAACATTTCAAGTCATACGCGGTTATTTCAAAACGTGACATTTACCTGGAAAACCAGGATGATGAGTGGAACACTCACCAGGGAGTGAATTTTAACTTGACAAAGGCTAGTCAATGAGTGGACATTTTGAGCCCTATACTAATATGAAGAAAACTAGCAACAACTGGTCATATGAGGTAGATAATATTTTGAAAAAAGGGATATTCTGTGTATAAAATAAGCGCTTAAAAATTACGTATAGAAATGTCAATCTTGTAGCAGACTGCAGTTACCCCACTGTTATGGAAATCTCTCTTATCCACCCAAACATAAACACAATAAAATAAGGAGGTTGGAAGGGAACAATCTGCCACCAATTTCCTAAGTGGAGAGCTAGTTTCAAATGCAAGTACCCCTAATTCTTAAGAGAGATATTGGACATAAAAATATAGAAAAATATATTTTCTCTTTTTTACCCTATGTCCAATACAGGACTATTTAAGAATTAGAGGTAAGTGCATTTGAAACTAGCGCTCCTCTTAGGAGATTGGTGGCGGATTTTTCCCTTCCAACCTTTTTATTTTATTGAGCTAATATTTTGAACTTCGAAAGTTTTTATTCATCCTCATCTGGGGTGTTCAATGAGATGTTATCATTACAGTGGAAGAGCCATAAAATAAAGACTGGTCTCATACATCTTCATATGGAATATATTTTTACAGTTTTAAAGACTACCACCATTTAAGCTGCATATACACATATATAACATATACATACATATATAATCTAATAATATATTTTACATATATTTTTCATAATCTTCCTGTCATTTCAAAAAGCAGATTGTGTGTTTTCAAATCCCGTACAGGAATATACATGTTCTAGCCTTCTTTCACAAGAAATGCTGTTTGCAGAAACTGCTTATTGCAACTATTGTAATCAATTCAGGCAACTCTTCTTTTAATGGTATGCTGAGAAGCTAGAGAGAGTGGATCACATTCTGGGTTATTTCCTAAAAAAAGAGAGTTTCAAATTCAAGGTCCAAATAGCCAATCTGAGAATAGATAGATAGATAGGTAGTCAGACAGATAGATATTTAATTATATAATATTAATAAATATAATAGAGAAAATGTATATAACAGTGTGAACATTCTAGAAATTAGACATTATGACTCAGTGTAAGCTTCCAAATGTTCTCCTACCTTAACAAATTGAAGTCCCTATCTAATAATAGAAATGGTTCCTGTATGAAAACAACATAATTTGTTCCCACTAATATTATACATCATTTAATAATTTTAGTTTACAAAGAGTCACTTACCATATATTTCATTGTTCAGACAGGTTTTCTGTATTTCTGAGACACAAAACTGATCAAGAAAGAAGGAAAATTGTTAATTTGTCTATATTTGTTAGTCTACGAGACATTTCCAGAACCAGGGGTTATTTATGAAAGTCTGAATGCTCCATGTCCAGATTTGCCGGTAAGGCATTCGGACAGCAGAATCCGGCCATTCAGACAATAAAAATGTTCATACTAATTAAACAAAGTCCAGATTTTGCAATACTGGCTACAAATGAGACAGAATTGTGTCTGTCCAGATTTCAGGGACTGGACGGCTAAAACTCACTTCTGAATTATTAAAATAGGGGCCAGATTGTTAAAATCCTGACCAATATTTTAAACATCCAAACCAAGGACTGAATTTGCCGATCGGTAAACTTCTGAGGAAGCCCTGTTTAGGGCGAAACGCGTCAAGTGGAGCTAGAGACTTATTATTGATTATATTATTGTCACTTATTTTATATTTTGTACTATTTTACAATAAATTTATAGTTTTATTTATTACTCTGCTCCCTCATATATCTTCCGTTCCTGGTGCACCTTGGACCCTTCCCAAATCCTCAGGTGGGGATTATACCACCTCAAGTTTTCATCACCAGAGCAAGTTTATTGCTCTGGAAATTGTAAGTAAGATACTTACCTTCTCTACTATACATTATTCACCAGATATACTGCACTATTGGATTTTATCTATGTTCTTTGTTTTATGTACTATTGTGGAGACTTAGAAGCGACGCCTCATCATTGATCTCATATCCTAAGACGGGGATTATACCGTCCAGGCGCTATACAGTAGAGCTCTTAGTAGCTCTGGAAAGTGTGAGTTAGTCCTTCTACCAGTTTTCCGTATACCTCATAGGAGAATATATTATCTTATTTGACATACTGCACTATTATTGTCTATATTTTATTTCTTTTCTCTATAAGGTTGACATCCAATCATTACATTGTTGAACAATTCTGTATGTATATATATACTTTTTACTCTTTATATTTTATTGGCGCGGTATTCCACTTCTGTTTCTTGCACTTTTCTGATTATTAGCAGGTACTGGGAATCCCTGCTGGTTTGCTGCTGCCGCATTTGTAGTCACTATAGAGAGCACCTATACCTGTTTCTTTTTCAAACTATATGCCTTCTGATGGGATTAGTCAGTAGTGTTAGCAGCCAGTGGGGAAAAAACCCACTTAGTAGCACAAGGGCCAGGTCTTGCTTGCCAGTCACCACTGTAAAAGTAAATTAATTACGATATGCAGAGCTTATTATGAGTAACTATAGGGAGGACTAAATAGTATTAACATAAGGGTGTCCTGTCTATGGTCCCCCTTTATCTCCTCCCATTGTCCTGCAGTGAAGATATTAAGAAGATATAGTGATTGGACAGTTATTGGCTGATTTCCAAGCCAACTAATCAGAGATCTCTGACTGAGAATAAATGCATAGTAAAGCCTTTATAAGGACCTTTTTTTGTGGCACATTTTTTTATTTTTTTATATCATTGTTCCAATTGTAATATTATTTGTCAATGGATAGGGTATACAACAGTGGTTTTCTCAGACAACCCGCTGTGAAAATACATTATTTACATTATGCACTTTGATCTTATAATGTTACTGCATTAAAAACAGTGGTGACATTATAGTGTTAAAGGGAAACTCCAGTGCCAGGAAAACAATGAAAACCCCTTCAGTAACTTACCAGAGGCAGCGACGATGTCCCATGTCGCTGCTTCTCCCTCCGCCGCCGCTCCTCCTCTTCATTACGTCGACTGATCCCGCCCACCGGCCGGGGAGACCTAATGCACATTGCTTTTCAATGCGGAAAATGAGCGACGCTGGAGGTCCTCACATAGTGTGAGGACGTCCAGCGACACTCTGGCACTCTGCTAGGGACACGGAAGTGCTCTCTAGTGGCTGTCTAGCAGACAGCCACTAGAGGAGGAGATAACCCTGCAATGTAATTATTGCAGTTTATAAAAAAACTGCAATAATTACAGTTGCAGGGTTAAGGGTAGTGGGAGTTGGCACCCAGACCACTCCAATGGGCAGAAGTGGTCTGGGTGCCTGGAGTGTCCCTTTAATGGTAAACATTAGTGCAGTGCATTGTACAATGCTGTAACCAATGCAGTAATGACAAGGAATTCATCAGTGAACCCATGCAGGAGATTTAGAGGGACATTGTGTTGAGGGGAATTAGGTTTAAAGGTGAACATAGGCTGGGACCAGCCTTTTTGATACTGTGATCTGCAATTCCCATCACTATAATCCAAAGAACAATGGTCTGCCCTTTAGCTCTTTGTCATGTTCCTCAAACCAACCATGCATTTTTTGCAGTGTGGCAGGGTGCATTATACTACTGAAAGAGGCCACTGCCATCAGGGAACACCATTGCCATGAATGGGTGTACGTGGTCTGCAACAATCTCTAGTTAGATTGTACATATCAAAGCAACATCCGTATGAATGCCAGGACCAAAGGTTTCCAAGCAGAACATTGCCCAGCACATAACACTGCCTCGGCCGGCCTGCTTCCCATAGTACATCCTGCTGCCATCTCTTCTGCAGGTAAAAAAGAGACATGCACCCGACCTTCTACCTGATCTAAAAGAAAACGTGATCCATTAGACAAGGCAGCCTTTTTCCATTTCTCCACAGTTTATTTCTGGTGTTCATGTCCCCATTGAAGGCACTTTTGCACTTTCAATGGTGGACAAGGGTCATCGTAGGAACTCTGATTGGTCTGCAGCTAAGCAGCAAACTGCTATGTACTGTGCGTTTTGACACCTTTATATCATGGCCATCATGATATAGGTTTTTCAGCAATTTTAGCTACAGTGTGATCATATTAGACAGCCTAGCCTTCGCTCCCCACATGCATCAATGAGCCTTGGGAGCCCGTGACCTTCACCGCTTGTCCTTCCCTGCACCACTTTTGGTAGATACTAACCACCGCATACTGGGAACACCCCCTAGACTTACCATGTTGGAGATGTTCTGACTCAGTCGTATAACCATCACTATTTCCTCTTGTCAAAGTCACTCAGATCTTTTCTCTGGCCCATTTTTCCTGCTTCCAACACATGAAATTCAAGAACTGACTGTTCATTTGCTGCCTAATATATACACCATTCCCTTGACAGGTGCCATTGTAATTATACAATCAATCTTATTCAATTTATCTGTCAGTGGTTTTAATGCTGTAGCTGATCAGTCTAACTATAAGATAAGGCCAGGGACAAATGAAAGTATTTAGAAAATTGGGAGACTAAATGGGCTGAATGGTTCTTATCTGTCACATTCTATGTTTCTAGTATGATACATTTCAATTTTTTTTGTTACCTGAGTTTGAAGATTTTTCTTAAGTTTTTCATTTTCCACCTCTCTAGATTTACTTTGTGCCAGGTTTTGTAAAAACTCACACCTGCAATAACAATAATAATAACAAAATGGCATTCGAGAAGCGGACTAGGAGGGGTAGTCTGGAACACACTTTTGCTTGCCCAATCAGTTTTCCAGTGCGGTACCTCCACTACCATAAATCTTTTCCTTAAATATGTACTAGGATAGAGTCTCTGTAACTAATCAGAAAAATGTATGAATAGACAAAATGTATTTGGTGTCATTATGGCCTTTAGCAAACTTGTCTGAATATGATGGAGTGGCAAAGTCTCTATATTCCCAGTTTGCTGAACTGAATTTCAGACCCATCTGTTTCTGCACAGAATGGAGATACATTAGCAGATGGTTCCTCAGTAGTCCACATGATCTTTACAATCTGCACGGTGAGATGCAGAAGCGTAACTACAAACTACCATGCCCTGGGGTAAGAATTAATCTGGGGCTCCCCCATGTGTCTCATCCCCCCCTGCCAAGTGTCATTTTCCACCCAAGTTCTTCCATGTGTCTCACACCCACATCCCCTTCATGTGTCTCACCCCACCTATTCCCTCCATGTGGCTCATTCTCCCCCATCCCCTTTATGTGTCTCAATTTTCCTCCAGCCCCTCCATGTGTTTCATTCCCCCTTCCATGTTTCTCAATTCTCCCACCAGTCACTTCCATGTGTCTCATTCCCCCCCGTCCCATCCATGTGTCTCATTTCCCCCCAGACCCATCCATGTGTCTCATTCCCCCAGTCCCATCCACGGTCTCATTCCCCCAGTCCCATCCATGTGTCTCCATTTCCCTCCCCAGTCCCTTCTATAATGTCTCAATTTCCCCCCTCTGTCCCTTCCTTATGTCTCAATCCCGCCTCCCCCTCCCCCCCGCCAGTCCTTTCCGTGGGTCTCTTTCCCATCTCCCTCTGTACCTGCTCTCCATGCTCTCCGTTGTCCATGTAGCGTGGCCAAGCGGACCGCAGCACCCATTCTGACAGGAAGTGCTCTCAGTGAGCACCTCCTGTCTGACGGGGAAGAGAAAAACAGAGGACCCTCTACCCGCAGTCCACTCAGCCACACTACATGTTGTGATCGGCAGGAGGGGCGCGCTGTGCTGTACGTTCCTCATTTGACGTCACCAGTCGACCCTGAAGTTATTCCGGCCCACAGGCACAGGGGTCAAAAAGGCGGCCGTGCACGTTGGAGTGGCAGGCCGGTCGCAACTGCGACCTCTGGGACCATGGTAGGTACACCACTCGTGAGATGAGCTCCAGATGAATTTTGATATTCCACCAAAATCCAGGAACGTTAAAAAATTATAGATTATATCGAGAGTCAGGTATATAAATTTAATTTCTTCAAAACTGTATACTTACGAAGAGCTGTGTCTCAAATGTTCTGTATAAGGATCCTCCCCTGGATCAAAACCAATAAGGCCAATTCCACATGTGAAACACTTAACAGCATCAGCTACTCCTAAAATAAGAGAACATAGAATTAGCTTGACTTATCTAAGGGATTAAAATGTTATTTCATGTGATAAAAATATTTTTTTTTTTGCTAAATTATGATAATCTATCAGATTGTACACTATCTTTCATTTTCAAAACGCTGCATTATGTAGATGGACTAGGCGACATTAAAGAGGGTTGGTGACCATGCAAAGCCTAAACACAGTTTTATTATATAGGGATAATGGAAGTTTTAATAGAAGTAAAATCACAATTAACCTGTGTAGTAAAATCCAGCTTGAGCAAGGTCAGCAGGCATTGCATGGGCATTTTCAGGCCATTTCTTAAATGAATCCAGACGTACGTCTTCATCTTCGAAGATGTTGAGGTGGACAACTCCTGTCAGAATTATAGATACAACTTTGTCATGTTTAATGGTAACCAGTAGGGAGTACATATGAGCCATCAATTCAAGTTATGCTTGAATGAACACTAATGCATAAGGAATACAAACCTTTATTCCCAATGCTTTAGTGATCTTGTCACTTGTTATATAGGTCCGTCCCATAACAATTTGTAAGATAGAAGTATTACTTACCTTCTATTTCCAGCACCGAGTCTCCCTGGGAGCTGCATACCTCTCTGCCTCCCGAGATTTCTTGGAGGAGGCATGGCTTCCTTCAATGTGTTCCAATACAATCCTTCTCATAGAGGAGCACTGGGAACCAAAGCTTTTTTTCGGTGGCTTTCGCGTCACAGGATTGATTTTTACTCGTTGAGTGCAACGGAAGAGCCACTAGTGGCAAAATGATTACATTGACAGGACAGCTGCACCCAGACCACTTCAGTGAGATGAAACAGCCAGGTTGACTTTAGTGGTGCTTTAAGAGGTAAATCACTGATCACCAAGCTGACCAAAAAACAATGAGGCCATAATTAAAACCTTGACAACTCATCAACGAGTAACCTGGGCCAACAGCAGCTAGAGCTGTGGGAGCCATCCCACTTGTAACCCAGATATATTCTATACCATTGTAGCAGATAGCACTGTGGCTGTCCTTAAAAAACTATGAGAATCCTGCAATTCGTGTGTTGTCTCTGATTTATATTCCCTGTAAATGGCATTCGTATGTTTGTTCGGTAGTTTCCATCTGTATTTCATACGAATGGAAACTACCAAACTAATAGACCTCCCCAGAGTGAAGTGTGTTCCCAATTAGGCTGTCGAACATGTGTTAACCGCAGACTAATAGGTGGTTTATTGATGTATCTGGGTGGCCGCCATTCGAACATGTGGCGGCGGCGGCCATTTTATGCACGAAAGACTCAGCTGTGTTTGGTCGTCGAGTGTCTGGAACTCAAATCGGACACTCGATTACCCGAACACCGCTGACACCTCCAAAGCTCCATAACTCCCGAATGGGAAGATGAATCAGCACCCCGTTCGGTGAGTTTGGAGTACCATGCAAGGGCATTCAGGCGAATGACAGTTTAATCATGGATGGCATGTATTTCTATGTATTTTACCTCCTGAACGGAGACCGACCACAGGGCCAAAACGCATGGAACCCGTTTCGGATACCCCCTCGTGTGCAGGCGGTCAAATTTCACCCTCCACCTAACTCCCGAACCCCTGGTCTGATCTGGGTGAATTTTGGATATGTTGGTCACCCAGATCAGGGCTACCAGGGAATACTAAGTATGGGTGTACCTGCTAATCTTGGGGTACATCCAGAACTTGGGGAAAACTGTGTCTGGTATAATGGGATTAGGTGTCATACTAAGGGGAGGAGATGGGTGGGAGGTAACTACAATGCCATTGGGTACTGTCCTAATGAATGTGAATCCCTCCCTTGCATGGGAGAAATGCTTAAAAGGAGGTTGTGTGTAATAAAAGTCAGTTCTGCTCCTGATGCTGTGTGTCGTCCAGTCATTGGGATCTGTATGGGGATAATCTTGGATTGCCTTGCTTATTGGAATTATTGCTTCATGGGATTTTTCATCACTTGTTCCTGAGCCTCACTGGGATCTTGGTGGAGTTAACCTGTGAAATACCAGGCCTCCGCTACAATCATCTTCTCAAAATATTTATTAAATGGGAGTTATCTAATTCAATGTTCTGTTATGTTTTGGGAGCGTGATTACAACAAACACACCCCCAACATATAAATCGGAGAATATTACAGCCCTCTGCTGTTGTTCCTAGTGTCCCAATAGTGTGTTTTGATAGTAATTTCTAAATTTCCAGTTTATGAACTCGGCTATTCATGACTATCCTGTTATCTAGCTTCCCTGATGTTAGGCTGGAAATCACAACAGGGTCTGGAAATCTTTAGGCTGCCATTGACTTATGCTCCAAACAAAGACGTTTCTGCTTTCTTTTGTCTCTTTAATCAGCTGCTGGGAATACTCAATGAAGTCACACCACTCAGATGTAGTATCAATAGGCATTCAAAGGTTTTAGTACATGGTATACATAAAACACAGTTTGTCTAGGGGTGTATACATCAACAGAAACATTAACTAATCATAGGAGTCTCAGAATAGAAAGTATAATTTTTCACATGACATATCGTAATGCTGTTAGTTAGTTTAGTTAACTAATCATAGGAGTAACAGAACAGAAAGTATAACTTTTCATATAACATTACCTATTGTTGTTAGTTAGTTTCCTGTTAACTGATGCAAGTGACAGTCCTTGATTTAGGAACCCAATTAAAAATTGCAGGGGCTAGAAAGAATGCTACTTTTTTCAAGTGCAGGATGTTTATAAAAGATAGGGAAAGCCGGTGTCAGGCGCAAGAACACAAGAACAGAAAAATATTGTATGTTACAACATGCGAGTTTAACTCTTTCAAAGCATGAGTATCTTGTATTATAATTAGGCCTACTGACCATTTGGTCTTTCAAGCTATGTATACAGTACTACTTTAGCTACGTAATAAGAAATACAGATGTAGAAAGCAGGACATGAGACTGACACCCTGTAACATAGAATATATAGCTCTGTATGACTAGGGGAATATTTACTAAGCATTGCATAGATTTAAAAAAAGAATTCTAACACCTGACCTGGCTTTGTACCTTGAATAATCGATTTCTGTCTTTCCTTTGGGCTTGGTTTATCCCTGTTCACTATTTCTTTTACACTCGTTAAGCCCAGTCACTGTAAGGACCGTTATAGGTGCATTCTACAATCTGCTTTATAGGCTGTGTGTTGGGTTATATTTATACACCGTGACGAGCAGAATATTATAGTGTACAAAGCAGAAGGGAGATAGTAGGCACTACCACACCATAGGAGGGTTTTAGCCCTCCAAAAAATAGATCCAAAGCGTACACTCTTGATGAGTTCTGTCACTGTGCTCCTCTGTTTCTATATTTAGAGTACAGGCAGCCGGCAAATAAGTAGAGCCAAACCATCCGTTTACCAGCCTTTTACAGACATAGTATGTTATAAGTAACGTCTGCCTTTAACTTTACGTTTACTGTGACTCTGCACCATCTTGTGGTAGAGCCTTAATTTGCATATTTACATTGAAACCGAAAAGTTTAAACAGGTAATGAGTGCCTGACTACTTCCCACTACTGTGTGTTACACTCCCCACGGATACAAAGCCTCTTTCTGGTGGATTTCAAAGTAACAATTCTAATACAGCTTGTATAGATGTTGTAGTACTTTAGTTGCAGGTGTTTGTTATTAACTTATCACTAATAGTAATCATACACATGGCCAGATTTTCCACATGGCCACCAAGGGCCGGCACTGAATGGAGAGGTGCGCTTCCTATCCCTCTCCCCTCACTGTATCAGAGCACTGCTGCAGGCAGGGACATTTTAGCCGCAAGGCAAACAAGGCATTTGTCTTGGGCGGTGGTTGCGCACACAGTAAATGATATCTTTAGTCTAGGATGAAGCCCCTAGATTCTGTAAGCATAAGAAACCATCATAGGGCAATATATCTTAGACTTAAATAAAATGTAAAGAAAACTTGGAAAACTCACAATATTTAGAGCCTATCAGAGTTGGCTCTAAACTTTTAAAGCAGGTTTATCAATCTGGTGCAAATAACGTAGTATAAATCCAATGGTAACCATCAAACGTCTTCTTAATGTAGAAGTCAGGAACCAGGATGACCAGGTAAGTGAAAAGTGAATACTTTAATTATAAAACAAATAAAAATACAGCACAACGCGTTTCGACCTAGTGCAATAGGTCTTCCTCAGGTGCATAATAAGACAGTCAAACAACATGCTTATATACCATACATAATTAATCTAATTACTGGTAAAACCTTTACAGCTGTAAAGTCCGTCCTTAACTCCATATATGGAGTATTTCCGGCAAAAAACGGCATGTATATGCCTCCTCCAAGATGGCCGCCGTGTATTATACCCAAAGGTAAGGAGGCTGGGGGGTTAAGGGCAGCACAAAACCAAGATACACCACTGGCTGCAGGTTACCATAGCAATGCTCCGATACATTTTCCGGCACCAGCCAGAAGATGCCATCTGCACCACTAGGAGAATCTGTCTGCATCTCCCACTGGACCACCAATGATTAGAATTCTCATAAGCCTCAAGATAGACCTCAGGAAGAGGGGAATAAATATTAGTTTCAGTTTGTTTTTTTGTATTTTGTTTTTAATAGTACTACATGGGCCCCTACTCCTTACTAGAGACCCTAGAGGGACGCTAGTTTAGTGACAGGGGCTCTAAGGGGGGACTCTACTCCCCACAACAGCTCCTGTCACCCCACTACAGCCCATACCAACCGCTAGAGCCCCTGTAACCCCAGTATAGCCCCTATATCCCCATGACTATCCTGGTCACCTAACTATACCCACTATCCACCCCACAATAGTCCATATCCACCCACTACAGCTCCTATTCTCTCACTACCACTCCACTATACACACAGAATAGTCCCTATCCTCCCACAATTGCCCCGTCACTAATACATCCAATGTCAACTATATACAGCTCCTGTCACCACACTAGACCCACTGTCCACCCCACAATAGTCCCTATCCTCCCACTACAGCCCCTCTTTCCCATCTATTGCTGCAATAGCCTCTGTCATCCCACTATAGCCCTGTTACCCTACTATACCCATTATCCATCCACAATAGTTCCT
The DNA here is from genome assembly GCA_933207985.1 of Pelobates cultripes. Lineage (NCBI taxonomy): Eukaryota > Metazoa > Chordata > Amphibia > Anura > Pelobatidae > Pelobates > Pelobates cultripes. The sequence continues at coordinate 297,453,214 of OW240916.1, read as the reverse complement.
GTCCTCCCACTCAGTGGTGTATCCTGGTTTTGTGCTGCCCTAGGCATGACAAAACTCAGGCAACCTCCTCACCAACTCCCAACCCAACCCTCCCTCCACCCCAAACAATAACACACACACAGACAACACACACACAGACACACAGTCAGGACAAAGTTCACACAGTCAGACACATACCAATAACAGTCAGCACAAACACACGACACACACACACATAGTCACAAGGTCAATAAAACACACACAGCCCAGACACGACACACACAATAGTCAGACACACACACACACAAACACACACACACATAGCCCAGGACACACACACACAGCACACACACACACACAGTCAGACAAACACACACAGATCAGACACACACACACAAACACACACAGCCCAGACAGACACAGTCAGACACAGACACAAACACACACACAGCCCAGACACACACACACAAACACACACACACACACAGCCCAGACACACACACACACACACACACACACAGTCAGACACAAACACACACACAGAGTCAGACACACACACACAAACACACACACACAGTCAGACACAGACACACACAGTCAGACACAGACACAAACACACACACAGTCAGACACACACACACACACAAACACACACACACACACAGTCAGACAGTCAGACACACACAATCACTCACATTAAGACTTTTGGAATGCTGGGGGGGGGGTTCCTCTTTCTCCCTGGGGGTCCAGTGGCTGCTGGGCGCTGGGCGCTGGGCGGGCGGCTGGCGAGGGAGCTCTTCCTCTGAGCGGTCTGTTCAGCTCCCTTGCGCGCCGCAGAGTGAGGCTGGGAGCCGGAATATGACGTCATCAACCCGCCTTCCAGCCTCACTCTGCGGTGCGCGAGTGAGCTGAGCAGTCAGCTCAGAGGAAGAGCTACCTCGCCAGCCGCCCGCCCGCCCAGCGCCCAGCATGTCAGTTAGCCGCGAGGCTAACTAGGCATTTGCCCTGGGCATTTGGGGAGCGGCAGTTTTTGCCGCCCCCTGAAAAATGCCGCCCAAGGCAAATGCATTGTTTGCCTCGCGGCTAATACGTCCCTGCTCCCACTGTATCCTCTTTTACCCCATTGCATCTCCTATACCCCCACTATAGCCACTACTCCCCCTCCCCTAAAGTCACTATTCCCCCACTACAGCCCCTAAGCAAACACAACAAGCAGCCACTCCCAGACAGGCCACCCCATGAGCGACATACAGCACCACAAGTAGCCTCCACACACAAGGATCAAGGAATTTTTAATGAAGCGCTATTTAAGAATTTTTTTAGAAATGTCACTCCTTACAGTAATGGTGGCATCTGTTTATCCTACTTCTAGCCCAGAAAATAATGTCACTTACGTGTCTCCATGGGTAAAGTCTTTTCACTGAGAACCGTCGTGAAATGTTTGCCCTGAAATATAAATGGCCACGATCAAGGCACAATACATTTATATTCTAGGCATATTAAATCTTTTAATTGAAGGGACACTCGAAGCACCATAACCTTTTCACCTTATTTTAGTAGTTATGGAAGCTGTACCTGGAAACTTGCCTTTTAATTCTTTAGCATTTTCTTAATTTCTGTCCTAATCGGCAGTGTCTAATCTTCACCCCTCTACCCAGTGACCTTATATGGAGAAATCTACATTCACCAATAAGCTGTTAGTCTCCTTCATTTGCAGGACGCTGTGAGCTTTTACACACAAAATGCACAGCTCCTACAAGTGAAGGATAATAACTTGAAGGGCTAAATGGGAAAGCTGGGTTTCCTGATACAATGTCAGCAGGTAAGTGAAAATTTGGGAGAAAATTAAAAGGTATGTTTCCATGGGGAGACTCCTGGCATCACAGCCATTAAAATAAACTGTAGTATATATATGTTCAAAGTGCCCCATAAATTCATATATATGGCGTAGGTTTACCATCTATGGCATCAATGTAATATTTCTGAGCAAGCTTTTAAAATGATTTTTTCAAAACAAAAAATAAACTTTAAAAATATTTTTTTTCATTTAAAAAATATATATATTATATATAAAAATATTTCATATCTTGATATTAAATCGTTCTAAAAGTGTATTTCAAAATTATTAAATCATTTAAAAAGCTTATCCATAAATATTAATTTCACGCCTATGATAGAAATGTGCAAGTTAACCATTCCTCAAGGTGAAACAATGTCAGTAATTTATGTACCATCGGACATGGATTTTTTTTCTTATGACAGCAATTATCTGGAAGGGTGCTGCTGTAAGTTCCGCTATGAATGACAAACCACAGAGAAGAGAATTCACATTATTTTGATTACTTTTGAGATGATTTTCAAAGCAAGCAAAAAACTTATATAGGATGGCCAAGCACCATAGTTGTAGTTCTACAACAGCTGGAGGGGTCGATTTTTGGCAATGCTGGCATTAGGTTCTGTTACCAAGGCTATACAGTAATAAACATCACAACATTTCAAATGACCAAAGAGGTGCAGTTTAGGGTAGGAGGTATGGCTGCAGTGCGGGATATTCTGGAATGCGATTAATGGCCTACTAATAGCATTTGTGTAACTTGTGTAAATGATCAACTTATACGGCCTGTCTCTTCACGCAGCATTTTAAAAGATAATAATGAACAAAAATTACCATAAATCCAGAGAATCCATCGTAAGATTTAATATATTGCTTTATTTCAACTTGGGTTTTCTTACTCCCAAGAAAATTGCACCTAAATAAAGAGAATATAATATTAGTTCACGGATAAAAATTCCGTTATATCCTCTTATCATCTCCTCATTATTCTGCCTGCATCCTCTTTCATGTATCATGATGTCTCAATTTGTTTTTTGTCTCCTCTCTATCTTATTACACTTATACACTTCTCATTTTACGTCTCTGTGTAGTTTCAATTCTCCCTTTTGTATGTTTGTTTTTTCCTCTTCCTTTTTTTAACTCCCACCTTCTCTATTGTGAGATGTTTGCTATGATTGCATTATATTATTTTTTTCACACTATAAACAGACCGTGAAGGTATTATGGAGACAAGGGGCTCACCCTTATAAACGGTCTCTGTTTGCCTCTTGTCATTAATAAAATTAGGATTACCTCTTCACTAAAGCTAAGAATTTAAAATTCCATATCTTTTTATTTATACTTTGAAGTAACTGTTTGGTCTTTCTGGATATCACTATATTCTGTATAGTGTATGCTACTCTACTATCTATTTTGTGTTCGTTACTTCTGTGATCTCTTTTTTTTTCTCGTTTTATATATTGTTCTGTTTTTCTTGTCTTCCTGGCTGTTTTGGGTCCCTGCCTCTTCCATTGACTGACTCCAGTCAAATTTAACTCACTCAGGAAACCACTTTGTATGTTCTTTCCAGGGGTCATCCTCCTCTTCCCAGTTTCCCAGGCACCCTCCACATGAGAAGCACTGCACAGTGTCCCTGAGCCCTGAAGACATGACATGCAAAAACACGATATGAACACAAATGGTCATGGCACAATCACAGATTCAAAGATCACTAAGTTTATAACGTTATGCATTTGAAAATTATATAAAACATTTGGCTAGCAGTGGCAAGTAGCTGGAGGGGTCTGCATACATTTTTTTAAATTTTAAACACCAAACCCTTAAACACCAAGAAGAGGTGAGGCAGACCCAGGCTGTAAGGCAGAGCGGGCAGACCCCGGGAAAAGCCGCCGCGCACCGACAGGCGGAACACCCATCCAGGCAGGGGAACATTAAGAGACTCCCTCCTATCCACCGACCACACCGCAGGAGAGCCGCCCGCCGCTGGCGGCGGACAACCACCAGGGCCCTCCACAGCGATCATCATGGGAAAGACCCGGCCCCGAGAGGCAACCGAGTCTGTGTCCACATGGTGCCAACCCCACATGATGCCGGGAATAAGGGAGAAACCCCCAGCCGCAACCACCTCTACTCCTCGCTGACCCACCTGAAAATGCTGCCGGAACTCCCGCCCACAGGGAGCCTGTGTGGCCTACACTTACCCAGTCGCTCAAGCAGAGCCACCAGAACGGGCATAGGGTGAGGCAACCCGGACTCATGCAGGCCGCGGCCCGCAACCAACAACCTAGCCCACAACGCAGAGACTAAACTATTAACCAACTGAACTATAGACTCTAAAGCATGCCACCTACAATGGTAATCAGACCCAGCCATACGCAACACATACTTTATCCCTACCAAGAGAGTACACTCACCCGGCACAGCTGGCTGTACGCAAGCACCACACATAAGACCAACACTACCCTCGCCACCTGCATGGCGGTCACAACAGCTTACCACTGCACACATATATCGACACACCAGCCTGACCCCGAGAAGGTCCATCACAGCAGACTCTGATAGTACAGCTCCATCCTCACAAACCACTATAGTGCCGCAGCATGCACCCACACTATACCACACACCTGTGTTACTTTCATTGTCATGCAATGTCTCAAGCCACTCTTGCTTGTGACTGTGATTTTTATCAATATGCAGCAGTTAAATAATCATAACGCAATAGCTTGTTATAAACTACCCTAATGATTGGCAAAGGCACACCAGTTGACTCATGGTTTAACCTACTCTGTATTATACTGTTGGAATATTAAGATTAGTACATGCACTGTTAATTTAGCATGTTACATACTGGATCATACAATCCATAGCCTGAATTTCCATGCTACAGTTTAAACTTAAAAAATAAGGCATTGTTACCCTGGAAATGATACGTAATGAGTGCTCATAAGCCGCAGATATGTCTATTCTGCACATCTACGTTTACGCATATTTTGTTGGTTACCTTGAAATCGCATGTTTACTACCTACATAGTGTATCAGCAGGTTGCTTTGCACTGGATAGCTATCTAACAAGTTTCTAGACACGCTGCACTCAGACGATTCCAACGTTTTAACTAATGTCTAGGTGAATAGCATGACTGTATTTGCACTGTATATATATTGACTGCAGGGCTCCAAGCGTGGCTCCAGTATTATGATAGTAACTTAACATAACCGTTGTTTGCTTACCTTCAAAATGCTTTATATATGTTTTCGTTAATCGACTTAAACAAAAAATGTGGCAATACTAAACGTGGAAATGTATCTACCTAATGCTAACGATGTATTGACCCCACCCTGTGAACAAACCGTACATTTCCATTTTCTCTCTTCTGTATCCCATCTCATATGCCGCAATAAAACAAAGATTGACAAAAAAAAAAAAAAATGGAGGGAAAAACAACATTATCCTCTTAAAAAGAAACATAGAAACATAGAATGTGACGGCAGATAAGAACCATTCGGCCCATCTAGTCTGCCCAATTTTCTAAATACTTTCATTAGTCCCTGGCCTTATCTTATAGTTAGGATAGCCTTGTGCCTATCCCACGCATGCTTAAACTAATTTACTGTGTTAACCTCTACCACTTCAGCTGGAAGGCTATTCCATGCATCCACTACCCTCTCAGTAAAGTTATACTTCCTGATATTATTTTTAAACCTTTGTCCCTCTAATTTAAGACTATGTCCTCTTGTTGTGGTAGTTTTTCTTCTTTTAAATATAGTCTCCTCCTTTACTGTGTTGATTCCCTTTATGTATTTAAATGTTTCTATCATATCCCCCCTGTCTCGTCTTTCCTCCAAGCTATACATGTTAAGATCCTTTAACCTTTCCTGGTAAGTTTTATCCCGCAATCCATGAACCAGTTTAGTAGCCCTTCTCTGAACCCTCTCTAAGGTATCAATATCCTTCTGAAGATACGGTCTCCAGTACTGTGTACAATACTCCAAGTGAGGTCTCACCAGTGTTCTGTACAATGGCATGAGCACTTCCCTCTTTCTACTGCTAATACCTCTCCCTATACAACCAAGCATTCTGCTAGCATTTTCTGGTGCTCTATTACACTGTCTGGCTACCTTTAAGTCAGCAGAAATAATCACCCCTAAATCCCTTTCCTCATATGTTGAGGTTAGAACTCTATCAAATATTCTGTACTCTGCCCTTGGGTTTTTACGTCCCGGCACATCCACATTATCTTGCACTTATCCACATTAAATGTCAGTTGCCACAATTCTGACCATTTTTCTAGTTTACCTAAATCATTTTCCATTTGGCTTATCCCTCCTGGAACATCAACCCTGTTACATATCTTAGTTTCATCAGCAAAAAGACATACCTTACCATCAAGACCTTCTGCAATATCACTAATAAAAATAGTATTTCTTTGCTAGTGGGTTGCCATCAGTTTTAGATCCTTCAATGCATATCAGTTTGTGACCAACGCATATTTGGGCTCCTCCCCGCATGTATTTTAATACTGTACTAGAATAAATATTGGAGCATTCTCTGTTACTTTGATCTGTATGTCTCCTGCAGAGAGGTAACATCGCAGCCGGTACAGGCATCCTGGGATGCCTTACATAGAGCCTGATACTGCTCTTACACATGTGAGTGGTTCTTTTATAAAATTATATTTGTTGCTTATCGAATAGATTGCACTATGTACATTTTCTATTTGCCTTTTTAAAGTTATTTTATATATATCTGAACATTATAAGAGCACTTTCAAGTATTGTGTTTTTCAGTTGATGTTGCACACTTTAATTTATTTTGTCTTTTTATTACTTTTCTTGCAATATGCCGTGGGTACCCTTGGGAAGTAGAGGGTGTGAGAATGTGAGCTGATATTCCGGTGGATAACCCAACCAGAAGAAGCAGGACCAGGTCTTTGTGTCACAATCAACAGCTCTCCTGCTCCCCCTAGAAGCCAGAGACACAATCAGGATTTCTTACTTTACCTCCCTTCTTCTCATTACCAGTAGAGGTAGAGAGGGCATGACTCTTCATTTACTGATAGTATATGTGTGTGCAAGTGGTCTAAGCTATCTAAACATGTATTGTGTGGTTAGTTTTGCATGTGTAAGAGATAACGTGTATAAGGGTTGGCGGTACATAGACCGGCTGGGGCAGCCAAAAATATAATACTAAATATACTTCTAATTAATACACATGGAAACAAAAAATATATAATCGGCCTAAATAAATATATGTTAAAATTACAGTGGCCTTTGAAGAGGTTTAGCCAATATTTTAATACCCTCACCAGTAAAGAAGAATCCTGCTCTGGCAAGTTCAGCTGGTTGAGTCCTGGCATAGAAAGGCCAGCCAGAAAAGGTTGTTTGCCTTGATTCCTCTGTTGTGAACTGAGGAGAGGGCTGTAGATTTGTACCATCAGTCTCTGACTGTTGAACACGCACTTCATACTTGGGGATGTTGCCAACATCTTTGCCTTGAATGAACATGCATGTAGGATTGTGTTTCACATGATCTTCATACGGAGGGATTCGTAGGCTCGTTGTACAGAAAACAAGGCCACAGCAGAAGCACTGGACACTGTGCTCCACTCCAGTGAAATAAAATCCTGCGTTGGCCATCAACTTTGGACACCATGATGAAAGTTTTATATATGAGTGGAAAGATTTCAGCCTCCTGGTTTCACTTCTCATGGATGCATTGTAGCTGTTCCCCAACTGCTGGCGTATGGCTGCATATTTCGCATTATTTTCAGCAGCAAGTTGATGAAAGTCCGCATTTACAAAAGACATAGATTTTTCCATTTCCAAGGGATTACACTCTTGAATGTTCATTACATCCACTTTCTTATCTTCTGATTCTCTCAAATCCTCAGAGGAAGCCATTCTCAGTCTAGAATAATATTATGGAGAAGTGTTGAAAAATCACGTTGACATTTCTAACCACTGCTCATCTTATACATCACAGAGGCTTAATCACTAAACTCCAAATTGCAGTAAATTTAATTCTGAATGGCAAAGTGTAGGTTATATTAGCTGAGCTGAAATCAATGCTCCCACTGAGCCATAGTTACAGCTTGAATATTTTAAACTACCGGTAAATGTTACTATTAGGATTACAATTTAAAGTTTAGTGAAGAAATGCCCCTAATCATTCGGATATCATGCCCTATGGCAGGGTTTGGACAAACAAAAGATCTCCAGATGTTGTAGAACCAACATTTAGAATAGCAAGGCATCATGAAAGTTATGGACTTACTAAGCATGTATGATTTTTGCCATTAATATTTACCCAACCTTTGTAACAGGCAACGGCAACCTTCCCCTGATGACTTGCCAGCATTATGGCTGTGAAAGCCTTATGGGAGTAGTCCATAACATCTGGAGTGCTGAATGTTGTCTACCCCCGCTTTATAAGAAGCAGACATGCCCTGCAGTTTTGCAGAACCCTTAAAAAGAACACCAATGTTCAAAAAATATATAAATATTTTTAAAAATTTATTTAATTTTATGGTCAATTTTTTTATTGAGGTATACGTGCGCAATAAAGCATGAATAATACAAAATAATGTTTTGTAAGTGCAATACATTATGGAATTTCTAGTTACACAGACTTTAAATAATTCCTCACTTTTGAAAGTTAAAGAAAATAACAGAATATTAGCAAATTCTTGACAAGAAAAATAAATGAATGAAAACTAGCAATCGACATTGTTGAGGTGAGGAAAAAAAACCACCAAGAAGGCACATAAATAAATAAAACAAATAAACAAGCTTGCCGAGTCTAATATTAAAGTCCTCCTAAAGGACAATTTGGGCTAGGTTTGAAAAAAAGTCAGGTCTAGTCAAGTCCTAGGCTTGACAAAAGCAGTCACCTATGTTGTAAAAAATGAATGTGATAAAGGCTCACTGGCACCAATAGCAACATTGGTGAAGAAGAGACATGCATGTCCAGCCAAGTATCAAGACACTTCCCCTTGTAAATAGAAAAGTACCAAGGCCCTCGAAAGACTGTCGCTAAGATGATAGAGAGGCATTCTGGACTACAGAGGCTGTGGTGCAGAAGCAGGCCACACAGATTTCCCACATAGTGTCGATGCCTTCCCATGGTTGTGACCGCATTCTGTGGAAGACTCTGAGGTCAGGAGGAATTCCTCAACTAGATGACGGCAGATGAGAGGCTAATGTCACCCAGCAAAGAAGCAAAGATGTATTAGAAGGTGGCTAACCTTAGAAGTCCAAAGGACACAGGGCATCTGCCATATTGTTGCACTGTTGCATGTAGCCACAGAGGGGAACAAGGCACACTCAAAAGGCCACCAATTGGCCGGAATGCACCAAGCTAGCACATCGGCCACCCTACTGTCCACAGGCTGCTCTAGGCCACAAACGTAAACTTGAAAACTGTGGTCAAGTCACTCCAAAGCCAGACCAGGGTGGTCCCTTAACTCTTCTAATAAGAAATAGCTATAGAAATTAATAGAATAGCTTGCAATTTAGGCTTAAATTTCACATTTATTCAGAGGAACTCCACCAACATGCCCCTGCTAAAAAAATTTTTTAATAATAATTAAAAAGCTATTAAACTTACCTGGAATCCAGCAGGTAGCCTGAACTGCCCACTGTGTAATCATAATCCATGATCCTCACTGTCCAATTGTGCTATGATCTGTCAATCAAGTGGTTCTCTTTGAGAAATTGCATTAGCATAATCATGCTGCGAGTGATCATGTTGAACATGTAGCCTTTCAAAAGTTGAAGGGTGTGAAGGAGGAAAAGGCGTGTTTTCAGCAAAGATTTTTATATTTATATACACTGCTCAAAAAAATAAGGGAACACAAAAATAAAACATCCTAGATCTGAATAAATTAAATATTCCTCTGAAATACTTCTTTGTTCTTTACATAGTTGAATGTGCTGACAACAAAATAGCACAAAAATGAAAAAAATGGAAATCAGATTTTTCCACCCATGGAGGTCTGGATTTGGAGTCGCACTCAAAATTAAAGTGGAAAAGCACACTACAGGCTGATCCAACTTTGATGTAATGTCCTTAAACCAAGTCAAAATGAGGCTCAGTAGTGTGTGTGGCCTCCACGTGCCTGTATGACCTCCCTACAACGCCTGTGCATGTTCCTGATGAGGTGGCGGATGGTCTCCTGAGGGATCTCCTCCCAGACCTGGACTAAAGCATCTGTCAACTCCTGGACAGTCTGTGGTGCAACATGACGGTGGATGGAGCTAGACATGATGTCCCAGATGTGCTCAATTGGATTCAGGTCTGGGGAACGGGCGGGACAGTCCATAGCATCAATGCCTTCGTCTTGCAGGAACTGCTGACACACTCCAGCCACATGAGGTCTAGCATTGTCTTGCATTAGGAGGAACCCAGGGCCAACCGCACCAGCATATGGTCTCACAAGGGGTCTGAGGATCTCATCTCAGTACCTAATGGCAGTCAGGCTACCTCTGGCGAGCACATGGAGGGCTGTGCGGCCCCCCAAAGAAATGCCACCGAACACCATTACTGACCCACTGCCAAAGCGGTCATGCTGGAGGATGTTGCAGGCAGCAGAACGTTCTCCACGGCATCTCCAGACTCTGTCACGTCCTTCACATGTGCTCAGTGTAAACCTGTTTTCATCTGTGAAGAGCACAGGGCGCCAGTGGCGAAGTTGCCAATCTTGGTGTTCTGGCAAATGCCAAACGTCCTGCACGGTGTTGGGCTGTAAGCACAAACCCCACCTGTGGACGTCGGGCCCTCATACCACCCTCATGGAGTCTGTTTCTGACCGTTTGAGCAGACACATGCACATTTGTGGCCTGCTGGAGGTCATTTTGCAGGGCTCTGGCAGTGCTCCTCCTGTTCCTCCTTGCACAAAGGCGGAGGTAGCGGTATTGCTGCTGGGTTGTTGCCCTCCTACGGCCTCCTCCACGTCTCCTGATGTACTGGCCTGTCTCCTGGTAGCGCCTCCATGCTCTGGACACTACGCTGACAGACACAGCAGACCTTCTTGCCACAGCTCGCATTGATGTGCCATCCTGGATGAGCTGCACTACCTGAGCCACTTGTGTGAGTTGTAGACTCCGTCTCATGCTACCACTAGAGTGAAAGTGTCGGAATCTGTTGACGCTATATAAATGGCAATAATAATAGTAATAATAATAATAAAAGCACCACCAGCATTCAAAAGAGACCAAAACATCAGCCAGGAAGCATAGGAAATGAGAAGTGGTCTGTGGTCACCACCTGCAGAACCACTCCTTTATTGGGGGTGTCTTGCTAATTTCCTATAATTTCCACCTGTTGTCTATCTCATTTGCACAACAGCATGTGAAATTGATTGTCACTCAGTGTTGCTTCCTAAGTGGACAGTTTGATTTCACAGAAGTGTGATGGACTTGGAGTTACATTGTGTTGTTTAAGTGTTCCCTTTATTTTTTTGAGCAGTACATATATATATACACACACTGAACAAAATTATAAACGCAACACTTTTGTTTTTGCCCCCATTTTTCATGAGCTGAATTCAAATCTCACTTTAACAGTGCTCTCACTACTGCAAGGGATTCTGGGTAGGCATATGCAAATTAGCTCAACAAAGAATTTTTGCCTCATAATTCCACTTTACACATGGATTCCTTGGAGTATGTGTCTGCTGTATACAAAAGTTTGAAACAACTTAGGAAGAGGAGCAAAGCCGGTGAACCACTCATGGTCAGCTGTTTAGTTGTTAAAGGGACTCGCCAGTGCCAGGAAAACATATTCATTTTCCTGGCACTGCAGTACCCTACAGTGTCTCTCTCTCCCTCCCACCCCCCATCCCAAGTTGCTGAAGGGGTTAGAACCCCTTCAGTGACTTACCGGAGTCCAGCGCCGATTTCCCTCGGCGCTGGGTCAGGCTCCGCCTGCTCTCCCTCCCCCGCCGACGTCAGCCGAGGCAATGGCCACGCACGCGCAATTATTCAATGCTTTCCTATGGGGATTTCAGTGACGCTGGAGGTCCTCAGATAGCATGAGGACGTCCAGCATCGTTTAACACACTTTTTGTGTTCTGAGAACACGGAAGTCCCTCTAGAGGCTGTCTGATAGACAGCCACTAGAGGAGGACTTAACCCTGCAAAGTAATTATTGCAGTTTATAAAAATTGCAATAATTACACTTGCAGGGTTAAGGGTGGTGGGAGCTGGCACCCAGACCCCTCCAATGGGCAGAAGTGGTCTGGGTGCCTGGAGCATCCCTTTAATGCAACTCATCAGCATGAGGTTGGTTATTGGCTCGCTGGTTCTTTATTGAGCTCATTTGCATACGCCTACCCAGAATCCCTTGCAGTAGTGAGAGCACTGTTAAAGTGCGATTTCTGTGGGAAAAGCAAGTCTTATGGCTTGACTGATGTGTGTGTATTTGTGTTTAGCAATGTATCAAATATATATATATAGCCAGAGAAAATTTAACAGCATCTATGCACTAAAAACATTACTTTACGATGTAGTGGTTTTTGGTGCCTAGAGTGTTCCTTTAAGCGAGAATTGTAACATTTCCAAAATTAGTACAGTATTGTAACAACAGCAAAAAGTACATAACCTTTCTGCTAGCTTGTTCTTTTATTTATTTTTTTGTGCACATTTTGATACTATATTTGAATAAAGCAGGAACAAAACGGGGGAGGAGGAGTTTTATTGTCTTCCTTTAAATATTAAAACTTGATGTATTCCAATCTGTTATATTAAAAATCATGTAACCCTAAAACAAATCTTTTGTATTTGTAAATTGCATTTCCTCAAGTCTCAATGGTTAATCGTATATCCAGCAATAAACAAGAAGCAGTACGACCTACTCTAAGAATTATAAAAAATATTTTAAGAAACTCCAAGCACCATAACCACTACAGTTTGTGGCCTGGCGCCCCTCCATTGTAAGTGGTAAAATCATTTGGCACTGCTTCCCACCTCCCTCCCGGGGAAGTGAGAGCCAAAAGCAAATGTTAGCTCACCTGAACCACACACTGAAGTGTTTAAAGAGGGGGGGGGGAGGGTGCCTGAAGTGTTCCTTTAAAACAATTTAAAATAAATGAGCAGCTGCAGAGGGTCAGCACACAGACAGACCTTGGCCTAATGGGGCCATAACCATTAAGACAATCATATTGTGGTTATGGTGTGTAGACTGTCCCTTTAAAAATTAGGTAGCAGAGGACTAGAACCAGAAAGATGTAGAACTGCACTCCACGCAATATTGGTGATCAATTTTTCTTTCTATCCTTGACCCGAACACACATTGCAAAAGGCTGTTTTTGTATAAACCATCTATGTTGTTAAATGCAAATATCTCAGGGCCTTTTATAAAATAGGTAAGATTTCAAACAAATATTCTAATCATAACAATACATTCAGAAAGCGATTTCTTACCCTGAAATGCTTGTGCTTGCCTTGCACAATAAAGCAGGAAGTCAGGAACTGAACAAGAGTGTAAAATACAATGTACAAATTCCCTCCCTGTTAGTTAAAACGCTTGAGCAATTCTGCCCTTAAAGGGACACTCCAGGCGTGGTTTGGGTGCCAACTCCCACTACCCTTAACTCTGCAACTATTGCAGTTTTCATAAACTGCAATAATTACTTTGCAGGGTTAACTCCTCCTTTAGTGGCTGTCTACTAGACAGCGACTAGAGGGCACTTCCGTGTTTATAGCACATGAAAAGTGTGCTATAGCGTCGCTGGACGTCCTCACGCTATGTGAGGACCTCCAGCGTCGCTGAAATCCCCATAGGAAAGCATTTTTCAATGCTTTCCTATGGGGAGGTCTAATGCGCGTGTGCATGCGCATTAGGTCTCCACCGCCGGCGGCCGCGCATGCTCAATAGGTCTCCCACGCCGGATGACGTCGGCGGGGGAGAAGCGTGGGCGGACCCTGACCCAGCACCGAGGGACATTGGCTCTGGATACAGGTAAGTCACTGAAGGGGTTTTAACCCCTTCAGCAACATGGGATGGGGGGTGGGAGGGAGAGGGGACCTGCAGAGCCAGGGCAACGGTTTGTTTTCCTGGCACTGGAGAGACCATTTAACAAGAACTAGTTCCACAACTGTGTACACAGCCCTGCAGCACTACACCCTCTAGTGGTGAAATTATTAGAAGCAAATAGCACACGTATGGATAGCCTAATATTCATAGTAATTCCTTTTATGATAATGTACATATAGTCATTTTGCTACAATAGAGAGAATATTCAACTCGAAAAGAAATAACTTTTCCAGATTCCCAAACTACTGCTTAGGTTTCATTTAGCCCCAAAGGCGCATGTTGAGCGCTACAGCGTTGGTTGGACATTTAGCTTCTTTTTAAATCTCTGTTATGGGATTTAGTATTTGTTATCAATATTTTTTTTTCTCCCAGATATTTAGGTATATGTAGAGGCCTCAGCTCACTGTTTACCAGGGCTCGGAGGTATCTCGCTACTTTTTCTACTTACATTGAAGATTATGGTTTTAGAAATGTTATTTCTCTGTAAAAGACTTATATTCAATTACCTAACCACTGATTGCTTTTGGATTACGGACCATAATGCTTAGCTTTGTGTTCGGGAGGTTTCTATCTGGGAGATATTGAGTGTGACTAATTGGCTCAGTACTTTGATTATAATTAATTCCTGGATACTAATCCATGGCAGCATCACGATAGGGTTAGCTCCTCCCCCTTGGCTGTTTAGGACAGGAAATACTTACAAATAGGCCCTCCTTGCCTGGTATCATCAGTCTTTTTTCCTGTCCTCTTGGCTATGGACATGTTTAATTTAAGTTCACCTCTTTAATTCCCGGAGTTCAGCCTCTCTCTCCTGGAAGAAATGGAAATTTCAAATGTTATTAAACAAGAAAATATACAAGGCAGATATCCTTACTATTAGAAGAATTCCGCAATAATTATCTATTAGCGGTAATATAATGGGTACAGGGCCGGACTGGCCCACCGGGATACCGGGAAATTTCCCGGTGGGCCGCGGCACCTGGGGGCCGGCCGCGTTCCTGGGCCAGCCCTTTAAATACTGCAGCTGCCCGAGCACTCTGTGAAGAGCGGTCAGGCGGCTGCAGCTTCTCCACCTCCCCCCCCCCGTAGCGTGGCCGAGCCGGCCGGAGTGATAGGAAGGTGCACACTGAGTGTGCACTTCCTGTCAGTCCGGCCGGTTACAGGAAAGAGAAACTCCTGTTCCGCGCGGGGTTTCTGTTTCCTGTAACCAGCCGGACTGACAGGA
>OW240916.1:297403507-297434168 GCA_933207985.1 Pelobates cultripes | reverse complement strand
AGTCCGCGGGTACAGGAGACAGCTGCTGTCTGTACCCGCGGACTATCAATGCTGCCGGGCTCGGCCCTTCTCCTCAGGCTGCTCCCGGGTGGTGCAGTCCGCCCTCATGGACGCACCGCCCGGGCAAAGCTGCAGCCACCTGAGGCTCTCTACAGAGCGCTCGGGCGGCTGCAGCATGGGGGGGGCGGCGGGGCTGGCCATGGCACCCCCCACCCTGCTGGCACCCGGGGCGGACCGCACCCCCCGCCCCCCCCTTAGTACGCCACTGCCTCTAAGCCTTCCTCATCTATATTTCCAGAATTGATGAAGAAGAAGAAGCCTTCTTTTCCGAGTCATGAAGCCATTAAGGAACTAATGCTCAAGGAATGGAAAAAAAAACAGAAAAGGTTCTCAGCTCAAGGGAAGATATCTTCTATTATTATTATTATTATTGCTGCCATTTATATAGTGCCAACAGATTCCATAGCGCTTTACAATATTTTGAGAGGGGGGATGTAACAATAAATAGGACAATTACAAGAAAACTTACAGGAACAATAGGTTGAAGAGGACCCTGCTCAAACGAGCTTACAGACTATATCTACCCCTTTTCTGAAGAAGACTCTGCTGATTGGGATAATGCACCCAAGGTAGATGCGGCCATTATTAGACTGTGGAGAAACACAGCCCTACCACTGGATGAAGTAGCCTCCTTCAAGGATGCTATGGATAGAAAGATTGACATCAGTGTAAAAAGGAATGAAAAGACAGATCCCCATAATCACAAAAATATGTGAATTGGTGAGAACTGTCTTAAAAGAGCCTACCTCAGAGCTACAATATTGGGGTAACCCAGAAAGAAATATAGTTGAATGACGGAGACCCTTGAAACAAGGGGATCCCAGAAGTAGCTGCTGAACTTAACAGAATAAATAGTATAGTTACCAGGTGGCAAGTAGAGAAGAACAGGGGGCTGTACCTGTAAGTGGATAAAAGGGTGAAGGGGAATAAATAGAAATACCCATATATACCCTATATAAGCCACTGCTAGTTGTATTTAATAGCAGCAAAGGAATGTCCCTTTAACAAAACAAAACAAAAAAAAAGGGAGACTAGCATTCATACTAGAAAAAATGTCCAAAATTCGGACACCTAAGTTGCAAAAATACAATAAGGCAACACAAAATATGTGTAATACATAAATCACCCCACTAATATAAAGGCAAGCAAACAGGAGCCTATACAAACATGAATAGGAGAAAAGAGAGCAAAGGAGGACAGGGGCAGACCCACTAAGGACAAGCCCTAAGTCCAGAGGAGACCCCCCAGGACCAAAAAATGCCTGCTTAGAAAAACTCTAAATGCCAAATAATAAGTTGCTAACTATACTAACTAACTAAATCAAACATACTAACTACCTAAGTGCTACCTAATGTGATAAAAAAAAAGATAAATCAAATAAGGCGCTCGACGCGCGTTTCAGCGTGCATACACGCCGTCGTCAGGAGCTATTGCCTTTATATTAGTGGGGTGATTTATGTATTACACATATTTTGTGTTGCCTTATTGTATTTTTGCAACTTAGGTGTCCTAATTTTGGACATTTTTTCTAGTATGAATGCTAGAGTCTCCCTTTTTTTTTTTTTTTTTTTAAAGGGACATTCCTTTGCTGCTATTAAATACAACTAGCAGTGGCTTATATAGGGTATATATGGGTATTTCTATTTATTCCCCTTCACCCTTTTATCCACTTACAAGTACAGCCCCCTGTTCTTCTCTACTTGCCACCTGGTAACTATACTATTTATTCTGTTAAGTTCAGCAGCTACTTCTGGGATCCCCTTGTTTCAAGGGTCTCCGTCATTCAACAAAGATTGACATCAATCTTTGTAAGAATTTTGCTTCTGCTGGAGTGGCCTGTAGACCTGCAGTAGCTATAACTTCCGTCTCTAAGGCACTAATGAAATGACTTTGTCTTCTGGAAGAGGATATTGAGAAGGGTGTAAGTAGGCCATCTATATTGCAATCCCTATCAGAAATTAAATGGGCAACTGAGTTTATTTCATATGCATCTCTGGATATAATTAAGAACCTAGCCACTGTGGTGACATTTTGTCATCAAACTAATATGGTGACCAGGGGTCATGTGACCAAGCTCATGTATTCCTTTCTTACAGGGGGATCATCTTTACCCTTTGATATGGTAATGGGGTAATTCAATACCTTTACAAGTCAGGAAAGAGATAACCACCTCCCCCTATCTCCATTCCTCTCTGTTCCTTCTTGGCTGTGCTACAGAGAAGATGTGAGCAGACGCCATGTGCTAGCATGGTGAACCATGTAACACTCTGTTGCTTCCTTTTCTTCCTTGATGGATGTTGAACTTGCAGCAGTGAGCCATTACTAGATGTGAAGGCCTAACCATGGGTGAGATCAAATGTGTTGCAAAGGGCATTACTATATAGATAGATAGATTTTAAAAGGGTTGTTGCTCTGTGGGTCTGGGCTGTGTGTTTGTGATAAATGTATAGTATTGTGTTGTTGCCTTCTAATAAATACCTTTTAATGTAGATGAACCTTGTGTAATATATATATATTAATTTGGAGATTTACCACAGCCAGAAATATGGTGCTATCGGTTTCTGCACATAGAGCCCTATGGTTAAAATCATGGAATGCGGACCTATTTGAGAAAGAGAATTTATGTGCTATCCCATCTCTTGGGAAATTATTATTTGGCAAGCAATTGGAGGAGGGCATCAAAAGAGCTGCCGAAGGCAAGAAGGTCTTTCTTACCCAATTTCGCAGAGGTAGAAGGTTTTCCCAGAACTGGCAGGACAGAAGATCCTTTCATGACAGACAGTCCTTTCAGGAATCAAGGTCCTATAGGCCAGGGAGAGAATTCACAAGAGGTTCAACCTGGAGAAGTGGCCAGTCTGGAAGAGGTGCCAGAGGTAGATCCTCAAACGGTACTAGAACCTCAAACAGACCTTTCTGAAGGTTGGAGACCCCAGTTCTCGGGAGTAGGAGCTCGTCTCCATGCCTTTTGGCAAACCTGGGCTCAAGCAGATTTGGATCCCTGGGTGGTTTCTGTCCTCAAAGAAGGATACAGACTGGAGTTAAAGGTATTTCCCTGTCTCAACAGATTTATGATCTCAAAAACACCAGGGTTGCCAGAGAAAAGACAAGCCTTGATAAGAAATATTTCCAATCTTCTGCAAGAGGGGGTAATTTCTAGAGTTCCTCAAGGAGAAATTGGTCTTGGGGTTTACTCGAATCTGTTCCTGGTTCCAAAACCATCTGGAGATTGGCGTCCGATTTTAGACCTACACAAGTTGAATCTGTCCCTCAACATCCAAAGGTTCAGAATGGAGTCCTTGTCTTCCATAATAGCAGTAATTCAGCCAGGAGATTGGATGATCTCAATAGACCTGAAGGACGCCTATTTCCACATTCCAATAGCAGATCATCATCAAAGGTATTTGAGGTTCGCAATTTTGGGAGAACATTTCCAGTTCAGGGCAGTTCCTTTTCGCTTAAGTACCGCTCCAAGGACATTTTCAAAGGTCCTTCTGGCTCTGATAGCTTTGATGAGACTTCAGGGTCTTCAGATCTATCATTACCTGGATGATATTTTATTGGTAGAAAGAGCAAGGGCAAGGCTTCTAACTGGCTACAGGTGGGCTCTGGACAACATGGTGATCCGTTGCACTGAAAAAGTCAAGACCTTCTATCAGATCTTTATCGCGTCCCCTGGGACCTTCCGTTAGTTCTAAGGGCTTTGTCTCTCCCTCCATTTGAACCTCTTTCAGATGCCTCAGATAGATTGTCTTAGTTTTAATTTGCCCTCCCATAAAATTAGCTTGGGTATTACCCTATCCTGATGCTGCCATGGATTAGTATCCTGGAATTCAGAAAATTTCTTACCGTAATTTTCTTTTCCTGGATACGTCCATGGCAGCATCCATTATTTCCCTTCCCATTTATTTTTATTTTAATGTGTTACTTGACTGATGCTACCAGGCAAGGAGGGCCTATTTGTAAGTATTTCCTGTCCTAAACAGCTAAGGGGAAGGAGCTAACCCTGTCATGATGCTGCCATGGACATATCCAGGAAAATTAAATTATGGTAAGTATGAGGAAAGTTTCTGAATTATCCCAGTACCTTAGCATACATATTGTTATAAATGTGTGCTAGTGAAGGTCAGAGGAGATCTGCTACATGGATTCAGGTGATACATTGTAGCAGGCTCCTGAACTAGGAACCAGTGGTTTCCATTAGTATCAAGTTAGACCCCCCCCCCCTTTTTTTCCCCCAAAGTGAATTGCTTGCCCCTTTTCAATTATAAGACTAAGTGTATCCCATTGCTTTCGCCTCTGTTTAGTGTTTTCCACAAGTTTTATGATTTATGCAACTATCCTCCTTTGAAGCAATACCGGACAATGTAAGACTTGTGAGTTGGGGCACATTAGCTATATTTTTGTTTTTCCTAATGGATTGAAATACAATTCTACATACTGAATAATTGTTCACGTTTCCCTGTACAAACACAATATTTTTACTTTTTATTGTGTTTATAGATTAATAAAACGTATTTGACTCTGTATGGAGGAATTCCTCTGTAAATCCTCAAGGTGAGAACTTTTTTTATTCTTAATTCTAGCACAAGCAAGCCCCCTTAGCAATGGCGCAATATATAAAGCGGAATGGTCACTTTCAAGAATGTGAGATTTCTTCCACCAGTAAATATGCATGCACATTTGGCATTTTCTCCACCAGTGCCGTTCATGCACATGGACTGTACATACAGCAATGCAAGAGTTAACTGATCATACTACATTTACATGAAATCACAGAGTATATACAGCCTTTTTTCATTTCATCATGGTCTGGACCACATCATTGTAACCAGTCATGTTTAAAAAAAAAATTACCGTTTTGCAGAAACAGCAATGATTACCATACTGATTGCCGCCAAAAACACTTCCTTTGCACTGACTTAGTAAAATGTCACGTGATGTTGCAGCTCATAGGAAAGAACCAAGTTCTATGCTTACTGTGGGATAACACCACTAATCTGGGTAGGGGTTTACACGTTTTTATTCTAGATGCTAAAGTTCTTCAAGGTGATGGAAAATTTAAATGCCGCTAAATGAGAGTGCAATAGACTATGTTAATGCTTTGCAAAATAGCCATGTATAATAGATTTAAAGGAGCACTATATGGTCAGGAACATAAACATGTATTCCTGACCCTATAGTGTTATAGCCCCCCTTAGCCTCCCTAAAGACAGTAAAATCTTACTTGTATTCAAGTCTGAAGCTGCTACCTCTGCCTGTGAACTTCCTCTGACATCATCAGAAGTGGTGACCTGATCAAATCACAATGCTTCCCCATAGAATTGGCTGAGACTGACAAAGAGGCAGATCAGGGGCAAAGCCAGCATAATTCAAACACAGCCCTGGCCAATCAGCATCTCTTCATAGAGATGAATTGAATCAATGAATCTCTATGAAGAAAGTTCAGTGTCTGCATGCAGAGGGAAGAGATACTGAATGTTTGGATGCATTTTAGGCAGCCATGACCCAGGAAGGATCTCGAACAGCTATCTGAGGAGTGGCCAGTGAAGTTATCAGTAGGCTGTAATGTAAATACTGCATTTTCTCTGAAAAGACCGTGTTTACAGGAAAAAGCCTGAAGGTAATGATTCTACTCACCAGAACAAATTCAATAAGCTGGAGTTGTCCTGGTGACTATAGTGTCCCTTTAATTTTTAGTCACCTATCTGTAGTTGACTAAAGTAAGTGTAAATATTTGATACTAGGAGAATATATAAAATTACAGCAACTAAATACTATCTCTACCTGTAGTTAATGTTATGGGTTTCCAATTATCAGCTCTACTCATGCAATAAAACAGACACACAAAAAAATAAATTAAAAAAACCACAAACTGTTTTATTTACATCAGATACAAATATTTTACTGTACAAAGTTGTAAATGTATAAGAGATTGGGGAAATCAAAAAATATATTTTTTAAATTCATGTAATCTCAGGCTACAGATGAAGATGTGACACAACATGCAGCAATGTGTCATACAGGTCCAGTTTAAAATACTCAGCCCGCGGAAGCTTGACCCTCATCATTCAGAAACCAGATGGGTCAGGAGTACATGTTTGATTTCCTTTAAAGTTAAGTCAAGAGGTTATTTGAGCGCTCTCATTGATCTCAATGAGAAAGTTCTCACAACTGCTGCAATAATATCATCCATGAAAAAGGAAAACATGAATAAAGTCACACGTACAATGCACAAAGACCTACAACCTGGCACAAAGCTATGAATGAAGGCATTAGGTCTGCTGCACAATGTTCAGTTTATATCAGAAAGCTGCAAACTATGAACATGTTTTCTGGCTTATAAATAAATCTTGCACAAATAGCTTTGTTTGTTTTTACAAATTAGAAGCTGTAACGCTTTCACTAGAAAGCCGACATCTGAATTATCAATTTATTTTTAGTGCATTAGCTATTTTTCTTGGAAACCAAATTGATGTAAACAAGGGGATACAGTGGCACAAACACTACTCATTACTTCATATTTTAAGGCAAATTACAGATATTTAGGTGCATATAGCTTCCAATCAAATCCGTGGGAGGAAGATCAATGCAATGTATACATTTGACCGAAAAACAAATGAAATGCACGCAGGATCAATTTGTACATGAATCCATTCCTGATCATTGCAGCATAATGGTAGAAAACATGAGCTAAAGGAACTCTAATGTGAAGAGATATGCCACAGTTTGAAAAGTGTCTTGAATAAAACTTTACATTTTTGGTAATGTTAAAGCAAATACATTATTTCAATTCAGTTCTAAAATATAATTTAATATTTTAATTGTGCTAGCAAAAATTGCCAGAGAATGTATACATAAATAATATACTAACCTGATGTTTGCTTCCTAGCCTGTGCATTGGAGTTCATATATGACTGTGTGCACACCATGCATGCAAATTAATTACACAATGTCTAGTGTAACAAGTGCAATGTCTATGTACTTGTTAGACATTTATAACTCCCAACAGTGGGTGGCAGTAAAGCACATGAGGAATAGAGCAGTGTTGGAGGTATGTTAAGAGGAAGCACTTGGCAAAGGCCCTTCTGGGGACTGTATTAACCTGGAATGCTGGAAGATCACCATGCACGGAGCACTGCTGAAATACATGAGAGTGTACAATGCCATGAGTTCATTTTACACACCACAGGCATGTTTAATGCTAGGCTTGCGCTGCAAGTTATGGGAACTTTGATCTTGTGTCCTAGAAGCAGGTCACCAGAAAAGAAATCCAAGGTGGTAGAACATGGGTTGTTAAAATTGACGTTTAGAGGGTACAGGTATTGTGTGACTGATTCAAGGACTCACTATAAAGTGCCAACACAATGCATAACTGGAATTTTATTATCAACTGACTCCATGTCAGTTTAGCCCATGGTCAATTTACCCAAACACACCTTACAGAATTGCTATAAAAATAGTAAATTAAAAAAATATATAATGGGAGAGATTTACAAGCATGTCACTGACACAGAGGTTCTTAGAGCAATGCAATTAGCAGGAACATTCCTGTGATTGCAACAAGGATTGCTCTATTTCTAAGTCTTGTCTTCTTCCTAAATATTCTACATTATGTACAAGAATGAATAAACCCCAGTTTGAATGAACATTTCAGGTAAGGCAGCCTTCATTACATCGCAGAACTGGGTTGCGCATGGATACATCCTGGACAACAGTGAAGAGAATCATGAATGTACAGGTCACACTCTACGCAGAAGACGCTCTGGCAAACTGTGCAAATATAAACCTTCATTGAAAAGAAAAACAAAGATGTCACCAGTCACTAAATGCAACCATCCAATTACGATTTAAAGGAACAAACTTGTATTTCAAATGCTATCGTTTTTTTTTTTACTGTATTCATGTTCCCCTTGCCGTGTGAAGGTTAGAAGGGTGAGTTTTTCTTACCTATGAGCCCTCGCCACGCGTGTCTCAATGGGGAAGCTTTGCCTCTTTGGCTGAGATCATCAGTGTATGAATCTCAGCCAATCCAATTGCTTCCCATACAAAAGTACTGGGGGGAATAATGCACATGCGCAGCAAAACACAGCACTGCAATAACCAAAGTGTTTCGCTATGAGACCATCTGATTAAAATAGCCACGTTTCAGTCAATTATTTCCACAGAAGCACATTAGTGACTGCAGAATGTTTTCAGTTGCAGAGTTAAACACAACAGGAAAGGCACCCAGTACACTTCATTGCGATGAAGGGGTGCCTATAGTCCCCCTTTAACAATAAAAATGAAATGACGGACATCAAAGGCAATATTGCATTGTTAAACAAGATAAACTACAATATCCTGACTTTAGTCACGTTACTAAGAATAGTCAGAGTTGGAGTTCAACCAATTGCCAAAGGTTTACATAGGAACTAAATGGGATCAAGTGCAACAATGTAAACTAAAATATAAACTTTTTGGGGTTATTACCAAGTCTTTTTTCCAGTAGCAACTTGTCTACTAGACAGACCAGGGGTGGAAGTGTTTCTTGGCCAGTTTAATGTTTATGTTGTAAGATTTGGTGTTTACAACTCCACAAAGCTCCGGGCAATAAAGAATTCAAGGTATTAATTCCACCAGGGGTAAAATGACAGAACTATTTCAGTCAAACTTTCAGAACTATCAAGAGCTTGACAAAAGTTATTTAAACAGTTGCTATAATGTCTCTAAAACGATATCCTAAACAAGGATTTTGAACTCAAATGTATTACGGGAAGGAGAGAGGTTTAAAAAAAAAAAAAAAAAAAGAGGATATAGGAAAAAAGAAATAAAAAGTGTGCAGTACAGAAGACCATATCTCCCCATACGGATATTATGAAGTTTAACTGCCATGACATAAAAGCATTTGATTTCCTCATACAGACTGTAATGTGTTACATGAGAAGATAAGTGAACAGGACTTACTTGTGGATCTTTCAGATCTCCATCACAGGCTCGACAGTACCTTCAATCAAGGAAGTAACATATTATTTCAAATTGCTTACAATTTTCAATAGAGTTAGAATCGACTGGAATGGATAGAGAACTTCCCTTAGTTTTGCCTAGTTGTCATAAATAATGTTTTAAGAATACAGTATAAAATAATTACCTTTCTCCTTCATACTTCTCCAGGGGAACCTCACTAAATGCATCTAGTGGAAATAAGTGATGGTAGGAACGAGCAAGATGAGGGGCCGACACCAAGGTTAAACCTGAAAAATAATTAAATTCTTTACACGAGTATCAAGCATGGATATGTTAAGCTTAAATTAAGCAGTTACAGGCATGTAACCAATTTAAAAGAATACTCTAACTTTACAAATACAAGCATGTATGTTTAGATATTCAGTCTCCGTTAAATTATATTTTTTACTTTTCCATCTAATGTGCATGCACAGTCACTTTGCATCAGATAAACTGCATTACGTTGTTGTTGTTGTGGTTCTGGTGCTTAGAGTGTCCCTTTAAAACAGCGTGGTCACACACCCTCTGCCACCCCCTGCAAAATTAGTATTTCATAAAGATAAAATCTTTATGAAACTCATATTTACGGTCTTGGAATTTTACCAAAATTTCAACCCAGTCAACAGATGTACTGAGACAAAGTAGGGACTAGTCACTGAGGGACTACTTTGTCTCAGTATTTTTCCTACGCCTGACACTTTATGGAACGACCACTGCCTGGAAATGTCAATTCCCCCCAGCCCTCACCAGTGACTACTGCAGGGAAACTGGTTCCATCTATGGTCGATCCCGAGGTCTCGCAGGATCCTTCTTAGACCTCTCGGCTATAATCTCATGCATGCGAGAAAGTAGTAGCTTCATGTCTGTGGTCTTTACAAAATATGCAAAGTCAAGAGACGGTGACAGTGCCACTTTAAGCTTTAGTAAAGAAATCAATTAAAGCAGCCCTGACAACAGTAGCTGACATTTCAAACTACATATCTCTGTATTATACTGGAACCTGTAAAGTATTCTGGATCTATAGCATACAAAGCGTCAATTTTGTAGTGGAGCACATTGGTATGAAAAAAAAAAAAAAAGGAAGGAACCTTGCAAGAGAACTTTGGCACTGAGAAAGCAACCACCATAATTCAGACTAAGCTGTGGCAAATTCCAGTGTTTCTTTTGCAGGGACCCAATGAACTGGTAATGTACTAATTAAATAATTAGGTAATCAAATTAACGCTCTTTTAAGGACCACATTTAATTTATATTGCCATATAATGCTTAGCCCGCCAGACATCCAAATAGTTTAATAATGATGGATCCTTTACTCTGTACCGATTACAAATGACTCATTTCACTCAATGTTATTTCTATTCTGGAAAAGTCAAGATTTCCACACAGCAGACCTTAAAATAGGATCTGTATGTACTTACGGCAGACTTTACATTCCACAGGAAGTTCAGAGTACTTGGCTTTACATTGTGGACAGAAGTAACCGCCTAATGTCAGGCCTGGATCAGTGTTGTTATCAAGGTGCCTGAAAACCATACAAAACATGTATATTGTGCAGAGCTTTTGTCAAAGGGTATCATACATCCCGATCTGAACTTATTTCTTCCTACTGTATTGAACACCAGCCAAAACTTTGTTAAATAAAAACTGAGGAAATAGTAATAAAATGTGTCTGGCCACTCAAGTAGTTCAAGGAAGCATGTGTTTTGGTTTTTTTTTACCCATACCTTGCCTGTGAATCACAATGCCAACATAGAAAAAAAATGTTTAGTTTTCAACCAAATCTTAAAGCACAGTGTGTTTACTTTAGAAGTTAATTATCTTATGTTCTGTTAATTGAACTCTAATCTGTTGCAGGCTCTAGCAGGCAACTCAATGTACACTATAGTGTTAGGAATACAGACATGTATTCCTAGCTCTGGTGAGCTGTACCTACAGATTTGTTTTAGCCCCCTCCTCCCCCCCACAGCCCTGCGAGCCCCTCCACTTCCTGTGTCTCCAACTGATGGCCAGTCCAATGCTCCTCTATTGGAAACTGCTTCAGTGCGTACATTCAAATGCTTCTCATAGGAAAGCATTGCATTTTACTCTGCTAGTGCAGCAAAAGGACCTCTAGTGGCTATCTAGAAAAACAGCCACTATAGGTGTGTTTGACCCTGCAATGTAAACATTGTTCTTTCTACAAAAGGGTTAAAAATGCAAGTCAAAGACCACTTCATGGAAATTAAATGGTCTGGGTGACCTTAGTGATCCTTTAACAGAGGTGGAGATAAGAAATTCTAAATCAAACACAGTAAAATAAATTTAAAATCATTATATAAGTGTGTAGGGAGGTTATATTAGTCTCAGGCAGGGAAGGGGAAACAAGGACTGCATAAACAAAGTGATCTGACTAATAAATGACAGTGGGCCTGAGTTAAACAACAAAATCACTGTAGCCAATTTAATTGAATTAAAAATGTATACTGGTTAGAGTAAACCGATACACTGTAGCTAATTTTATTAAAAATGTATACTGGTTTGAGCGAACTAATACACTGTAGCTAATTTAATTGAATTAAAAAATGTATACTGGTTTGAGTGAACTAATACAGTTTTGATTTTTATTTCAACAAATTAATTTAATCTACCTGAATTTGTTATGTTTGCATGAGTACATTATTCATGCACATTACACACATATTTTTCTCTTTCATTTATATTGATGAAGAGAAAATTATTTTGAGATGGTATATTTTTATTTATTATCTTTTAAATATGTGTAGCTAAAGTGTAACTCAAACCAAAACCAGTATATTATAAAAACACGGTTTTGGATAGAGTAAACCTTGCTGGCCTCTGTCACTTTAAAAAGATTAAAAAAGATAAAGAAAAAAAAAAAAACTATTCTTCGATCCAGTGCCAAAGTCAACTTCTCCCTGCAACTTGATCCTCTTTCAGTGAAGTCACTCCCCATCACTGCAGGGAAAGGAACATCCCAGAGGATGAGGAGAGGACTGGGGCAGGATAGAGGGTCGAGCTGACAAGAGACACCCAGTACGCATAGAATTAACATTAGCCAACCTAGAACTTTCATCCTCTGCCAGAATGCTGATATATCTCTGAAGGTGTATTGTTTCAGTCTCAAAGCACCATAACCACTGCAAATCCTTAAAGTGGTCATGGTGCTTCGAGTAAACCTTTAAGAGTAGATATTGCTTCCTCAATGGAACCGGTCTGAAAATCACACCTGCTGTCAGATGGATCCAGTCATTCAAAGCTCCAGAATGGACCCCAATAACATGCACTCAAGTCAGAAGATCTTTCATCACCTCTAATTATTGAAAACGAGCACCTTCCACTGAAGAAGCAGTAAGAGAAACATGCGTGCTAACAGCTTGCCTAAATAACACCACTGACAGAAACAGTTAACACGTATGAACAAAACTGAATGTTTAACACTTACGCCATACTAAAAGATGGTTTTGCGTCTTGGTCGGAGAGAAAACCCAGTGTATGCTGAGGAAAGCCTACAAAGAAAGATGGCAACGTAATCACAACTTAAATCTTATATTGGCTTATGAACGGTTATTAGATGAAAGAACTTTTGCATGATAGAGTTGTGCTCCTTTTTTTAACAAAACACAAACAAAGTTTCTATTATCTAGACCAGCACTTTAAATGTGTCGTGAATGACACTGCTGCTAAGTGTTGGGTAGAAGCTTATGGGATATCCACAAAGGAACACTCCAGACACGAAGAGCACTTCAAATATGATGTGCTATGTGTTTTTTAGTCTGTCATTTTGTGTTGACAATTTAGAATAGAATGTGCCTGTCTTCTCTATGAGCAAGGCCGAATTTGTGTGCGCTCGTGTCTCCTGCAGAGAGGCTTCTCAATGAGATGAATGTCCTGCCTAAAGAGTAAATTTGGGGCCAAGAAATGCAGCTTTTGCAAGCGGCTTTTTCATATATTGTCAAAGAAAACATGCAGAAACAACTTCTGAGTTAAAGGTTTTGCCCTGTGAAGGCAAATACCGTTTTAGAAAAAGGAAAACAAAATGAGCATCATCTGAAACGGCGTACTTAATAATAATCATCAATGCTATACAGAATAAAATAATCACCAGAGTCATATTTACAAATTACACCATGGATCAATTTTTCATTAAAAAAAAAAAAAAAAGGAAGGAAGAGTTTGCTTACCCATGCGGATGAGAGAACACTCCGAGCTGTTATTTGCAGGAGGAGGGCTCACATGATACATAAGGAGTTCTTTGTAGTGACTTTCATCCAAAATAACATGGTAGACACCTATATAAAATAAAAACACAAGCAACACATGAAAAGAACTCACAACAATGCACACATAGATAAAGTAATGGAACGATAAAACATCCCCCACATTTAATTACTGTTTTTCCTCTGTAGGTTTATACAAAGTACTATGTTTTTGTGACTAACGTAAATTATATCTTCCCCACATTGTTCCATTTCTCCAGCATGTTCCCTCCTGGCACTAGTACAGGCAAAGCATTGTCAGATCTCTCAATACAAGAATTGTGTTCATGTGACATCTTTGAACTTGTATTGGTGGGTATACCAATGATAAACTTCAAACTAACAAGAGGAAGGACTGTCTTTTAGTTTCTTCAACACAAGAGATGCAAGGTGTCATCGTGCTACAATACACAATGACCTTGGGTGTAAACTAAACCAAATATTTGCAAGGG
Source organism: Pelobates cultripes (assembly GCA_933207985.1). NCBI lineage: Eukaryota > Metazoa > Chordata > Amphibia > Anura > Pelobatidae > Pelobates > Pelobates cultripes. The sequence continues at coordinate 297,420,418 of OW240916.1, read as the reverse complement.
TGCATGGCAAGATTAATTTTTTTCTTTTTCAATATTTGAACTCTGTTATATAAACATTAACCTGATTTAAGCAGCACACTAGTTTACTTTAAAAACATTTCAATTTCACATCATTTTTTAGTTTTTAGCCCCTCTGGCTTAACATTTTCCTTTATAATAAGGTTTTTTAGATACTAGTTTTACCAGCGGCTGCCATATAGACATATTTTTTAACTTTCCTCTTTTGAAAAATACTGACGTCTCTTTTCACATTGTCAGGTCCTGTGTTCCAGGTGATGAAATACTACAATTGTCATAATGTTTTGATAGAATATGGGTGATTTGAGACCAAGAAGGGTGCAGTTCTGTGACACCTGGAGTGTTCCATGAACACACACCCATCTTCCTTTCCCTTTCAAACAGGCTTCAGACGTATTTCATAGAATATACTGCTCACCACCAGTCTCTTTTGTCAGCACAGTGCAAACTCGAACTTCAGCTGAAAGGCCTATGACAGACACTCTGATTTTGCTGGCTTTCAAACACTGCCAAGGAAATCAAAGACAACGTATAGTCAGTCAATGTACAAAAACATTTCAAATGGACGGCAACACCACGTACTTAACATCTAGCTCTACAAAGAAAAAGCATCAGCCCTGGTTAAGAGGAAGATCTCTTAGTCGTTCCAAAGAACATGGATGGTCTGTCTTAGACAGGGTTCTCTAAAATGTCTGCTGCTGTATATGATCAACCATTACATTATAACTCAGGTTGCGCTACTCTACCCTTAAATCGAAATTTGCTTCTTAAAACAGTTATGACACGTAGTCAATGCACAAACTTGGGAAATTGCTACTTGTGGCTATTCTAAAATAATGCAGTTATTATTCTGATTACTATTAAAAAAAAAAAAAAATACTTTAGTGGTAGATGTAAAATAAAAAACTAGAGGGCAACTAAAACAGTTATATGAAAAACACATAAAATAAGTCACAATAGTCTGCATTTTATCTTAAAAGCCCCCTCCCTAGTCACTTTGTGTGAAGGAAACCCAGACTTATAAGGACAGTATAAGAAGAAGTCACATTCTCCATAATCTAGGACTGCACTGACAATGCTAGATATCCTTGGTTTCTTTAAGGCATTTACCTTTATTAGTTCATAGATATTTGAAGGATCACAAGTTGTCAGACTACTAAAAATCACTAAGATCTCTCGACTCGTATGCGCCGGCATGTGTCTGTATGAAATTGCACATTCAAATTAGAACACTTTGCAAATATGAATCAAGCAGTAAATCAACAAAACAAAAAAAACAAAACAAAAAAAAAAAAAAAACACATACCAAGCAAATTATACATTTTTATATTGAGGACAACAGTAAAGCATGTAAATCTCAAACACACACCAAAACTATATGTGCTCACAATCAGACAATTTTAACCTCCACATTGTCCAAGTCAAACAGCCAACACATGTAAAGGAACATACAATAAAGAATCACATTCAAGGAAACATAAGGCAAGGTGCTGAAATGATTCAGTAAATGATTAAGATGGTAAAATGCTACTGGACACTAGAAGTACTAACTTCAATGTCTGCAGTGCTAGGTTTAATGAGTTGTAGAGGGATGGTTCGCCCGTGCAGGTCATATCTACAGCTTTCTTCAGGGCAGTTATGTGCTGTCTGGGGTTCCCTGGAAAAAGGTAAAAGGTTTAGTGATCGCAAAGACTGTCATTCCCCCATTAGTAAGCTTTTCTAAGCAACATGTAATAGCAGTAAATAACATGAAGATTGGAAGATTAAAATAACTACTCTTAATCCCTGCGGCAGAATATAATGAAACTTATCTTGTCCCAGATCTTAAGTTGCATGCCATGGATGAGTCCAGCTGAGACAAAGTGCATTAGATCAACTGTTACTTGTGCACTAAATTTAGTAGAAAAGTGGACCAGGTGTCTGCAGTACCTACAGTGTCTAGAAAGATATTAAACCAATGCTGCCACAGATTCACAATACCTTGTCTTGCCACTTACATCTCTAGACAAGCTACACAGTATATCTTTACACTTTTTTTGGTTTTCTTCCTAATTATATTAACCCCATTAAGGACACATGACGGTAATATTCCGTCATGATTCCCTTTTATTTCTGAAACTGTGTCCTAAGGGGTTAAAGAAGTAAGGACTGTTGTAATTCAATATTAAATTTATCTAAAACACATTTGAGATGATCTGTGTGGACGATTATTATAACGTATGTTATAAGGCACTCTGAGAACAGTCTCAGAATGTGCCACGTTTTTGGATTTCATACAGGCGAGATTGGAATGAGAAAATAAATAAATACAATTAGAAAAAAACCTGCAGATTTGTATTTCCTGAATTACTTTATGAGTAACAGGATTTGTAAAGGCCATTATTCACTATAATTTGCATCCAACATCACCGTAGCCTCACTGTCATACACATATTCACACATATTACTCAATCAGTGGCATAATGTTGCTGCATTAATTAAAGGATCGTACGGAGTTTCACGATCCAGTATTTGGTTCTCATTTGTTTATCATCTCTGGTTTCAGATGAAAGTCTTGCTTAAATGAACAGTTAAATCTTTAAAAATAGAATAATAGCATGGGCATTAAAAAGAACTAACATGATGGATTACAGTGTCACAGGATTTCTGGCTCAGCAGGATTTAAAATGGACAAGTTTCATACCAGCGAGTTCTGTCAGTTTTTCTGCTCGTTTGTTCCTTGTAACAATGAGGCCAACCTGAAAAATGCAAGTCCAGGAAAAAAAAAAAAAAAATTAAAGAGAGAAAAATTAATCACGAGTTACTTCAAAACTAAAAAAATGAAAAAGGAGTTTATCTATAGTTATGAACAGAAAAACACAATGTATAATAATGTTGGGCTCGAACATGTATAATATGGGCTTTGACTTTGGAACTTCAACATCCCAATGCTACAGAATAAGACCTATTTGACTATTTTCGGTATCTAGAGATCAGGGACTTTGCCCAAAATCCACACATGAAAAAAGCAGCCCGGACACAGCTAACATTCTTTGAAAAGAAACAGATCAAAAGGGCCTCATCACCAGTCTATACTCACACTTATGCATCAACACTACAGACTGGGGGTCTGCGATACACGGACCAGTGGGAAGCAGAACTCGGGGAGACATTGGAAGGAACTAAGTAGCAAGACATCTGGGAGATTAACAGTCGGACCTCGATATGTGTCACGATGCAAGAGCAATCGTACAAAACAATGTTCAGGTGGTACACTACCCCGGTCCAGCTCTACCACATGCACAAAACCCTGACAGACCAATGTTGGAGACTATACGGACAGAGAGGCACGTACAAACATATGAGGTGGGACTGCACTCGGATACAAACGCTTTGGGGAAAAGTTAAACGACCTAATAACGAACATCTTCCACAGACCACTGACGCCTCACCCGTGGGGACAGTACTATTACTGTCTAGGCCGCTTGATGGATATGGACTAGACCAGAACAAAAACTGATGCAAAAAATTGCCCTAGCTGCCAGAAGGTCAATAGCTCAAACCAGGCTGTGGTCAGAGGTCCCATCCATCAACATGGTCATATTAAAACTAAAAGATACACACTTAATGGTTAAATTGACTGCCAAGGTCCGAGGTACGCTAAAAACCTTTGAGAGGGAGTGGGAGCTGTGGAAATCCTTCCTAGATGAGTCGACCTAACCTGTCCACTGCTGCGGCCTGCTGGGTTCCAGGGGGGCTGCCCGGACACCACCCCTCACCTCTGTCCTCTTGGCGAACCCCGTTTCGTGCTGAACCTCTCTCTTTCTACTTCTTCTCCACCCTCTACTCTTCCACTTATCCACCTTCTATTCTCTTACACATTCCGGACGGGCATTCACCCAGACCGGTAAAATACTTAATGAATGGATACCACAAAGTTGACATACGATCTCCACAGCCAGTGGGTAACCACCCGGGAACGATGATATCCAGCTGTATACCACAGACGGGACTTGAGATACTCAGTCGCATCTATTGCCAAAGGTCTCCATTGTATAGGACCCAAAGGCTTGTACTCACTGCAATGTACTAATGTTTCACTCACCCTGAATATTCGTATACTTGCATTGTGGTCACTAGGACCTCTGTTTTATTAACAATGCCAATGAAGTCACCACTGTGGCCACAATACTGCTTTACTTATTGTCATTGTGCACGGTACTGTTTACCACTCAAGTTTAAATAAAGGATGGAAAAATAAAGAAATGAATAAGACCTATTTGTGACAAGAGAATATTCATCTGACAACCATGAGCCCTTGTACTATTTTGATATTGGGACCACACACACACACACGTTTGGCTTCCAGAGAAAATGGCAGAGTCAGACATGACTAGGAATTCTGTTTGGAGGCATGGCGAGACCAGGATCTAGAAAAGGAGGAGGGAACTCAGTCTTAACTGAAAGTTTATGAAGATAGACATTAGGGTGATCACAGCTATTTTTAAAGAAATATTTCAATGCTAAGACAGGTAACAATGTAGTCTAGCGGGGAAATTCTTAGTAACTTGATTAGAGCATTGAAACTGTCAGTTATTTACTACAGTGAGAATTTGAGTTTAAGATGAAAAATAGCTGAATTGGGAAAATCTTTAACTTCAAGCCAAACTTCAAGTTTGACTTCTTTGGCGTAGAATTTGAAAATTACTTTGAATTCTGACTGTAGTTAATAACCCTAAAAGTGAACTCAAAATTACTTTTAAACATAAGGCCAGAGAAGCTGAAATAAATCATAGCTAAGAGAGAATGTTTCCATTTCAGCTATTTTCATTTCACCTTAAATTTGAAATGGTCTGTGAATTCACCTTGAATTCTCATTTTAATGACTATACCTGTGTGATGACAGAATAATGGCATAGTTGAAATGGCTGCATCTAACATAACACGTTATTGACAAACAAGGATGAGTCAGAGAGTAGACTGTCTGCTTCATCCAAAGTACAAAGCAAATGAGACTTGGATCTGACTGAAGTCATGTTTATAAACTCTCTTAGATCTTAAGTAGCACGGTAATCAAAGGAAGCAGACTAGGATCCAGGAACAAATACCAAGAGTGCCAGATGCCTTTGCAGGGGCACACGGGTTTATTTTAGCAGGAACTGAACATTAACAGACAATATTCTCAAAGTGCCATATTTACTAGGATATTGTGTGACATCTTTAAATGCTTGCACTTACACACAAAACATATCAGACACTATACAAGGGTAATTGAACAAGGGAGACTGCCATATACGTTAAACTAAAGAAACAGCAGCAGAACAGACGTTGCAAAACTCAGAAGAGTAAGTGACTGGTGGACTGGGAGCCAAGGCACAACAAGATGACTACAATGTGACAAATCTTTAATAGATTATTAGCATTTGTACATGGGCATTATAAAGCTATGGAATTTTTTTTATAAAAATTGTTATAATGTACATGTGACCCAATAATATCCCAATGCTAGAGTTTTCTAAAACAAATATAAATAAAATATATGTCAAAAATAAATATGGTTTTGTCATTTACCAAAAATGAAGGGAAAAAAAAAATGTGTTTTACAAACTGCGGTGCAGCACTTACCTGACTGATAGGATTTTGATCAAAGTATTCATCCACAAAGTATTCTAGCAGCTAAAATAAAATAATACCAATGTATGAAATATGTTTTTGTTGCATAATATAGAATCAAAAGCCTCAAATGCAAGAGAAGTCCTTTAGCCCAAAACAGATATAGCTGGATTGATACTATACCAGATTTGAGCTCATTGCCAATGCTTGAAAAATATTATACATAGAGGTACATAAATTAACCTTGATACATATAAACCTGCCTAGCAACTTCTATATAAATAATATAGGTTTTAAAGGTGCATGTCATAAAATAAGATTAAAAAAAATATATAACTAGCACTTTAACAAAAATGTATGAATTAGACATAATCAAGAAGCAACATCATGCATCAACTACATTCATAACATTAAAAGTAGCAACTTTTTAATATTCTATGAAGACTAACGATGAATGTGTTGGATTTTAACTGAAATTCCAACTCAGTCAAAAGAAGTAGGGACTACTTGGCCTTATTGAGAACTCTAAACTGGATCCAAATTGTTGAAAGGTTCCTTTGTTGTATTTTAGCAGCCATCGCTTCTGATAGCCGTGGGAAAAGGCATCTTTTTGAGCATCTATAAGTTCTATGGAGGATCCATCTATCGCTGTTATAGAGCTCTCTTTTGTATTTTTATACTTGCACAAAAGAACAGCACTGACACAGGTTCCCAGTGGATAAAGCATCAAGAGCCGAAGACAGAACCCACAAGAAGATGGCAGCATCCAAATGGGAGATATTCAGGTAAGTATATTTTCCTTTAGATTCTCCCCTGTGCTGTTGCATTTTAAGTGGGTATGTCATCTCGGGAAGTGCTCTCACCCCCCTGCCCCCTTCCAAAAAAAAACAAAACAAAAACCACTACTGGACAGAGCCATTTTAAAAAGTAGCGAAACAGTCAACTATCAGCAATTTTAATCTGCTATTTAACAATCTGGCAGATTTTAGCATGGAGATTAACATTTGTGCAGAAAATTCTACCAATGCAAGAACCACCATATATTTAAATGACAATACAAGACTACATAAATTATGCCATGAGCAGACTAATGAAAAAAAAAAAAAAAAAACATCTTTGCTAAGAGTAGATGGATGGATCAACAGGTTGGATATTTTCCATAGCAGAGTTGTGCAGAGTAATATCCCTTTCTATTTGGGCTATTTAACAAACTAAAATACAAAGAAGGCTTGCTAAAATGACCAGCTAGGGAAAAAATTAAAAAATTACTTTAGTGGTCCAGTTCCTCGTTACCTTTAAAGTAGACGTGAGCCTATTGGGTTTCAGATCTTGTTCTTCCATCGTTCTTGATCCATCGACTATCACATAAAGGTGGCGCATCTAGTGAAGGAAGACATATATACGCATCATAGACTGACCATGGGGCAACAAAACACAGGCACAATTTTTTCCCCAATCTTGTTTAACATAAAAATGTAAACGTTAAAAAAAAGACAGTTACATGAATTTCCCTTTGAATGTTATATAATGGATAGTTTTTTTTTTTCTTTATTAAAAAGTAACCAACTCTTACCATTCCAAGTCGCACTTGACCACGTTGTTCAAAGACTCTTAAGAAAACAAAACAAGTGAATTGGGACTAAACAACTTGAATAGAAAGTGAACTAACCACATTAGTTATACACAGGAAAGGAAAAATATCCACTTATCTATTGTAAAAGAAAAAAAATATATATAATAAACAGGCTTTTAAAGGCTACTCCAACCACCATGACCACTTCTGCTTTTTGAAGTGGTCATCGTGGTAGGAGTTTTGATGTGCAATGTTTCATCTTGGATTAAGGGTTGGATTAGGGAACATATTAGGGGTAGGATTGGGGGAAAAGGTATACAAATTTGGTAACAGTGTACTTAAGAACCGTAGCAGAATACAAATATTGGGTGTTTGCAGCAATGGAATATCCATGGTCTGTGAATTTTCCCCAATACAAAATGTGTTCAGAAAAAAAAAAAAGATGAACAGGTAAGATCTAGAACTTTGTTGAAGTGGTTTTGGAGTTTTGCTATGGCTACTACTATTGTAATAAATTACAGTAAGTTATAATTAATAAAGCTGTTACCGTTTCCTTTTGTCTTTGAACAGAATATCATCAATTGTGGCTTTGAGAGATCCAGATTCATCCTCCTTCAGCACTTCCCTAATGAGAACAAAATCAATAAAATTGCAAAAATGCACACAATTTTTGAAGTGCTGAGCAATGTAATAATAATACATGATAAGAAGGTATTGTTCTACAACAATTGGGGATCCATTCTTAGCCAGCCCTGGCTCAAGTTCTGCACTTTTTTTTTTTTTAAACTGTGCAATATGCTGTTTAATGAATAAAACTCAGATAATTCTATGTGAAATAATGTAAATATATATAGTTATATAGGTTGAGAAGAAAAAAAAAAAAAAAAGTTAATTGAGCTCATCCTTTAAAACACATCTTGTTATGCTGTAGATCTAAGAGAAGGCAATGATAATTAAAGTGAAGTCCATCAGGGACATCGACGGCAAGAGAAGAAGACTTAACGCGTAGGTTCCTTAGCGACCTAGGTCTGCCCAAGTTGCCACAGGAAGCTGCTGAAACTCTGGCCCCGGATGAAATAGATAGATCAATCACTGCCTTAAAAAGGGAATAGGACTCCTGGACCAGACGGCTTCGATGGTAGCTATTATAAGACGTTTCAAGACATACTCACACCCCACTTAACTACAGTATTCAATAGGTTTAGGACAGGAGGCACACCAAACCCAGATATGTCTCTGACTACCATAGTATTACTGCCAAAACCAGATAAGGACCCACTACTGTCCAAAAGTTATAGGCCCATATCCCTAATAAACCATGATATGAAAATACTGGCGAAAATCCAAGCAGACAGGCTTAACCCCTTCCTAGTGAATATGATCAATGCGGATCAAGTAGGCTTCATACCGGGCAGACAGTTATTTGAACATGGACCTGATATGGAAGCAGACAGTCACTCGGACCCCAACGCTACTAGTATCGCTTGACGCAGAAAAAGCGTTCGATTGAGTGAAGTGGCCTTATTTGTTTACGCTCCTGAAGCACCTGGGTTTCCCGGGACAGTTTATGGCCTTGCTCAGAGCCATGTATAGCAATGTAAGAGCACAGGTGAAAATTTCAGGGGCCTTGATACGCCCTTTCCAACTCTCCATTGGGACTAGGCAGGGATGTCCCCTCTCTCCCCTTTTATTCGTCTTATCGCTAGAACCTCTACTACAGGTGCTAGAGCAACACCCAGAAGTGAAGGGGGGTAAACGTGGGAGGGAGAGAATTCTTGGTCTCAGCCTATGCGGATGATGTGCTCTTGGTGCTCACTGACCCGGTGAACTCGATGGGGGCCTTGCAGAAGATACTAGGGGATTATGGAGCAATATCAGTCTACAAAGCCAATATGGCAAAGTCCAGTGTGCTCCCTATAGGTGTTCCAGCAACAGAAACAACACTAATACGTGATCCTCTTGGCACTGGAAGCAAGGTAAGTAATCTTTTAAACTTTCATTTTTATATATATATATATATATATATATATATATATATATATATATATATATATATATATATATATATATATATATATATATATATTTTTTTTTTTTTTAATTATTTTTTTAATCAGCAATGGGGGGAAGGAAGGGTGATTGGACAGAAGAGAAGCTATAGAAAGGGAACAGCAAACCCTTAACACACAAAGTGCAAGTGAGGTGTTCTAGATAGCGACTTCCCCAGTGTTTAAAAACCACTTAAAAACACACATACAATAGGAAAATAGAAAACAGATAGGGGGCGCTCTAAAATGTGTGTGAAACCAAAGAAATAAAGTAAATACGTATTTACTTTATTTCTTTGGTTTCACACATTTTAGAGCGCCCCCTATGTGTTTTCTATTTTCTTATGGAAATGGAAGCTAATTACTGTTATTTTTGCTACTGTCGGTTCTCTTTAAAAGCTTACCATGTTCTTTCATAGCCCCCTTCCCAGCGCTTTGTTTTTTCAGGTTCTTCATCCATGGTTTTGTCTTCTGCACAACCTTTTTTCACTACAATTAAACAATATATTATTCATTACAACCTATTATAGTCAATGCTGTCACAGAGGAACGCTGCATGGTGAAATATGTCATAATTTTACAATGTCCCACAATATAGTGTGATATGTTATACAGGGTTAGTCGCTAAAGTGAGAATTGATACATTCTAAACGATTATTTTTTTTTATATAGGCCAATATAGCCAAGATAGAAAACTTCTCCAAGCCAATTCTGTTTTCAGTTCGGCTACTTTGGTCTTAAATTAGAAATTCATGCAGCAGTCTCCGTAATTCTCTCATTAATAATTATTATTATTTATATAGCACCAACAAATTCCGTAGCGCTATACAATGGGTGGACTAAAAGACACATAATTGAGATAAGACCACTGGACGTACAGGAACAGAGGGGGTTGAGGGCCCCGCTCGATGAGCTTACATGCTAGAGGGAGTGGGGTATAGTGACACAAAGGGTTAAAGTAGGGGAATTAAATAGTTTGTTAGAGAAGTGTTTATTGAGTGCTTGGTAGGTCATTTTTGACAGTTGCAGGAAAGGAGTCATGGGGTGGGGGATGAGAAACCCGATGATAGTTTAATTGATACGCCTTAATGAAGAAGTGAGTTTTCAAAGATTTTTTGAAGGAGTGGAGGCTGGGTGAAAGTCTGATTGAAGAGGGAAGGGAGTTCCACAGAATAGGTGAAGCTCTGGAGAAGTCTTGAAGGCGAGCAGAGGTGGGGATCCGGGCAGAGGATAGGCGTAGGTCTTGGGCTGAACGCAGGGGTCTCGACAGGACATACTTGTGTATGAGGGAGTATATGTATGTTGGAGCAGCATTATGTAGGGATTTGTAAGCAAGCGCCAGAATTTTGAATTGGGCCCTATATCTAACTGGAAGCCAATGCAGGGACTGACAGAGCGTGGAGGAGTGGGAGGTGCGACCGGACAGGAAAATAAGCCTCGCAGCCGCATTCATTATAGATTGCAGCGGTGCAAGCTGGGAACATGTAAGACTGGTGAGAAGGGGATTGCAATAGTCAAGACGAGAGAGAACAACAGCATGAACCTGTACCTTAGCCGCATCCGGCGTTACATATGGGTGGATGCACGCTATGTTCTGGAGTTGGAAGCGACAGGATTTGGCTATCGAATGGACATGAGGAGTAAAAGAGAAGTCAGAATCAAAAAGAACCCCTAGGCAGTGAGCCTGCGAGGTAGAGGTGATAGTAGCGCCGTTGACTTGGATGGAGACAGACACAGGAGTAGCAGCACTTGAGGGAGGAAAAACTAGAAGTTCTGATTTGGACAGGCTGAGTTTAAGGAAGTGGGCAGCCATCCAGTTGAAAATTGCAGAGAGGGAGTCAGAAACACGAGTCAAGGTGGGCAGAGAGAGATCAGGGGAGGACAGGTAGATTTGCGTGTCATCTGCATATAAATGATATTGGAAGCCAAAGGAGCTGATGAGTTTACCAAGGGAGGCAGTATAGATAGAGAACAGTAGGGGGCCTAGGACAGAACCTTGGGGAACGCCGACAGAGAGGGGTTGGGGAGAAGAGGCAGAGCAAGAGAAAGAAACACTGAAGGAGCGCTGGGAGAGGTAGAAGGAGCACCAGGAGAGAGCAGTATCCCGTAGACCAAAGTTACGGAGAATGTGAAGAAGCTGTTGATGATCAACAGTGTCAAAGCCGGCAGAAAGATCAAGGAGGATTAGGATAGAGTATTGGCCGCGAGATTTAGCAGAAATTAAATCGTTGGATACTATGGTCACAGCAGTTTCGACAGAGTGACCAGCGCGGAATCCAGACTGAAGGGGGTCAAGCAGAGAGTTGGATTCGAGAAAGTCTGTCAATCTGCCGTACACAACTCTCTTGAGGATCTTGGAGGAAAATGGCAGTAGCGAGATGGATGGGGAGTTGAGATCATGGTTCAGCTTTTTCAGAATCGGGGTTACGGTTGCACGTTTGAAGGGTGAGGGAAATGTGCCAGAGAAAAGGGAGAGATTGAAAATGTTAGCGAGAGGAAGCGCAAGAGAGGGAGACAAAGTGCGGATGAGATGCGAGGGAATAGGATCGAGGAAGCAGGTGGTGGGGCGGGAGGACAGGAGCAGAGCAGAAACCTCTTGTGCTGTAGAAGGTGCAAATGAGCATAGGATGGCAGGGAGAGTGGGGTTGGGTGATGTATTGATAGGGGTAGGAGAGAGATTAGAGATATCTTTCCTGATTGTAGAGATCTTCTCAATGAAATGAGATGCAAAGTTTGTGGCGGAAAAGGGGGTGGAAGGAGGGGGAGTCACAGGGCGAAGAAAAGCATCAAAAGTGTAAAACAGGTGTTTGGGTTGATGGGACAGTGTGCTTATGAGGGTGTTGAAGTAGTTTACTTTTGCAGAGGAAAGAGCCATGCTGTAGGAGCGCAGCATAAATTTATAATGGACAAAGTCAGATGCAAAGTGATACTTTCTCCAGCAGCGTTCAGCAGTTCTGAAACATTTTTGGAGGTAACGGGTCAGCTTGGTGTGCCAGGGTTGTAGTGTGGGCGCTTGGTGCGGTTAACTGTAGGAGGTGCCATGATGTCAAGTTGAGAGGAGAGAGAGGAGTTGTAGAGTGAGGTTGCAGAGTTAGGGCAGTTGAGATTTGAGATGGGTAAAAGGAGTGTTTGGAGTTTGGTGGAGAAGTGCTGGAGATCGAGGGAGTTGAGGTTTCTGCGAGGTTGGAGAGTTGATGGTGGTGAAATTTTGGTATGGGGTATGCAGATGTTAAATGTTAGCAGATGGTAGTCAGACAAAGGAAATGGAACAGTGGAGAGATCAGAGGTGGTACAGAGATTGGTGAAGATGAGGTCAAGAGTGTTTCCTGCATTGTGAGTTGCTGAGGAAGAAATCTGTGCGAATCCAAAGGAGGAGGTTACAGAGAGCAGACGAGAGACATCAGGGCAGTTGAGCTTGTTGATAGGGATATTGAAGTCCCCAAGTATGAGAGAGGGAGTGCTAGAGGAAACAAAATGGGGTAACCAGGAGGAAAAGAGTTCAATAAATAGTTTAGGGTACAGCACACAGCGCCCCTCTCGCTGTGTGTTATTACACACAGCGCCCCTCTCGCTGTGTGTTATTACACACAGCGCCCCTCTCGCTGTGTGTTATTACACACAGCGCCCCTCTCGCTGTGTGTTATTACACACAGCGCCCCTCTCGCTGTGTGTTATTACACACAGCGCCCCTCTCGCTGTGTGTTATTACACACAGAGCCCCTATCACTGTGTGCTGTGTGTTATTATACACAGAGCCCCTCTCGCTGTGTGTTATTACACACAGAGCCCCTCTCGCTGTGTGTATTACACACAGAGCCCCTCTCGCTGTGTGTTATTACACACAGAGCCCCTCTCGCTGTGTGTTATTACACACAGAGCCCCTCTCGCTGTGTGTTATTACACACAGAGCCCCTCTCGCTGTGTGTTATTACACACAGAGCCCCTCTCGCTGTGTGTTATTACACACAGAGCCCCTCTCGCTGTGTGTTATTACACACAGAGCCCCTCTCGCTGTGTGTTATTACACACAGAGCCCCTCTCGCTGTGTGTTATTACACACAGAGCCCCTCTCGCTGTGTGTTATTACACACAGAGCCCCTCTCGCTGTGTGTTATTACACACAGAGCCCCTCTCGCTGTGTGTTATTATACACAGAGCCCCTCTCGCTGTGTGTTATTACACACAGAGCCCCTCTCGCTGTGTGTTATTACACACAGAGCCCCTCTCGCTGTGTGTTATTACACACAGAGCCCCTCTCGCTGTGTGTTACTACACACAGAGCCCCTCTCGCTGTGTGTTACTACACACAGAGCCCCTCTCGCTGTGTGTTACTACACACAGAGCCCCTCTCGCTGTGTGTTACTACACACAGAGCCCCTCTCGCTGTGTGTTATTACACACAGAGCCCCTCTCGCTGTGTGTTATTACACACAGAGCCCCTCTCGCTGTGTGTTATTACACACAGAGCCCCTCTCGCTGTGTGTTATTACACACAGAGCCCCTCTCGCTGTGTGTTATTACACACAGAGCCCCTCTCGCTGTGTGTTATTACACACAGAGCCCCTCTCGCTGTGTGTTATTACACACAGAGCCCCTCTCGCTGTGTGTTATTACACACAGAGCCCCTCTCGCTGTGTGTTATTACACACAGAGCCCCTCTCACTGTGTGTTATTATACAGAGCCCCTCTCACTGTGTGTTATTATACAGAGCCCCTCTCACTGTGTGTTATTATACACAGAGCCCCTCTCACTGTGTGTTATTATACACAGAGCCCCTCTCACTGTGTGCTGTGTGTTATTATACACAGAGCCCCATCACTGTGTGTTATTATACAGAGCCCCTCTCACTGTGTGTTATTATACACAGAGCCCCTCTCACTGTGTGTTATTATACACAGAGCCCCTCTCACTGTGTGTTATTATACACAGAGCCCCTCTCACTGTGTGTTATTACACACAGAGCCCCTATCACTGTGTGCTGTGTGTTATTATACACAGAGCCCCATCACTGTGTGTTATTATACAGAGCCCCTCTCACTGTGTGTTATTATACACAGAGCCCCTCTCACTGTGTGTTATTATACACAGAGCCCCTCTCATTGTGTGTTATTATACACAGAGCCCCTCTCCCTGTGTGTTATTATACACATACTGTATGACTGAGCCCCCCCCCCACATGTTACAGCCATACATTATCCCCCCCGGTTGATACATTGTCTCCCAGCCATACCGCTCTAGCTCTGCCACTGCTTTCCAGCGTCCACCCGGCGAAAAGTGTCATGTGACCCGTGACGTCAAGACGTTTTTCAGACGCTCTGGTGTGGAGTCTCAGACACGGAAGGATCCATTCCTGTGGATGGGGGGGGGGAGAGCAGCTATTCTCGGGAGATACCATTATAATAATACAGGCTCCCTGAGTGACTTCCTGGTTACTGATACAGTGTAGGCTGTCAGTGTAGGCTGTCAGTGTATGGTGTCAGTGTAGGCTGTCAGTGCATGGTGTCAGTGCAGGGTGTCAGTGTAGGGTGTCAGTGTAGGGTGTCAGTGTAGGCTGTCAGTGTAGTGTGTCAGTGTAGGCTGTCAGTGTAGGCTGTCAGTGTAGGCTGTCAGTGTAGGCTGTCAGTGTAGGGTGTCAGTGTAGGCTGTCAGTGTAGGCTGTCAGTGTAGGGTGTCAGTGTAGGCTGTCAGTGTAGGGTGTCAGTGTAGTGTGTCAGTGTAGGCTGTCAGTGTAGGGTGGCCAGTGTAGGCTGTCAGTGTAGGCTGTCAGTGTAGGGGTGTCAGTGTATTGTCAGTGTAGTGTGTCAGTGTAGGCTGTCAGTGTAGGCTGTCAGTGTAGGCTGTCAGTGTAGGCTGTCAGTGTAGGGTGTCAGTGTAGGCTGTCAGTGTAGGCTGTCAGTGTAGTGTGTCAGTGTAGGCTGTCAGTGTATGGTGTCAGTGTAGGGTGTCAGTGTAGGCTGTCAGTGTAGGGTGTCAGTGTAGGCTGTCAGTGTAGGGTGTCAGTGTAGGCTGTCAGTGTATGGTGTCAGTGTAGGCTGTCAGTGTAGGCTGTCAGTGTATGGTGTCAGTGTAGGCTGTCAGTGTAGGCTGTCAGTGTAGGCTGTCAGTGTAGGGTGTCAGTGTAGGCTGTCAGTGTAGGGTGTCAGTGTAGGCTGTCAGTGTAGGCTGTCAGTGTATGGTGTCAGTGTAGGCTGTCAGTGCATGGTGTCAGTGTAGGGTGTCAGTGTAGGCTGTCAGTGTAGGGTGTCAGTGTAGGCTGTCAGTGTATGGTGTCAGTGTATGGTGTCAGTGTAGGCTGTGAGTGTAGGCTGTCAGTGTAGGGTGTCAGTGTAGGCTGTCAGTGTAGGGTGTCAGTGTGGGCTGTAAGTGTAGGGCTGCCGGGGTGTAGGGTGTCAGTGTAGGCTGTCAGTGTAGGCTGTCAGTGTATGCTGTCAGTGTATGGTGTCAGTGTAGGCTGTCAGTGTAGGCTGTCAGTGTATGGTGTCAGTGTAGGCTGTCAGTGCATGGTGTCAGTGTAGGGTGTCAGTGTAGGGTGTCAGTGTAGGGTGTCAGTGTAGGCTGTCAGTGTAGGGTGTCAGTGTAGGGTGTCAGTGTAGGCTGTCAGTGTAGGCTGTCAGTGTAGGGTGTCAGTGTAGGGTGTCAGTGTAGGCTGTCAGTGTAGGGTGTCAGTGTAGGCTGTCAGTGTAGGGTGTCAGTGTAGGGTGTCATTGTAGGCTGTCAGTGTAGGCTGTCAGTGTAGGGTGTCAGTGTAGGCTGTCAGTGTAGGGTGTCAGTGTATGCTGTCTGTGTAGGCTGTCAGTGTAGGGTGTCAGTGTATGCTGTCAGTGTAGGCTGTCAGTGTAGGCTGTCAGTGTATGGTGTCAGTGTAGGCTGTCAGTGTAGGCTGTCAGTGTAGGCCAGTGATGGCGAACCTTTTTGAGCCCGAGTGCCCAAACCGCAATACATGCCAACATTTTTCTCCTTAAAGTGCCAACACGGCAATTAAACCCAAATACTGAGGTTGTCCGTACTGTTGTCCGAACTAATAACTTTTGTTTTAAAAGAACACAGAGAGTTCAATGATACAAATTTTAAATAATGATATAAATAGATAAAATTAAGCTTATATTTATTAGTATCTCCAACAAATGCAATACATACACAGTCTGCTGAATACACACACACAAGACTGTTGAATACAGAGACTGATGAATACACACACACACACACACAGACTGCTGAGTACACACACACACAGACACACAGACTGTTGAGTACACACACACACAGACTGCTGAGTACACACACACACACACAGACTGCTGAGTACACACACACACAGACTGCTGAGTACACACACACACACACAGACTGCTGAGTACACACACACACAGACTGCTGAGTACACGCAAACACAGACAGCTGAGTACACGCAAACACAGACAGACAGCTGAATACATGCAAACACACACAGACTGCTGAATACACACATACTGCATTGAGGTGGGGGTGCGTGTGTGAGTGTTGTATGTGAGGGGTGCTGTGTGTGTGTGGGGGGGTGCTGTGTGTGTGTGTGGGGGGTGCTGTGTGTGTGTGTGTGCTATATGTGTAAGGGTGCTGCGGAGGGGTAGGGGTACTGTGTGTGGGGGGTAGAGGTACTGCTGGGAGGGTAGGGGTACTGTGTGAGGGGGTAGGGGTACTGC
>OW240916.1:297287220-297400058 GCA_933207985.1 Pelobates cultripes | reverse complement strand
CCCTGACACCCGGCGGGCGGGCGCGCGAGGGAGCACTCTCCCTGGCTGAGTGTTTCCTCTTTAGCTCCCTCGCGCGCCGTGTACTGATGCCGGCGCCGGAAGATGACGTCATCTTCCGGCTCCGGCATCAGTACACGGCGCGCGAGGGAGCTAAAGAGGAAACACTCAGCCAGGGAGAGTGCTCCCTCGCGCGCCCGCCAGTCCGTCCGGTGCCAGCAGGGCCAGCCTCTGGGGGAGAAGAGGCTGGCCCAGTGGGTACATACCGGGGTCCCAGGGGCACCTGCGACCCCGGTATGTACCCACTGAATGTGGGGCCCGGGCGACCTGAGCAGTCGGGGCCCCCCAGGACCGCCGGGCCCATGACAACCGTTACGGTTGTCATGCCCTGATGGCGGCCCTGTCTGTATGTCATCAGTGTGTATGTCTGTATTTGTGTGTGTCTGTATCTGTATGTTTGTAGACATAGAAACAGAATGCAGATAAGAACCATTCGGCCCATCTAGTCTGCCCAATTTTCTGAATACTTTCATTAGTCCCAGCCTTATCTTATAGTTAGGATAGCCTTATGCTTATCCCACGCATGCTTAAACTCCTTTACTGTGTTAAGCTCTACCACTTCAGCTGGAAGGCTATTCCATGCATCCACTACCCTCTCAGTAAAGTAAAACTTCCTGATATTATTTTTAAACCTTTGTCCCTCTAATTTAAGACTATGTCCTCTTGTTGTGGTAGTTTTTCTTCTTTTAAATATAGTCTCCTCCTTTACTGCGTTGATTCCCTTTATGTATTTAAATGTTTCTATCATATCCCCCCATCTCGTCTTTCCTTCAAGCTGTTAAGATCCTTTAACCTTTCCTGGTAAGTTTTATCCTGTAATCCATGAACCCGTTTAGTAGCCCTTCTCTGAACTCTCTCTGAAGATACGGTCTCCAGTACCGTGTACAATACTCCAAGTGAGGTCTCACCAGTGTTCTGTACAATGGCATGAGCACTTCCCTCTTTCTACTGCTAATACCTCTCCCTATACAACCAAGCATTCTGCTAGCATTTCCTGCTGCTCTATTACATTGTCTGCCTACCTTTAAGTCATCAGAACTAATCACCCATAAATCCCTCAGATGTTGAGGTTAGGACTCTATCAAATATTCTGTACTCTGCAGACATTATCTTGCACGTATCCACATTAAATGTAAGTTGCCACAACTCTGACCATTTTTCTAGTTTACCTAAATCATTTGCCATTTGGCTTATCCCTCCTGGAACATCAACCCTATTACATATCTTAGTATCATCAGCAAAAAAGACATACCTTACCATAAAGACCTTCTGCAATATCACTAATAAAACTATTAAAGAGAATGGGTCCAAGTACAGATCCCTGAGGTACCCCACCGGTGACAAGCCCAAGCTTCGAATATACTCCATTTTCTACAACCCTCTGTTGCCTGTCACTCAGCCGCAACAATAATGGAATCCAAACTTAAAGATTGCAATTTATTGATAAGCCTTCTATGTGCAACAGTGTCAAAAGCCTTACTGAAATCTAGGTAAGCAATGTCTACTGCACCACCCTGATCTATTATTTTGGTTACCCAATCAAAAAAATCAATAAGATTAGTTTGGCATGATCTCCCTGAAGTAAACCCATGTTGTCTCTGATCTTGAAATCCATGTGTTTTTAGATATTCAACAATCCTATTCTTTAACATGGTTTCCATCACTTTCCCTACTACTGAAGTAAGGCTTACTGGCCTATAGTTGCCCGACTTCATCTTTCTTGTGAATGGGCACAACATTCGCTAACTTCCAATCTTCTGGGACTAATCATGTTAACAATGATTGGTTAAATAAATCTGTTAATGGTTTTGCTAGTACACCACTAAGCTCTTTTAATAACTTTGGGTGTATTCCATCTGGTCCCATTGACTTATTTGTCTTTACTTTTGACCGTTGAAATAGAACCTCTTCCTCTGTAAACTCACATGTAATAAATGTCTCATTTGTTCTTTTTCCTAACTGAGGTCCCTTTCCTTCATTTTCATCTATAAATACTGAACAAAAATATTAATTGAGTCAGTCGGCTAGACCTTTATCCTCTTCTACATACCTTCCTTCTTTTGTTTTTAATCAAACTAATCCTTGTTTTACTTTCCTTTTCTCATTTATGTATCTAAAAAATGTTTTGTCCCCTTTGTATGTATGTGTCTGTGTATCGGTGTTATCAGAGTGTGTCAGTGTATCTGCATGTATGTATTGGTATGTCTTTATAAGTTCCTGTATGCTATTTAATATGATTTGCAGCAGCAATGTAAGCACTTCATAAACTCTAAATGTATACATATATCTGTATGTCTGTCAGTGTGTGTCTGTATTTCAGTGTGTATCTGTATTTGTGTCAGTGTATCCGTGTCAGTGTCAGGGCCGTCTTTAACGCGGGGCAAACGGGGCAGCTGCCCCGGGCCCAGTTTCTCTTGGGGGGCCCGAGGCACCTGCCCCGTGGGCCCCGCTGACCCCGGCGGGCGGGTGGCCGGTCGGGCAGGAAGGCGGGCGCGCGAGGGAGCACTCAATGCTTCCTCTTCAGCTCCCTCGCGCACCGCACTGATGCCGGAGCCGGAAGATGACGTCATCTTCCGGCGCCGGCACCCTACGCGGCGCGCGAGGGAGCTGAAGAGGAAGCACTGAGTGCTCCCTCGCGCGCCCGCCTTCCTGCCCGACCGGCCACCCGCCCAGGAGCCCAGCAGCAGCACCACTGGACCCCAGGGAATCCCCCCAGCACTCCAAAAGGTAACGAGGCTGGGGGGATTACATTTAAAAAAAAAAAAAATGTGTGTTTGTGTGTATGTGTGTGTGTTTGTTTGTGTGTTAGTGTATGTATGTGTGTGTGTTAGTGTATGTGTGTTAGTGTATGTGTTTGTGTGTTAGTGTATGTGTGTGTTAGTGTATGTATGTGTGTGTTTGTGTGTTAGTGTGTGTGTGTGTTAGTGTATGTATGTGTGTGTTTATGTGTGTTAGTGTGTGTGTTTGTGTGTTAGTGTATGTATGTGTGTGTTTATGTGTGTTAGTGTGTGTGTTTGTGTGTTAGTGTATGTGTGTTAGTGTGTGTGTTTGTGTGTGTGTGTTAGTGTATGTGTGTGTGTCAGCATGTCTGTGTCAGTATGTCTGTCTGTCTGTGTGTCAGTATATATGTGTATGTATATCTGTGTGTGTCAGTATGTGTCAGTATGTCTGTCAGTGCGTCAGTATGTCTGTTAGTGCATGTGTCAGTATATATGTCTGTGTGCCAGTATGTCTGTGTGTGTGTGTCAGTATATCAGTCTGTGTGTGTCAGTGTATGTGCCTGTGTGTGTGTGTCAGTATTTCTCAGTGTATGTGGGTGTCAGTATATCTGTCAGTGTGTGGGTGTCAGTATTTCTGTCCGTGTATGTGTGTCAGTATGTTGATCAGTGTATATGTCTGTGTGTGTGTGTGTGTCAGTATGTCAGTATATGTGTCTGTGTGTCAGTATGTCGGTATATGTGTCTGTGTGTCAGTATGTCTGTCAGTACGTCTACCAGTGTATGTGTCTGTGTGTGTCAATATATGTACCTGTGTCAGTGTGTCTGTCAGTGTATGTGCCTGTTTATCTGTATGTAGTCAGTGTATGTATCTGTGTATTTGCTTGTGCGTCAGAGTGTGTACCTGTGCATCTGAGCCGCAACTTTAAATACAAATACACCCCTCCATTCAAACTTCAACACTACATATAAAACACACTCCTGCATTGAAACGTCAACACTACATACAAGCACACTCCTACATTCAAAAAACAAACACTACACATAAATGCACACTTGCATTCAAACTCCAGTACCACATACAAACACATTCACACAAACATACTCCATACAAACACATGCTTACATTCAAACATACTAACATGGCTCAGTGCTAAATACAACCCTGCAAGCATGGGAAATTGGTAGAGTCCCAGCTGTCAAAGCATTGTTGGAGTTGCACGACAGATGGGGTTCTACCTTTAGTCCAATCTTGCAATTGGGGGTCCCAATAAAATTCATTCTACTTTAGTACCGCCACTGCGTTGGGATGGATGCCGTGATTGCATACCAGGGAGTGAGGGGCGAGAGCGGCAGGGCACAGGGGGCCCAAGCAAACACTTGCCCAGGGTCCATTCGTTATTAAAGACGGCCCTGGTCAGTGTGTATCTGTATATCTATGTCGTCAGTGTGTATGTCTGTATTTGTGTGTGTCTGTATCTGTATGTTTGTATGTGCGTGTCTGTGTATCTGTTTTATCAGAGTGTGTCAGTGTATCTGCATGTATGTATTGGTGTGTCTTTCTGCCTGTATGCGTGTCAGTGTGTATATGTGTGTGTGGCAGTGTATGTGTATATGTGCATATCAGCATTCGACTGCCAACACTACACATAAATACACTGCTGCATTCAAACGTCATCACTACATACAAACACAACTCTGTATTAAACACCAAAAATATATATAAAACCACCCCTGCTTTCAAAAACCAAGACTACACATAAATTCATGCTTGCATTCAAATGCCAACACTACACAGGGGCGGTGCACGCATTTTTGGCGCCATAGGCGAAAACAAATTTGCCACCCCATTTGCTTCACCCAATCATGCAGACTAACACGCGCTGACTCAAGTAGATACACACTGACAATGCAAACTGACACACACGCACTAACCCATATAGACTGATGCACACAGACTCATATACACACACTGACCCATGCAGACAAACACATACAGACACACACACATACAGACACACACACACGTGGTTCTTAAGGGGATAAATGGCCGTGGCACCTGACCGGCCCCTTTTCAGTGATAAAAAAATAATTCCTATAAGCTGGCTTTTAGTGCATGGGCCTCCTGATAGGCCCAGACAGCGTGCAGGCAACTGTGCAGTCAAACCAGCGGTAGTTCAGCTACTAACTACAGTTATTAAAAAAAAAAAATACACACAAACGCTAAAACACCAAGTCACATATAATACACCATAAATAGACCCTTTATACATGCACTACACTACAAATTGACCCCTCTACAAACATGCTATCCCATAATCATTCAAATAAATAAGACACTACACCAGGGCTAGAGTCCTGCAGAAACGCATGGGAATGGTGTTTCTGCTTTTTTTCCACAGCAGGAACGCCGTACCTGTTAGTAGTTTTGCAAGACCTGCCCTTTGCAGACCGCCCAGACCGGCCATTGGGCACACCAGGCAAATGCCCGGTGGGCCGCGATGGCCATGGGTCACAGTATCTCCCTGGCCAGTCCATGCAGGGCCGACACTATCTCCCTCAACAACCCACATGCAGTGTGATGCAGCTGCCGGCTGGCGAGGGAGGAAGGAAGACAGGAGAGGACCCAGTGGAGCTTTATCTTGCAGCTCTGCCGGCCCGTGTTCCTCTCGCGAGCCGGAGCATTGCCATGGCAGAGTTCACTCACCACTAGGACCACCATGGATGGCAGCATGGTCTCCCCCTCCCAGGCTACACAGCATCCACACACACACAGCACACCTCACCCCACACACACACACACAACATTCCTCACAAATACCCACTACACCCTTCACACGCACACAGAGCAGCCCCCAAACACACTGCACCACACACCCAATACTTCCAAACATATGTATATATATATTACAGAACCCCTCACACACACACATACTTCACCCCTAAACACATTCCATTCCAGACACACACTAGATCCCTTACCCAACTCTGTATCATCTACACACACACACGCACTAGATCTCCTATACACACTAGATCCCCTACACACACACACACACACACTACATTTCTGACATACACACTCTGGATCTCCTATGCACACACTAGATTCATTGTAACCAAACACATACTACATTCCCTAAACACACACACACTCTACAACTAGTGATGCACCGAACGGTTCGCCGGCGAACATAGCGTGTTCGCGTCCGCCGCGGACGGCGAACATATGCGCGGTTCAATCCGCCCCCTATTCATCATCATTGAGTAAACTTTGACCCTGTACCTCACAGTCAGCAGACACATTCCAGTCAATTAGCAGCACACCCTCCCTAGCAGACCCTCCCACCTACTGGACAGCATCCATTTTAGATTCATTCTCAAGCTGCATGCTTAGTGAGAGGAGGGAAAGTGTAGCTGCTGTTGATTAGATAGGGAAATGCATAGCTAGGTTAGGGTATACGGTGTCCACTACAGTCCTGAAGGACTCATCTGATCTCTGCTGTAAGGACAGCACCCTAAAAAGCCCTTTTTAGGGCTAGAACATCAGTCTGATTTTTTTTTTCTGTGTAATGTAATTGCAGTTAGTTGTCTGCCACTGCTGCCAGCTTCTGTGTCAGGCTCACAGTGGATACTGTGCCCAGTGCCACCACTCACTCACTGGTGTCACAATAGCTTGCATTTAAAAACAAAAAACTTTTTTCACTGTTATAGATTGAATAGCAGTTAGTTGTCTCAAAGCGGGTGTGTCAGGCTCACAGTGGATACTGTGCCCAGTGCCACCACTCACTCACTGGTGTCACAATAGCTTGCATTTAAAACCAAAAAACTTTTTTCACTGTTATAGATTGAATAGCAGTTAGTTGTCTCAAAGCAGGTGTGTCAGGCTCACAGTGGATATTGTGCCCGTTCACAGTGCCACTCATATCTGGTGTCATAATAGCTTGCATTTAAAAACAAAAAACTTTTTCACTGTTATAGATTGAATAGCAGTTAGTGTCTTAAGCGGTGTTTCAGGCTCGAAACAGTGGATACTGTGCCCAGTGCCACCACTCACTCACTGGTGTCACAATAGCTTGCATTTAAAAACAAAAAACTTTTTTCACTGTCATAGATTGAATAGCAGTTAGTTTTCTCAAAGCGGGTGTGTCAGGCTCACAGTGGATACTGTGCCCAGTGCCACCACTCACTCACTGGTGTCACAATAGCTTGCATTTAAAAACAAAAAACTTTTTTCACTGTTATAGATTGAATAGCAGTCAGTGTCCTTAAAGCGGGTGTGTCAGGCTCACAGTGGATACTGTGCCCATTTGCCCAGTGCCACGACTCATATCTGGTGTCACAATAGCTTAAGCTTGACATTTAAAAAGAAAAAATTTTTTTCACTGTAATAGATTGAATAGCAGTTAGTTGTCTGCAAGCGTCTGGGTGTCAGGCCTCCTTCAGCGTGTGCTCTGCAGACCTCTGCCCGTGTACTTTGCCACTCATATCTGGTGTCTCTATAGCGTGCTTTTACAAAGAAAAAAGGTTTTCAGTGTAAGCTAATAGCAGTCAGTGTCCTTAAAGCGGTGTCAGGCCTCCTTCAGCGTGTGCTCTGCAGACCTTTGCCCGTGTACTTTGCCACTCATATCTGGTGTCTCTATAGCGTGCTTTTACAAAGAAAAAAAAGTTTTTCAGTGTAAGCTAATAGCAGTCAGTGTCCTTAAAGCGGGTGTCAGGCCTCCTTCAGCGTGTGCTCTGCAGACCTTTGCCCGTGTACTTTGCCACTCATATCTGGTGTCTCTATAGCGTGCTTTTACAAAGAAAAAAAGTTTTTCAGTGTAAGCTAATAGCAGTCAGTGTCCTTAAAGCGGGTGTCAGGCCTCCTTCAGCGTGTGCTCTGCAGACCTTTGCCCGTGTACTTTGCCACTCATATCTGGTGTCTCTATAGCGTGCTTTTACAAAGAAAAAAAGTTTTTCAGTGTAAGCTAATAGCAGTCAGTGTCCTTAAAGTGGGTGTCAGGCCTCCTTCAGCATGTGCTCTGCAGACCTTGCCCGTGTACTTTGCCACTCATATCTGGTGTCTCTATAGCGTGCTTTTACAAAGAAAAAAAGTTTTTCAGTGTAAGCTAATAGCAGTCAGTGTCCTTAAAGCGGGTGTCAGGCCTCCTTCAGCGTGTGCTCTGCAGACCTCTGCCCGTGTACTTTGCCACTCATATCTGGTGTCTCTATAGCGTGCTTTTACAAAGAAAAAAAGTTTTTCAGTGTAAGCTAATAGCAGTCAGTGTCCTTAAAGCGGGTGTCAGGCCTCCTTCAGCGTGTGCTCTGCAGACCTCTGCCCGTGTACTTTGCCACTCATATCTGGTGTCTCTATAGCGTGCTTTTACAAAGAAAAAAAGTTTTTCAGTGTAAGCTAATAGCAGTCAGTGTCCTTAAAGTGGGTGTCAGGCCTCCTTCAGCATGTGCTCTGCAGACCTCTGCCCGTGTACTTTGCCACTCATATCTGGTGTCTCTATAGCGTGCTTTTACAAAGAAAAAAGTTTTTCAGTGTAAGCTAATAGCAGTCAGTGTCCTTAAAGCGGGTGTCAGGCCTCCTTCAGCATGTGCTCTGCAGACCTCTGCCCGTGTACTTTGCCACTCATATCTGGTGTCACAATAGCGTGCATTTAGGGGGGCGGGGCTAGCACGCAGACCGAGACAGACGCCATTTTCTGGAGCTCCTGCAAACAAACCTCAAATCTGCCCGATATCAGCGGAACACGAGCCCATCCAGCCTCCAAAAGCATAAAATCGGACTCTGCTACCCGAGCTGCACGCGTCGATGCCCTTCTTACAGCCGCAAAAACAGCCTAAGCGGCGACGGAAAACCGAGGCCTACCACCCTCTCCAAATCCCCAGCCTCGCGTCACTGTTGGGCGGAGACCCTGCAGATCGGCCGAGGGCGTCCCCATCACAAACATCGCCCACCACACTCACCATGGGCCGTAAATCACAGAGACCCACCACAGGGTCGGATACCAGGGACATTGGGGCTCTACTCCAGAAGCCCAAACACACTCAGGCCGTAGACCAACCGGACACAGAACCGGAACCGGACCGCCACGAGATGGAGGTACCACATCACCCCCAGGTGGTAAGACCCGCACAAGCGGACCCTCTGGATGAATCAGCCCCAACAACTAGGGGAGACCTGAAGGTTTTATTAGCTGATATCCACAAGCTCCTGGCTGCAGATTTAGCTGTATTTACAACACAGCTACAGGCCGTAACAGAGAGAGTCAAGGCCACAGAGGGGGCTATAGCAGATACACAAACTGCCATGCAAACCATGCAGGACTCTATCCACCAATTACAAACGCACCAGACTACCCTGAATGCAAAACTCATAATACTAGAGGATAGACAACGCCGCGCAAACATCAAAATAAGGGGTATCCCTACGGCAATATCCGCGGAGGAACTTCCCCACTACACCCGACGCCTCTTGACATCTATATTACCTCCCACGCTGGTCCGCAAAATCACAGTGGACAGTTTATATCGCATCCCCAATACCACCAACACTAATACCAACCTGAACCGGGATGTCATCCTGCGCTTCCACTCAGTACAAGACAAAATACATGTCATGTCAGCCGTGAAGGGCAAAACCCCTCTTTTATTTGAGAATGACACCTTGAATTTCTTCCAAGACCTCACTAAAGCAACACTGCTATGGAGGAAAACCTACGCACCGGTAACATCCCAACTACGCACGGCAGGACTGCCATACAGATGGGGGACCGACAACTCCTTAACGGTCACCGCGGAAGGAACTACGCATGTCCTCCACACCATGGCCGACGCAGCCTCTTTTTTGAGAAAATTGGGACTACCCATTCCAACCGATAATCATACGCTTCCTGAGAGTGCCAGAGACCCGGCCACCATCATCCCCTTTGTCCCACGCACCAGACGGACACCACCACCCGTACAGTGACAGCCCAAACCGGCACCTATGGCTACACAATCTAGCCCACATTGGAAGGCTCTGGCCTCGACCCACCTGGAGAGGACATTGATATACGAGGGAAACCTCGTACTCGGACGCAACGCAGTTATTAGAATTTAATTTTTTTTTGTTTATATTTTTATATTTTATATGTATTTTTCTTTTTCTTTATGTTTTCACACCCCTATCCTGACTATAAGCAAACCACACTCCAACCGACACACTGAACACAACACCAGAGAGTCAATGGGGCCACACCCCTCCTCCCCCCCCCCCCGCAACCCCCTGGGTTAGGGGTACCACGCATATCAGCTACCGCTGAAACAGCCCATGCACACAGGCCACACTGACAAACCACAACCCAAACTGGGAACCAACACCATCACATAAGCTGACACAGGTTACCTACCCAAACTCCATGAATCACTCACACGACAATGTTTCTCTGTGTTTCACGACTCCTATATATTTGTCTACAGAATGTCTAACATGTTGACCTTGTATATAATTGTTAAACGTTGAAAAAAAAAAACAAATGTGCATACTGCTAGACATACCTAAGCTATATTGGACATGCATAATTTAAGAATGTCTTTGTCCTCTTGATATTTCTTATGCACAACTAAAATAAAGATTAAAAAAAAAAAAATAGCGTGCATTTAAAAACAAAAAACTTTTTTCACTGTTATAGATTGAATAGCAGTTAGTTTTCTCAAAGCGGATGTGTCAGGCTCACAGTGGATACTGTGCCCAGTGCCACCACTCACTCACTGGTGTCACAATAGCTTGCATTTAAAAACAAAAAACTTTTTTCACTGTTATAGATTGAATAGCAGTTAGTTGTCTCAAAGCGGGTGTGTCAGGCTAACAGTGGATACTGTGCCCAGTGCCACCACTCACTCACTGGTGTCACAATAGCTTACTTTAAAACCAAAAACCTTTTTTCACTGTTATAGATTGAATAGCAGTTAGTTGTCTCAAAGCGGGTGTGTCAGGCTCACAGTGGATACTGTGCCCAGTGCCACCACTCACTCACTGGTGTCACAATAACTTGCATTTAAAAACAAAAAACTTTTTTCACTGTTATAGATTGAATAGCAGTTAGTTTTCTCAAAGCGGGTGTGTCAGGCTCACAGTGGATACTATGCCCAGTGCCACCACTTACTCACTGGTGTCACAATAGCTTGCATTTAAAAACAAAAAACTTTTTTCACTGTTATAGATTGAATAGCAGTTAGTTGTCTCAAAGCTGGTGTGTCAGGCTCACAGTGAATACTGTGCCCAGTGCCACCACTCACTCACTGGTGTCACAATAGCTTGCATTTAAAAACAAAAAACTTTTTTCACTGTTATAGATTGAATAGCAGTTAGTTTTCTCAAACCGGGTGTGTCAGGCTCACAGTGGATACTGTGCCCAGTGCCACCACTCACTCACTGGTGTCACAATAGCTTGCATTTAAAACCAAAAACTTTTTTCACTGTTATAGATTGAATAGCAGTTAGTTTTCTCAAAGCGGATGTGTCAGGCTCACAGTGGATACTGTGCCCAGTGCCACCACTCACTTACTGGTGTCACAATAGCTTGCATTTAAAACCAAAAAACTTTTTTCACTGTTATAGATTGAATAGCAGTTAGTTTTCTCAAAGCGGGTGTGTCAGGCCTACAACGTGTACTCTGCCAGTTTACAGTGCCACTCATATCTGGTGTCATAATAGCTTGCATTTAAAAACAAAAAACTTTTTTCACTGTTATAGATTGAATAGCAGTTAGTTGTCTGCCAGCAGGTGTGTCAGGCTCACAGTGGATACTATGCCCAGTGCCACCACTCACTCACTGGTACCCGGACGAAATTTATTTTCACAAAAGGCAATCCCCAACCTGTACTCGATTGTGCAAAAGGAAATAATGGCATGCCTGGCACACAGTGTTGGGGCAAGGGTCCATCTGACCACTGATACCTGGTCTGCAAAGCAAGGTCAGGGCAGGTATATCACCTACACTGCGCATTGGGCAAACCTGCTGACAGCTGCCAAGCATGGAATGCGTGGCTCTGCAGAGGAGTTGGTGACACCGCCACGACTTGCAGGCAGGCCTGCTGCCACCTCCTCTACTCCTCCTACTCCATCCTCTTCCATAACCTCCTCGGCTGAGTCCTCTTCTGCTGCTGCGTCTTGCTCCACATCAACGGATAGGGGACGTAACAGTGATTAAACTGATAACAATAGTACTAAACACACCACTCCTATCTGGTGGCACATTAGATTGCACGCGCAGTGCCCCAAATTTGTTGTGATCTGTGAGTAAGGTAACGGTTGTCCATACAAGTAAGGTTGCAGCTTTTTGAGGGCCCACACCACCGCCAGGCACTCCTTTTCAATGGCAGTGTATCTACTTCCCTGGGCAAAAGTTTCCGGCTTAGATAAGCCCCGGGTTGCTCGCCGCCATCTGCTCCGACTTGGCTCAGTACTGCTCCCAATCCAAACATATAAGCGTCTGTATGGACGAGAAAGCGTTTAGTTGGATCAGGAGCAGAAAGTACAGGTGATTTAATGAGCGCCGTCTTGAGCTGTTGGAAGGCCTGTTCATACTCTGGGGCCCATACTACTATCTTGGGGAGGTTTTTACGTGTTCCTATATGGCACTTACTGGGCTTTAGGGTCAGCCCGGCCTCCCTAATCCGGTCTAGTACGGCTCCTATGTGGGTCAGGTGTTCGGGCCAGGAGCAGCTAAAAATGGCTATATCATCCAAGTAGGCGCAGGCATACTCCTGAAACACATCCAGTAGCCGATCTACCATCCTCTGAAAGTTAGCCGGGGCATTCTTCATCCTGAATGGCATGACCTTAAACTGATACAGGCCAAACGAGGTGACAAATGCCGACTTGTGGATGGAGTCCTTGGCTAATGGAATTTGCCAGTACCCCTTGCACAGATCTATTGTGGTGAGGTACTGGCCTCTGGCCATTTTGTCTAGTGTCCAGTGTGTATCATGATCTCTTAAGACAGGTGTCAATCCATATCTGCCAATTGACCCTATGTAGGGGAAACAGTCTCTATTCTGCTCTGTGTCAGTGTGTATCAGGGGCTCTGAGGACAGGTGTCAATCCATATGTCAAGGTGTCAATATGTCATATGTCAGGTGTCAATCCATATCCATTGTGATTTAGGAATGTTAGGTGATTTATGCCCTTTATGGATTAAGAACAGACTCTGCATCAACTGTGTAATTTTCCATGGGAGTTTTGCCATCGATCCCTCTCCGGCATGCCACAGTCCAGGTGTTAGTCCCCTTGAAACAACTTTTCCATCACTATTGTGGCCAGAAAGAGTCCCTGTGTCTTTTAAAATTCGCCTGCCCATTGAAGTCTATGGTGGTTCGCGAACATTTGCGGAAGTTCGCGTTCGCGACATCACTCTCTACAACCCCTATACACACACTCTCTAAAGCACCTAGACACGCATACATTACATTACACCACAAATACAATAGGACTGAACCCAGAGGGGGAGGTGCATCTTGGGTGAGCTCCCACACGTTTTTCCCCAGGACCTGACCCCTGCTCTACTGGCTGTCTTCCAACATATGCACACTTTACTAGCATATTTAACTTTGGTATCCCACGCATGAGGACATGACCGACATCGCCAACTAATGCAGGGCCTTGTCCACATGCAAGAACTATGCAGCATGGCTCTGTGCATTGGATGCACTGGAGGGAGGTCAAACTAAGATGTTCACATTGAGGCCAGGGTGCTGGTCATTGATGATGACATGACCCATGCCTCTCCTTTCCCACCACCTTCTATTGGTCTGCAGTGATCTAACATGCCAGAGACACATTTTTGTCCCAATAAGGACCCTGTGCACCAAAGATAAAGATGCAGCAAAAATGGGAGACTTACCTGAATGAAAGGATGAATTTAATAACATTAAAAAAATCCTCAAAATGTTTTAAATACAAACACAGAACGATATCACTTGTACTCTGAGACAATGCAAGATACATTTAATACACTCACTTGTACAGACTCCTAATTTAACCTGGAGTCTTAGAATAGCCCTTTATTTGTAGAATATAATTTTAGGGAAACACAATCTTCACATTTTTGTCCCAGTCTAGTCCTGCTTAACACAGTAACATTTCCCTATTGTAATGCAAGACGGTACATTTCACATGATCTGCTAGATTTCAGTTTGTTTTGCTTCGTTAAGAATTCTTCAAATTGATAGCTATGGGAGACTCCTGCAATATATTGAGTGAGCCATCACTCCTCCTACCATACTCAGCTACAATAGGCACTTGAAGAATGGAACTAGTTTAGGAGCATGGCCAGCCTTAGGCCATTTTTTTTGCTCCCCTGTCACCTGGCCATGTTTGAGCTGTGTGGCTATAGGGCGCCCCCTGCTCCATGGCACCGTGTACGGCCGCACAGCTCGCACACCCCTATGTGGAGAAGAACTACTTTCCCCATATGTGCTGTGAGCACCAACACATGTAAAATTTGGTTAGGTCTACATGTGGGGAAAAAAAATACATACCGTATATACTCGAGTATAAGCCATTTTTGGTGCTGAAAAAACCCCACTCGGCTTATACTTGATTGAAGGTCTGTATTATGGCAACTTACATTGCCATAATACAAACCAGGACCGCCCGGCTCATTACAAGCCCGGCGGTCCTGTTGGGGGCTGGGAGCAAGCTGTAACTTACCTGTGCAGCAGCTCCATTCAGCTCACTGTCTAAATCTCATGATTTAGACAGTGAGTGGAACGGAGCAGAGGAGAAGGGAGCTAACTGGAACTGCTGCACAGGTAAGTTACAGCTTGCTCCCAGCCCCCAACAGGACCGCCGGGCTTTCCTGGTTTGTATTTAGAAATTTACCAGTAGCTGCTTCATGTCCCACCCTAGGCTTATACTCAAGTCATTAAGTTTTCCCAGTTTTTTATGGTAAAATTAGGGGCCTCGG
Source organism: Pelobates cultripes (assembly GCA_933207985.1). Classification (NCBI taxonomy): domain Eukaryota; kingdom Metazoa; phylum Chordata; class Amphibia; order Anura; family Pelobatidae; genus Pelobates; species Pelobates cultripes. The sequence continues at coordinate 297,385,345 of OW240916.1, read as the reverse complement.
CTTATATTCGGGTCAACTTATACTCGCTTATATACGGTACTTCTTCAGCAATTAAATAGATCAGACTTACTAGAAGTTTTGTAATAAAGGTATACTCCAAACACCATATCCACTACAGTCCCCTGTAGTGGTTATGGTGCCAGGAGAGTCCTGGCATCCACCAAGAGTAATCTGTCAAAAATTTTCAAATGGTTAGACAACTTATCAAGGTTTCCCCAGATTTCCATATAGCAAGTAGAACCATTACAGGACCACGCTCATTGGCGGAGAATGTTCCTCTAACACGCTTAGCCAGCGATCGTGGCCTTGCTTAGCTCAGTGAAACTAACTAGATTCTTCTGGAAGGATAATATGAATGGAGTGCTGTGGCTGCAGTAATCTGGTAGGACCCCAGTAGTTGTCAAACCATTCTAAAACAGTTTCACAAATTACGCTGGGTATGGTGGTTGGAGTGTTCCTTTAAGAGCAATGCGCTACTATAAGTGTGTGTACACAAAACATTGGAGCCAGTGAAACCAGATTAACCGGAATGATTCAGAAGAGAAACAATCTGGACATAGAACTCTCAAAACAACAACCAGCTCACACAAGTTTTGAAATCTCTTGCCTGAAACTGTAAGTAATGTTAAAAGTATGCCAAGAATGTGTGTGTTTTTTTCCTCCCTATATAAATGGAGATCTCCAGGACAACACATTATTACAGAGACGTACTGAAAAAGCCTGTTGTGTGCGTTTTCATGGACTGAACAGCTAAGAAACACTTGATAAAGCAGAAATTGATGCAAAATATGCACAGATTTAACCAGGCTAGCTAATAACGCTGCCAGAGGTGGAGATGCATCAATAGCAGCTCAGCGCTTTAACTTTTTATATGCAACATTTCAAATGGAAAACACTGCATATTCAGATTTCAAGAACCATAAAAACTTAAAATCATTGAAGTGGTCATGGTGCTTGGAATAACCCTTTAACTACAGAGCAAAATACACCGTAGCTAATTTACTGGCACCATACAATGAATGTGCCCAGCTACTACACAGTGCTAAAATCTTTGGATATGCTGAGTTTAGAGCAGATGGCATATTTAATACCTAGATTTTAAAAGTCTGGCAGGGTATCCTGCAAAAAAGTTATACTACTTTTTTCATCAAAAGTTATACTACTTTTTTTTGGGTAGCAAATATTTTCTCCTTACTATGCTGCAGCATCACCTGTGTGTGACTGGACACATTTTATCCATTACAAATATGAATGCATGCATATTTATCACATTCTCTATAATATTATTTTATCATTTATATAGCACCAGCAAATTCTGTAGCGCTGTACAATATGGATGTAGAAAGATCAGTGGATCATTTGCTCTTATTTGTGGTCTACTTTCATCAAGGGACACAACAAAAAAAAATGTTTCTTGATCTTCAACTTCAAAAAGTAGTCCTTTGCTGCCAATGAACTCGAATGTGTATGTTTGAATGGGTTACATTTTTACACTAGAAGCCCATCGTTGATAAAATAAAATACTCAACTTGAGGGACATTTCTTCAATATACAGGACTGAAAACTGCAGTGCTTTCGTACAGCTCTGTTTTCCTGATCCATGCATCCCTTAGTAGAGATCCACAAGATCTGCCACATTTATATTGTCCTGTAAAACAATCTAATACACAGAATTACAGTGAAAGTTTATAGAATAGTTTGGTTCAATCCAAGAAATATGGCCACCCTACTTGTTCCCATGGCTTCTGCTAGTCTTAGTGATACAGAGTACCTAAGAGTTCTTAAATAAATCAATTATTTAACCCCTTAAGGACACATGACATGTGATTCCATTTTATTCCAGAAATTTGGTCCTGAAGGGGTTAAAAGGAAAAAAAGAAAGGTCATTTTAGTCCATCTATTTTATTACTTTAAAAAAGTCATGTTTTCTTACAGTTTCACACTTACAGGTTTTCCTCTTAAAAAAACAAAAAAGGCATATTGGGATAAAGAGGAAATACAATATTCAATAAAAATTCTACTATAAAAATGTAACCAAAAAAAAATATATATATATATATTCTTTGTACATTCATTATTGCCAACGTGAAAGTATTCCACTGATTGTCATTCATACACCTACTTTTCACATTATATTTACAAACAAACATTACCTCAGATTAGAAGCTTAAATCGAAAACAAACAAACAAAAAAAATACATATATAACGTTCATTGGTCTGTATTATGCATGACATCCAGCAGTTCATAATGAGATGATGCAGGACAATTACCGGAAGTTGACAGGTTAAGTAGTTCTGCATGGCTTAGAAGAACCTGTGTTTCTAACATTTATTGGTTAAGTCTGAAAGCGGCATTATTATTGAATAAGAAACCAATTTGCAAATTAAGGATAGAAGAGCCCATTAAAGCAAGGTTGGATGATCTTATATCAGCTACTTTTGCCTAAAGTTTTCAATTTTTTTTTTTTTTTTTTAAATCACCACATTCTGTTTCATGTACTTCCAAATATCCCTACAAGCGCCACAGATATAACAGTTTTTTAGTTATGAGTTCCCCCTGCTTTAGAAATCTACACCAACTAGAGGAACCCATTTACCCCTACAGAGGTGGGACAATTATCAACTGTATCCACTTTAGATAATATAGATATACAGATATTTGTATTTAATTGTACAGCCCTTTGTAAAAATATTCAAGCCAGGGAACTGTATAATGGTCAAGAATACTCACTAGATAGTAGCTCTGCAGTTACTCAAGAACTATACATCCCATAATCTTGAGAAAAACCATGACCTTTTGGAATATCATGGACTATAAAAGGCTACTGACTGCTGCTGAGCCTCTGCTTTCCTTGACCATTGCCCTATCCGAACAGTCAGTCACATATTTTGATCACAGTCAAAGTTTTAAAGAGATACAATCAGCAAGTGAAATTATCTATTTTCTAAGTATGCATAACAGCAACATTCTATACATTGTCCAATAACAACCTGCATTAAAATAAAAAATTTTTACAATGTGCAAAATAAGTGTTTGCAAGACATTATATGCCCTACAATTTAGTCTGACTATATATTTTTTGCTAGCCTAGTCTTATATAGTGGTGTTTTATGTGATCGTAGTAATTGTTGCAGAGTATTAAAGTTACTGTAAGGGTACTTACATTTTTTGTTTTTTAAAAATACATATTTTTCCCTTGCTTGCTCTTCAGTAGATCTGGTCTGTGAGTAATGCTATCAGTATTCCTTGCAAGACAGAAGCAACATCCACATTTCTAAAATTTTAAAATGTGGCTTCATCTTTTAAGGTTACATTTTTTAACATGTGAAACAATGCACTGAAATTTATTTTTTGTAAAATATATACACACACACACACACACACACACACAAATTTAAAGTTGAATAAAGTCATAAAAATCAGTAAGTTTTAAACATTACTTATATGTTGCACGTAAAAAAATGTTACCTCCACCATATGATTAGTAGTAGAAAAAAAATCAAAAAAAAAATCATATTTTGAAGAGAACTGAGCTCTTCCCTACATTCAACATTTGGAGGGATTGTATTCTTTATACAGTTGGCAAAAATGTCTTTTTGGTCTTTAGGGCTGAAAGATTATTCAGCCACTGGAATCTTTACAGAATGACAAAGAAGGTATCGGCATCACTGAGCCCTTATTTTTTGTTGTCGTAGTCGCTGACCATCCTCTTAACGTGGTTTAGTTTGTTCTTCAGCTGTTTGCAACGTTTCTTTTTGTTCTGGAAATCTGGAGTCTGATGGGAACAAAGAAAAGATAAAAAAAAAAAAAAAAAATCATAAAATTTAAATTAATACTATTTCTACCAAATCTCAAACCATCACTAACTAGAGAATGTCATATATTATAAAAGTGTGATTGAATTGTGATTAAAATTATCATGGAAAACTCTCTCTTACCGATTTTATGCTCTTGAGATGATTGTATTCTGCTGCAGCATCCTAGGAATTTAAAAAGCAAATTTAGTTATATAAATACTACTACTACTACTACTACTACTACTACTACTACTACTACTACTACTACTACTAATAATAATAATATAAAAAGTGGGGAACAAGGCCTTATTGACGAACGACTTTACTCAAAATACCATCTCATCTACACATTAAAAATAAATGTTAATTTATTCCTGGAAGTATTACGTAGTTTGAGAAGAGTTTGTTCTACTTCAGATTTCAATCTAATGATAAATCAGTAATGGTGAAGAAAATAAACAAAACAAAATTACCTTGTATTCGCGACTTTCTTCTGGATATTCATCAAGCTCTTTGTCCAGTTGAGATAGAGACTTTGTAACATCATCTAATTCAGCCTGTAACCTCTTGTACTCCTGAAGGCCAGCATCAAAGTCACGCTTGTATTCCTGCCTCATTTGGTCTGACGTGATGGGCGGGTACTCTCTGCAAGGGAAACAATTTAATGTTCTGATCTTTTTGACATGAAAAACAATGACTTGTCAATGAAAATCATAGCATCCAGTAGAAAGAATTCAAGCTGTGCACACTGAATATGACATTGTGGTTGTAGTAGAGATTTCTCCAAGGCTTGCAGGCCTTTCCTCCATGAGGTTTTACCCATTCTCCATTTTACAGTGAGATTTTCTGAACTTTCAAGAAATGTAACATTTGTGTATGAAGAAATTTGCAAATATAGACTCTCAGCAGAATCCTTGGAAAAGATAAGTTGGTGAAGGGAAGATGGGCACATAACTGTGGGGGATTGGGACAGTGAAGTTGTAAATGTTAGTCTTCTGTCTAAATTTGAATTATGGGCCTAAAAAGATAATGTTTGCTAGGGGAACTCTCAAGGGAAACCCTAACAAGTGTGAAATTATTAACGTAACTAAAGAGTTTAATTCACCTTCATCTAAATTTATTCTTTAGAACTACTGTTGGGGAGGGGGGCAGGAAAGCAAGTTAGAAGAGTGTGCGTTGGGCAAGTATTTTGAGGAAATTGTTTGGGATTATCACTGACCAAATGGATTTGTTTCTATTCTTTGCACACAGACATCAAGATTTGTTTAGAAATCAGTTGAATTTCTAAATGTGATGAGGAACTTAGCTTGGAGAAAGCTCTTAGCTCAAACAGTGGCGCCTAGTCCTAAGCTTGGATGGCCATGCGCGGACTGAATACTCTGTGCTTAAAACAACTTATTAATGGTTTAACCTGAAGGTAAACCGGTGGCTGGGACCATAGGCGTGCACAGCCTATTGCATTAGGGTGTGCACCCTAAAGCACAAGCCGTATATATATATATATATATATATATATATATATATATATATACATACACACACATACACACTGCTGTGTGTGTGTGTGTGTGTGTGTGTGTGTGTATGTGTGCTGTGTGAGGGTGCTGTTAGTGTGATGTGTGTGTGAGGGTGCTGTTAGTGTGATGTGTGTGTGAGGGTGCTGTTAGTGTGATGTGTGTGTGACGGTGCTGGTAGTGTGCTATGTGGGTGAGGGTGTTTGTGTGTGCGTGCTTGTGAGGGTGCTGTTAATGTACTGTGTGTGAGGGTGCTGTTAATGTACTGTGTGTGAGGGTGCTGTTTGTGTGAGAGGGTACTGGTAGTGTGCAGTGTGTGTGTTTGTTAGGGTCCTGTTTGTGTTTGTGAGGGTACTGTTAGTGTGCTGTGTGTGTGTGAGGGTGCTGTGTGTGGGTGCTGTGTATGTGTGTGGGTGCTGTGTATGTGTGTGGGTGCTGTGTATGTCTGTGGGTGCTGTGTATGTCTGTGGGTGCTGTGTATGTCTGTGGGTGCTGTGTATGTCTGTGTATGTCTGTGGGTGCTGTGTATGTCTGTGCTGGTGCTGTGCTGTGTATGTCTGTGGGTGCTGTGTATGTCTGTGGGTGGGTGCTGTGTATGTGGGTGGGTGATGTATGTGGGTGGGTGATTGTGGGGGGTGGAGGTGGGGTTACATTACTTGCTATCCCCCCTCCCTTCTTACCTTTTGTAGGGAGGGGGGATCGTGCTGCTGCTTCCTTCCCTGGTGGTCCAGTGGAGGAGGGGCTCCTTGCTGCTGTGATCCCTGGTGGTCCAGTGGAGAGTGAACTCTAGCCCCCTGTGGGGCTAGAGTTCACTCTCGCGAGATTTGAGCGTTGCCGTGGCAACGCTCATATCTCGCGAGAGGAACCCGGCGGAGCTGCCGGCAATAGCTCCGCCGGTCCTCTCCTGCCTCCCTCCCTGCATGTGGGTCAGTGGGGAGGGAGGCTGAGAGCAGAGCTGGCGCTCGGATAGCGCCGGCTCTGCATGAGCCGACAGGGGAGATCCTGAGATCTCCCCTGCCGGTCTCAATATACATAGGCGTGCCGCGGGGATTTGGGTGTGCCCAGGTACACCCGGCACACCCCGTGCGCACGCCTATGGCTGGGACCACGTCTAACCATGAAACTTTATTCTGATGAAGATGTTAGGTGCACACAGTGTCCCTGTAAATTTGCTTGCTTCTAGCCAACTTAGGTTTCAATTTAACAAGCATTCCAATAGATTGAATGCTGTTTGATGAAAATAAAAAAAATAAACTAAAAAAACAAAAACAAAAAACTTTCCTAGTGAATTATATCTACTGAAGTCATCATTAAAGGAACACTATAGGGTCAAGAACGCAACCATGTATTCCTAACTCTATAGTTTTGAACCCACCATTTAGGTGGCCTTAGCCCCCTTAAAAGTTCGTAAAACTCACCTTATTTCCATCACCGCACAGGTCTGCTGGCTCTAGCTCCACCCCCTTGGTGATGTCATCATAATTGTAGGGGGAAAAAAATAAAAAATAAAAATAAAAATAAAAATCGGCAAGGGGCGGGGCCAAACGCCATTTTGGTCAATCAGCACTTCCTCATAGAGATGCACTGATTCAATGCATCTCTATGAGGAGCATTTAACGTCCCGATGCAGAGCGTGGAGACACTGAATGGTAGTGCTGCCTACTGTGCAGTGCTGAGCCAGGAAGTACCTCCAGTGGCCATCTGAGGAGTGGCCACTTGGAGGGGTCCCTACGGGCAATGTAAACACTGCCTTTTCTCTAAAAAAAAAAAAAAAAAAGAAAAAAAAAAAAAAAAGAAAAGGCGGTGTTTACAGGAAAATGCCTGAAGGATGTGATTATACTCCTCAGAACAACTACATTAAGCTGTAGTTGTTCAGGTGACTATAGTGTCCCTTTAACGTTTACGGGCATTTTTGGAGAGCAATCATTTGTACAGTACTGAATCATTTGGAAAGCTTATTAAATTGAGGCTTAAATTATACAGGAAAATGTTAAAATATACACTGAATACAAAGAATTAAAGTAAAATTACAGGCTTCAAGCGGTTACCTGTCCCATTCGTCGTCATCTAGTTCATCGCATGATTCTCCTCCCGTGGCATAATCTGTATCTTCGTAATCAATTTGGGATCGCTTTGGTCTCCCTGGGTTTTTTTTTCGTGGAGCTTTTTTGCTGGTTGCATCAGAGCTACTGCTGTAAGATTTTGGAGCCATGCCGGTGTCATTTTTCACTGGAAATACCTCCTCCGGAATTCTATTAAATAAAAACCAAAAAACGCGATATGCAACAATCTTGTGTAGCAAGTTGGGAGAGAACAGGGTACAATATAGCTTCTGAGAGGAACGGACGCGTCAGCAGCCAATCAGAATCAGATATTCAGACAGATAAGTCGTTTACGCCTCAGTAAATCATTTCCCAGAGAAAATATAGAATGTTCGACCCACTTGATACAAATGTCAAATGCCCTAGGTAGTTAAAGTTAGCTATAAATTCAGTTTAAAAAAAAAAGAGTACAGTATATACAGGTGGAAAATAATTTAGTGATCACACCATACATCGTTGTATGAAACCAAAATGTAACGAGATGTGTAATTTTTACTTTTGTATCATATCATCTTAGCCAGGAGGAGAAATATATATTGTAACAGAGCGGTGAACAAATCCTGCAGGATGTTAAAGCTGTACGGTCATGGCCAAATCCCATTTTTTTAACCCTCCTCTCTAATTGACCCCTTAGACACCCCCAAATGCCCCTAAGCCCCCCACATTACCTATTTTTTAATCTTTATTTTCTGCCCCCATCTTTGTTTGGGTAGAGGAAGTCCCTGTGGGACACGTCATCTGCCCACACTAGATAGCGCTGAGATTCCCGCACATTAAACACTTGGACATGCGAACGGGAATTTCATCTATTCATTCATCAGAAAGACGAATGAATGAATAGCAATGTCAGACGAACAAACACTGTTCATCAGTGTTCATTTGTTTGTTCAGTTTATTACAAGGAGGGAGCTACCGGCACGCAGCTCCCTCCTTGTAATATGTAAAGATTGAAGCGGCAGGGAGCAGTGCTCCCAGCTACTTCATAAGCCCCCCAGGTCCCCCCACCCTCTATGGGGGTCAATATGACCCCCATAATAGCATAAGGGAGATTAAAATCTCCCCAATGCCCCTACTCGCTATACCACGAGTAGGGGTATGTCCACTAAACAATGAGCAGCCTGTGGCTGCTTACTGTTTAAAAAAAAAGAAAAAAAAAGAAAGAAAAACTACTATCCGGCCCACACCCCTGCGCGGTGGGTGGGGGCCCTAAAAAACAATAAGGGGGTGACCTACTGTCCTCCCCCCCCCCCCCCCCTGAGCGGTGGGTGGGGGCCCTAAAAAACCTACTGCCCTCCCCCCGGTCCCCACCTCTGAGTGGTGGGTGGGGGCCCTAAAAAACCAATAAGGGGGCTACTGTCCTCCCCCAGCCCCCAACCCCTGAGCCTTGGGAGGAGGCCCTAAAAAACAATAAGGGGACCTACTGTCCTCCACCCCAGCCCTCACCCCTGAGCGGTGGAAAGGGGGCCCCACCCCAAAAAAAAAAAGATTCAACCCCCAATCAAGGTGACTAGGGGTCCCAAGCCTCTAGTCACCCACCCCACCCAAATAAAACTATCCCCATTTTTTTTAGGGCCCCACCCACCGCTCAGGGGTGGGGGCCGGGGGGGGGGGAGGACAGTAGGTCCCCCCGTTATTGTTTTTAAGGCCCCCACCCACTGCTCAGGGGTGGGGGCCATGGGGAGAACAGTAGGTCCCTCCCTTATTGTTTTTAGGGCCCCCACTCACCGCTCAGGGGTGGGGGTGGGGAGGACAGTAGGCCCCCCTTATTGTTTTTAGGGCCCCCACCCACTGCTCAGGGGTAGGGAGGACAGTAGCCCCCCCATTATCATTTAGGGCAACCACCCATTGCCCATGGGTGGGTGCCGAGGGGAGAACAATAGGCCCTCCCCCCAATTGCGATCCGAACAAAGTCCTGAATTGCATCCTAACATGAATGGAGAAACTGTTCTCACTCTGTTAGGATGCAATTCTGCAGTTTTGTCGGCGTTCTGTCTAAGTGACAGGACGTTCAGCAATACTGACAGGAAGCATCGTGGGAACAGGGAGGAAAGCTAAGGATCATGGGAAAATTGCTCTGACCAGCGGAAATGAAGCACACTTTGCTCCTCCGCTGGTCAAAGCTGGTCAAGCGGAGGAAACCTCCATAAGGTCTTATGATTTTAAAGAAAACTAAAGAAGACCGGAAGAAAAGAAGAACAGATCCTGAGAGAGGGGGAGAAGAGGAAGAGATTGAGGAAAGGTAAGTTCGGCATGACAGTGCTGCTTTAAGTTCCCTACTCTGTTGTGCCTATGATCAATTGAAACAGATCTTATTTGATCATAAATTCTCCTCTGGATTAGTTATTTTTTTGTAGGATTTTCTTCATACTTCATAGATACCAACATTATTCATGATAAGAGTTTCTAGAACATTTTAATAAAACATATTAAAAGTGACGTTTTATTTATTATTTGGGTTACTTTATTAAATGGTTTACCCAAGTGTTTTTTTTCTTTGTCTTCTAGTTAGTTAATTCTGGGGGTTGCCCCCCACCCCCTTTTCCATTAGACCAACCTGCCATTTTCTCTCTAGAAGGTCACTCAGTTGGTTGTTGAAAATTACTAATACTTTCTATCTATTTTACATATAAGCCTAGATTACTTTTCCTTGTACTCTTCCTGTGCAGTGTAGTAACTGAAGGTAAATTAGAAAAATGGTCAGAGTTGTGGCAGCTGACATTTAATGTGGATAAGTGCAAGATAATGCATCTTGGACGTAAAAACCCAAGGGCAGAGTACAGAATATTTGATAGAGTCCTAACCTCAACATCTGAGGAAAGAGATTTATGGGTGATTATTTCTGATGACTTAAAGAGACACTGTGGGCACCCAGATCACTTCTGCCCATTGGAGTGGTCTGGGTGCCAACTCCCATCACCCTTAACCCTGCAAGTGTAATTACTGAAGTTTTTATAAACTGCAATAATTACCTTTCAGGGTTAAGTCCTCCTCTATTGGCTGTCTACCAGCCAGCCACTAGAGGGACTTCAGGCTTCTTAAACGATGCTGGATGTCCTCACACTATGCATGAGGACCTCCAGCGTCGCAGGGATCTCCATAGGAAAGCACTGAATAATGCTTTCCTATGGGGGGGAGGTCTAATGCGCACGCATGACCATTGCAGCGCATGCGCATTAGGTCTCCACCACAGGCAGATGTCGTGGGTGAGGAGCGTGGGCGGAGCCTGACCCAGTGCCGATGGACATCGCGCTGGATTCAGGTAAGTGTCTGAGGGGGTTTTAACCCCAACAGCGAGGTGGGATGGGGAGGCGGAAGGGAGGGGGCATTCCAGAATTCTCTAGTGCCAGGAAAACGGATTTGTTTTCCTGGCACTAGAGAATCCCTTTAAAGGTAGGCAGACAATGTAATAGAGCAGCAAGAAATGCTAGCAGAATGCTTGGTTGCATAGGGAGAGGTATTAGCAGTAGAAAGAGGGAAGTGCTCATGCCATTGTACAGAACACTGTTGAGACCTCACTTGGAGTATTGTACGCAGTACTGGAGACCGTATCTTCAGAAGGATATTGATACCTTAGAGAGAGTTCAGAGAGGGGCTACTAAACTGGTTCATGGATTGCAGAATAAAACTTACCAGGAAAGGTTAAAGGATCTTAACATGTATAGCTTGGAGGAAAGACGAGACAGGGGGGATATGATAGAAACATTTAAATACATAAAGGGAATAAACACAGTAAAGGAGGAGACTATATTTAAAAGAAGAAAAACTACCACAACAAGAGGACAAGAGGTCTTAAACTTGAGTGACAAAGGTTTAACAATAATATCAGGAAGTATTACTTTACTGAGAGGGTAGTGGATGCATGGAATAGCCTTCTAGCTGAAGTGGTAGAGGTTAACACAGTAAAGGAGTTTAAGCATGCGTGGGATAGGCATAAGGCTATCCTAACTATAAGATAAGGCCAGGGACTAATGAAAGTATTTAGAAAATTGGGCAGACTAGATGGGCCGAATGGTTCTGATCTGCCGTCACATTCTATGAAGTTTATGGTAATATTGTCAAAAACCTACGTGTGTGTCAGGGGGGAGATAACTTAACTCCTTCTTTACTGTATTTTACAGAACCAAAGTTTTTCTATCAAAGTAATTAAATCAGAACATTTTAAAATGAACACACAGTCAGATTCCAATAACCGTGCTTGCGCTTTAAAAAGGACATAACTACTCTTTCTTGAAGGAGTTAATGAGGACAAACTATATCTATGTCCCGCGTAACTCGAACTTTCACTGGTGAACAAGCTTTTTTTATTTTGTTTTTTCAACTAATTTTCTTAAATCGTTAATTTCTGGTTAATATACAGGACAAGTACAATTTTGAAAGAAAGATTTAACTTACGGATGTGATCCATAGTTGGATTCTGGATAGCACTGAACCGCACCATTCATGCTCCTGTACTCCACAACGGATCCATTGACTTTCTCATTGTACACAGACATTGCAGGCACAGACTCTGGGACTTCTGGTACATTTTTAACCTTTATCGCAAAAACAAATACATAAATAAAAATGAGTAATAAATATGTTTTGTTTTTTTTTAATGTTCATTGGTACAGCAGCTACACATGTTTGATGACAATGAAATAAACAACTACGATACTATATCAAATATATTTGGTTTAGTAATACTATTGGGTGGTCGGAGGCAAGTTCTACATTAGATTTAGACTAAGTATCTCTAGAACTTCATTCCATGGCTCTTAACCAAGATGAATATTCAGACTGAGCCATATGGGAATTGTAGCTTAAACAGCTTGATAGGCAACCATTGGCTATTTCTAAAATCAAAGCAGATGTGAGACTGCACCTTCTTATTAGAACCAATAATTTAAAGTTCCATTTCCCCCTTTTAATATATTGAGGACCATTGTTTACCCACCATCACAAGGCAGGATCATATCAAATGCTGGTTTTGCCCCCTCAAAGTCCAACATATACACACGTAGAAATACACATGGGTTTCTTCACTATAGGTAATTGCAGTAAATTTAAAACCAAATCATTGCAACTTCTTGGCGGCAGTGTAAGAAATACTCTCCAATACATAATGCGATTGGGGAGGTCTGTTGATTTTAAAAAAGTGCTCTTCTAAAAAAAAAGTGGTACAAAAATATTTTTAAAAAAACAAAACAAAAAGAGGAGGCGACAGCAATGAAATATGCTTGATGATTCCACCTGTTTCCATGGCGTTTGCCCTACTTTTAGTACTTTAACCTCTTAAGGACCAAACTTCTGGAATAAAAGGGAATCATGACATGTCACGTGTCCTTAAGGGGTTAAAGAGGTACACCAACCACCAATCAAATCACTGAAGTGGTCATGGTGTAAGGAGTCAGTATGTGCAGTATTTCAGCTTGAAACACGGCACATACTGAGATATTTGTAATTGTGTGCTGGGGGCTAGTTGCATCCCCACCACAAGAGATTGGCAGACCAGAACATAGGTTTGCGATTGGACCACACATGGCCCCAGTGACTACGGAGAACCGTGGAAGATCAGTGCCGGAAGCTTCTCCCAACACTGGATTTCAGGTGAGTAAAAGCTTTTTTTCTGCATATTGATTGGGGGTCCTTCTGCAGAGTGCCTATAATAGGACATATTACACTAGAAAGCTCCCCCTCTCAAATAGATTTATAGTAAACAATACCCTTTAAGCCAATTCGCCCCAATCGTGTTTCTTTCTCTAGGCACCCTCATGCTGACAAGTGCAAAGGGCATTGTGTATAAAAATAAAAGACCGGGAACCAAGATGGAGGCACTCATAATAGATCAGAGCCCTACATTCTGCCAAAATTCTGCGTCTATTCGCTGTTCGTACTCGCACCTCTGACACCCACCGTCAAGACTTCTCTAGAGCTGCTTTGTTCCTATGGAACTCCATTCCCTGCTCTGTTAGACTCTTACCTAGTCTTAGTTCCTTCCTTCAGGAGGGCATATCAATTAAACTGTTAATAGTTTTCCATCCAGGTACCTTGGTAACCTACCCAGCTTCCTCTATTCCAACTGTTTCCGCCAATAAACTAACCTTCATTGTAAACTACTCTAACAACCTACTTTTTTCACGTACATGATACATCCCACTTTACCCCACTCCATCTAGAATGTAAGCTTGCTCGAGCAGGGCATCAATATCCGCTGTTCCTGTTAGTCCACACATCGTACATTGCTAAGGAATTTGTTGGTGCTTTGTAAAGAATGAATAATAAATAAAAATGTGGTTTATGTGAAAGCAGTTTCTGAAAATAAGGCACATTACTTTCCTACTAAATGTAATGGCAGTTAGTGGGCAGAATAACTAGTTTTTCTTGCTTTGAGTCAGAGTAACAAACAGAGGTCAATTGTAGAGGACGACGAAGGAAAAAAAAATAAAGTATAAAAAAGGACAATAGTAGAAGGAACAAGATTATTGGAGGAGAAAGTCAGACTCTGGAATCCACTCAATTATAAAAAGGTTTAGGCATCAATCACAAAATTTAAGACGCCTAATGTGGGGAGATAGTGTAATAGTGAATATATGTCCATATTAAATGGAACACTATATTAATAATTATACACACTATTATTATTGATTATATAGTGTACTTATCTACAAAATGGTAAAGTAAATGGAAGATCTATGATATGGTAAAAGTTATAATATATTCACATATGTACACATACAACTTTACCATTTAGCAGATATACCCTAAAAAGAACACTACAACAACATGCAAGCATTTTCTTTTGCATGTCTCGGTAGTGAAATATAAATTAGCTTGCAGTAACAGCACACCTAGTGTCTGCATCTACTGCATGCCCTCCCTACTTCTCACTCCAGTTATTCCCAGCATGAATGTGAACACTCCAATTTCACAGTTACTATGGCAATCGGAATCTGAGAGACAAAGGACATATGAGCCTAAAACCCCTGTATATTTGCAGCAGCAGCAAGTTGCATTCTTCTGTTTCCGGTTTGCATCCAGGGTAAACAGAATGACTATGTAATGAAACTACAGACCACACCCAGAAACTGGCAGCGTAAAACATTCTTCTTCACGTGTTATCATCTGCACAAAGAAGCTCTTTATCACAATAATCTCCACGATAGAATTTGGACTCCAGATTTATTTATTTAACCAGTATCTGTAAAAAGTTTATAACATGGTTTATCTGCTCATTTACAACAAACCATTAAAGATTTTATGCAGTCACAAGGTTTTAAAAGTTTTTGAAAACCTGTTTCCTTGGACGTAGCAATGAAAAAAACCACAGACGAAACAAACAAAAACAAACATTGTGGTCATTTTGATTATTCTATTCAAAGTAGTTGTTTGGGAAGAAAAATCAACGTGCGTATAGAATTCACAAATATAGAAAGATTTTTTTTGCTTTCACTTTTTAAAATTAGATACTTTTCCAAGCTCAAATATGGCCAGTGGCGAAAGTAACCTCACCACTTGGCCCAAGATCCGTTTTTAAAAATATGGACACGAGTTATTCAAAAACTCTCAGGGTGGTGGGGGAATGGTTTGTGTAAACACACATACAAATTTCACAAAAAGGTACATCGTGCAACCGTTATCTAAAGTAAACTTACAAAAAAAAAAAAGTTTTTTAAAAATAAAAAAAGGATCTATGAGTAGCTTTTATATTGGCCGAATTAAACAGACATAATGGGAAAAAGTAAGAGAGTAAATAAAACATTACGGTAATTTATTCACTAAACCAGGCGTATACATTCTTTAGCACTTCACCTGTTGTGAACTACATCTCCCATGATGGTTTGCCAGCATTATGGCTGTGAGAGCATTATCTGAGATGTAGTCCACAACATCTGGAGTGCACCGATAGTTGCATACCCCTGAACTAAACAGACAAATCAAATGACAAAAATTTAGGTGGAAATAAGCAAATTGAGACTATAAAGGAGTTGGAGAATTTTTCCACGTAAGCCAACGTTGCCTACATTTCATCCTGCTCTCCCAGTTTTTATCCTGAGTCCCTCAAAGGGATTCTCTCATTGCTTCCTATAGGAAAACTGGACTGTGCACTAGTGACCCGGCAAGGGAAGTTTAATTCATGACAAAATCCACGCATGACAATGTGGAGCAATTTAACACCCCCACGTGGCTCATAACTCGTGCATAGAGCTTCATTAATGCAATACAAACCATGCCTATTAAAGTCAAGTCCACCAACCTCTCATTGTGCCAGAGGTTTAAGGAATATGCACAGTGTTAGACAGTGCAGAGATAAGGCCATTTGTTACATATCCTGCATACATTTTCAGAACTTTGTGCAAAGGACAATCAATAAAGGTTTATTCTGGTTTTCTTTGCCCATTTTAATACAAAGTATCCATAATAATTACTTGTTTTCAAGAGATTAACAAGACATTGTGCACAAAAGATGTAAAATCTAGTATTTAATAGCTGGATTGGAGTGTGTAGTGTACTTAACTCTAACGAGCACAGATTTATACAGGCATTGTTGTTTTTTAATCTCAAAAAGAATATAAACAGACACACCTATTACTTTCCCGTTCCAGCTATTGTAAGAAAGCTTAGTGAAATGATTTATATCAGTCACATGACCTGTCAGAGAGCCCTGAATGTACGGACACTCTTTAGGGAATAACAGCTTTGGGATCTAAATCCCGATTGCAGGGATCTAAGTTGTAGAGGGTCATGATGGCTTTCTTAAAAGGGACAATATAGTCATCAAAACTACTTTAGCTTAATGTATAAATCATGCATGTGACATTTCACTGCTCAATTCTCAGCCATTTAGGAGTTAAATCAAATTTAGTTTCTCTTTATGCAGCCCTAGTCACACCTACCATGGCTGACTGACACAGCCTGCATGAAATTTTTTTTTCATTTTCAGTCACATGTTAACTTACTTTAAAAGGTTTTATCTCCTGCTCTGTAAATTGAACTTTTATTACATAAAGCAGGCTCCTGCAGGGTCTAGAAAGCTATTAACAGAGCAGGAGATAATACATTCTAAAATAAACAGAATTTGAAATAAATGTGTAAAGATTAGATGACTCTATACAGGAAGCATTTAGGAAGGCTGTGCAAGTCACATGCAAGGAGGTGTGACAAGGACTGCAAAAAGTCGTTTACATGAAGGCCTTTATGTAACCGTGAAATATTGTATTGCATAATGTAAACGCTGGCTTTTGCAAAAGCCCTTAAAAGGCTACAATAACTGGGTATCTTTCTTTGCCGCGACAGCAATAGATGTCTATACGAAACATCAAAAATGAAAAAGTGGCGGGGCATGTTTTTTAACTGCAATATTGACTAACCAAGTCCACACCACCATGTTTACTTTGGCTTCTGCGTAAGCCGCAATGTTGTGTTAACTATTGAATCTTCTTACTATGCCAATACAGGCTTCTGCGCAAGCCACCCAAATGTCATATCAACTGCACATTGTTATGTGTCACGACCAAAAATAAAGAATTAAAAAAAAAAAGTGGTTTCATTCCTAAATGTCTGACAACTGAGCAGCGAGACTGATCTATACACCAAAACGGCTTCACTAAGCTAGAGTTGTTTTGGTGCCTATACTGTCCCTTCAATGACTGGATGAGCATGCTAGTCTAATACTAGACTATACACATTCCATCTAGGTTCCATGGATTATCAAAAGGAATTATTGAATCACTACCATTTGCAGTTTGCCAGTCATACAAGACTCCATAGCTAAATGGTTTGCTTATAGAGGAGAAATTAGTATAATTTATCCACCAAGAACACAGGTAGAAAAATATCATCATTTATAATGTACTCTGGAAGGTCAAATGAAAGAAAGAAATTGAGTTTTCACAGCTACAATGTAGATTTCCAGTTTTTATTCCTTACCCATTCCTCCACCTGAGGATCTCCAGGTTCCGCAAAGTGCTCTTTCTGCCAAAGGATGCCCATTTTGCCACAACGGTTGATTTTTCTGCGGGTTTTCACAGCAAAGAATATAATGATGGCAAATGCCACAACAATCATGAAACCCAATACAATTGCAATAGCCTAGAGGGAAGGAAGAAGAAAAGAGATTATAAATTCAAATTTTTGTGACTTGTTTAATAATTTTATATTAATAATATTGGCTCATAGAGTATACATAGACATGTTAAACTCCATCTTTGTTTAGCCTCTATCACCCCTACCCTCCATGTGACCTACATAATTTCCTTCCGATAAACAGAGTTCTAATGCCTAAACGTAATTTGTTGAACATTCTGTTTATTTTAGAATTATAGCTCCTGCTCTGTTAACAACACGTTGGTGTTTACAACGGCCTCCTGTGTATGATTAAAATTCAATTAGCTGAGCAGGAGATAAAACTTTCTAAAGTAAACACACTGTGCTGATACTTCCTCACAGAGTGTTGCAAGAATACAGCATCCAGAATGCCAGGAAAGCTGCATGTTACATCTCCCTGGACAAGCTTTTACTTAGGACCTTCCCCTCCACAAAATGTTTTTTTTTAACTTAATAAAAATAAATAAAAAATAAACAAACAAATAAATAAATAAATAAATAAATAAATAACACTTATTACATACAGAAGCATATGCAGGATATTGAAAAGTTGACAGGTCACCTTGCTTATCTACCCTCATTACAGTACTTCACACCACAAGACATACCACTTTTTTATTTGGAAAATAAGGTAGCCATTTAGAATGCAGTGTAATGATGGCCTGCTTTTGCTATCTCTCACAGGATGTCAGCACTTGCATTTAGCTCTGCAGACAACAATGACAATTCTTCATGTCAAAACCCACTTACTGGGTCACAGGGTACACTATATTTGATAACATAACACGATGCATATGGTAGCATATACTGTGTATGCATATAAATAAAAAAAAAAATTAAAATCCATTATCAAAGTAAAAATGCCAAAAATAGAAATAACGTAAACCAAAAGCACATGGAATTATTCACGGCAGAAGGAACAGCCAACCAAGAGCAGAACAAGTTTCACAATGACATGCTTTCTCAACAGGTGCAGCTACTGTATGATACAATGCAGAGCAGAAAGGTGTCGGGCTTTGTGGATACCTATCTTCCCCCACTTCGGTTACTACTGAATTACACCAAGCTGACACAGAACCTTTTCACAAAGCTCTGAACATGGACTGCCTTGCATCGGCATCAAGCTAACTTGCCGACTCTAGAAGAGGCCATGCTCATCATAAGATGCCCCCCTCTCTAGCCCATCCCCCCTCAATTGCCAGTTCAGTCCCTCTTCCTTATGGAATTTCAGAAAAGAGGTGGGGGGGGGGAGGGTGCACTAAAGCAGTAAGAGGGGGATGTTCTTGCAACATAACTTATACAAATGGCATTAGCTACATTATGGGGCTTGGAGTGTCTCAATAAGTATTGCAATTCAAAAGAATTGCCTTTGGGTTAGTTTTGGGGGATGATTTGATATGAAACAGAGGGATGCTTTTTACAGAAAATATGACCAATACATCCAAAAATCAGTTTGTAATCACAGTAATGAGACTGATATTTAAACTTTGAATTTCTCAATAGAACTTATGAAGCAGAGCTCAGTTAATGACACGTCTTCTGTTTCCTCATTCAAACAATAGCCATAGAGGAAATAAATACAAAGTTATCGGTGTAAATATTATGTGCAACACAAACGACGTGCAACACTCACCTCTTGTGGTTCCACCACACAGTAATGGTAAAGATACTGATTGACAAACATTCCGGTAGTTACTGGAGAGTAAAACTGGTTACAAATAGAAACAATCTGGGTGTAAAACGAAGATCCAGAAGCCTGAGCCACAGGGTTTACTCCGATGGTATAGACAATGGAGGCAATGAAGACCAAACCGCCAATGACCCCTGACACCACAATAACGATCAGGAAGAACTTACGGGTGGTAGCGATGTGATTCCTTGTAACCATCAATACAAAAATCACCATGGCAACAATAAAGCAAATGGCAGCCATGGCAAGGATGAAGCCTTTGGCAGCTCGGGGGTCTGTATAATTTCCTCCATAAGCAAAACCCCCTCCTACTGATGATCCTCCAAATCCATAGCCATTATATCCTCCGTATCCTCCATAACCAGAAGATCCACCAAAGCCGTAACCCATGGACTGTCCTGTTATATCCAAATCCCAGGGTAAGGTAGAAGCTACGCAGGCAAAGATGCCAACACACATGACAACAATAAGAATAGCCATTATCTTGATGATGCCTGGAGGAGAAGACCACTTGTAGAAGTGTTGAACCTCATCATCTGGGTAGTAGGAGTAAGCTGGCTGTGAGTGCATCTCGCCACCATACACATCTCTGCTCGGGGCATAGTTGGACGGCTTGCTGTAGAAGAGTAAAAAATAAAACACAAAAAATGAGAATATATATATATATATATATATATATATATATATATATATATATATATATATATATATATATATTCACACACACACACACACACACACACACTACAAACATTATATACATACACCATCTAAATGATGAAGTCTACACTAAGTATTCTGCTCTGGTCACTTTTACACAAGTCCAGAAAATCCCAGCCAGCTCTGATTTTCATTTTCAGAGCCCAAGTATGAAAAAAAAAATCTGACGATAAACTGTTAAAGGTTACAATAATACCAATAAGACTATCTATAAAAGTATAGATCACTATATAGAGAAAGAAAAAAGAAAAAATTTGTAATTTACGTGCTTATGTTTTATCTTCCCAGAATTTCTGCCATTAGCGAAAACTCTCACAACATATACATTTAGTAATTTAGAGACAAAACATCAGAACTCAATGGCAGGGATCCGCAGGACCCAAAATTGTAGCTAACAGAAGCAATTGCTGGGTGTCACAATGTAACGCATCAGTCAAGACTTTATTGGAACAAAACTAAAAATCAATGCTTCAGCCTCTGGGCCTTAACATGTATGTTACATTTTTTGTCCAAATGATCCAATAAATGCTTGACTGATACACTGCATTTTGTATTACCTCTACTAACCTCAAAAGGTTGGTTTTCCAGTCATTGAGTGGGATCTGAATTACAACTATTGAGGTTTGTTCAATAAATAAGGTGTTTCCAACACCATGCACATGGCAAACCAGTAGACCAGGTTTTATCAGAGTCTGTAGTTACCAATGCCTAGACCTTGGACTGTCACTTTGACTTGAAGACCAGGCTAGAAACCATTGCACTAAACACTGAATTGTAAACAGAGTTGCAACATTTTGGCCATGAAGTCATTTGGAAACACAAAATTCCAACTCTGCTATAGTCACAGCTTGGCTTTAAATTCCATAAAAATATTATCCCTCATCATTTATACCTATTCAGTTTATTAAAGGGTGTTCTGTTTTGTAGCACATTATGATTAGAACACAGCAAGATTTACATCAAATTACAGATAATAAGCAAAACCGTAAATATTGCAGATCCGCCCTAAGCATGAGTTCATCCACGTGCGAACATATACGCAGCTGCCTTTCATTATAGCAGTTTCTATTCACAGGGAGGCACGTCAAGGATATAATTGGAATGGGTGGATAGGACTACAAGTAGTTAAAGAAACAAAAATGTACACCCTGTCTAATCTAAACATAGCAAATTCCCAACAATCCCGCTAATACCATGAATAACTTGTTTTCCTTCAAATTCGGTATAAAACTCCACTTCTGAAATCATCGTTTATTGACATGTTGTGAAGAAACTACCCAGTCTGGTTCATCCCGACAAAGATACTATAAGAATGCAGTTACTGAAAATTGCTCTGAGGTGTAGTATATAGCAGTCCGATGCATTAAATTATCTACTGTCTCAACGCAGGGATTCACATCCTTACATCATGTGTTAAAGTAGCAATGCCCCACGTAGCACATTAGATGTATAGTAGCTCATTAAAGACCTGATGTTTTATGGTTAGAGAGTTTAATTATTATTGCCATTTATATAGCGCCAACAGTTTCCGTAGCACTTTATAATATTATGAGGGGGGGGGGGACAATTACAAGAAAACTTACAGGAACAATAGGTTAAAGAGGACCCTGCTCAAATGAGCTTACAGTCTATAGGATCACTAAAGTGTGAATTGTTATTGTTAGTATTCAAAGTGAATTTTAAAATTTTAGGCAAAAAAAGCCAAATGGAACCCCAAAATAGCCCATTAAACCCCTCAGGCCCCCCGCCCCCAAAAAGGTTTACTATATAAAATGTTTGTGTGTATATATATATTTATGTGAGTAAACCTATTGGGGGGGTATGAGGGGTGGAGAAGAAGAAGGAGGAGAGAGAGAGATAGATAGCTATATATACACACACACATACGAGGTCCCTTTCTGTGTCTCACCACTCATTCATAGGAGACAAACAAGTATACATGAGTTGTTCGTGTCTTTTCAGTGAATCCATTTTCAGTGACTTTATGTTACAGCACTTTATCAGATGCAGTATGTTTAATTTAGAGGCCAATATCCATATTTGCAACATTAAGTTATTTGCGGGAATCATCATAGCTTCAATTAAAAAACAAATACATAACTAATTCATATTCAATAAGGATGCAAAATACTTACTATTCATTTGGGTTATAAGGTGGGGGGCTTTCAAAATGCCTGTTCGACGACATTGGGGGGCTTTCAAAATGCCTGTGCGACGACATTTTTTATTTTGCAGGACCAGGTGGAAATCCGCAACGTTCAACCTAAAGGACAAGAATAGGATAAAAAGTAATGTAACAAAAAAACAATTAAAAAAACCGCAAACAAACAAATAAATAATGCAGTGTCTGCTTGAAATAACCACGTTTATAGAGAGATGCCAGGGTCTAAGCTTACACCTCTATACGGACTGGGATCAGGTTTATGTCAGAAAGCACTATCAGTGTGTTTCTCTTCACATGTAACATGTCACTACACGTGATCCATAAATGTTCAGGTGTTTGTAAGGAAAACATTGTTCCTTTTATGCAATACATTGTATATGCATATATTTTTTGCTGTAGGAGTCTTTCACAAGCAGTCACACGGCCGAGGAACATGGAAAAATGTGACCATGATAGATTTCTGTCTTTGAATCTTGGGTTTTAAATTCATATTTTTTTTTTGTCAGTTCCTGGCCATAGTAAGGGCACATTTCATAAAAAAGGAAACTAAAAATATAACAGTGCCCATCTTGACAAAAATTTTAAAAAAAATGTAGTTTCAACAGTCTGAAATGTAAACAGACACTAAACACCGTACATTCTCTGTAGTAGTTATAGTGCCCCTTTAAGTGATATAGAACTAATAAAAGATTGGTCACTTAAATTTTAATGGTAAAAAAAAATGACAGTGAAACAGATTTTTTTTTTTTTTTTTAACCAAAATATCAGAAAATATAGTCATGATTGTGTAAGTATGAATATATTGTATGGTTTGTATTCCCACAACTGAACAACTCCCACAATCAAATACATAAATGTAGCCCTGCCATCCACATTGCAAGCTCAACATGCACACCACAAAAACGCTACCACAATATCTTGGGAGAGGAAGATCACTTAACTCTTCAAAAGCCATTGTGAAATATTCAATCAGGGTTTTTCAGTAAAGTGTGACTTGTTAGGCATTCATATTTTAAACATCTGTAGTCGTATTGGAAAGATTCTCAGAGCCAGATAAGTTTTCATATTGGTTATTTTGACCTAAAATTAAAAATTTACTTTGAATTTCTGATACTTCACACATTACTGAATAACCTTGACTGTCTGAGAAATGAAGAGAATACCAAACTAAATTGACAAAATTTTGCAAATTAACTATCGGTTTATTAAGCTAAGTAAATAAACAACTTTATTTAATAGAAGATTTGCTTTACATGTAGTTTTACAGAAACAATTTGCATTGCAGAGATCCTATAAAGGGTTAACAACTCTTACAAGAACAATGTATAAACCCTGCTGTGAAAAAATAGGAAACAACCAAGTCTCCCAGCCAAGTTTGTGAGAACAAAGTGTGCATTTTACACAGAGGAAATAGGCGAAAGCTGTTGCAGGTAGCTACCATCTTGCAAACTACATTTCAATGCCTATTTGCAAGACAAGAATGTTACATAGTTCACAGAATTCAACCCTTACATTGCTTTCAACTGAAGATGGCTGCGTTGCAGTCTCTTAAATGTCAGCCACCATATCGAGGAAAGTATAGAAAATTAAAATCCTTCCCTAGAATTTAAAAAGTAATAAAAAAAAATTAAAACAAAAAAATTTATAGACACTAATTTTTTGAGCCCCTGTAATTTTGGTATTCGGGTTATAAAGATCCATCATGAGGCTTCAGCTTTGAAAAACCGTAAAATACAGAAACCCCTCCATCATATTATGGGTCCTTTCAATAAGAGTAAAATTGAGAGAACCCCCCTCACCCCATACCATTGGTCCTTTAGCCAGGATCACCCACCATATACTGTAAGTCCTTTCAACAAACAAAATATAGATACCCCTTGTACTTTCAGTCCTCTGAGTAAGATACTAAATTGGTCCATTGAGCAAATATACTATACCCTATACCAGGGATAGGCAACCTTCTGCACCCAAGATGTTGTGGACTACAGCTCCCATAATGCTCTTACACCCATAATGCTGGCAGAGCATTAAGGGAGGTATAGTCCAAAACAACTGGAGTCCTGGAGAAACAACCCAAAAGGAAAAATCCATATCTACTAATCACTTAAAAAGTAATGGGGGTGGGAGGGGGAGTAGTCAATGTAATGTTCCTTTAAGGCCAACAAGAAATAATGGAAATTGTAGTTATAAAGCCCTATGCTTTGGCAATGACTGTAACATTCCTCCGGATTAAATACAGAGACTAATTAAAGATTTAATAACTATCATTCTTAGACGAAAACAACGGGATTAAAGAAAAAATTGTGGAAGAATTGGGTCATACTGTAAAATGTTTACCTGAAAAATCATAACTCCACATAGGAAGTAAATAGCTACAGACAAGAATATTAGCTCTGCAAATTCAGTATTCACTTGTTTACCAACTGATCTCATCCGATAAGCCCAACCTTTCTACTGCAAATTGTCTTCAACTATAAAACTTTTTCTTAGTTCTTTTTTTTAAGCCCAGTAAGGTGAATTTAAACATTTTCCAATGTAGCTATTTTGATCTAAACTGTGTAATAAGTAACTATATATCAATATACAGGGATGAATGCACTCACTGTTCTCCAATTACTTTTCCAAAAGAAATATTGTAATGGCTTGAACCAATAAATATCCAAATATTTAGACAAAGAAAAAGTGGGTACTCACAGGTCTTGTTTAGTGAATAAAAAAAAAAAAAAATGTAAGTTAATCAATTAATCATTATATTGTGTATATTTTAGAAATGCTGTATTGTACTGGTGTATTATGTCTTGAGAAAGGATCATGAACAGATCCGAAACGTTGATGCCACACTAATACATTTGCTTAAAAAAGAAAAAAAGAAAAGTTTTCACTAAACAAGACCTTTGAGTGGCCACTTTTTTTGCTGAAATATATATATATATATATATATATATATACATACACACACACTAAATGGTAAAGCCTTCCTGTCTAGTACAACTTGAGTCTGGCAAAGCATTATAGGAGTTGCAGTTCCATAACATTGTGAATATACCTGTTGGTAATCCCTCCTGTTTTAACAGGTAATACACTGCAATCACCTGACTCACTCACCTGTGCAGATTAAAAGCAAATCTATCCTAATAAACAAATCAGGATAACGGCTATTATTAGCTATTGCCTAATCATTGATTTTTAGAACATTATTGTAAACGGTCAGTTAACTAAACAAACTACAACCCACAGCCTGGTCTGTGCCTCCAACCATCCCCCATCCACAGAACAAGCCCCACAACTATATGGAATCCTCCAGGGATGTGGATACCTTGTAACCAGGAGCTGAGAATAGAACACAGAATGTTCTTACCTTGAACGCCTGCTGTCTCCTGACCTCTGTTATCTCCTGCTCTGTCCGCAAGAATTAACCCACAGAAACTTTCTCCAAACTATATTGGGGTCCGGGGGCTCAGGTCCCCTGGTGTCCCGGTGACTCGCTCAATACTCTGAAGACTGGTAGAGACTCACAGAACTCTGCCTTCCTTCCCCCCTATCTCTCCGCCTCTCCACCTCCCCCCGGGACAAGGCGTGGCAGGGAGATAGACACCTGAAACAGGGGAGGGGAGCAAACTGGTTCCACTGACTAAAATCAGCCAGTTTCTATCATCAGCCTGCATGACTGGATCTTGTTTCTATTTTGTCCCAAGGAACTAAATGGGGAAAGGGGAGTTTAGGTGAAAGGCAAGAACTGCTGGCAAAGCTGGCACTACCTGGTGAGGTTTCATGGTGTCATATAGCTGGCTGTGTTGGGGATGTTTCATGGTGAGGTATAGCTGGCTGTGTTGGGGATGTTTCATGGTGAGATATAGCTTGCTGTGTTGGGGATGTTTCATGGTGAGATATAGCTTGCGGTGTTGGGGATGTTTTATGGTGAGATATAGCCGGCTGTGTTGGGGATGTTTCATGGTGAGATATAGCTGGCTGTGTTGGGGATGTTTCATGGTGAGATATAGCTGGCTGTGTTGGGGATGTTTCATGGTGAGCTATAGCTGGCTGTGTTGGGGATGTTTCATGGTGAGCTATAGCTGGCTGTGTTGGGGATGTTTCATGGTGAGATATAGCTGGCTGTGTTGGGGATATTCCATGGTGAGATATAGCTGGCTGTGTTGGTGATGTTTCATGGTGTGGTATAGCTGGCTGTGTTGGGGATGTTTCATGGTGAGATATAGCTGGCTGTGTTGGTGATGTTTCACGGTGAGCTATAGCTGGCTGTGTTGGTGATGTTTCATGGTGAGATATAGCTGGCTGTGTTGGTGATGTTTCATGGTGTGGTATAGCTGGCTGTGTTGGGGATGTTTCATGGTGAGATATAGCTGGCTGTGTTGGTGATGTTTCATGGTGTGGTACAAATGGCTGTGTCTGGTAATGTCCAATGGTGGAGTATAGCAGACTTTGTTGGTGATGTTTCATGATAAGGTACAAATTACTGAGTCTGGTAATGTTTCATGATAAGGTGGAGATGGCTGTATCTGGTGATGTTCCATGGTGGGATACAAATGGCTGTATGTGGCAGACTCAGCAAACTCGGTTATAGCTGATTACACACAGTCATGCGCAAATTACTTTCAACTACATTTTCCTTCATCCCTTTTTTTTTAATTATTTTTTTTATTTTTTTGTGCTTTTTGAATTTGGAAATGTTGACATAAAATGTACAATAGCTGTGCTAAATCAGAAATTCTTGGTTTTGTCACTAATTCCTCATAGGTAAGGGTTAAATGGCCAAAAAAGTGTATGGTTTGATATGTCAACCTGTCATTTGCTTTGTCCAAGAAATCCAAATTTGCAAATGATCTTTCTGACTCCTAAACCATAATAGATGTTTGATATAATACTTGTAAATTCTATACCACATCATAGTGTATTGCTACTACCTTACATCAGTGCTCTCCAATTCCTTTGGAGTGGAAGGATAGATTTAGTGAGAGACCAGATCTAACAGGGTTATTCACTAAAGTCTGAATTTCCTGAAATTCAAGGTACATTTAAATAGAATTTCAAATTATAGGCCAAAATAGCTGAATTACAGAACTTCCCAAAGTCAATTCTGTTATCTGTTTTGTTATTTTGGTCTCAAATCTTAAGTTCACTTGGAATTCCAACAATACCCCTGCATTGTGCAAAAATCATTATTACAACCATTTATGTCAATCGCCAACCTTACTTCTTACACATGTTTCCATTCATTCAACTTCATGGTTCCCCTCCCTCTTCAGCTCCCTCTAATTTTATCTTCCCTTTTTCTGTCTGTCTCTTTACCATCTCCCTTGTTCCTATCTTTAAGCCCATCATACTATGTCTTGTCCATTCTTCAATCAAACTTTCTGTCTTCTGCCTCATCTCCACCCATTCCATATTGCGCATTACCTTTTCTTTATTCTCTTTATTAAATCGTCTATTTTCATTCACTCTCCCACTTTATGTTCTCGTTTCATTTCCTTTTTATTTATTCCCACTTTATTATGGAATCTATCCTTTTTCTTGACTCACAACATTTTATTCTCTCTCTCCATTTCACTTCATGGTCGCCACAGAAAGTCGAGGTGGAGTTAGAAGAGGAGGGCTTGCATATCCCGCAAACAAGAGATCTTCAGCTTTTGCAAGCTGGTTGTAGATCTACCCTTAATGAAAAAAATGCATAATTCAATGCATGCATGTTTTCATTGGGGTGTGTCTACTAAAGAGTGATTTATTTATTTTTTGTTTGGGCCTTGGAGTGTCCCTTTTAACCTACAGCTGCTTTGATACCTACAATGTCCCTTTTAAAGGTTTGCACTGTGCTAATCTGAGGTTAGAACGTTCAATAAAATTACTTTCATGCATATCACAAGAGGCCATTTATTTATTTTTTTCCTATGAAATCTGTTGCACCAAGATATTTAGCAGCGCTGTAGGTTGGACATGCATACAAGTAATTGCAACAGATGACATGATACACAGGAAGAAGAGATGACATGGGCCGTGAAGTGGAGTAAAAACTACACAAACCGTGAATTACATCTGTTCAAAGGTCAAAGATTGATTGCTGGATGTATAAGCAATATAAAGTCTGCAAACATGATAAGATCTAAACACAGACCTAGGATTTATATTATGGAAATAACTATAATGCAAAGCAGGTAAATCAAAATAAAATTATCTGATGCCCCCAAACAAGCCATACAGAAGCTCTTGCCCCAAACTGTAATTTTCCAAAATGTATATATTGTAGATTATTTTTATTTCAAATTTCATCTGGAAATAGAAATAATACTACTCATAAATATGACCACATGTAGAGAAATGGGGAGGTTAATGAATTTCATTTTATGCCCTCCCCTACCCCCCTTTTACCCCCATAAGCAGTAATCTTTAAAATGAGAAATAAATTATTTGAGGGGGAAAAAAGTATCCAGAGTTTAACTTCACTATACACACTCCTACTACCATAACCCCTAAATCAGACTTTAGTGGTTGTCGTCTTTGTAATCGCTGGATGTTGCATGGTGCCCTAACTATAGTGTACAGTGGAATCCAACTAAACGATGTAACAATTTGTACCACTTTAAAGTAGCAGTCCAGGCACCCACACCTTAGGTACAATGTGTTTAAGTAAAAGTTAGTTATAATGTGGGATAAACAAATCCAATTTTTTTTTTCATTTGATAGTATTTAACTTCATATTATTATTATTCTTTTAATGCAAGTTTTCTGCCCCTCCTTATTATCTACAGAGTATTCTTTTTGTTCCACAAATATGGCCCAGTAATGGAGGTTGTAGTTTCTGCTATTAATTTGTACAATAGCTGCTATGTGAACTTCCACTCGAAGGAATCTCTGCTATTTCCATACATTTTGGAATAAGTTTAGAGTGCTATAAATATATAATGGGGCTGCTTGTGTGTGCATATGTATGAAACCAAGAGGGCTGCACTCATCTGAACATGCAGACTTTATAAGGTAACAGGTAACATACAAGATCCAGCACACGCACTCATTTACTAAACAGCAATTTCAAAGCTTACCAATAAAACATTTTTTGTTTTGTTTTGTTTAAAAAAAAAAAAATCTCACTTAGGAAAAAAAAATGGGGGTTTAGTAACAGTATATTATAATACATTGCATAAGCCTGCCATAATTCCAATGTACCTCATTTTTGGCCAGTCCTACTCCAACAATCTAATGCCTGCTTTTAGGAAAATAATTCAGTTGCTTGGGAAATGCTTCCTCCTGGGACCCTCTGCAGGGCACATGATTGAGGCACCTGTGAGATAGGGGGATGCAAAACCCTGGCATTAGGTTGCTAGTAGGATTAGGACCTGCCAAGAATGGGGCACATTGACATTGCGTCGGGCTTATGCAATGTATGATCATATACTGTAATTAAACACCAGTAGTAAGAAACGTTACTAGTCATCAAACTAACTTTTGTGCTTTGCCCCTTTTTATTAAGCCACAACTATTGCACAATATGACCCCGCCCATTGTGCGATGACAGGTGCCCGTCCCTTTTTTTACTTAAACCACGTTCATTGCACATTATGGCCCTGTCCTTTGCCATTTTTGACGTAGTAACGGACATTTTTATGAATCCACGCCCCTTGCACTTTATTACGTAAAAAGCCTTTTCATTATAACAAACAGGGCAACCGTGATAAAAAAACAACCCTGGAATTCAAAAGCTGTAGGCTGTCCATTAATCAGAGCATACCCATCAAAAAAATAGTAACCAACCGCCCTGTAGAGAGTGTTGAATGGTGATCCCCTCTTTGTGTGCAACATACATTAACCACTTTATAGACTTTGTTGAGAAACGTTTCTGATTTGCATGGTAATTGTAAAATTGCTATGCTGTTTTTCGGTAAAACATGAATCTGTACATGGCCATGCACACAGACGCTAATGTAATGAGTTGAAAAGCATCAATATCATCTTTGACCGTTTCAGGACCCAAAGGAACCATAATCATTTTTACCTTCTTGGTCATTTCCATCACACTTTCTCTGTAGCAGACACAGACCTGTTTTAGGATTTTAACATCACCTCTACAGTATTTTTAAAGTTCATCTTGAAAATGTAACTCACAATGTTGGTTCTCTTGATACCAGGTCATAAACTCCTTTTTTATCATTATACATCATTTGGTCATAACCATAATAGTCTACCGAAGGCACAGGGCCAGTATAAGACTGATTCTGAGCGGTGTTAAAAAAGTGTGGAAAATATCCTTTACAGCGGGCTTTTGGCAATTTACTTAGTTTCATGGGAAGAAAATTTTAAGAATCTATAGATCTGATACCTAGATCAGCGACAATCACACAAAGTAAATAATGCCTTGCGCCAACAACTCGCTGGCAATTTTCTCCTTAAAGCGGCACTGTCATGCCGAACTTACCTTTCCCCAATCGATTCCTCTTCTCTCCCTCTCTCAGGATCTGTACTTCATTTCTTCCTGTATGCTCTAGTTTTCTTTAAAACATAAGACAAAGTAGGGACTATTTCTCTTCTGGAGGTTTCCTACGCCATGACCAGCTATGACCAGCGGAGGAGCAAAGTGTGTCTCTTTTCCGGTGGTCAGAGCAATTTTCCCATGATCCTTTGCTTTCCTCCCTGTTCTCACGATGCCTTCTGTCAGTATTGCCGAACGTCCTATCACTTAGACAGAATGCCGGCAAAACTGCCGAATTGCGTCCTAACAGAATGAGAACAGTTTCTCCATTCGTGTTAGAACGCAATTCGGGAGTTTGTTCATATCGGAATTTCATTCAAATGAATGAAACTCCAATCCTATTCATTGCCGCGGCTGCATCTTGCAGCCACTTAGTAGATAACTCCCTAATTCCCACGGTATTAGGGAGCTATCTACCAAAAGGCTGAAAGACCTAAATTGGTCTTTCAGCCACATTTACTAATACTAAGTAAAGATTACTTAGTATTAGTAAATTCAGCCCCTACCGCTATATCGCAAGTAGGGGCATGTCTATAACAGAGCAGCCTGTGGCTGCTCACTGTTAAAAAAAAAAAAAAAAAGTCCTAGTACCCTAAAGGATAATCAGGGGAGGGAGGGACCTATTGTCCTCCCCCCAGGCCCCACCCTTGAGGGGAGGGGGGGGACCTACTGTCCTCCCCCCCGGCCCCAGCCGGTGGGTGGGGGCCATACAGGAAAAGGAGAGGGGGACCTACTGGCCCTCACTCCTGTGCAGTGGGTGGGGGCCATAAATCACAATGGAGGGGACCTACTGTCCTCCCCCCCCCAAGCCTCTCATACACACATTGTCCCACATACACAGCCCCCATACACAGACTGTCCCCACACACACATACACTGCCCCCCCATACACGCACTGCCCCCCCATACATGCACTGCCCCCCCCCACACACACATACACACATGACTGACAGACACACACTCACGGACCAGCACACATTCTCAGATACACTGACATACACACACATACACGCACTGATTTGACACAATCTGACACACATACAATTATTTAGACACACACTGACAGACGCATACACTTACTGACAGACACGCACAATCATTCAGATAAGTGTATCTGGACACACACACTCACTGACAGACAGACAGACACAAACATTCACTGAAACACACACACTCACAGACACACACACTCACTCAAATTCACTGACACACACACTCACTCACTCACTTTCACTGACACACTCACTCACATTCACTGACACACACACTCACATTCACTGACACACACTCACATACTCACATTCAATGACACACACACTCACTCACATCCACTGACACACACTCACATTCATTGACACACACTTACTCACATTCACTGACACACACATTTCCCCCCAACACTCACAATTGTTATATATATATATTTTTTTTAAATAAATCCACCCAGCCATTCCCTACTTTTGGGATAACTGGATGGATTTTTTACCTGGGCTGCTGGGCAGGAAGGCGGCTGGACGTGCAGGAGGGCGGGTTCTCTAAGTTTTCAGCGAGGGAGCTGTGATCTCTCGGCTCAGCTCCCTCGCGCACCACAGAGTGATGTCGGGAGCCGGAATATGACATCATATTCCAGCTCCCGGCATTACTGCGGGTGGCACGAGGGAGCTGAGCAGAGAGAGCTCAGGGGAAAGTTCAAAACAACTGGACGCCTGCCCCGGAGGATCCCAAAGGTGGCCAGCTGACCAGTTCTTGGGCTCCCATAAAACAAGGCAAACTCCCATAAAACAAGGAAATTGCCGCCCAAGGCAAATGCCTTGTTTGCCTCGCGGTAGATACATCTCTGATTCACACACTGTGCCCCCATACACAGCCCCCCATACACACATTGCCCCCCTCACACACACCCTACACATTCACACACACTGAACCTTTCACACACACTGCACCCCTTACACATTGCACCACCCACATACACCACTGCTCCTATGCCCTACTACAGCCCCATATACCAGCAGACCCGAGGCAAGTTGTCAAACTGTTCTTAAATGGTTTGACTGCTTACTGTGAGAGGGGGTCCCGGCTCTCTACACAGAGATGTAGAGGTTATTGTGCATGGATTATTTCTTTAAATAATCTACAAGTGCCCCTCCCGAGATCAGGCTCTGGATCTGCCACTGGTCTTCATGGTATATAAACACAACTTTCTCTTTACAGGGCTTGTCTGAATGAAAATAGTGCCACAAACCATATTTGTGGTAGAGTACTTTATTGTAATGCCTTAATGTTGTTCAATAGATGGGATGTCACTAAAACTAACTAAACGATCATCAGGGATACCTAAAGATTTATGGATTTCCCGGGCTCTCTCCGACAACAGAGAGTCTGCAGGATTATCCTGGGTCACAAGGGCACAAATGCTAGTTGCCAGACAAATGGTTATTATTGTCATTGTTTAAATCATAAAGCCATCTCTTTTTGGTGGCAATGATACAACTATAGGGTGTTGACCGGAGACGCCTACGATGCATTACACCACCTACTCTATTCCTAACAATAATTACAACCAGTCTTAATGAACTGCTGCCAATAATTTCAGCATTGCTCTGTACCAAGTTTGACACAGCGTTTAAAAAGGTTTCAGCATTCAATTCATCCCTACAACGTCTAATAGAGTGTAACGGTCTGCCAAGCTCATCGCTATTTAGTCTTAATTGAACAAAATCGCTGGGCCCTATATCATTCTGTTTAAAAGCTCTAGAACAGCATCATGTACAGCCTGCAGTGCGTCTGAAAACGATGGTATTCTGTCTAAATTTACAAACCGAAAATGTTCATAATATTTCACGGCATTAAAATTGTTAATATCTCTGCGGGGTTGTTCAACACGCTCCAAAAATACAGGGGCCTCTAGCGCATCAACGGGGTTCTGAACTTCAAGATACTCCTGCGAATTGAAATGACCTCCTAAGTAAAGTAATTCAAAGGTAATGGCAAAGCAACAGAAAATAGTAATAAACTGTATTTTACCCCTTAAGGACTGGACTGTTTTTGCGATGTTGTACATTTGCGACCAAGCCTCTTTTTACACTTTTGTGGTGTTTGTGTTTAGCTGTAATTTTCCGCTCTCTCATTTACTGTTCCCATACAAATTATATATTGTTTTTTTCAGGACAAAAAATGGTTTCTTTACTTACCATTATTTATATAATCTCATGTAATTTAATTTTTTTAAAATATGATGAAAAATTTAAAGAAAATACATGTTTTTTGACTTTTACTTGAAAAATCTTTTACTCATCTACAAAAGCGAATATAAAAACTGCTAAATAGATTCAAAATTTTGTCCTGAGTTTTAAAATACCCAGTGTTTACGTGCTTTTTTGCTTTTTTTTTTTGCATGTTATAGGGCTATAGGTACAAGTAGGATATTGCGGTTTCAAAACAAACATTTTTTTCAAATTTATCAATAGTGACATTGTAACACTATTATCTGTCATAAATCTCTGAATAACACCCCACATGTACATTTTTTTTTTAAAGTAGACAACCCAGGGTTTTCAATATGGGGTATGTCCAGTTTTTTTTAGTAGCCACCTAGTTGCAAACACTGGCCAAAGTTAGCATTTATATTTGTTTGTGTGTGAAAAAAGTAAAAAACGAAATTGAATGCTAATTTTGGCCAGTGTTTGTGACTAAGTGGCTACTAAAAAAGACTGGACATACCCCATTTGCAATACCTTGGGTTGTTTTCTTTTGCAAATGGTATGCCATCATGGGGGTAATTCTCATTCCTGGGCTACCATATGCTCTCAAAGGCAATGTAACCAACCTGGCCATTTTCATTGTAAAAATATTTGACCCATATATTTGACCTGGTAACTTTCAAAAACGCTATAAAATCTGTACATTGGGGTACTGTTATACTCGGGAGACTTTGCTGAACACAAATATTAGTGTTTCAAAACAGGAAAACGTATCACAACAATTATATAATCAGTAAAGTTGCTGTTTGTGTGTTAAAAATGCGAAAAAAGTCACTTTCACTGACAATATCATCGCTGTGATATGTTTTACTGTTTTGAATCACTAATATTTGTGTTCAGCGAAGTCTCCCGAGTAAAACGGTAACCCCCCATGTACAGGTTTTAGGGTGTCATAGAAAGTTACAGGGTAAAATACAGTGCTAGCAAATTAAATTCTCTGCACTTTCCTGGGTTGGCAGGCAGGTCCCTCAAATTGCAATTAATAAAATTACTTAATTATGTAAAAATATTACATAAATACACATGTAGAATTTAAATATATATATATATATATATATATATATATATACATATTTATATATTTGAAGTCTACGTGTATATTTATATAATTATTTATGTAATTTTGTATATGGACATATGTATATTTCGTATTATTTTTATTTATTTATATATACATAGATATATATACAATTTCATTCTAAGTGTATTTTGATATAAATATATATATTTTAATATTAAAATACAGTTAGAATAAAATTTCATATAGATATAATTTAAACTTTTTTTATTATTTTTAATTTTTTTATTTAATTTAATCTACTTATTATTTGTATTTTATAATAATATATATATACAATATATATAGTATATATATACGTGTGTAATTTAATTATAAGTGTATTTTTATATTAATATATGTACATATTAATATAAAAATACACTTAGTATGATATATATATGATTTATAGACATATATTATATAGATATATGTCTATATATCATATCTATATATACACATATATAATAATATTTTTATTTATTAATATTAACCTTTATTTTTATTTTTTTTACACTAGCAGGGAGACTGCCTGTCAGCACAGACAGTCCCCCTGCAGGCAGACACATGGACACCTATTGTGACCATGCGATCGCTCTCTGTTGAGCGATCACATGGTTACAGGGGTCCTAATCTGCCATGGGGAGACTGTCTGGCCCACACCGGGAGCACCGCCGATCACCGCTGGGGGAACGACGGCGATCGGGTAAGTACATAAGACCATTAGGACGGTTCAGGACCGTCACCGGTCGGCAATGGAAAAATGCCGATGACGATCCTAAGCCGTCCTCGGTCGTTAAGGGGTTAAACAAGATCCTAAAATTAAAATACGATAGAGAAAAGTGAAAAAAAGGAGAGAAGGAGAAAGTGTCTTTTAATAATCAACAAGTATAAAAGGTATTGAAAATCCCTATAAGGGTATAAACAATCCCTATATTAAAAAAAACAAAAAAAAACAGGTTTATAGAGAGCGCAAAAGAAAATCAATGATATAGTGGATTTTCTAAGCAAATGCTTCAAATTACAATTATCCACAAGAAAAAGTTGATATACAAAGCTGCCCGATACACTAAAAACCTTCCCAAGTTTTAAAACATCATACACAACATAAAATGAAATAAAAACAGTATCAGCGCTTAGTTAATATACCTTTTTTATTAAAGGTTGGATACATATAGAGGCAAAGTCTTTCTACATCAATTTCTGTTACAACTATCAAATCCCTGCGGACATTTGAAAACACCCCACTAAGACTGCAACTGGAACTCTTTATTTAATTTAATATATTTTCGTGGTTGACCCCTATATAAAAAATAGGGGTATATTAACTAAGCGCTGATACTGTTTTTATTTCAATCCCTATATAAAACCAAAGTGTGCTGCAGGCACAAAACAATATGTATAATGTAGCCTGAGAAGAGCAAAGCGTCTGAGGTGCTCAGGATATCAGTTACACAGCAGGCAGCATACAAAACATGTAACCTGTGTAGGACAGTAGGTGAAAAGATGGTCAGAGATAGGTAATAGCCAGTGGGGTTCTATGTATATGACCCATCAGACAGAGTAGTGGGAGTAGGCCTGCATCTAGTTGGATGGAGGCATAACCCCACAGTAAAACCAATGGCAGCCAAACCCCACTCCCAAACCAGCTGTGCTAATAACCCTCCGTAACTAGGAGGCTATCCAGAAATAGCTAGAGCTATCCAACCTTATCACCTAGGCTATCTGCTGCTTCATGGCAGCTAGGAGATTCTATGTAGCTTTCCCTGCGTGTTTAACATAAAGAGCTGCAGCTTACCCAAACGGATAGAAAAGTGAACTAAAAGAATAAGTGCATTGGCACACTAAGTAGCTCGACGCGTGTTTCTGCAGTAAATACTGCCTTTGTCAAGAGCCACTGTTAAAGGACCACAATAGTCACCCAGACCATTTCAGCTCAATGAAGTGGTCTGGGTGCCAGGTCCCTCAGGTTTTAATCCTTCAAATGTAAACATAGCAGCTTCAGAGAAACTGCTATGTTTACATTGCAGGGTTAATCCAGCCTCTAGTGGCTGTCTTCCTGACAGCCGCTAGAGGTGCTGCTGCAACTCTCAAAATCGCATTGAGCATGCAGAACATCCATAGGAAAGCAATGAGAAATGCTTTCCTACAGGCGGTTTTAATGCACGGGGGACTCTGGCCGCGCATGCGCATTCGGCTCCACTCGGGAGCTGACGTCGGAGGGGGAGAAGAGGTCACCAGCGCCAAGGGAGCCCGGCGGGAGGGGGCCCTGAGGGTGTGGGGGGGGACCTAAGGATTATATAGTGTCAGGAAAATGAATTTGTTTTCCTGACACTATAGTGATCCCTTAATATTCTCAGGACTAGATGCTTTGTTGCATCTCTGGGGAATGTTCTGTAGGTGTCATGATCTTGTGCAGGTCAGGGATTAGACTGAAACTGGGGTTAACTTCAGGGTCTCTATTTTCTATCTTATACATTATAGTAAGAACAGGATATCCTATAATAGAAATTATAGGAATGGGAGAGACAGAAAACAGAGTTACAGGTGAGAATAACTAGGCTATGAAGTAAAGGGTTTAGACAATAAGCACAAAGTGGAAATAAGGTGAACCTATAAATGAAGTTACAGGTAGGAGATTGTATAGGTACAATCTTGAGGGAAAACAGGATTCATTCAATATCCCCCAGAACAGGATATAAAGAAACTGGGAAACCTATAAGAGAGAAAGATAAAGCAAGAGAATGAAAACCTATTGATGAGATAATAAGTTACAGGAAAACAAATAACAACTAAACAGAACTAGACAGAATTATAACAATTACATTTTATAGGTCTTTAGTTGTTCAGTCTCTTTGGATTAGAGCTTGTACTGCAGTAACAGGTCTTTTCTGATTGATACCAATATTATCTGGAATGTTTGTAAATCCAATGTAGGAGTAACGCAGGTAGCCACAAAGTAATACTAAATTAAAGTCCAGTATAGAATTAAGCCAGTTGGGTGTCAAGCAGGAATGTAGGGTTGTTCAGGCTGCAATGGTGCAGGTTTGTAGATAAAGCAGGTAAGTAGAGTTGTTCACTCAAGTCTGGAGCAGGGTGGTAAGTAACGCAGATTTTTAAGCCAATATGGTAAGTCCACAGGTTATAACACAGGAGCCAGGATTTGAAGTCTTTCAGGCAATCATCAACTTCAATGTCAAGGCAAGGAGTTGAGTTGGGTGTTACATTTTGTAGGAACCTAATTAGTCCAGGCAGGTGAGGATGATAAGGTGAGTTTCCAGAACTAGAGGCAAGGAAGCCACAAGTGGTAAAACATAACCAGTGCAGGAACTTTGTTTTAAAGAAACAGAATTAACGGAACAAAAAGGCTTGCTTGTCAGGATAGGATCCTCACAGTAGGCGATGGAGCTATTTCAGTATCATTTGTGTGCGGTGTCACAGGGGTACCAGGAGTGTCTACGCCATTTTCAGGTGGAAGTATCACAGGGGTTAAACATTTATCTGCATCATAAGGGGGTCTTACGTCGTTGCCTAGACATCGCAGAACGTAATACACCTCTCAATGTATTTATGGCACATTTTACGGTTCTAGCACGACGCTTAGCTATACGTCTCTGTCTGTCCCATTTCTTGGCTCGGGATAATAATCCCCGACCAGCCATGACAAGGCACGCAGGGTTCAGTAAATTAAGTCCTGAGCGAAAGGCATCTGTAGCACGGTCAAGTCTTTCTAAACGGTCTAAAAAAGTGCTTTGTCTAATCTCATCATCAGTCACAATAGTAATTTTACAAATCTCACTAATCACAGAGTCAATAAATTCTCTTAAAGCTAACCAAAAATCAAGTTCCTTAAAAAACCACGGTAATAAATTACAACCGTTGTCATGGGGTAATATAATGTTTGGTGTAACACCACATATGCTCAATGGACTGTCAAGACCATCATGGGATAACAATGCATGCCCAATTCTAAATGGTTGACTAGCAGCGTAAAGTTTTAGACTAAGAGGCCTGCTGCACTGTAAAAGAGCAGTGTCCTTTAATATTTTGAATATTTCATTGTTTGTATGTTGTACAACATCCTTGACTTCAAGCCATAAAGGAATGACACGCAAGAACCA
This sequence comes from Pelobates cultripes, assembly GCA_933207985.1. Taxonomy (NCBI): domain Eukaryota; kingdom Metazoa; phylum Chordata; class Amphibia; order Anura; family Pelobatidae; genus Pelobates; species Pelobates cultripes. The sequence goes on along the minus strand of OW240916.1, from coordinate 297,346,359 downwards.
CAATATACATTTTTTAGCATCAAGTGGTGATGTGGTCTCTGTATATGTGTGTGTGCTTTTGCTGTAAGCCTGTGTTATGGCCTGTAAAACAGATCTACTTTCCTTAGGTGGCGGTGGTGTTGGCACATCTACAGAGGTAATTCTGGATGTCAATGATGTAGTCCCTATATATATGTTGTTATCATTGCAGATGGTTTGTGTTATGACTTGTAAAGCAGGTCTACTTTTCTTAGGGATCGGTTGTATAGGTACATTTACTGGGGTAATGGAATGTTTCACAGATACATTGGGTGCTACAGTGAAATGTCGACCCCCTGACACATTGACTGGTGATATGACTGCTGGCTTACCCCGAGACGTGTGTTTTGTTGTAGTTAATGACTGTATTTGTAGAGGCTCCTTTCCTACACATGTCGCACTAAATGGGTGCTGCCTTAAAACCCCTGCGGTATATGTTGACATGTGTCCGTCGTTACGTGTGACTGGAATATCTCTTGTAGAGCAGCTCCGAGTTATAGACAACTTTAATGCTGTATACAAAAATAAATGAATATTTTAATATACCTATGTACATACAGGTAATAAAATCAGTCACGCAGGTATGCATACTATATTTATTTGGTAAATAAATTTACAAATAAACAAACAACTCATACATATACTCACCCTGTTTAAATTTATGCGAGTTGCAGTCCCTGCATTCTCTGGCATTCGCGCTGTATGTCTTACTATGGTGATCCGCAATTGGTAAGCTACTAATGCCTCTACATGCATTAGAAACTACTGGGGTTTTTGTACTTTTTATGGATGTTTCTAAAATAAATAGAAATATAATTATCACAGGCATAAAACCGGTTATGATACAGCTGCATATAACATTATATAATAACACACCTGCTTTTAATGGTCCACGTGGATGTATGTTGAGGGGTCTTTCAGCCAATACCCCAGTATTAAAAGGATCTAAATAAATAAAATAATACAATGAGCCTTAGTTTATTTTATGCATAAACGACTACAACATAAACGTGTATAATTTTTAAACACTTCTTAATATAGAAAACTTACAACCCTGTGAGGTGACCGTGAGCCTTCTGTAAAACCTGTTTTCATTTGTTGTCCGACTAATTTTTGCCTGAAACGTGATAAAGTATTTGAGCGCTTAATACGTGAACACTATGTCAGCATTTTACAATTAATGACACTAATCAGTTGTTTGACAAAACAGCCACAGTGAAATGTCGAGGGTTGTAGTTAATGGAATATATTCGAAGCTTGGACTTGTCCCCAGTGGGGTACCTCAGGGATCTGTACTTGGACCCATTCTCTTTAATATTTTTATTAGTGATATTGCAGAAGGTCTTGATGGTAAGGTATGTCTTTTGCTGATGATACTAAGATATGTAACAGGGTTGATGTTCCAGGAGGGATAAGCCAAATGACAAATGATTTAGGTAAACTAGAAAAATGGTCAGAATTGTGGCAACTGACATTTAATGTGGATAAGTGCAAGATAATGCATCTTGGACGTAAAAACCCAAGGGCAGAGTACAGAATATTTGATAGAGTCCTAACCTCAACATATGAGGAAAGGGATTTAGGGGTGATTATTTCTGATGACTTAAAGGTAGGCAGACAATGTAATAGAGCAGCAGGAAATGCTAGCAGAATGCTTGGTTGTATAGGGAGAGGTATTAGCAGTAGAAAGAGGGAAGTGCTCATGCCATTGTACAGAACACTGGTGAGACCTCACTTGGAGTATTGTACACAGTACTGGAGACCGTATCTTCAGAAGGATATTGATACCTTAGAGAGGGTTCAGAGAAGGGCTACTAAACTGGTTCATGGATTGCGGGATAAAACTTACCAGGAAAGGTTAAAGGATCTTAACATGTATAGCTTGGAGGAAAGACGAGACAGGGGGGATATGATAGAAACATTTAAATATATAAAGGGAATCAACACAGTAAAGGAGGAGACTATATTTAAAAGAAGAAAAACTACCACAACAAGAGGACATAGTCTTAAATTAGAGGGACAAAGGTTTAAAAATAATATCAGGAAGTATTACTTTACTGAGAGGGTAGTGGATGCATGGAATAGCCTTCCAGCTGAAGTGGTAGAGGTTAACACAGTAAAGGAGTTTAAGCATGCGTGGGATAGGCATAAGACTATCCTAACTATAAGATAAGGCTAGGGACTAATGAAAGTATTTAGAAAATTGGGCAGACTAGATGGGCCAAATGGTTCTTATCTGCCGTCACATTCTATGTTTCTATGTTTCTATGTCTAACAGCCACAGTGAAATGTCTAACAGCCACAGTGAAATGGTTAATGCTGTAGTATCATTTATTTTAAAAATGTTATTCTATAACATGCACGGATAAGCTCAGCATAACACATATATACAACAACATACACGGATAAGTTCAGCATAACACATATATACAACAACATACATGGATAAGAGCCGCAAATGCCTAGAGCTAGATAAGGATTTTGCATACATTAAAAACATTACTAGCTATGGTCAGTACGTAACTTTTAGAACACACAGACACGGAAGCAAACAGTGCAGACTCTATATAATAGACCCTTACGTTGTTAAAAATAAACACAAAAACATATGGTACACAGTCTATACTACAGACCCTTACAGTTAGAGATAAAACAACCCCATAGGCATTCATATTTTGAAAAAACACGTGATTTTAAATATAAAAGAATGAAGATTTAGAATTACTTACCATATCTGTGTCTTGGGTATTCATTATGAAGTTGTAATCAGGAGCTGTCTTGTGCACCCTCGTCTTGAGACAGGGCTTTTTATACTTTTTTTTTGTGTGTGTGTTTGTGTGATGGGTTCAGACAAATGCATGAATGTCATTGTGTGATGTGGTCAGACAGGTGCATGAGGGTCACTGTGTGATGTGGTCAGACAGGTGCATGAGGGTCATCAGTAATAAATATATCCATACTAATTGCATAGACAAAACTGATTTTATTGAGAGCAAAAAAAAATCCTAACATATCAATGACAATAACACGCCGTAAAAAAATACAGAATTTCCCACACACTGTGGACAGATTACTTTGGAACTGAACATTTTGAAAGTATATCTGTTTAGTATTTCTTTTTTTTTAATCCGTATCTCTTGCTAGTCCGGAAGAATCAAAAAGATATCCCTGTCTCTTATCATCAATATAAACAGCCAACCAGTGCTCCCCGGATAATGTATGTTGATCTGTATTTATAATGAATGTCGCTGGTACACTGTTCAGTTTAGAGGTTGGTAGCAAATCACACGGAAGCACACCAATGAATATACCTCTGGAATATGGGTCGGTACGTAAAATATGCGTTATTTCTAAGGTGGCCATGCGTAGGTTTTAGAGAAAATCATAAAGTCTTTGATTAATTTCAATTATGTTTTCAAACAGTCCATAGCCGAGCAAATTTACAGTGCATTCCAGGGCCCTCGAAAAGCGTATTTCAGCCCTAAGGTTACCGCTACGTATGAGTGAACGATGGCTACTGCATTCCTGATCAGGCGATAGATCAAAGGCGAATAATGTATATCTATCCACAAATTCTACTCTGTTAATTATAATTCCAGAATCACAGCAATTCTTCTGTGCCAATAATAAAAATGACATATATATACATGCACAGCGTTAGAATGTTCAAAATCAGGTTGAAACGGCTTTGCAGGTATTTGTTCACCATCTAGATAGAGAGCTGCAAAATTCAAATTGTGGTGTTTGAAACACAAAGGATTTCTGCCGTAAGCGCCTGAAAAAGCTTAATTTTATTACAAGACACGGAGGCTCGTATTTGCATATCCCTTTCTTTATTGTCTACTCCATAGCAGCAAAGAACATTAACAGAATTGAAAGAAAAGGTAGTACATGTCTCACACACAGGCCATGCCCCTTTATGTCCAGTATATTACCCTGGTCCGCCTTCCCATTTCCCTCTTTCTTTGCTGCTACCATGCCAGATAAGTACCTTTTTATTATACTCTGATAATACTTAATTTCCTCATTACTATACGTTTATAATTTTATTAATCTTTTCCTTACATCCTCCTTGATTTATTTTATATGACTGAATATTAATTCTTCGTTGTACTCCCAGGTTCCCAGACCGTGTGGGGTGCCCTCATACTCACTAAGGGTACCCCACCTTTATTCCTTGTGAGAAATTCCTGACCTTCTCTCACTAAACTTTATACCTGTTTTCTGGTCTCTGTTCAACGCTTTACCGCCATTTTCTCTCTGGGTACTTCTGTCTCCGCATTCACTCATTACCACATAGGCTGTTCGGCTGTTTTCCCTCATTTTAGATGAATTTTTCATTCAAATTTTTTAGACGAAGAACTGTTCACCTTTTTTATTCACTTTACTTAAACCCTTCTATCTATTCACTGCATTAATTCGTTTTTTTCTTTTCCCGCTCTTTTCTGGTCAACTCAGTGACCCTCCTGTTTTTCCTCCCCCCTTTTGGGACCTGCCCTCCTTCTACCAACGGTCTGGGCCCTGGTGAGAGTCTCTGTCTTCTGTCTGTCAGCAGTTTTAAATACTTTTCTCCTATCTGGTTTTGAATATTGCAATTCTACTATTACTTTAACAGTCAGCTTGGGTGAATTACTCTCACTGACTTTATCCCTAGCATTGTTTTTACTATGCCTAAACCCAATATGCCTGTCTCCCCCGCCCATACGGATGGGGACAACACCACCCCATTAGGGGAGACCTCAGCCACCATGTCAAACCCGCTCTCTTCGGGTGATAACCCCCATATTTCAGAGGGACCCCAATTCACGGCGCTTCAGCGCTCTATGTCCGACGCCATTATGGCAGCAATGGGATCTATGTCATCAGCCCTCTCTCAGTCCATTGCCCAAGCCATTTTGGCACGGCCTATGGACGCAGATCCCAGTGATTTAGGCGCAACCCTCACGCTCCCTATGGGACAGCCTGGTGACCAGGCACATAGAAAGGCTATGCACAAAGCCAAACATATTTCTCTCCCTGCCTCCAGAAACACCAAGACTGGCGCACCATTGGTCGCCCCTGAAAGCGTGACCCAAGCTCGCAAATGAACCTTTCCGCGCCAGGCAGAACGGGCGCAGCTTTGGAAATGTGCGAGAGCACAAATTGAGAGCGACTCCGACTCTGAAATCGGGTCAGAGGAGGAGGCCAAGATCGAGTCAGAGACCGACTCAGATACAGAGAGACCTGAGTGGGGCACAGACCCCTTTTCCTCCACACAAGCGGAGACGCATGGAGGTGAATTAGGGTTGGCAACCCCCGCGGCCGCGGAGTCCGTCCTAGTGGATCCGCTGGGAGAGCCATTATTTGACCCGGACGAGCTTCACCACCCAAGGTCCGCGGAATGGAAACCTAGAAGCCTGGGTACGGCGCCCACTCAGTAAGGCTGCAAGAAACAAGCTTAGGGCAGAATGCCCCAGACCAATAGTCCCCAATAAAGTGTGTGACACCCCAGAAGTGGACCCAAAAATGACCCAGTACCTAACCAAACTGGGCTGGAACCCACGCAAGGGTTTAGACTCAGCCCTGCGTGTCTGCCAAGACAAGCACTAAGACATATTTGGCCCCTTGGCCAAACTGTTTGACCTGGCGGAAGACGCCAAAGCGGAACACCGCATGGTTGACCCCAATGAACTTCGTGGCTGGGTCCAAAGAGCAATATGCATTGCCGGGAGTGTGAACACCTCCCTATCAATTGAACGGCGTAAAGCCATACTTTTTAAAATTGACCCCAAATTAGCCAACTTGGCCCTCACGGAAACCTGCAAAGATGCCCAGGGCCTTCTGTTTGGAGACTCATTTATGAACGACTTGGAGCGTTACGTGGGCACGTTCACTGCCCTTGATAAAGCACAAACCACTATGAGAAAGGTTTTCCAGGGACGGGTCTCTACCAGGGCCGGCAGATCTAGGAGCCATCTGGCCGGACGGAATTATTTCCAGTCCCGAAGTACGGGACGATGCTCCATTACTCAACGCCCCACCTATCACGACACAAGGGGCCGGTCTCCATTCTTCCCGTCCCGCGGCCAGCAATGGCTCTCAAGAGGTTTCCGTGGATACACCGGCTCAAGACGACCTTACGGTGAGTCTTTACAATTCTCACACTCTGTGCACACACCTATTTTTTTCTCATGTTTGTGTAGGGGGCAGACTCCAACATTTTTTCCCAACATGGTCAGACCTGACGTCCGAGACCTGGGTGCTCAACACAATACGGGGGTTTCACATAGAGCTAGTGGGAGATCCGGTAAGTATCCCCTCCCCCAGACCACTTTACCTCTCTCAGCACGATCGCATGTTGATCAACGAGGAACTACTCGACCTCCTAGACAAGAGGGCGATAGAACAGGCACCCATAGGCAACGCTGGGGTCCTGAGCAATGTATTTCTCGTTGAGAAAAAAGGGGGCCTTATGCGCCCGCTTATAAACCTGCGCCCCCTCAACAACTTGATAAAGTATCGTCATTTCAAGATGGAGAGTATACACCTCCTGAGAGACCTACTCCAGCACGGAGATTTGTTGGCGAAACTAGACCTCAAGGATGCCTACCTTACAGTCCCGGTGGCAGAAACATCTCGGGACCTCTTACGCTTCCTTTGGAGCAACAAGACCTGGCGTTTTACCTGCCTCCCCTTTGGCCTCTCATCGGCCCCTTGGTGCTTCACCAAGCTCCTCCGCCCGGCGATGGCCTGGCTACGCAGTCAAGGAATAAGACTTATCGTCTATCTAGACAACATCCTACTCATGGCTCAAGCTCACCAGGTCCTCTTACGACACATCAAACTGGCAATAGATCTCCTTTCCCGTCTAGGGTTCATCATCAACTGGGAGAAATCCTGTCTGACCCCTACGACACGGATAGAATTCCTAGGATTTATGGTGGACTCACTTCAAAAATCCTTGAGCTTACCCACGAGCAAGGTTCGTGCAATCCACAAGGAGCTGCGCAGGGCACTCCTCCGACCGCAACTCACGTTGCGACATTTAACTCGCTTGATCGGCCTCTTAACATCCTCCATTCAGGCGGTATTCCCCGCCCCTCTACATTACAGAGTCCTACAACGACTCAAGATTGCACACCTACGGGAAGGCGCGTCCTACGCGGACCTGGTGACTCTGGACAGAGAGACAAAAGACGAAATCCGCTGGTGGATTCTCAACCTGTCCTCTTGGAATGGCAAGGCGATCTTCGGCTCCCTCCCGGAATTCACCATAGAATCAGATGCGAGCCTACAGGGATGGGGCGCTCACTGCGCAGGCGTGTCTACGGGAGGCCGCTGGTCGGAAATCGAAGCCCGGTTACACATCAATGCCTTGGAACTCCTGGCGGGCTCCTTCGCGGTCCGCAGCTTCGCGAAAGATCAGGCACATAGATGTATCCGCCTCCGCATGGACAATGTCTCGGCAGTGCGGTACATCAATCACATGGGCGGTACCCATTCGGCGCTCCTAGCCGGATTAGCGAAGGACTTCTGGGAGTTCTGTCTGGAATGGAACCTGATGGTTCAAGCAGAATATTTGCCAGGGTTACACAATGTCCAGGCGGACTGGAGTTCTCGCTATCTCTCGGACGCCAGCGACAGGACATTGGACGTGGAGGTTTTCTCCACTATATCATCTCTGTGGGGTCCTTTTGCTATAGATCTTTTCGCATCTCAACTCAACACCCAGCTCCCGCGTTTCTTCAGCTGGAGACCAGACCCAGCGGCAGAAGCCGTGGATGCCTTCCTGCAGAACTGTCAAGAAACCCCACTATATGCGTTTCCCCCATTCTCGATGATCCCCCGCACCCTCATCCAGACCCGCCGCCTGCGGGCCGAACTAGTCCTCGTCACCCCTTTCTGGGGGACGCAATCATGGTTCCCACAGCTATTGGAGATGGCGGTGGATCTCCCCAGATTGCTGTCAACCTTCCAGGACCTTCTCAGGAACCCGTCTGGGGATTGTCACCCCCTCCTGGTGAACGCCTCTCTCAGCCTACTGGCCTGGCGCATTTCAGGGGACCCTGGGAAATCCGAGGTGTTTCGGACTCTACTCGACGACTCTTGGCGGATGCATGGGCTCCGGGCACTCGACGAGCATATGGGTCAGCCTGGAGAAATTGGGCTAGCTGGTGCATGGCTAGGAACGTGGATCCCGTTTCAGCCCCTGTGACACTCATTCTGGATTTCCTCACATCCCTCTTCGAGGAAGGGAAGGCATACCGAACTATCAATTTATACAGATCGGCTATTTCCTCGACTCACCAAGGCTTGGACGGAAACCCAGCCGGTCAACACCCACTAGTGTGCAGACTCCTAAGGGGCTCCAGACTTTCCCAACCACCCAGGCCCCGCTACTCCTCCACTTGGGATGTTTCCACTGTTTTGTCCTTCTTCCTCGCCTGGCCTCCGAATCCGGATCTCTCCCTACGCCAATTATCGGCCAAATTACTTTGTCTCCTTTGCCTTATATCTTGCAAGAGAATATCAGACGTCCGGGCCTTGGACCTCGACGCTAGATCATACACCCCTGACGGGGTAACGTTCACCATCAATAGACGAACCAAAACATCCATTAGATCGGTTTCATACCCGGCTTTACCATCTACACCAGCACTGTGCCCGGTGGCGTGTTTAAGAGAATACGAGGATTGCACTCGTACTAACCGGGTGGCGACTACTTCCCAGCTCTTCCTCTCACTCCGTCCACCTTTTAAACCGGTGGTAAGCACTACCCTATCCCATTGGTTGAAGTGGCTCAGCAGGTATCGATACCGCCATCTTCGGGGCTCATTCAGTAAGGAGCGCCTCGGCATCCGCAGTTATCACATCTGGGGCACGCCTGGAGGATCTTATGAGGATGGCTGATTGGTCTAGAGAGTCAACATTCCGAGAATATTACTTTCGCCCGACTACTCACCTGTTTACGGCAGTGGTGGACCAGCTTTAAACTTGCAAATACGAGCCTCCGTGTCTTGTAATAAAATTACATGATTTTGCTATTGCATGACGAAAAGTCATGATTTTAATAAAGACACGGAGGCGAGTATTGTCCCACCCAACTTGCGTAAGTATGTGAGGATCTTATTCCGCAAATTTTCCCACCCACATCGCCTGCAGACGGACGACTACGGACAAGTGGTAAGTGGGACATTTTCTTGCACTTAGGTATGTAGTTCTTTGTCGTATAGATGCAATTGCAGTAGCATGACGCTCAGGTGAGATTATGTATATTCGGCCTCTTCCGGCCTTGATATAGGTACACAGAGCCGATTTAACCTTTGGGTTTCTGTCGCTTATGTTTTCACAGCCTGACCTGGACCTGCACGAGTCAGCCGGAGACACGCTGCCACGCCCGGATGAAACGACCCTTCTCATCCAGTGGAAACAGCTCATCCTCACCTATTTATGAACTTGCTTCCATGGGACTCACAGTTATGCGGGTTACAAAGCCCGAAGTTTTGTTGACAGTTACCTACATGTTATGTTCTTACGTTTTTTTTCGTGTAGCACCTTCAGAAAGAGGGAAATGGGAAGGCGGACCAGGGTAATATACTGGACATAAAGGGGCGTGGCCTGTGTGTGAGACATGTACTACCTTTTCTTTCAATTCTGTTAATGTTCTTTGCTGCTATGGAGTGGACAGTAAAGAAAGGGATATGCAAATACTCGCCTCCGTGGCTTTATTAAAATCATGACTTTTCGTCATGCAATAGCAAAATCATGTAATTGTCGACAAACGCTAAAATGACCAGCTTAGGGATCTGTCCCAAGAATATATTTTCCTGATTGCAAACACGACTGCCTGTGGGCTCGCTGAACACTTTCATACTAGCGCGATCTATGGCATATTTAGCGTTGTCGGTTGCCGCTCTATGGCATATTTAGCGTTGCGTTGCGCGTGACCTATTCGCACGGCCGGGGATATCTAGACTCTTTTAACAAACAGAGACGCATTTAGAATTTGAAGTTTGAATGGTTCGGGGTCTGCGGACATTAAACAAAACGTATCTTTATTTCTGGTAAGCTTTATTTTCAAATCCAGACCGTTTAGTATCAGTTTTTCCTGAAAAAATAGATCGCTATGTAGATGTCCAAGTAATTTGAGTTTTTCTGCACGCTGTCAAATGTGCACACCTTGTAAATCCTGTGTTTTCACCATCCAAAACTCGGTCTTGATGTTTTCCCGCATTATCCTGTAAACTAATCCAGCAGTAAACTGAGTTGATAAAGCATCAGCGCTGTAATTGAGAAGTGTTTCAATGTAGGCTCGGTAAGCATAGAGATTACTGGATTGTGATATCAGCCTGTCCCCGAGTGTAACATCTAGTTGATTAAATACTGTCGCTATCAGGTAATTGATTAGACTCACTCGTGCTCCTTCGGCAATCGGCGTATTGTCGTTTTTTACAATTTTACACGTAATGTAGAACAGTGAGTTATTCAAATCGAAATAATGTTCACCGCTGCCTGCTATGTAGAACTCGAGTGGTGAAGTTTCCGAAATGCCTGCCAACGGTTGTACTTCCACATACAGACTTTTTTCTATGCTGGTCTGAGTAGGTTTTATTTCAAAAAGATCCAATTCCGATTTGGCGCAATCTACGGATGCTGTATGGATAAACAACATGTCAGCTGTTCAAAATGTTTGCGTGATTTTGTGATACTCTTCTAATCTTTCTAGCAGGAGTAAAAGCCTTTTTGTTGAGGGTGTACGGCATACTTGCAGGAAATACTCCTGATCGTTTCTGTTTCCTTTTAGGATTATTTGTACCTATGTACTGAACCAGTGCCATTCTGGGGTTCACCCACTATTTTATTTTATTCATCGCTGCCATTGAAACACTACCCACAATGTCCTTTGCAATGTTCCTAGCCGCTGTTTTCACATGTAGTTCCACTAATTCTAAACAGCGCCTGAACAAAGGCACGGCTCTCTGGAATAAGCTTCTAAATATACCCCCTAAAGCACGATCGCACATACACGTACTACCATGAAATCCCAACAGTCCCTGACCGGCCTGTGACCTATAATAAGCGCTGTAAACATGTGGTTCTGTATAGGTTTCAACCACAACCATTTTTTTCTTCAATAAAAACTCCCACGCCGAGGTCAACAGTGTGCTTAATGACAGTCTTCCCGTATTTGAATGCTCTGATCGTTCTTTATCTCTATTGTGATGTTGTCAAAATGGCATTTACTGACAGGTATGTAATCAGGTTTGATGTACCACTGGGTAGTATTGTCGTTGTTACTGCCGGTAATTTCTACTGTACGTAACAGCGGTACAAAGCTGTCGCCTACACGCTAAAGTTGTATTATGTCTGAATAAACTAATAAGGTATAAAAACTGTCTTTTATGTCAGCACACATTCTCCCTGTGACGTTTGGCCTCTCGTGATTATAATCAATACCAAGAATATGCATCAATCTGTCGCTGGCAATGATTGTATGTGTAACATTAATAGATACCTTTCTCTCTCTAGTGAATCATATTCCAGCTTTATATCCATCGGCGGAAATTTGTAACTTTCAATCCGTTCATTAATACCGTTCACCAGATCTCCAATATCATTATAATATCCAGATTTTACACTAAGCCATTTCATAGGTCTGCCTGGTAACCCCACATATATTAAACCATCAGAGGATTCAAAAGTATTCCATGTGTGTGGATATTGTATTTCTGTTAAACCCACTTCCCATTCGCCTTTTAAGATAATCGGCTTGGATAGTTTTGTCATATAATTGGATATTTCGTTTTGAGGGTATATCCCGTGCAAAGCGTTAGTAGGCAGTGTTATGTAAAATGCTGTGTCCTCCATAGTTGTGTTGTTGTTTAGAGGGTGGTTAACTGCTTTTTGTCAATCCAACTATTGAATGCCGCTGGGTAACCTAACCATTTAACGTAGTACAATATTTTACCTTTGTTCATCTTCTGTATTAAAACTTTTTCAATTCTCTAAACACGATTGTAATTTGGAGGTATTTTCTGTATTTTTCAGCGTAGAATGATCCCTCAATTAATTCGCCATTACAATCTTTAAACATAAAGAGTGGTTTTATACTTCTGGTATTTATTGAGTCCACTACAAATATTTCATCAGTGAAGGTCTGCTTATTCCCCTTACTGAATATGTCTTTATACTTTGATATCCTGACTTGTTCTCCGATTTTTAGCGCTGGTTTAATCCTTTTACGATTGAAATACCTTCCGTAAATGTTTTTCCACTCGGTGCGTGTGTTTTCCTGCGCCACCGCCGCAAAAGCAGACCGGTATGTTTTGTGTACTCTGTGGTTGTAGCTATATATCAGATCATCCAGAACATCTACATAGCGGAATGTATTGCATGCTGTAAAATAGCACCACATTTTAGATTTTAATCTTCTATTAAAACGCTCCACGATAGTGTCCGTTACCATATTATTTGTTATAAAGTGAATAATCTCACATTTTTAAAAGACTGCTTTTACACTCTTGTTCAGGAATTCTTTGCCTTTGTCCGTTTGCAACTTTTGAGGTACATGACCCGCCGCAAATATATTCTGAAAAGCAGCAGCAACGTTTTTTCCTGATTTATTCTTCAAAGCCACAGCCCATGCATATTTTGGCAGCACATCTATGATGGTCAGTATATATTTTATACCATCATTTTGCTTAGCAAAGTCAATCATCGACACCAGATCAGCTTGTCATTGTTCCTCAATATTAGAGACGCAAATCTTATTGCGTTCAAATCGTCGCCTTGCTGGACTGTGTAACGTAGTGTCCTGATCTGCCAGCCACTCTTTAATAACCGTTCTTTTTATGTTATGTTTTTTAATTGGGTTATAGAATTTATCAATACCGCTGTAGCTACCTGCTTCTCTTGGTGTGTAATATATTGATTTTAATACCGATGTATTATTGTTGTTGGGCATCATGATTAAAGAATACAATTCATCTGGTTATCTTGTTACAGCTGTCACCCTGAGATCTCACCCTTGATTGTAAATTCCAGCTGTCTGTCAACAGTCATACTGTGCAATGTGTTTAAGAAATACATCTCAGTTGTTGATTTTATTACAGCTGTCGTCCTGGGAAGCCCAGTCTTAGTTGTAAATGCCATCTGTCTCTCAACTGTCCATCATTGTTCATCTAAACACTTTTGGTTTTAGATCTAATTGCATTGCCATACTTGTCTAATAAATATTGTTATGTGAGTTACTTTGGAATTTATTTATTTCTCAGATTTATATAAACCTGGCCTCTGGGTTTGTTCTATGCTTTCAAAACAGGTCCCAGACACATCTTTCAAAAAATATGTCCAGACTTGTCCCCTTTATTCAGTAATATCACTCCTCTAAATTAAATTAAAAATAAGTAAATTAATTAAAAATCCAATCATAGGATGTAGCACCTCAATCAACTATATGGTGACACACTCTATAAACATTGTAAAGGGTCGTGTCTATAACACGCCGTGACGTGGACGCTAATACGTAATAAATCGCAACAGGCGTGGTTATAACGGTCCTTGTGTGTGGATTTATAAAAATGGCCGTTACTATGTCAAAAAACGCAAGGGGCGTGGTCTACACTGTAAAGGGTTGTGTCTATAGCACGCCGTTGGTGTGGTTTCATTAAAATGGACGCTAATAGGTAATAAAGCGCAAGGGGCATGGCCTTAAGGAGGCGTGGGCGTGGATTCATAAAAATGTCCGTTACTACGTCAAAAATTGCAAGCAGCGGGGACATAATGTGCAATGGGCGTGGTTTCATTTTAAAAAGGTGCTGGTACCCGTCAACGCGCAATGGGCGTGGTTTAATAAAAGGGGGCAGGGCACCTGTCAAAAGTTAGTTTGATGACCGTTCCTGTGGAACTCACTTCCCTCCTCCGTTAGATACTCACCCAGTCTCCACTCCTTCAAAAAAATCATTAAAAAAAAAACACTTCTTCATAAAAGCATATCAATTAAACTGTTAATAGCTCCTGACTGATTCCTCTTCTGCAACTGTCACTAGTCTAATACTATCCTTACCTTTTGTGTCACTTTACACCCCACTCCCTCTAGCATGTAAGCTCATTGAGCAGGGCCCTCAACCCCTCTGTTGCTGTACTTCCAACTTGTCTGGTTACAACTACATGTCTGTTCGTCCACCCATTGTAAATCGCTGCGGAATTTGATGGCGCTATATAAATAATAACATAATAATAATAATAATAATGACTTGTATCGTTTATTAATACTAACCCCCATTATTTCTACATTCTGTGAACCTTGACATTGCTGTTTGGTGAATGACTGAATGCTCTGGATCTTGTATATATTTGCCACAATATAGATATATATTTTAGAAGTTCCTTGCCACAAATGCTTTTGTCTAATCTTTCATGATGTTTTAGCTCTGAGGTACTTGAAAGTATTTTCTCTTCCTGTAAAACAGATGTTGTTTCTTGGGTTTCATAAAACAGGAAATGTCCAGTCCAAACTGATATTATATCGAGGAAAAAATAACCTTGTCTGATGCAATAGGCATATTGTTGATAACATGCTCTCTATATTATTTCACGTCCTGGGTCTATGTTCCGTATGGGTTACTTTGCAGGTATTTATAAATTAGAATTAATGAAAATGCCAAAAATCAGGGAGAAGCTTGGGAAAGTTTTAGATGAGTTGAAGGTCTGCCAGACATAACTCTGAGGGCGTTCTGGCGCCTGCTGTGGGCTTGAAAGGTGGAAACGTGTTGGGGAAGCTATTTTTGAAGGGATTGGCTGCATACCACAATTGTTGTTAGAACACTGATACTCAAAATATTGGGGCTGGCCAGAAACAGGGCTGGTTATGGACGATCCCTGCTGTTGCTGGGCTAAAGCTCTTATTGCTCTCAGCCAGCAAGTACTGCAATATCAATTACTCAGGTATGTTTAGAGCTAAGAAGATAAAGTACCACTAAAGTCACCCAGGCCACTTTATCTCAATGAAGTGGTCTGGGTGCAGTGGTCCTGTAATTTTAACCCTGCAATGTAAACATTGCTGTTTAGAAGGAATAGTAATTGTAACGGATCATGCCTGTTACTGAACACAATGGTTAATATAATTATCACAGGCAGAGAAATACTTCTTTTTACAAAATATTAATAAAACTTCAAAAATATACATGCCACAAACATAAAAATTACATATTCGAACTCAGCACACTTTAATTATAGACATACCCAAAATTCAGCCAATTCCATCCAGGGGTTAAAAAGTTAGCTGGAGGTCCCTTTTTGACCGACCGCAAGCACATTTTCATGCCCAAAACAGTTTCATAGATTTGGGCTGTGCGGTTGGTCTATTTCAGGCTGAAAAATCGACGAATGGGACTTAGTCTCTGCGGCTGCAAAATCACTGTGGGAGAAGGTAGGGCTCAGCGGTGTTCGCGGAACTGTGTAGCCGATTTCAGTTCCATGAATTTGGCTACAAACACCGCTGACCGCATTGAATAAAAAAAGATGGCCGCCACCACGTGTTCGTTTGTCGAATGGCGGCCCCCCAGCATTCGGCAATTTACCTACAGCAGGCTCCCAGCCTGGGAGGTAAATTGACTGCACACTTCCACTTCTGGGTGGTCCACCTGTGTGGTACCTGGTTCAGTAAGCCCCATTTACTGAACCAAGTGGGAGAAAGCCAGGAACACAGTATATTAACAGTCTGGGGACACTGGGGACACCATCTTAAAGATGGTTCTTAAAGGGCCAGCAGCAGCATAATAAAATACAATATGCCCAAATACTGTTTTTAAAGGGCCAAATCTCCCAGGGGCCATAGTCAGCAGGCAGGAGGCAGGCACACAGGCTTCTCCAATACCCAGTGGCGAGGTTGGTTTTGCCACAGTAATGTTTACATTTCTGGGTTAAAACCACCTCTAGTGACTGTCTTACTGACATTGACAGCCACTAGAGGTGCTTCCACTGCACTGACGTAAAACTTTGTCATGTGATGCGGAAACCGCTAGGAAAGCATTGATTTAATGGAAAGCTTGGAAGCGCGCATGTTTATCACCACGTATGCACATCAGGTCTCCTTTGTTTCTCTATGAGAAGCATTGGATGGACAATCGTGTAATGACATAATAAACTTTGGAGAAGCAAGGAGCACAGCAGCAGCTGTGGTGCTGGAAGTAATAATGTATTTAATTCATTTTTATCACAAACAGTTGTGGGGGATGGCATGTATTTTACTAGGAACAGGGACACCAAAGAGTTAGGAATTCAAGTAGGGTTCCTTTAGAGAACACTCTAAGCAACCTAATCACTATATGTCTTTGTAATGGTGATGTTGCTAAGGGTCCCTCTGGTTCTTTGTCAAACAGTTTGCAGGTGGTTTGACAAAATCAGGGTTCTGCCCGGCACCCAGAGACCCCCGTGTCCTCGCTCACGTTAATTCTGCAGAATTTACACCTCTGCATTATTAGTCTCAGTTTTGCTCAACCTGGATGGCACCAAAAGGCTGAGAGTGATGGGCGTGTGTAAATATGACCATATTAACCGCCCCACATTTATGGAACACCCCAGATTTCGATATCCTGCTCCACCATTGCCAAGTTTGTTCCCTTTGGTCCCGCACCTGGGAACGGCACAGAACCGTACCCAGAACGTGCAGTGCTAGTGCACCATTAGCAGCGCTTGCGGTATGAAAACTACAGTTAGGACATTGAGCCCAAAAGAGAGCTTCAACAACACTCTGCGCGTAGGCAGCCTTGAATGGCACACTATAACCACTGCATACCCACCCCAATGGGCATGATGTCCCTGGTTAATACCTCCCACTATTGCACAATATGTCGTGACCACTACATTGAGCTGTACTGGTTACACTGTTGACCATGTCCCTTTAAAGTGGCAGTGTCATCCGACAAAGTCTTTCCATAAATCATTTTAAAACAATAATGTAGATAGATGTAAGCAATTTTCTTCTGCAATTTTTTTATGAGGCCAAAGTTCAGATTCCTCTCACTTGTTAAAGTGTCTATGTCACTTTTGCACTTTCATAAAGATAAAAACTTTATGAAAATTACATTTAGAAATCAACATTTTTTCATAAGCTTTTCAAATGATTTAATATGTTTGGATAAACGTTTGAAATTATTTTTTGGGATAAGCTCACCGATATGCTAGAACTGAAACATTTACAGCTCCCAGCCTCATTTCAACAAAGTAGAGAAATCTGCTGTAAATTAGCTACTATCGCGCACTGATTTTAAAGGGACACAATAGTCACCCAGACCACATCAGCTCAATGAAGTTGTCTGGGTGCCAGGTCCCCCAGGTTTTAACCCTTTAGAGAAACAGCTGTGTTTACATTGCAGGGTTAATCCAGCCTCTAGTGGCTGTCTTCCTGAAAATCGCATCCAGCATGCAAAACGTCCATAGGAAAGCATTGAAATTGCTTTCCTATGGACTGTATGAATGCGCGTGCGGCTCTTGCCCTGCATGCGCATTCCGCTCCACTCAGGAGCTGATGTCGGTGGGGGAGGAGAGGTCACCAGCGCCGAAGGAGCCCGGCACTGGATTAAATTCAATAGCTGAAAGGGTTTTAACCCCTTCAGCGCCAAGGGAGGGGGGCGGTAGACAATGTAATAGAGCAGCAGAAAATGCTAGCAGAATGCTTGATTGTATAAGGAGAGGTATTAGCAGTAGAAAGAGGGAAGTGCTTATGCCATTGTACAGAGCACTGGTGAGACCTGCAGTATTGTACGTAGTACTGGAGACCGTATCTTCAGAAGGATATTGATACCTTAGAGAGGGTTCAGAGAAGGGCTACTAAACAGGTTCATGGATTGCAGGATAAAACTTACCAGGAAAGGTTAAAGGATCTTAACATGTATAGCTTGGAGGAAAGACGAGAGACAGGGGGGATATGATAGAAACATTTAAATACATAAAGGGAATCAACACAGTAAAGGAAGAGACCATATTTAAAAGAATAAAAACTACCACAACAAGAGGACATAGTCTTAAATTAGAGGGGCAAAGGTTTAAAAATAATATCAGGAAGTATTACTTTACTGAGAGGGTAGTGGATGCATGGAATAGCCTTCCAACTGAAGTGGTAGAGGTTAACACAGTAAAGGAGTTTAAGCATGTGGGGGATAGGCATAAGGCTATCCTAACTATAAGAGAAGGCCATGGACTAATGAAAGTATTTAGAAAATTGGGCAGACTAGATGGACCGAATGGTTCTTATCTGCCTTCACATTTTATGTTTCTATGCCCTGAGGGTGGGGGAGGTCCAAAGGAGTATATAGTGTCAGGAAAACGAGTTTGTTTTCCTGACACTATAGTGATCCTTTAAAAAAGTTACATATTGTGCTTTCTGCTTTTTAATTATTTTCAAAATTATGCCATATTGTACTTTTCTTTTCTAATTAACTACAGAACATCACAGTTTTTTTTTTTTTTTAAATAGAATTACCATTACTATACGCTAGCAGGTACGCTTTCTCCAGTCACTTACCGTAATCTAATCTGAACATTTTAAATCAACAGTTTGACAACTGGGCCACCTTTCATAGAATGTAGTATGTACTTTACTTATCAAAAGTAAATTTAATCAGAGAGAGGAGGTGATTACAGCCACACAAGTCTGATTAAGTGAGTAATCAACACTAACATAGAGTTAAGAACAATTCTGGTGTAATGTAAATCATACCCAATGCGGAAAGGACACAATGCTAAAAGAAAACGCATAAGTTACACAGTACTCACATAGTTGTCACTGTCCTGTTTTTGTCAGGACAGTCACGTTTTGGGATCCAGTAGTGCATTCTAAAATCTGTCCGGCTTGTGATTGTGAACATTCCGGCAGATTACTGTGTGCACCCTCCTTAGTATCCAATTATCCAGGAGGCATAAGCCTTATGGTTTTAATTTGACACATTTACTCCAGGGGTCCTCAAACTGTGGCCCTCCAGATGTTGCTGAACTACAACTGCCATGATTCTTTGAATTACATAGATAGCCAGAGAATCATGGGATTGTAGTTCAGCAACATCTAGGGGGCCAGAGTTTGAGGACCCCTGATTTACACAATGTATAGCACCCCACGCTTACTTTGCCCGCCAACATGTGGCAGATAGGACTTCTCTCGTTTTTCCAGTTGGTATTGAGATTTACTGGGTATCGGATCTATTTTTGTCCTATTGTCAATCACTATGCATTAATGATGAGTGTGGATCTGCAGCTGGTATTTCACGTTGTCAGTGCTACGGGATACATTATAGTTTTGTTTTGCCTTCTTTGTTCCTATTATACTCTCAGCAATTCTTTTTTTTTCCCCTTTCAACTTAATTGTATTCTCCCATTATTTTGAAATACCGTGGCGCGCAGTTTAATTCTTGTGTGTGAAATATTAAAAACATTGTACGAACAAAATGCAGAACAAGTGTAGTAATAGCTGGTTTTATATGATGGATAGTAAAACAAGTATAATACGTGAAGTGCTACAATTTGTGAAGGGGTCATTTTGTTTTTTTATTGCATACGTGTTGACATCCATCAACTTTATGTGATTCAGACATGACAGTAGAATCCATACTAGCAGTTTTTTTTCCATAAAGACTGTCCACGTTATACATTAAACGGTTAACTGTTTGGAAGTCACTACAGAGATTTCACATCAAAATTTAAGGTCAAATTAGCAGACCTGGAAATCTTTTTTTAAATAAGTTATTTTTGCCTAAAATGTGAAATTCTTTAATTCCCAACAATTTACAGATTAGAAAATAACTGCGTGTGTGTTTCAGCGGCAAATCATATTTAAGGGCAACTAGATATAAAATGATGGCTTCAATTTTTCTCTCTTTTTAACACACTGTTCATCATTTGAAGTCACACAGAAAGTAAAGGAACCAGTCTCACACCCTCCACCTCGATCAAGACCAATCGTGATTTTCTTTTGTTGCATGAGCATATTATAACGGAGTCTTGGGAGATTCATCATGGGTAATTTCACAAAGAAAAAAGAAAAAATAGTGGAATTTTATTTTGAAAATGACAACTGGTGAGGTGCAGATAATTTCAAGAAATGTCCTGATTAATTGGCCACCATGTTGTCCGAATCTCTCAGCTCCCAATTACTTTGTGTGTGGATATCTGAAGGAGAGGGTGTAAAAGAGCAAACCATGTACACTTGAGCAGCTCAAGGAGAACATTTGTGCAGGATTATTAACAATGCAATTGAAGGAGCCCGAATTTGCTAAGTGGCAAATGGAGCTCATATAAAAGATTTAATCTTCCGTACTCAGTCAAACAAACCTCCACACATTAAGCATTCATTGTATGTAATGCCATTAAAATTGGTTCATTAAAGGAACACTATAGTCACCTAAATTACTTTAGCTAAATAAAGCAGTTTTAGTGTATAGATCATTCCCCTGCAATTTCACTGCTCAATTCACTGTCATTTAGGAGTTAAATCACTTTGTTTCTGTTTATGCAGCCCTAGCCACACCTCCCCTGGCTATGATTGACAGAGCCTGCATGAAAAAAAAACTGGTTTCACTTTCAAACAGATGTAATTTACCTTAAATAATTGTATCTCAATCTCTAAATTGAACTTTAATCACATACAGGAGGCTCTTGCAGGGTCTAGCAAGCTATTAACATAGCAGGGGATAAGAAAATCTTAATTAAACAGAACTTGCAATAAAGAAAGCCTAAATAGGGCTCTCTTTACAGGAAGTGTTTAGGAAGGCTGTGCAAGTCACATGCAGGGAGGTGTGACTAGGGTTCATAAACTAAGGGAATTAACTCCTAAATGGCTGCAGGGGCATGTTCTATACACCAAAACTGCTTCATTAAGCTAAAGTTGTTTAAGGTGACTATAGTGTCCCTTTAATAACACACACACAAAACATTTTCTTTTAAAATTATTGACTCCTCAAACCATATTCTGAAACTTGCTCTACTTGTAACCTATTGAAACATTTGATTATCATCAAACTCCACTCATTCTGTGCTGCACATGGCAGATGTCAGTAGCTCTGGACTAGTAAGAGAACATATTTTTAAAGTAAGCACAATGTGATCTTGTGGTGAATTCTCAGTAGTACTAAAATTATTTTTTCTTTGGTGGTTTAGAAGCAGGGTGCATTTTCTTTCCAGGTCCCCATACACATAAAATATTACAAATAATTTTGGCATAGGTGACACATAACCATGGTTATGCTTGAAAATCTGAGTTGGATATGGCTGAAACCTGCCACAATGTTAGGGTACTTCACTAAATTTCATATATTTGAAGCCAGAATAGCCAAACTGAAACAGAAGAAGGTCAAAACAATCAACAGCACATTGTTACAAAAGAGCCAAAAGGCCCTTTTTCACAGAACCAGGAATTGAGGAGAGTTGGTGAGTAGATTTGCTAGGGTCTAAAATTTGCAAGTGGAAATATTAAACTATTTTTTCCAGCTCAGCTAAACGAACTTATAAGCAGCCTGGGTATGTCCATGGGATCCAAGCAGTGCTTTCATGGGATAACGTTAAGGTGACAGCAGACTTTGTTTGCAAAATACCCAAGAAATAAGAGTATAAGAGTATGTGTGTGCCTCTATGAATGAGAAATTGAATATGTATGTTGGTTTAAAGGTGAATTAGTTATGTGTTAGAACTTAAAATTTAGAGTATGTGTGGTGGCATTTGGTGCACACTGGGTGGGAGCAGCATTTTGTTCTTGGAACAAAACAGCAAAATATCTTGGGCCAGCTCAGAATAAGCCCCATTATGCTGCATACCTTAAGTGCATCAAAATGTCTCTTCCACCAGAATTGCCACACTCCCTTCATTTAAAGAACAAGTTGGTACAAGTGAAACCAAGATGATTACTCTTGTGCCGCAGAAAATCTTAAACCCCGTAATTCAGACTCACCCATTATTCAATTCGCAGGAACTCACTATGGTGTGTGGTCTCTGACCCATGTTAGCTGTAGAGCAAACACCATGTGAAGCCTAGAACACTAGTTCCCAACACAATCCTCAAGGCACTCCACAATTCAGTGTTTTGTGCATTGGAACGGAATTTGGAACTACCTCTATCCTGGACTTAGTTTGGAATCACTGGTATGTCCAGGCCTAGCTCTCTGAGAAAGACCACAATTCACCTGAAATTTCTCACAGCAAATGGGGGCTTAGTCAAAATTCCAGAATATAGTGATTCCATATTTTCTTACTATCCTGCAATTTAGCGTAAAGCTTGTAATAAAGCAGCTCTTTAGGGCTTAAATAAGCATGTAGTTTTGATCAGAAGCAAGAAGGATTTATTTGACTGATTAGTTGATTGTCCATTCAATGGAGAAGCAGCCAGAGAATGAAATACTGTATAGAGACTAAAGCTGGGATATTCAGTAGAGCCTGGGGAAGGGAAAAAATAGATCTTCACTTTAAAAGACATTTTATTTTTAAGAATTAGTGTACTTTACTTGGTGTCACATTTATAGATTGCACTAGGTTTTACACAGTTATGTTATAAAATGGTATTTACAGATTGTACACTGTTTTCACACTCCTGGGGACCATGAATGAAAAAAGCTGTGGTTCTTCAGATGCTGATGGACAAACTCCCATCACACCCAAATCCTAGACAGCAGTGGATGATGAGGCAAACAGAGAAGCCATTATATATATTCAATGGTCACAGTTTCACCTATTTAGACATTGCTAGCTTTTAAACAAAAAAAAAAAGTGAAATTATAATAGTATCTGTACATGAGATAGTTTTGAGAATACAGGTATTGAGCATCATAGTCCAGGCATCTGTTCACAATGGATTACGTATACTCGTTTCAGCTAATAAAGGTCATATATTCCAATTCTTATACATGAAGGACAGCGGTAAAAAAAATATTTATTGAGGAGGAAAACAAAAATCTCAATATTAATATACTGTAAAGCTTCCAAATTATGGTAAAATTATGTAGGTCAGCATTTTATTTACACCCAAGGCATATACGGTCTCTTCATAGGAAGCTAGTTATATCCATTGTCCCAATTTATGACTTTGTCATATTCCTGAATCCTTTGTTTAATATGTGAAAGTTTGTTCTTCAGGTAATCACAACGCTCCTTCTTCTCCAAAAATGTAGGGTCCTATAAAATAAGACGTAAAAGCCTTCACAACATATCACAAATACTTCAATATACACCTCAGAAAGCAGTGCTTCGATAAAAATGTAGATGGCATTGCTGAGAGAGCTACTGGCTGGCAAGATGGGCAATGGGCGGACAATTAGCGCCATTCAAATAAAAAAAAATGTTTTATACCATTCCACACGTAGACATAGGTAGCATTTGGAACATGACTCAGTACATCTTATTATGGCTTTTCATGCAGGGATTCTTTATCAAGGTTATTCACATACTGGGGAGTGTGGAGAACTTAAAGGGGAACTGCACTTTTTATGCCAATATAGCATAATTGGAAACTTTTTAAAACTTGGCTGTTTTGGTCTAAAAATGTGTATTTCTCTTGCCAATTCTCCATAAATCCTGGTTTAGAAGATAACCTCAAAAGGAGCTAGTGAACGCTGGAGAGGGTTGCGCAGTTTAACTTTTTAAAAGGGCACTCAAGCACCATAACCACTGCAGCATACCGTAGTGATTAAGGTGTTAGAATTTCTTTGGGGCAATCCCTAAATGAAGAGTCAAACAGTTTTAAAGGCATTTAATGCGGAAGGCTTTTGCTCTGTATGTTAAGAGGACTGAAATAGCTAAACAATGTGACTTAATACATAGCATGGCACCAGGGAACTCCAAGCACCAGTAATGGCAGCGCCCCCAGGACCACATCTCCCCTGTTTTTACTGATTAAACAAAACAAAAACATTTTACGTCTGTCATGATTCAGTCTAAAGTTTCCTTCCCATATACGTATTGATGGCTGGAGATACTACTGAGACGATGTCGGAATTTTCGGGTATTTTTGAAAGGAAAAAATGCCCTATTCTCTTGGACAAGATTAGGCTGCTCCAACAGGATTTTTTTACATTTACATTGGACATCAGGGAACGGAGTAAAATTCCAAGGGTCCAGTCTAGCGCTCCATCATATGTAAACTTCACCAGCCACCATTGCCTGGCACCGTACACGCTATAGCCTCTGTAGTGGTTATCGTGCTTAGAGTGTCCCTTTAAAATGAAGGAGGAGAGCCTAGCAGAGGAGCATAATCCTAAAGAAATGTATGTATATGGATCTCCAGCAATTAATTGGAGAGCTAATTAAAACTATTGTAGCGTCGGTCTATAATGCTCTGTTATACAAAACTGAATTGATTGGTAAGGAAAAAAAATATTTGTAGAATGACATTCTGCATAGCTGATAATGGTAATTGACAAAATGATAGATATATACAATAAATAGGTCAAGGTCAATAACAAATGCTGTGTAGAGATATGTGCATGCACAGTTAGGAACTGGCTGAAGGTAGAAACATCCAGCCGTATCTACAGGGAGGGAACAGCGATCTCTGACTCAGTTTGTAGGTCACATTCTGATAGTCTCATATTAATAGGATATGAAGCAATGAGATTTCTTGTTATAAGAAGATGCCACAAGTACTTTTAGCCAGACGTCACCAGATATGAAATGGAACTCACAGGATTCATTTTGTAGTGAAATAACTAAACTGCGTTACAAGGGGTATAATGCAATAAACAAAAAACACAGGCAATTGATACTTTTTAAATGTTTTGTGTGTGTAACTACATAGCCTTTGCAGGATCCACAGACCGGCAGCACAGCTGTTTACGTTTGAAATAAAGTACTTTCCAAGGAATACTATTACTGCATTTAAATATAGTCACCGTTCATAGAAGGAGGTAACCTGGGCGTCTCTGTCCCAGGGGGGTTTAACAGTAACAAAGGTAATGTCTTTTCGCTTGGGAACAAAAAAAAAAGGGAGGTTTCAAGTGAAACAAATAATGCTGTAATCTTTACAGGAAGGGCAGTGAAAGTTTAGAATTCACTTTTCTTTTTTAAATCGAATGATTTGGCTGATGCTAGAGAATCATTCCAAAGATAATGTTTGGATACATTTAGAAATTAAAAATATTTTTTTACTGTTTGAAAGGATGGATGACGGAATTCTGCCTGGAAATTGTATTTTCTATTTTTATCATTTATAAAAATGTTACATTTGAGAGAAAGAAAATAAATAAAGCAGGGACAGGTGAGGTTGACATCCATGTAGATGTCATGAAGTCTCTTTAGACTGTAAGTGTGTTTGAGCATAGCAATCACACCTGGTTACTGCCTGCCTAACAGGTTCAGTGCACAGTACTATAGAATGATAGACCTATATAAAATAATAGTAACACTACAAAAAGCTAATGCAGTGGTATGCCACTCACTACATGGCTTTCATATGGGAAAAATCCCAACAGTTCTGGTTGTGGTCAAAAGAAAAATTATGTTCATATGTGATGGGCCTGCCTTGAACTGACACCTCACTAAGGCCATATACAGTTATGTATAACATCCTATAAACATGACCAAACGTTTATTCTTACCCTACCTGCACTTGGTGACATTTGGAGTACAGATCAGATCCCACCCGCCCCCATTATTTTAAAAGTTCAATTAAGAATTACTTCTAACCTCTTGATGGATGAACTCACAGCTCTGGTTAATCCACAAACCCCTCCCTATTCCTTCTGAAGATTTGGCCACTATGTGGTTGTCACTGTTCCAGTATTCTGCAGGAATTCCTCTCCCCCATTACATTCTTACTGATTTGAGCTAAACTGACACATTGCACCCTTTTCACAGGATTCTGTACAGTTTCATTAGAAAAGTTACATGATGTGCCACAATGCGGTCTTTAAAATGAAGAATAAAAATTAACTAAAACGTATAGCTCAAGGGATAATCCAGTGCTAAACGTCTGCAACTCACTAGCTAGAACATTTTAACAGTTTCATCAATGTCATTTTTAACAAACATGTGGCCTGCAAAAGTTTTTTTTTTTTTTTTTTATTTGACGTGGGGATCAAGCATGATCCATGGGTGATTTTAAGAAATAAGGATGAATTAAATAAAATACATCACATCCCAGAATTTAAATAATTTGCACCTAGTAATAACATCCAGAGTTCCAAACAGGTTACATCTATTTTCCATTTTCTTGAAACTACTGCCCATGTCCCTCCCCACTCTCTCAGGCAGCTGTGTGTGTGTGTGTGTAGAGTTCAATAAAATCCTGTGTCCAAGACAAAAACAAAATGACCCCCTGCAGAGGGGACAGGAATGTGATTAGCAGCTCAAAGGCGTTACAGGAAACAAATTATACTTACATTCTTTTTCTTCTGATACTCCTGAAGAACTTTTGAAATTCTCTCATATTCCTGAGGAAGAAAGGATTCAAAGAAGTGTTTATGATTTCAGGGGAAAAAGAGGTCACTTTGCATAAAACGTTAAAAACTTCAGTAACCGTTAAACATCCCAAAGCAAACCTAAGCCAAATGTACACAAAGTTCCACGAGGACACTATCCAGGAGATCACTGAATGAAAATTGCAGGAATTGGGGAACTCATGAAAGCAGGCATGGAATTTAGTAGGAAACCTCTCAGGTTTCACATTAGCGAGGGACCAGGGAGATTTTCGTCTCCCAGATGCTCATGTTTGGTGAAATCCTTACAAGCTGCCATCTTGGCCATTTATATGGAAATATGTGTTGTCACTTCCAAATAGTAAACTTAATATTTTTTTTTTCTTTTTCTTTCTTTTTTTTTTTTTTTAAAAGGTTCTGATTTTTTTTCTTTTTTAATTCTCAATGTTTTTTTTTTATATTTTAAATGTTAAACCATTTACGTAGGAACTACAACAAATCCAATTAGATTGAATGGTTATAGTGTACACAGTGTCCCTTTAAAGGAGCACTATAGGGTCAAGAACACAAAGATTAGGTGACTTGCCCCCCGCCCCCCTTCACCCCTTTAAAGACGTATCTTATTTCCATAGGAAGACGTACCTTATTTCCAGCGCCGCGCAGATCTGCTGGCACCAGCTCCACCCACGATCCACCTCCTTGCTGACATCAAAATTTATTTTTTAGCCAATCCAATGCTTTGGATTGGCTGAAATCGACAAGGAGGCGGGATGGGGGTGAGGCCAAATGCCGGCTTGGACAATCAGGACCTCCGTATAGAGCTGCATTGAATCAATGCATCTCTATGAGGAAACTTCAGAGTCTCCGCTGAACACCTGAAGAGTGGCCACTGGAGGTGTCCCTAGGGGCCAATGTTAGCACTGCCTTTTCTCAGTGTTTGCATTAAAATGTGTGACAGGAATGATAAATGAAGCTGTAGTTGTTCTGGTGACTATAGTGTCCTTTCAAAGTTCAATTAAGATCTTTTTGAAAATTAAAAAAAAAACTTTTTTATATGAAGGCTATTTTAGTCACAGCCAGGGGAGGTGTGGCTACGGCTGTATAATCTATAGTAAAGTTGTGATAGGCGGCTTACTTGCCCTGTATGCAGAAATACTGTGGAGGTAAGTATGCATTTCTGTTTCAGATTTGTATTTTTCTTCCTAAACAATTAAATCGTGTTCACTAGGAAAAGGAATTAGGAACTGACAGCTCTGCTTTGAAAGCCCATGAACAAGATTATCTCCTCCACCTCTAGATACAGTATGTCTCATTATATATCCATATGTCTGCAACCTTACCTGTGACGACTACATTCTGTAAGAGCACTGTATAAGAAGTGCTAAATACATTCTAAACAATTAATCGTGAAGAATTAAGAATATTGATAAATCCTGGTGGCCCGATATACCAGGAACATTAAGAAATGAACACTTACATGCTGATTTTCTGGATTTCTGGGAAGTTTATTCATCACCGCATCAAGATCACTGAACTTTTTTAAGACCGCTTGCACCTCAGCAGAAAGCTCCTTGTATTCTGAGAACTGATCATTGAACACAGCTTTATACCGATCACGTTCGTCATCAGATCGGATTGCCTGGTATTTTCTGCATCGAGAAAACGAAATTAGAGAATACACTTAATGATGGTCACTGTGGGTGTATGTCAGTCTCTGTAAATTTCAGTTCAATTGGAATAGAAATTCTGCCAATTATCGATGTGTACATAGTTAGCACTGTGTTTGGGACTGTTAATACAGTAAGGGCTAGAGGAACCACAAGAGGGATTAGGGATTTAAACACAGAGTGGACAACAAAATGGGCAGAGGGCAAAAGAGTACCATAAGCAACATAGAAGAACACCAAAAAAACAAACCAAATAAATTAAATGAAGAGCTCAAGAAAGGGGGCAGGGGAGGAGAAAAATGTTTTATGGCCAAGAGTGGACCTGAAGTAAATGAGGTCCATAATGTCTTAACTATCCCTCATCAGTCCCTCTCGAGTGAATGTTCATTACACACACTGATCTGACATCCATTCTTTTTAATGACTATAAATAAAACAGCATTTTGCTAGAATGTTAAACTAAACAATAGAATAGTTTAATGAATCCTTAATCAATATGTGCTGCATTGTGCAATATGTTGGCACTTAAATTATAATATAATCCATTAACGTCCTTTGATCATAAATAGGAGTCATGAATCACAAGGAGAGAAGTCATTAGCACCATGTATAAGCAAACAGTTACATAGTATAAAGGTTGTATTTCCTTTTACGTTAATCAGAATTGGAGCATAGGTCTCCAATATTAGCATGCTGGCATTATAACAAAGCAGTTGGGGGACAATTAACTCCAACAGGTCATTCGATAATGAGTAAATTGTAGGGAACAAACGCAAAATTCTAAACTTTCAGGCCAAAAATTAATACAAATTGGAAAATCGCCCAAGCTAGTTATGACTTCAGTGTTGCTACCTTGACCTAAATTTGAAAATTTACTTTGGATTCTCAACAATTCACACTTTAATAAATAACTCTGCATGACCAGGTTTTTTTAAGTAAGTTAGGGTATCGAGAATAGTGAGGGAAAAGTTTAGGAAACCAAAGAATTACCAAACTGATGCGAGAGCTCAAAGTTTTATGAATGCTATATGGTTCATCAGCTGAAAAGAGGGTCAAACTAAGTAAGTAGGCCGCACTCCTGAGACACAAAAAACAGCCGCCATATTTCAGTAAGGACACTGACACCTTCTTACCTATGCTTAGGCACTGATTTTAGTTTGTCTGTTCAATAATAATTATTTTGTATATATTCTGATCCTTACGGCAGCACCACTACTTAGAAATGAATGTTCCAGGTGCATGTTCCCAATTCAGCTTTGTCTGTGTACAGCATCAATGTCAGCAGGAAAGACACTGTGAATTTTCTTTCTTTCTTTTAAAATACTTCAACACCCAGGTTGGCCATAAAGATAGAACACTTAAGGATGGCAAAGCAACATGGAAATGATCTACATAGTTAAATAGCTGAAAAGAGACTTGTGCACATCAAGTTCAGCCTTCCTCACATTTGTTTTTTGCTGTTGATCCAAAAGGCGGCAAAAAAAACCCAGTTTGAAGCACAATTTTGCAACAAGCTAGGAAAAAAATTCCTTCTTGACCCCAGAATGGCAGTCAGATTTATCCTTGGATAATCCTACAATAACGTTAAGCTTCCGCCAGTCAACAGGTACATTGTTACAGTCATATGTCTGATGGTAGGTGATATTATTCATGACTGTCAAAAGCAATGGAAGAGGGAACCGATTAACTTTAACAACTGAAATTAAAATGATACTCACGCCACGTAGTCAGGCATTACAATAGGCTTTGGTATATGACCAGCAGGAATGTATCCATTAAGAAGTTCCGGTTTCACCTCAAGCACTTTTAATTTTCTTTGTTGGTCAGGAACATTCTGTGGGTGGTCATAACCTAAGGCAACATCGCGCTGGGGAAATAAAAAAATAAAGACATTTACATTACTATATTATTACATTACTATATTCCAGAAACTGGTTACAGACAGGGCAATTTGTACCCCCTGGAGGACGTTGTTAGAACAGTTCAGCTAACAGAGGAAAAATGTCCTGGATATAATGGAGCCATTGATCTTTGGGCAATACTTTGACATTTTTCCTGTTACTAGCTATATTATTACGGTTTTTCTTAGACATAATAAAAATGCAAAATAGATACTAAATACCTGATCCTTATCTAACCAACAACTGTGGTAAGGAGTCGGAGATAAAAATTTATATATGCAATATAATGAATATATGCAATTTGCTAGAATACACTTTACTGTAATATCTATAATATGAACACATGTTCCTTTTTTGGCTGTTAACCAGGAACATTTCCTGACTATTAGAGTATTACATTTTCCTACCTCTTCATTATCTGTTTCTTTAAATTGTGATTACAGTATGTTAGAACATCTACGGTCAGTTTCTGATCTAAAAGAAAGTATGCTTGCAGCCTTAAGGTAGAAACACCTTAAATTATTTCCCATCTTGATACTATAACACCTTTATGGTTTTATGGGAGCTAATTAAGAAAAGCTAATGTATAGAGAAGGCTGTGGGGGGTGAGGATTCATTAAAAATTGCTTTATTTTTGTGCAGATTATCTGAATGTCACACATTTTTTTTTGCTTGTACACCACTGTGCTTACTATTGCGGCGGTGGCAAATGAGCGTATATGTATTTTCAATGCACAACAAAAATAAAGAATTATTAAAAAAAAGTTGCTTTATTACCGTTAAAGGAACACTAAAGTAACCAGAGCCAATACAGCCTAATGTAGTTCTGGTGTCTATAGCCTGTCACTGCAGTGTTAGCATTTAAAGAAAAGCCTTGCTGACTAATAAAACCTCTAGTGGCAATCCCTCAGACGGCCACAAAGTGCTTCCTGTCTTAGTGTGATTCAATGCATCTGTATGAGGAGATGCTGGTTTCACTATGGGAAGGCACTGGATTGGATGAGATCATAAAAACGCATAATCTCCAGCCGCCGCAATATGCGGTGTGGAAGACAAGGGGAAGAAAATCACCTTCAATCTCCGGCAAGAGGGGGGCCAGGTACCAAGTTCTGCATTTCAGCGACTTTGCGTAGCGTGAGGACATCCGATTTCACCCAAAACCCCATAGAAAAGCATTGTATAATGCTTTCCTATGGTGAATTCCTAATGTTTTCCTGGCACTATAGTCTACATTTAATGACCATGATCATTATGATCAATGATTTTTATCTTAATGCTTCTTCTCTATGTAATTACAGAAATATGCAAAGCATTACTCCTTTCATTATACAGATACATAAATGGAGCAGATAGATTAGTACATACCAGAACGATGATGACTGGATTCCTTACAATGAATGGCAACTGTATTGGTTTATTTAATTACTAAAATGTCATTCCAATGCTACACGTGGCCAGATTCTTTAACACAGTGACCTTAAAGGGACACTATAGTCACCTGAACAACTTCAGCTTAATGAGGTTGTTCAGGTGAGAACTGTAGCTCCCTGCAGCCTTTTTTCATGTAAACACTGTATTTTTTGAGAAAATACAGTGTTTACATTTAAAGCTAGGAACACCTCCAGTTGCAGTCACTCACAGTGAACCAGAGGGACTTCCGAGTTGATGGAGTCATAAAACTCCTCAATCCACTCAGATCTGCTATCAGCAGAGCACAGGGCAGCTCTGTGTCTCCTCCCTCTGCATGCAGAAACTGAACTTTCCTCATAGAGATTCATTGATTCCATTCATCTCTATGAGGAGATGCTGATTGGCTGTGTTTGAATCATGCTGGCTCTGCCCCTGATCTGCCTCCTTGTCAGTCTCAGCCAATCCTATGGGGAAGCATTGTGATTGGATCAGGCCACCACTTCTGATGATGTCAGCAGACTGTTGTGTTTTAGGCAACCAACATGCAGATTTACAGCTTCTGGCTTGAATACAGTAAGATTGTTACTATATTTATGGAGGCATGAGGGGCCGAGGGGGGCTAAATGGTGGTGTTAACACTATAGGGTCAGGAATACATGAAGTTGCACTGGTGACTATAGTGTCCCTTTAAAACACCAAAATTGGAAATTTGCTTAAAAATAGCACTGTGTCACATTTCTCAGTAACCCCCTCATTGACATCTCTATATTCTTATTTCTAGGATCAAAGCAGGCACGGAGAAAATAATAAAAAGCCTAAAATATCATTTACAAAGCGGATGTCCAAAATTGATCTGAATCGAGAAGATGTAGTCAGATACATCAACACTGCAACAATAACAGGTATACAGTAAACGTACCTGAATTAAAAAAAAAAAAAAAAAAATACCATCGATGTCAATAGCAGGGAGTCGATAAAATATATAACTAACAGAAAATAAATAAAACTGCCCAGGCATTTCCACTGATCTAAAAGGAAAGCAACACTTTTCAACCCTAAACAGTTCACAGCTATTAACTACATTGGAAAGCACATATAAATGAATTAGTATTATACACATTAACACAGACCCTTTAGTAAACTCCAATAGATGATTTAGCATGGATCACTCATTAGGTTGTTTTTTTTTCTCTAAAACAGCTTCCTCCCCTTTAATATCTAGCATCACTCTATACTGCCCCAAATTGTATTTGACTCTCTGAAATATTTTACAGCCTAATCAGACACATCTATGAAATTAAAATCAAATCCTCCGTGAACAGCAGCACCTCCTTCAATGTTATGGAGACCACGCTGGACAGCGAGAAGAGTCTACTCCAAGCATTTCATAATTGTTCTATAAAATTTATTTACACAACCTTCACAAAATAAGTCAGTGAGTTGATTTTATTTTTTCCCTGATGTGATGCATACTAGGCAGCACCTCTACTAGCCATCTGAGGAGTGACCAGTGGAGGTATCCCTAGGCTGTAATGTAAACATTGCATTTTCTCTGATAAGACAGTATGTACTGCAAAAAGTTTGAAGGGAATGATTATACTCACCTGAACAAATACAATAAGCTGAAGTTGTTCTGGTGAATATAGTGTCCCTTTAAGCAGGAGTCATCATGTTAATGTAATGTGGATTCCAGTTAAAAAAAAAAGGGGGGGTACAGAACCACTGATTGGCATGGAATAGATTTTTGCTGTAAAATTAATTATACTTGTTTTATTAAAGTCTCCTTTATATAACTAGGCCATATAAAAAGCAATTATTATATTATTATTCTACACTGAGATGTAAAAGCAACAAATGCTGAAATAAGTTTAAAAAATAGCTAAGGGCCACATATAATGACAAGTTAGTACTGGTATGTTTCCCATTCCACGGAGCAAGTCACAGCTGGAATCTGCTGATTACTCTGCTGGTGTAAACCGCGACTTAAAAAGAAAATATCACAAGCAATAAAAGCAAAAACAAACAAAATCTACCAGTACATAAACAAGAACGATGCACCACATGCAGGACGAAAGAGAGATTTTAGTTAATTTTTTTGTAAAATTCTGTACATTTTCACCCACAATGACCCATTCCAGACTTTAGTTATGAAACAGGATAAGTAATGAATAGACTAACACTATTTTTTAATCTTTTCCATTCTCAAACATTGTTACCAGGCAATCCCATTCCAAAACAATAGTTAGAAAGCGGAGCTAGCTGCCTGTATTAGAATGGTTACTGCTGAGGTTCAATATAGTCATGGATGCTCTGACAACTACTAGTTTGGGAATAGAGACAGATGTCCTAGATTGTAAACACGTTTGAGCAGCGCCCTCTTTGTTTATTTAAATATTATTTTAAGGAGATAGGGATATATACATACTTGATTCAACGTTGTAAAGGCAGCCGCCTGGAGCCTGGGACAAATAGGGGCTCAGTGGGCCATTGTCTGTGCCTGGAGCACTGGCTCTGTCCATGAGGAGGACCATGCTGAGGTCAACAAAGGAGATCAAAGGGCGCCCAAGGCTCACTGACGTTTGTGGGGCATCAGGGTCATGGGTGCCCAAGGCTCACTAATGCATGTGCGGAGCCGGCGTCAGGGTCACGGGTGCCCAAGGCTCACTGATGCATGTGCGGAGCCGGCGTCAGGGTCATGGGTGCCCAAGGCTCACTGATGCATGGGCGGAGCCGGCGTCAGGGTCATGGGTGCCCAAGGCTCACTGATGCATGGGCGGAGCCGGCGTCAGGGTCATGGGTGCCCAAGGCTCACTGACGTATGTGGGGAGTGAAGGCTAGTCTATATGGTCCGATCACACAGGCTGAAAGCCTAATACTGGCCATCATAGAAATGTGTTCGATCGAGATCAGTGAACGGCTCCAAACTCCCGAACGGCAATACACGAACTGCTGGTAACCGTCGAACAGCAATATTCCCCAAGCGGCTTTCGTTCCATCCAGCAGTCTCTAAACGTGAAGAAGAAAGCCCCCCCAATAACGAGACAGAAGCTCCGCATTGAGAGTCAAACAGAATCTGGCTTTACTGTGGGCTACCTGCCCGTATTTATGCAGGTCTCCCACTTGGTGGACACTCCCCTAGGGGACCAAATGGGGGACTTAAATTACAGACAGATCTGGGGACATCCCAGACACACAGTCACAGATTTTACCCACAGTGCATTATGATTCCCTCCCCTCTGCCCTGGAGTTAATTACCAAGTAACTCAATTAACTCCAGGACAAAGCCAGTCGCCATCTTAGACATAAAATAATAAAAGACATAAAAATATATAACTACATAAAAACTGAACATTTCCCATTCGTATTACATGTCCCCAGATAGCCTGGATCTGAGTGCATATTATTAGCGAATAGCGCTCAGATCCCACACACATAGTTCAATCGCCATGGAGTCAAAGTTCTTACAGTCTTTCGGTATACGAATGACTCCATGGGAAGGCTATCTGGGTTAAGTCTTTTCGTATGCTCTCAATCTCCCGAACGGCCGGTGTTCGCATGCTTTCGTGGAGGCAGCCAGGCGTTCCGTTGTTTCAGCGGTGTTCGGCAGAAAAAGTGTCAGTTTTCAGTTCCATAGAAATAGAGCCAAACACCGCTGGGCGTTCGCTTGATTTAAAATGGCCGCTGCCTCGTGGTCGACATACGAACGGCGACCACCCTGAATTCGGTTTAATTGAGAAGTGTCTGCGGTTAACCACAACGTTCTAATTGGGATCACTTCGTTAACCAGCAGCACACTCCTCACTTGGGTGGCCGTTCGTTCGGCAGGTTTGTTCGGGAAGAAGAGTCATTCGAATGGCTGGGCTATAGAAACCAGCCATTCATACGAACGGGGGACAAACAGACGAACGTAGTAAAAATCCAAGCAGACAGATGGTTCTGTCACACTAGCGGTCTTTATTTTCCCAAATCTAACAAGTCCTGCCAATTCATAGTTTATTTATTACTTTAAACAATTAAAGGACCACTCTAGGCAACCAGACCACTTCAGCTTAATGAGGTGGTCTGGGTGCCAGGTCCAGCTAGGGTTAACCCATTTTTTTATAAACATAGCAGTTTCAGAGAAACTGCTATGTTTATGAATGGGTTAAGCCTTCCCCCCATTCCCTCTAGCGGCGGTCTCATTGACAGCCGCTTGCGTGCTTCTCACTGTGATTTTCACAGTGAGAGCACGCAAGCGTCCATAGGAAAGCATTGATAATGCTTTCCTATGCGACTGGCTGAATGCGCGCGCAGCTCTTGCCGCGCGTGCGCATTCAGCCCAGGAGGAGGATCGGAGGAGGAGAGCTCCCCGCCCAGCGCTGGAAAATGGTAAGTTTTACCCCTTTCCCCTTTCCAGAGCCGGGCGGGTGGGGGACCCTGAGGGTGGGGGCACCCTCAGGGCACTATAGTGCCAGGAAAACGAGTATGTTTTACTGGCACTATAGTGGTCCTTTAAGAACATTTCTTTTTTATATGTATAATTTTTTTATACTATATTTTTTTGTACTGTATTCAAAAAATTGTGCAAGATCTATCCTTCGATCCCCAAATATCATGCTTCAATCTAACATGTCTAAAATATCCAACTGCATTTAAAAAAAACAGAATCACTGGTAATGTGCTTTTCTTGGATTTAAGACAACGCTGGTGCAGAATATGAAACTGTTACTACAATGGTTATCCAATTATTTTTTTTACAGCTTGTTTTTCATTAAAAAGATTGTAATTACACATGCCACCTAGGGTGGTAGCTGTGAAGTACTATGGTTTACAAATCCTCTATCCCACTCTGCTTTTCTATGATAAATATCGCACAAAATACAATGGGATCATAAGTCACTGGATGGAATTCAGATTCAGGAGACAAGCTTCCTATATGAGACCAAGTATCCACTTTGTTTTAATTTGTTACACAGAATAGGTGAATGAATGCAACACTGCACAACAATTATGGTCGAAGGGTGATTTTGATGTTGATGTGATCTTTTGTTAGGGAGCATATATATATATATATGTGACATGTAGTTGGTTTGTGCAGTTGGGCATCAGTGTACTAGATTGGCAGTGGGGTGCATTGTCTCTGTCTCTTTAACCCTGCAATGGTAATTATTGCAGTTTCTTGCAGGGATAAGACTGCCTCTTGTGGCTGTCAGACAGCCACAACAGGCACTTCCTAATGGTTAGGTGACTTTTGGTCATGTACAGCATCAGTCAATTCCCACTAAGAAAGCATTGCAGTAGTACATTCCTATGGGGAAGGCCTAATCAGCTTGCAGCATTTGCTGCTCATGTGCATTAGCGCTAGATTCTGGCAAGTACAAGGCATTTTAACAATTACTATGCCGGGGGCAGCGCAATTGATCTATGGTGCCTACTCATCTCTTTAATGAGTATCAGATCAGATACAATACAACAATAAAATAATGCTGCGATAAAAATATGTTACTTACCGTGACTTTTGGTGGATAGCTCTGAGGATTATTCTGAGAATTCATCTATCAAATAAAAAACAGATTTGTCAAGCAATCATCCAAGTCACATGTAGCCATAATGAAAAGAGCATTAACATCCTGTGTGTATAAACCTTAAAATTAGGATGTGCTTTTTATCAGAAGAAGATTAATGCATTTACATTTTAGGCAACATACAGATCACCTTGCTTATTTTTCTTTTGGGAGCCAGTGAAATATCACATTTTTATAAGGGCACCCACTATGTAAAAAAAAAACAAAAAAAATAACCTGTTTTTGTGATAAACAAAGAAAAACGAATTAAAAAACAAAAAAACAAAAACAAAAAAAACCACACACACACAAAATACACTTAACAACAATAAACAACTAAAATCATGGCCCGAAAAGAAGTCAATTGGAAAATGCAGTTATCTACATGTAAATCCACTGGGACAATGTATATGTATTGTATGAAAGGAATAATGGAGATGAGGATTTTTTAAGGCAAGAAAATCTGTTATTCTGGGGCAACATGCTAAATTAGGACCAATCACCATGGAAACCAATAGAATATCTCAAAGCATTTAGAGCTCTGCCATAGAATAGAACTTGCTCTGCTTTGATAAATCTCCTTTTTAGTGTTATATGTTCGTAGGTGGAATATTTCAAGGTAGTGAACACATAATATTCTATAACTCTCTGGGATTATATTGAGATTAATTTGACATCACTGAGTCCTTCAGTTAACCAAGTTGCATATAACAATTCAGCTAATCTGTGAATGGTATGCTAATGAATAAACAATAACAGCCATGTTCAGTATTGTGCCAAAAAAAAAAACAAAAACAAAAAAAAAAACAGTTTCTTACTGACTGAAGTTCTGCATGAAGGAATAAGGCAGAAAGAAACCGTCAAGGGAACTTCCGGGCACCATAACTCCAAAATGGAAAAAAATAAGTAGTTATGGTGCCAGGAAGTCCCTGGCATCTGCTTACCTTTAGTGGTTAAACAGTTATCTAACAGTTTAGCCCCAAAGTGTTGTATCTAGCGCAAGTTACATCTGGCCCTCTCCTTTGCGTTTTTTCCCTATTCTTGATTCAGAAAGCCTTGGATGGGGCACCACTGATTCATTTAATTTAGAGAGTCTGCTAACGCTCTCAGTCAATCAGTAGCTCTCCATTCACAAAACAGCTTGAGAAAAAGTACATATTTTACTCAAGTCATTTTGTGAATGGAAGCTACTGATTGACTGAGAGGTTTTGATGCTCTAAAACAGGGGTGCCTAAAATGTAGATTCCCATATGTTTTAAAAATACAGTTTCCATGGTGCTTTGTCATTCTAAAGGAATTCTAAAAGCATCTTGGAAGTTGTAGTACTACAACATCTGGGGAGCTACCCTTTTGGGCACCCCTGTTCTAAACCAATCGACGGTGTCACTGTCCAAGGCTTACTGATTCAAGCCTCAAACTAAAGAGTAAGAACAGGGGCAGATTAACAGGTGCTGGATACAATTCGTTGAGGTTAAACCAATACCGATATGCCAGGAAACAGGTGGAAATTCTTCAATAATAAGATCCCTGTAGCGGATGGCATGTGACTGTCCGCCAGAATTATATTTTAAAAGACTGTTCGCATGTTTAAACTGCCTGTACATTGAAAATTGCATATACATTCGTATGTTAGTTCGGTAGTTTCCTTCATAGTTTATACGAATGGAAACTACCGAATGCATAGACCACCTTAGAGAAGAAGTGTGTCCCTAGTTAAACCCTTATTCCCTCTCTAACCGCAGTTAATTGATGTTGTATTGCTGTATCTGGGTGGCCGCCATTCGGTAGACTAACACGCGGCAGCGGGCATCTTACGCACGAACTCTCAGCGGTGTTTTGTCGTCGAGTGTCTGGAACTCAAATCGGACACTCAATTGCGCGAACACCGCTGAGTCCTCCAGAGCTCCAGAACTCACGAACAGAGGGGCTATTCGACTCCTCGTTCGGTGAGTTCCATATACCAAACAAGGGGGTTCGTGCGAACCTGGTATTATCTATGGATGGCAAGGATTTCTACCTGTTTTACCTCCCGAACGCAGACCGACCGCAGGGCCAAAATACATGGAACTCCTTTCGGCTACATAGTCGTGTGCGGTCGGTCAAATCGTTTATTCCCTATAACTCCTGAACCCCTAGTCTGATCTGGGTGAATTTTGAGTATGTTGGTCACCCAGACCAGGGCTACCAGGGGATGCCACTTAAGTCCTGGTACCCCACGGTTTTGGGGTACATCCAAGAAACAGGGGGAAAAGGTACCAGGATTAAGTGGATTAAGTGTCACACTGAAGGGAGGGAAAGTAGGGGAGGGAACCTCTGTATTATTGGTTACTGCTATAATGACTGTAAATCCCTCCCTTGCATGGGAGAATCCTTTATAAGGAACTGCTGTGAATAAATCTTTAGTTCTGCTCCTGATGCTGTGTGTCGTCCAGTCATTGGGATTGCGATTAGGATATTGTTGGACTCTTTTTGCCTGCTGGGATTATTACTCTGTGGATTTATTATACTTGTTCCTGAGCCTTACTGGGATCCAAAGTGGAGATAGGCTGTGTAATACCAGCTCTCCGCTACAATCCCAACCACATTGGAAATGTCCCAAATGGTGACCACATCGGTACCTGGTGAGGAGCTGTTCTCCTTTTTGGTCAGCTTTTGCATAATTGTCACTCGTTTCATCCTCTTCGTTATCCGTTACATTTATACATTTGTCAATATATAAATTTTAAAGCACACACAGTGCTACATACATTTTAAAAAGGTTTTGTCCGTTGTTTAATTGTTTTGTTTTTTTCTGTCCTTTGTTCAGAAACTTAAAAAGTCATTATGGCTTCTTTGTTGCGAGTTGCAACAAAGAAGCCATAATGACTTTTTTGTTAAAAAAAACAAAACAACTTTAATGAAAATATTACAACAAAGATTTTTATACCGTTACAGTCTTACCTCATGCCCTATGAACTCTCGTCTCTTTCTGGCCTCTTCATGCCTCCAGAGCTTCAAAGAAATTACTCCACCAATGAGATAAACAAGCATTATGACAAACAGAAATATGATAGCTGCAGTCTGCCCTCCTTCCACGCGGCAGAATGATGCATTCATAGGGGTATTGAATAACTGGTAATAGCATAGTCCCCCGCGGTTAGTGTCATTAACATAGACAATAGCTGCAGCCATGTAAAGAATAAAAAGACAAATGTTTATTCCAAACTCTGTTAGGGGCCACCAACCGGAATCTAGGAGGATAGTCCGGTAATACATGGACATACCGAGTACAAGAACAATAATTGTCACTACCCAGGCCACACCAGCCACCACTAAAATAAAAGGAGTCTTTGGCCCACTGTAATAGTATCCTCCTTGCATACTTGCAGTGTAGCCATATGGCTGAGAGTAGCCAAACATATTATACCATTCATTGTCTTTGTGGATATATGCGGTAACACATGCAAAAACACCAGCTCCAAGCAAAAGTTCCACTACGCCCAAGATCCTAAGCAAGCCGGGCCAGGATTTCATGTAGGAATATCTCAAGTTATATTCTTCTACTTTTTCACTGTAGGTCTTCACAGTATGGTGGGTCTGGCACTCCAGAGAATCATATGGGTCATGAGGAAGTATGGCTTCACCTTCTCTCTTTGAGTTGTAGCTTCCTCCACCTGAACCTCCGTAAGGGTCTTTGTAGGAACTACCTGCAGCTTTCGAATCTGCTGCTGAGCCTCTGCCGTATGTTTGTGAGGCAGGCAGAGATGGAGATCGTGGTGGTGAACATTCTGCTCCACCTGAAATGTAGTTAAGTTCTGATGCAGGTTCTGCCCATTGATTTTCTTTTTTCCCTTTAAAAAAGTTTTTCCAGGAACTTGGAATAAATCTTCTTACAGGTCTAAATTCAAGAGCAGTCACTGGATCTTCACTATCACTTGGATAAAACTCAGGGCCAAAAGGGGGAGCAAGAGGAAGAGGAGGTGGAGGTAATGGATCTGAACTGAGAGCC
The DNA here is from genome assembly GCA_933207985.1 of Pelobates cultripes. NCBI lineage: Eukaryota > Metazoa > Chordata > Amphibia > Anura > Pelobatidae > Pelobates > Pelobates cultripes. The sequence goes on along the minus strand of OW240916.1, from coordinate 297,305,463 downwards.
AACTCACACTCCTGTAAGCTGTGAAGATTCTCCTGTGGGAGATGTGAGTCTATAGGTACCTCATCATAATGGGCTGCTCGCCCATTTCCCCGTCCATTTGCATTTCTGCCCTTAGATCTTGTTGTTGAAGAGCCTCCGCCAGACATTTGTGAGTGATTGCTAAATTAAAAAGAATAACATCATTACAATGATGCATACAACAGTAGAAAAATTCATAAGAAAAAAAAAAGAACATAATAAATTGTTACATAAAAATAGGACACCTGAATACCGTGAACATTTCAAAGCAAAGTTTGACCACTATTTGAAGAATATAGGAACAAACCTGAAATTTTCAAAGAGGTCTATGTATTTAACACAATGAGCAAACAGTTCCAGTTATAGGAGACAATGCTTCCTACTTGATTTCTGGCCTAGCCTCATGAGGGACTATGTTTATATATTATATACCATGGCACTGTTTAGGTTTTAATTTTGAATTGTAGCTTGATAGACAAGCCTTCTGTAATTTTTGGAGTATTACTTTCCTACCCTTTACGTCTGTTACTGACATTTGATAGGTCTACAGTGTTTTTTTTAAACAACCCAATTACCATCATTGCTTTCTTTTTTTCTATAATCCCTTCATAACAGAATTTTCAGAGCAATTACAATAAAAAGGTCATAATATATAAAAATATATCCTCCTTGCTTATAGTTAATGATCCTTTTAATTATATTTTGCGTCAGATGTACAAAAGTGCTCTTTGTGAGATCAAGCCATGACATCTGAATCACATCTTTGGACAACTCCTGGCGTGAGCATTCTACACTTATTAAAGAATTGGCCATTATCATACTTACGTGAAACTACAAAAAGCACAAATGGATGGAGATCTAAGACTACACTTTTATCTTTCTAAACAAGATGACAAAGACACACTATAATAAGATGCTGAATTGCCTTCCTCCATCAATTACCCCTAGTTTTATGTCTCTGGTGTATTAGGGTTTGGCTAACCAATTATATCGTTTTAAAAGATAATTGACATATCCTATTAAAAAAAAAAAAAAAAAAATACCTAGGTAAACCGTCAAATCATAGCATGGCCATAACAAGTCACAATCAGGCTTAATAAAATGGCACAATGTTCTTGCGCATAACTAATTGCTACCAACAAACTCCATTAATTACTATGAGTAGCCTCATTCCAGGAAATGCTCCATGCAAAATACACATTTTGCATATTTGTTTTCCAATAAAACATTTCTAAGAATGGACAGACATTCTAAATGCATCGAGAAAGGGTTGGATCTACTTCACTGTTTACCGGAATGTTTATATGCAGCCTTATCTGACTGGTATCTTTACATTTAACCCCAAAAAGCACTCCTAATTTATTTAGAAAATCCTAGCTTCAACAAATAGATTCATCAGTAACACGCTGTCACACAGTACTGTTAAACTTAAAAACAAATAGTATATTTCAAATAAATTGACAGAAGCTTTCATTGATAAGGAAAAATAAAAAAGGGAGGAGTTACTGAAAGTGCCAATTTCTTATGAAATTTGCAATTTATAAAAAGAGCCTACAGAGGCAGAGATAACCCATAAAGAACTTAATTATTTTCTACCAATGGTGTGCGGTAGCAAGTTAATTACACTACACAACATTTGGAAATAGAATTTCATCCTCGATTTACTAAAGTGTGAATTACCCTGACTTTCAAAGTGAATATAATTTTAAGGCCAAAAACAGGTAAATTGGAAAATCCCCCAAGACAGCTATGTTTCCAGCAGGTTTATTTTGGCCCATAATTTCGAACGCACTTTGAATTCTCGGCAATCCACACATAGAAAAAACAAAACAAAACAAAAAAAAACATTAAAATTAGGTCTATGTTCATCAATTGTATTTGCTCAAAATGAAGATAAACAGGACTGAATGGAGTGCTTTAAGAATTGCCTTCATTTAAATCCTCTAGTAACATAGAATTCTCTCAAACATACATATTTAACCCTCCTACACATTCTGTCAACATCGCTTATAATTAAACAAGTATGACATTCCATTTTGGAATGTGATCCTCAAAATCTTACACTGTTTAGGACAGCGAATGCTGTCAGAGGTCTTTAACGTTTTAGATTTAGTTTTACGAAGATTCAGAATATTCTGCAGCACTCTACAACAGAAAATACAAGCGAGACAATACTAGACAGGTGGTATCTGATTGTTAGCACATTATGTTATGCTGGATATAAGGTAGAGCAATAATGTCAAGAATACAGCCAATAGAAGCTGTCCCGCAGCTATAGCTCAAATGGCTTTCATTAAGAGAGTTTGATTGATACAGCGTGGCTAATGCTTCCCTATGGCAGGGATCCAGCACAGAGACCAGCACCAGGGCACCATTTACATTTCTATTCCTAACACTATAACGTCCCTTATTTGAAGTTCATCCACTGGCAGCAATCCACAATGACTTGAAATTAACATCAAAAACTTTGATTCTTTCAAGAAGGATTTCTGTCACACAGCGATTAAATGTAAAAATACTAAATAATTGCTGTAATTCCCTTTCACCACCTTTCAAATTAACTCAGTGTCCCCATTAGGACAAGTCATTACGCCCTGAACAGCATGGGCTTTAATGTCATTAGGGCGTAATAACACGTCCTAACTCAGACTGCTATACTCTTTCAAAGGTGACAGAGGCCCAGAAAAGGTCCAGGTATTAAGACAGAAATGGACAAGTCCTACATTTCACCCTCTAACCTTCCAAAACCGCATAAACCCTGTACATAGGAGGTACTACTTGTATTTGTGAGACATAGCTGAACACACACACACACACACACACACACACACATTTTTTAGAGCAGTAAAACGTTTGAAGTTAATATTGGTGAAAATAAAGTTTCATAATTTCTCAAACTTTTTTATATTTTATTCATATGAAGTTATATTTCATATCTATATATTTGAAGTGAAATGAAAGCCCCGTTGCTCCTGAACAAAAATGATGTATAATAAATGTGGGATACACTTCATATGAAGGGTAAATTATGGTTGAGCAAATATAGCTCAAATTCTAGGTTTTGTTTAGGTTCAGGACTTAGACAATTGTCCCCATCCTTTAGGGGAACGGGGGGAGAGAGAGAGAGTAAAATGGAAGTCGAGAACTTTTTTTCCATGAATAAATGACAATCTTTAGAGTTAAGAGAAAGAAGTTACTCATTAATACGACCGTTTTTTTTTTTTTTTTCCCTTTTCAGTAGTAACCGGATGAGGTCATAAGTTTGAACAGACTGTAAATAACCTGGGGACAGGTATACGGTAACTGGCACTACCATCCTAGCGCACAGCATTAACAGTCTTTATGTACACATTAACAAAATAATAAATGTACAAAAACAAAACAAAAAACAATGACAAAACAGTGGTACTGGCTACATCGGGAACGAGTGCAATGGAAACACTGCTCACTTACTATACTTGCAATAGGTGTGCCTAGCCTGGGGCATTGTAAGCAGCCATAAACACTATAGCTAATTACAGTGGTTCTGGAGATATGGTTTTGGGAGCCATATTAGTCATTTTTTCAAGTGGTTTGACAGAAAACAGGGGCAGATAAAGCTCAATATTTCTGTAGTTACTTAGATAAAGCAGAATATCCAGTTCTGATTTCTCTCTCAAACCATGGACAGTAATACGGTATGAGTCCTGGGCTGTATAGCAGAGGACTGTGGGATAAATAGGTAATTTCGAAATAACTGCTCCAATCATCACAGGATGGTGATACCAGGGCTGCTACTAATTTATACACAACCTGTTTCACTGTTTAGTGTTGGTTGAACCATTTAAGGCACATTCCAAGTCCAGGGATTGGCTCTCCGCAAGGAGAACAGAGAGAATTTCACTATTATGCGTGTGTAGGGTGTACGCCGCACACACCACAAGGACAAACTTGGACGTACATACAGTGGGCAGACAGACCATTTTAAAGCAGTAGCATTAACTAAAAACATTAGAAACACTTCTGGTGTAGTGGTTACGGTGTTATTAGGATGCAGACTCCATACCCCTGCTCTGGGTCATACTGTTTGTGAGTGGTTTGACCAAAACCAGAGGTCTTGGAGGCAGCTGCAGCCCATCCCCCTATTCACTTGTTGCTAATGCAGATGTTCCTCTTCTGCAATGACAATATCAACATAATATCAATGCATGGATGGAAGAGAAAGGTTGAGAGTGTTAATGGACTCCTTAAGAATGAGACTAAGAATTAAGAAGGAATGCAGTCTTGTTCCCACATGTATTATTTTAGGACATGATCCCTGGACTACACCATCCTATACGAAAAAATTTTTGTTTATGATTAACAACCTCCTGATGAACTAACTGTAACCCCTATAATGCTGGGCCAGTCATAGATAGAACAAAACAGTGGCTGTAATAAGTAAAACTCGAATGTTATGAAGCAACATTCTGTTTAAATTATACTCAATAAATACATTAAGCGGTTTACTTATTTATCAAATATACAAGATTTTGCGGCTATATACAATGACAGACATGACTTTTTATATTGGCTGGTGACAACTTGGAATTAAACGGCTCCTGCTCATAGAAAGTATTGTTCAGTTAGACATATATGTGTATATAGTAGCTGGCATTAACCCCTTAAGGACCAAATTTCTGGAATAAAAGGGAATCATGACAGGTCACACATGTCATGTGTCCTTAAGGGGTTAAGGTAGCTATAGTAATCACAATATTTGCAAATACATTCTCCACGATGTTCAGCCATACTGAACCCCAGCATAAAATTAAGACCACCAAAAGTAAAACAAGTGTGTACTTTGTGGATAGTTTAGCATCATGGGCAAAGTAACTGGAGTGGCAATTGTTAGGCATATTGGGCAACATACAGCCCCCACACACCCCCACTACCTCTTTAACCCCTTAAGGACCAAACTTCTGGAATAAAAGGTAACCATGACATGTCACACATGTCATGTGTCCTTAAGGGGTTAACTACAATTCCCATCACTCTCAGCCATCCACAGAGGACACATGCTGCTGCTAGGTGAAAAAATATGACATTTTACAGAAATCCACACTATATTGAGGGATAGAGGGGGTTATGGCTACTCACCTGCTGTGTATGAGCTGAAAGAGACAGGGATCAGCAGCACTTTGTGGGCATGTCTCTTTCTACCCTCCCTTTGCTGAACACTCTCACTGCTGGCAGACTGTCTCTTCTCCTCCTGGCTAAGTTGTGCTTTACTTCTTCCAGAGATCACTTTGGTGTCAACTTCTGTCTATTTCCTCTCCCACCCCCCATGCATCCCCTGCACTCTCTGCACTCTCCCCAGAGACCAACTTCCTCTCTCGGTCACGTGACGTCCTCCCTCCCTCCCTCAGGATGAGGTCACGGACACGCCCACCCGTGCAGGTAGGCTGCAGGTGACTCACCTGGAGCACCTCCTGTCCCAGAGACAGCCAATGGACGGTGACTGTTTATGTTTTGAAGCAATGACAAGTGATGATAAATGAAAACATGCTCAGAACCAAACACATACACAGAAACCTGAGTCACAAAGCTGAAATGTGTGAGAAGAAAGAAAATAATATCCAGCTGTCCTTTTAACATGAGAGGGTCCACCTACATACATAGCATATTGTGAGAATTGTCAGGAAATAAAAGTGAAATCATCAAAGTGAATTTCAAATTTAAGGGGAAAAAAAATAGGTGAATTGGGAAAGGGTCTCTAAATTAGCTATGCTTTTACTTTTGGCTGATTTTGTCTAAAATCTGAAATTCACTTTGATTTAATGGCAATTCTGACTTAAGTGAATAACCCTACAAACTTTAAATCAACAAGCGGTAATAATCAGCAAGATATTAAAGGACCACTATAGGCACCCAGCAGGGCCGTCTTTAACGCGGGGCAAACGGGGCAGCTGCCCCGGGCCCAGTTGCTCCTGGGGGCCCAGAGCAGCTGCTCTGTGGGCCCCGCGATTTGCGCAGCCCCTATGGACCGGGAGGCTCCCCGGGTGGCCCATGCACTAAGGGCCACCCGGGGAGCATGTGTCAGCAGGGGCCCGGTCAGGCGCTGTGGCGCTTAAACAGCGCGACCGGGCCCCTCTTACGGTTCTGCAGCCGGCTGGGAGGAAGTGACGTCACTTCCTCCCACCGGAGATAGCCGCGCGGGAGGAGGAAGGCAGGGAGGAGGGGAGTTCCAGGGGAGAACTCCCATCTGCCTCAGCCTGCCACTGGACTAGGGAAACCACCCTCCAGGAAAAGGTAAGAACCTGGAGGGTGGCTAAATGTATGCCAGTATGTCTGTGTGTGTGTCAGTATGTCTGTGTGTATGCCAGTATGTCTGTGTGTGTGTGTCAGTATGTCTGTGTGTATGCCAGTATGTCTGTGTGTGTATGTCAGTGTGTGTGTGTATGCCAGTATGTCTGTGTGTGTGTGTGTGTCAGTATGTCTGTGTGTATGCCAGTATGTCTGTGTGTGTATGTGTGTCAGTATGTCTGTGTGTATGCCAGTATGTCTGTGTGTGTATGTATGTCTGTGTGTGTGTGTGTGTCCAGTGTGTGTGTGTGTGTGTGTGTCAGTATGTCTGTGTGTATGCCAGTATGTCTGTGTGTGTGTATGTAGGTATGTCTCTGTGTGTGTGTGTACGTGTGTGTCAGTATGTCTGCCAGGATATATTTGTGTGTCAGTGTATGTGTGTGTCAGTATGTATCTGTGAATGTTTTAATGTCTGTCTGTGTGTATGTGCCAGTACGTCTGTCTGTGTGTGTGTCAGCATGTCTTTGTGTGTCAGTATGTCTGTGTGTGTATGTAAGTATGTCTGTGTGTGTATGTGTGTGTCAGTCAGTATGTCTGTCAGTGTATGTGTCTGTGTGTGTATGTATGTATGTCTGTGTGTGTGTGTGTGTCAGTATGTCTGCCAGGATATATTTGTATGTCAGTGTATGTGTGTGTCAGTATATATCTGTGAATGTTTAATGTCTGTCTGTATCAGCCATTACGTCTGTCTGTGTATATGTCAGTATGCCTGTGTGTGTGTGTCAGTGTGTGTCAATGTGTCTGTCAGTGTATGTGTCTGTGTGTTTTAGTATATCTGTCAGTGTATGTGTTTGTGTGTGTGTCAGTATATCTATTAATGTATGTGTCTGTGTATGTATGTATGTATGTATGTATGTCTGTGTGTGTGTCAGTATGTCTGCCAGTATATACACACAGTACACACAGTATATATTTGTGTGTAGTAACTGTGTGTGTCAGTATGTATCTGTGAATGTTTTAATGTCTGTCTGTGTGTGTATGTGCCAGTACGTCTGTCAGTGTGATTGCGGGTTGGACGTAATTGGGGGGTGAGGCAGTGGCAAGGACAGGGCCCATGGGGCCCAAGAAAATGCATTGCCCAGGGTCCTAATCATATTATAGACGGCCCTGGCACCCAGGCCACTTCGGCTCAATGAAGTGGTCTGGGTGCCAGGTCCCCCTAGTTTTAACCCTGCACCTGAAAACATAGCAATTTCACACTGCAAGATTAAGCCAGCCTCCCTGACAGCCCCTAGAGGCCGCTTCCACGATTTACACCGAGTAAATTTATTTGACACTTGACGTCCTCATGGAGTCCAGCGTCAAAAAAGATTGAGTAATGCTTTCCTATGGGCGGGTTTGAACGAGCGCACGCCTGCCTCTCGCTGCACATGCGCATTTGGCTCCACTCGGAAGCTGGCGCCGATGGAGTAGGAGAGGTCACCAGTGCTGAGGGAGACCGGCGCTGTATTAGGTAAGCATTAAGCAAATACATGGTTAATTAACCATTTATTCTTGCGGAATTGGGCCCTAGTCACCTAAACGGTGACTGGGGTTCTATAGCGTTAGGAATAACTCTATTGTGTTCCTTTAATACAACTTAAAGTATAAAGCATTAGTCACATACCTCCCAAGTGTCCCTGTTTAGTATCTAAAATCCCTCTGTCCCTACTTTCTATCTAATGTCCCTCTTTATTTAGATCTCAAATTGACAGTGTGCCTGAGCGCTCAGCAGAGCTTTACAGCTATAATACTCCCAGTAATGTGTATTTCAACAAAAATGTGTTTAGAAATCAGACTCTGTAAATAATATACTTTGTTCTTCTTCAAAATTACATCTTAGTTGCATAAATTATTAGTAGTAAGTCACTTAAAATTTCTCACTCACACCCCTAAGATTAAAGTGTCCCTCTTTATCCATTTAAAATGTTTGGAGTGGGAGGTAGTCATGATTCATGTATATTACAATCAAAGCGTATTTCTTTGTTGCTAAGTATTATGACTGTTGAATAAAAGTTTGTATTTTCTGCATCTTCAGTGTGATAGTCGTTCCTTTAAACTATTAGATTTACATAGAGGTAAATGGTGTATTCCCCAAATGTTGCTCTGTGACGGTCTGTCAAAACTCTGTACAACATTTATCTTTTTGTTCTAATATGCTCAGTTTCTTTCAATAGGTATTCAGACCCCATTGTAGAAAATGCTTTCAGCTTTAATATTATTAATTCCCTTAATATACTTGAAAGTTTCTATAATTTAATAAGCTCTCTCCACTCTCTCCGTTAAAGTATTACTTCAAGCACCATAACCACTATAGCCCACTGTGGTTGTTGAGGCCAGGCCAGTTTCCACAGTAATGGCATACACTGTTTAGCCACTGTTTGCCCTCTTACCTGGCTTCTTGCTGATCTCTGAGGCCCCTTGCTCCTCTGCTGACACGATCCAGTCGTCCTTTATTGGTTGAGGGCATCAGACAATGAATAGCACAAAGTGCATTAAAATCTGCACAGTATTGACATCAGAGCTCTTATACCTCCAGCCTCAAAGGGGTTAAACTTAGAGATACGCTTCATATTCAGACTCAATGCACCATGACCACTTCTAATCACTGAAGTGGTCAAGGTACTTGGAGTAACTCATTACCATTTTTGGTTTCTGCTGTGGCATATTGATTGTACAGTTGTGTAAAGTTTTCTTAGTATTTGTGACAAACTCTCCTTAGCCTGGACGTTTGCCACAAGCTCCTGGAGGAATGTGGAAGCTGGCCTCCTGCCCACCGACTATAGGCCATATGCAATGCGATGAAACCCTGTAATTTCCCTTGCCTGGTTATTTTCCTTGCATTTGGTAGTTGGATCTGCCGAACACCGTCCACCCCCGTGGCTCATTTAACTTCAAAGAAACCACAAACTCAATTGCTCTCTCTGTGTGGCCGCTGTATAACCGAACAACACGTGTGCTGGAAAACGGCGGCCATCTTGTCTCCCGAAAGCAGGCAGCGGGAATTGGTCGTCGCGTGTCTGGAACTATAAGTCGGACACTCGACCTCACGAACACAGGTGATTTTGGACGAGCCTCTGCTTCTATTCTTTACAGGACGCAATGTGTGCAATCAGTTAAAACTTTACTTCGGTGGCGATTCGGTTGTATTCGTGGGATCTGAGTTCTATTTGGATATGTTGGGCAGATTTGGATATAAAGGATTTCTGGGGATCCCTATTAATATTATGTATGTTTTGGGGTGTTTTGTATTTTATATTTTGTACCTCTGGTGCAGGGGTGGGGAACCTTCGGCCCTCCAGATGTTTTGGACTACATCTCCCATAATGCTGGAAAAGCATCAACGAATAAGTAGTCCAAAACATCTGGAGGGCCAAAAGGGTTCCCACCCCTGCTCTAGTGCCTGGGAGATAATTAGTTTAAGCAAAGTATACTCAATTATTTCCCAGACACAGAGACGCCTGGACGTGTTTTACTATAGTTACATAGCTGAAAAGAGACTTGCGTCCATCAAGTTCAGCCTACTATGTTTTTGGCTGGAGTGCCCATGCTGGCGGTCTGTGCATATAAGTGGGCCATCTCGCCATAATAAAACCATTCCAGTTGAACATTTCATCAAGTCTCGACTGATGTTTGGGTATGCGAACAACAAAAGATTGATTTTTTCCACAACCTGCATGGATTTTGGGAGAGTACGAATTAGCGTACTATGCGAATGGGCTATAATCACGCAAGCCTCTAACAATTCAGGAATGTGCGAACGACCATACTTTACGAAGTACAAGGGGTTGGGTACAATATTCATTAAACCTCTTAAAGAAAAACTCCAGCTAACATAACCATAATGAGCACTGCAGTGGTTATGGCGACAGGATTTGCCTGGCGCCCCCTCATGGTAAGTAGTCCAACCACCCCACCCCCACTTGCTTGCAGCTTTATGTCCTGGGTATGCCCTGCAGATTGATCAGCTGACATTCTCAGTCAATGGTCCAGCCCTGCACTGCAAAGATGAATGCCTGAGAGCAAAGGGAAGCTCCTGCCTAGACTATTTTTCACTCTAGACCCCAGCGATTTACTCCACCCCCCTGTGTACCTCTCCTCTTCCCCCCAGCCCTCTGTCCCCCCCAGTCCACCTAGCTAAGTTAGGGAGAGCTGGTGTTGGTCCTGTCCTGGGGTCCAGTGTGCGGCTCGTGTCATTTTCATGCTCTTCCAGCACAGTTCCCTTGCGTGCCTTTAGCGATACCAGGGCTGGAGTGACATTGGACATTGACAGTGGAGTCATATCCCTGCTCATGGCATCACCGCAGAGGGAGCAGTGCTGGAAGATCATGAAGAGTATACCTTCCTCACCATCTGGCTTCAGCCGTCCACCGGACACACAATATTTCTGCAGAGTAGGCACCTGCCGTCCAGGTGTTGAAGTGTCTGTTCTGCCTTAACGCACAACTGGTGACCATCCTGCCAGCTCATGGGCCCCGGTGTTCGGTGTTTAATGAATGAAGATACCAGGTAGCCTGATACAGACACAACCCTTGTCTTCTCCTATATGGTTTTACACCTTAGTTAACTGTGTAACATCAATTGCATAGGTTCAGGGAGGGCAAGGCCATAGAATCAGCAAGCCTAAACGGTGGAGGTAATATAAAAAAAAGATCTACTGGGTCTATCTCTTGTATTTTGCCAATTTCAAAGACGTGTTTCTATACAAGATAGAATACAAAAATAGGAAAAGAAGTCATATAAGATAGATAAGAAATCAAGTCTTCCAAGTTCTCTGGAAGATCTCTGGTGGCTACCTTCCCCAATTTACCATCAGACACACCATTCATAAAAACATCAACAAATGCCTGATTATTCCAACATACTTCTGCTGCTAAGGAACAGAATTCTAATGCGTAATCAAGCAAAGAACTATTGCCTTGTCTTAAGCAAAGGAGATATCTGGCTGCATTAGTCTTCCTGTCAATGGGATCAAATGTCCTCCTAAAAGCATCTAGAAAAACCACATGATTTTGGCTCTATCAGGCCCTAGTCTGTAATTTAAAATGTATCCTTATTTGGTTCAAAAACCACAAAGTATCAGGTGTTCCACTGTAGCATATAGGTGGGAAGTGAGAAAGTACCTTTTCTTTCCAACTGAAGTTTATTCATTTTGTAATATAAAAACAAGAAAGGTTACATAAAATAAGAAGGGAGTGCAAGCTTACATCTAGGGGGTTGTCATATATCAAGATGTGGACATGGTGTACAGCAGCCATGTCAAACGCCCGACCCACAACTAATATTTATGCAGCCCACGGTGAGGGAGCACTGAGTGTAAGCTCTCCCTGCTCAGCTCCCCACAGTGATGCCCGGAGCCGCAATATGACATCACTCCGGCTCCCGGCATCACTGCAGCGCGCGAGGGAGCTGAGCATGTAGAGCTTGGTGTGTGTTATCCAAGACAACTTACAAAGCATTTATGTGGTTGAATCTGCAAGAGTTTTTACATACTTTCGAGCTAACCGCCACAAGGGAGGTTGTAGCTCCTGGTCCATCGGCTCCGATATCAAGGAGCGGAAGAGTTGTGTGACATACTCTTTTAGCTTGGATGGCTTAATCTCCTCGGGAATGCCACACATTCGAATGTTGTTCCTACGGGCTCTGTCCTCGAGGCCACCATCTTCGTCTCTTATCTGTTGTAATTGTGACTGGAAGGCGGTATACATGTCAGCCAGGGTATTGTGCGCCTCAATGACCTCTTCCATCTTGTCTTCCAGATGGGGTGTGCGATCACCCATATATCCTGCTTTATGTTTGTGCCCAGTTTTTGGAAGTCTGCCCTCACTGTCTGTTTGAGGTCAGTCAGCATGAGCTTGATGTCACCGTCAGTTTGTTGTATCTGGGGCTGATGAGACACAGAGGTAATGTCTGATTCTGATGAGCGCGCCATACCGTCGCCATCTTGGCTGAGGCATCTCGGAGGTGACAAGGCCGAGATTTGCAGACTAGTAGCTTTCTGCTTTTGTTTGTTGGTTGGCTTACTTGCCATAGTACTCGGTCGTGTGTAAACATAATAATATTTGCTGTTTGGCCGGCTGTGGAAACAGGCTAATTACTCTACGTGCCGACGGAGCTGTTCTCACGCACATCTAGCGCCATTCGAGTTGCGAACACACCCCCCAAGAGAGGACATTTCTAATCCAGCTGATGCAAGAATGGCAGGAGATGTTTTCCCTTCAGATTCCATGGCTACTGAACGCTTTAGCTACTTTTGATGCTGAGAAAGTAGTGTATCGCTTGACTGAATTGGAATTTCAGTGAATTTCCAACACAGTCAAAATTTTTATTTTATAAAGATTCTATCGTTATGAAATATTTCTTTTTCAGGGGGAGGCTGACAGTGCCACTTTTAAGCAAGTCATCTTGGTTGTCAAAATAGTTTGTGATCAATATTTAGCAAGATCTGGGCATTAGTGAACCGAAATCTTCATGCTATCTGGTTGTGGTATTAATGACAAGTACAACACTGCACGAAGAGAAAAAAATGTAATAGTGGGATTAAACAAATAATATCTCTTATTTGAATTTGAGCGGAACAGTTTCTGTCTCTGTCCTTTGATTTAGTGTTACCACGAGTCAGTCGAGCTTATTCCAGGTGACAGAATATTTTACGTTTAGCCCATTCAGTGCAAAAAAAAATCTTACCATGTTATCTGTTGCTCTATGTATAATAATTGTATAATAATACATTTACTGCATGTAATACCTCAAACAATGTTTGTTCTTATCCGATTTAGCAAAAAGATCATAAAAAAAACATAGAAAATGTTATACTTATGTAACCTTTAAGATTTCACCTCCGGCTGCATGAAAAGCACGGCTCTTAACCATTAGAGCTCAGTCACAATACAATATATGTATGTTATTAACGTATAATCCAATAGGAACACTGTGTGCTTCCTACAAATGTCAGCTTTGTTCGCGTCTGATGAAAAAGTGTTCCATTCTCCTGTTCCTTGTGCCTTCTGGGGGAAGTGTTTCACCCAAACCCACCGCAGTGTCTGTTGCCAAACTATTCAAGGTACAATTCCATTGTTGTATTATCCACAAATACTGTATCCTAAAGACTTCTTTAGTTAAATTGCTGACATATGTCAGAGCAGGAGCATGCAAATCAATAACCCCAATAATTTCCGGCATACCAATACATAATTATCCGCACGGCAGAGTCAATAAAAGTAAGATTTTAGGGGATTAAGAGTGGAGGCGAAGCAGATGTTGTTGTAAACACTATAGTCAGGAATACATGTTTTTGTTCCTGGCCCTATACTGTTCCTTGGAGTGTTTTGCTTTCTTTGACAGCTATTTAAATATTTCATGAGTTCAATTTATCAGTCTGGTGCCCCATCATCTAAAAACGTCACATGCCACCACTAATACTATGTTCTTACACAGCAAGCAACTCAGGCACACAGATTAGTTATACAGTGAAATCATACAGCAGTGAAGTAAAATTGCTAAATTGAGGCTGCAATGGGATTCGACAACTCCCCTATAGTCCTAACGAGGCTATATTTGCAGTTTGTTTTTTAATTAAATGTAACTTAGCACATTAGTGAATAAAGCCTTATGATTCTGTACTCAATGAACTGCCTTGCTGTTTATTTCTAAAGGACAGAGCTCTATAATAGCGGGCATGTTGTCACTTTTGAGAAACGAACACTGCAATTTGCAAAAATCAAAGCATGAAAAATAATTAGACAGCAAACAGGATATTTGCTGACTTTGAAATATACAATATTCACGAAGACAGACAATGACTTACAAGAATAAATGTGTATTTTTATGCAGTGAACACTATTTGCTGAAATAGAACTATTTCATTTCAAAGGAAAAATAATTCCGTGACATCAGGCCACATGCCATAAAATAAGACCTCTCATTACCCAAACCATAAAAACTATGATCTGGTGCAAAAATACAAAAAGATAATTGAACACAAATGCATTGGATTATCGGGTGATGAGAAATAAAGACACGTGTTTATTCAATCAGCTGGAGACTGACCAGGGAATTTTAGGCAAAAAATTGCCTAAATAAAAAAAAAATTCTAAAAAAAGAAATACACCTAAAGACAGACACGTATCCAGATAAGCAATTATACCTTAAATTTGTACTTGTCTGGCAATCCCCAGTTTAGTGGGTAACCCTAGCAATATGCACATATTTGATTACTCTACATACATTTGTAATCACAGTAAACAGTCCATGGGACATTTGTAATGGGTCCTATACACATTATGTTAACCTTTTCATGACAGATGCTGTGCCAAGACTGCCAGTCTTTCATGAGATTTGCCTAAACCATCACTGTGAGTTGGTTAAAGAATACCATGTCCAGGGGTTAGTATCACTTCTAATTCGTTAATTTACAGTATTTACACACAGTCTTCCAAGAGTTAATAAATGCGTATATAAATTATTGCTATATACGGCTATTCCTCAGACTCTTCCTAATTAAATACACACTGTTCAAAAGAATTAGTTGTTTTTTTTAAGGGATGGGGGCCCGGTGAAGTTTTACTTCTGTTAATAAAATTCAATAAATCCAATTCTCAGTTGTTATCCTTGATCCACTGTATGATCCACTGTGTGATCTGATCCAGATTTTGTTCCAGGTCCTCTGGGGAATTGCTAGGCAGCTGGTGTACTATTTCAGCCTGATATGACTCCACTGCCTCTTCGTATATGGTCTGGAAAATCTCACACTGGACGTTGTCTTGTAGTTTCTTCTCTTTGTATCCTCTAATAAGAGAGTAGATGTAGGTGAAGAGTTGAAGTCAAATTTATTTTCTATATAACATATTACACTTACAGTACAATAAAATCTGTTTTGAGCAAATTAATATTATATATATTTTTTTTATGTAAAGGTGACATTTCACGGCTGGAAAGAAGAAGCACATGGGACACAGCAATGTAGAGTTTTGTTTGTTTCAATGCCAACTATGTAAATTGCTCTGGCTATAAAAGCAATGTTTGCCATTTTAGCCATTGGTCATGTGATATCTGTTAACCATGTCTAACATTTAAGAGATGCAGCGAGCATCACATGAAGAGTGTACCATGCTAAACAGAGGAAAATTATTTTGTTTCTGTCTTTATGGATTTACTCTAGGGTCATGTTTGCATTGCAGATGCCATTTAAATGAATGCGTCGATATTTTGCAGATTTTAAAGACACCTTAATCTCATCACAATATTCACTGAGAACTAAACAGAAGGAATGTCTACATTTAAAATGAAGTTTGCTCTAATCTAAACCATTTCACTCTGTTCTAATGACTGGTTACATAGTTCAAAAATGTTATACAATATGCTATATGTAAAAGTATATATCAAAATTAAAATAAAATGCCATAATTACAATAACCTAAAAGAAACCACTCTTATGTGGTTATTTAAATGTTATTATGCATGTTAATTCCCTTTAAAGAAAATGAACAGAAAAGTTAAAGTTTAAAGTTAGTTCCTTAGCCTGGATTAAGGGTGAGAGTCTTCCATGTGACCAGTAGTTGTCTATAATAATGTTGAAGTTACTTTATGAAAAAAACATTTATTTTTTATTTTTTTTTAAAGATACTTTTATCATATTATAAAAAGCCATCCACATGGCTCTGGGATGTAGTTGAACAATGGTCAGTGCACATTTTTTAGACATTTGTCACTTGTACATGACATCTGGATATTGACCATGCACTTTGTTTGGAATAGCGGTACTTCTGACCAAAGAGGATTTAAAAAAGGGACCAAGGGTGAGAGGAGAATACTGAATAGAGGGATTTACTTATATGCATGTATTACAAAATATAGAAAGAGCCTAAAATAAAAAAGGTTTTATTTTTATCAACAATCACACTTTAGTGAATAACTATTTAAAAATATACTTTTCGAGAAAACCCCGACAATCTGTTCACTCAAATATGAATCCTGATTGTAAACAAGAATTGTGTATCACCACGAGAGGGCGTCAAGTCTTGATCATGATGCTCACTGAACTAGCTTTGTACAGGATCCTCAGAGAGAAGTAATATGAGCATGTTTTGGAGCACAGGTGTGCATTCTGTAAAGAAGGTGGCTACAAAGCTCTGATTGAGCCATGGTGATTACCTGCTCTCTAGACGCTCGTACAGCAAGGAATTATCAGTTCTCAGAACAAATACTATTTGGAACCAACGCTCTGGGAAAAAGTCACAGCCATGATAGTCTAGAATAACTCCACCTTCGGACATCTGGTCCTCCAACTCATCAATTACCTAAAATTAAGTAGAAAAATTATAAGAAGTAGGACCAAACTACAGAATACCAATTACTTACTCTAATTATACTATGCACTAAGACTTACATGTAATATTAGACGCAGAAAATATATTGTGCATGTTAAAGAGATACTCTAAACATCAAACCAACTTAAAGGAACACAAACATGTATTTCTGACCCTATAGTGTTAAAATCACTATCTAGGCACCCAGACCACTTTTTCCATATTTAAACAAAAATTATACAAAACATACAAGACAAGGTCTAGGGCTTACAACCTAGGTCATCCAAGTCAAAACAACATATATTACAAAGAACCATTATGCTTTTTTTAACAAAATCGCTGATCCATTAGAAATAAGTGAAAAGCAATGCACAGCTGGCATTTGCTGTTTCAGCAGCAGAACTCCTTTTATAAAAAAAGATTTGTTTCTGAAAACAGAAAATAAGCCACATTTGGAAAGAACAGAAATATGGGGTGATCAAACAGATCTGTGCTGACTTGATGTGACATGGATGTACCGAATAAATAATAGTAAACGTTACAATCAAAATAATTCTAATCACACTAAGCTGGATTTCACTAGAAGAACAAACCATGTACTTACTCGGTCTTCATCCAGAATAGGGCAATCATATTCTTCGTCATAACCTTCATACAAATTTCCTACAAAACAATGTAAAATGCTTATTGGGGTGAATAGTGCAGTTGAAATAAATAATAAAAAAAAAACAAAGTAAAGAAAAGAAAAGATAGTAAAAAGCTTAACACGGGATTCCTTCATAATCTTTGTTACAATTATAGCTTCTATGTTCTCTTAATTTATACACAATTAGTACTAACCCAGACTGCAGCTTGCTGAAATGGGTGAGGAGTATCCCATTTAAAAGATACTTCATAAAATAGAATTCAGCACTTTTATAATTAACCCCTTAGTGACCAGGCAGTTTTTCAATTTTCTTACCGTTAAGGACCAGGGCTCTTTTACATTTCTGCGGTGTTTGTGTTTAGCTGTAATTTTCCTCTTACTTATTTACTGTACCCACACATTATATACTGTTTTTCTCACCATTAAATGGTCTTTCTAAAAATACCATTATTTTCACCATATTATTTACTATAAAAATTTTTATAAAATATGATGAAAAAAAAAATAAAAAATAAAAATAAAAAATGTTGACCCCCAAAATCTGTAATGCATCTACAACCGCCAAAAAACACGGGGGCTAAATAGCTTCTAAATTTTGTCCTGAGTTAGAAATACCCAATGTCAACATGTTCTTAGTTTTTATTTTGCAATTTATAGGGCTATAAGTACAAGTAGGACATTACTGTTTCAAAATATATATTTTTAAAATGTATCAATAGTGACATTGTAACACTGGTATCTGTCAAATCTCTGAATCACACCTCACATGTACATAATTATTTTTTTTAAGTAGACAACCCAGGGTATTCAATATGGGGTATGTTCAGTCTTTTTTAGTAGCCACTTAGTCACAAACACTGGCCAAAGTTATCATTTATATTTGTTTGTGTGTTAAAATGCAAAAAACAATTATGAACGCTAACTTTGGCCAGTGTTTGTGACTACGTGGCTACTAAAAAAGACTGCACA